>OY856186.1:317602904-317689269 GCA_963693315.1 Diogma glabrata
AATCAACACAACAGTACACGCATGGTACGGGATTTATATATTTTTACCACACGGGATGGGCGTCTCCAGCCTATAATTACATCTATACTTTTCGAGGATTATTATTGCCCGAATGAAATAAATTTATTACGTCAGCTGCTTTGGTGAATTAGAAATATACATCAAGATTTATAATATGCATCGTCAAGTTTAAAGGGAGAATCTAAGTTTATATAATCAACCTTATGTAGAAGAATTTTCATTTTAAAACCAGCCTGGACATTCTCAAGATTATTTAAATTAATTGAAGTTTCACATCAATTGCTACTATACTGCTGCTGACAACAGAAGTATTATTTGGTTAATCAATCAACACAACAGGTGACGACATTTATATTGTAATATTATTGAAATCTTTTTCTATATATTAGTTTAATTTTGTTTTATATATAACAACTTGCACTTTTAAATTAGTCATAATTCAAAACATTTCTTTTTTAAATGTCGGGGTCAGTCATATAATAGATACTTAAAAGATCTTGCTCACTATTTCAGCATCCTTAATTTTTGGATGATCTCTTTCCTTTATATTTATAAAACTGATCAACTACTTAATCCTTGATTCCTTACCTAAAATTAATAACTGCTGGTTCTTATCTCTTGATAGATTATAGACACTTCGAAATTTTAATGGTCTCTATTTCATATTTGACTCACTGCACTGCCTGACTACTTCTTCAGCACTTCTACCTTTTCTTTACTAAGGCATATAAGCGCTGAAATTTGGTTTCTCCTTCTCAAGTCTTGTTGGGATTTAACGACAATCTTTTTTTTGAAGATTGCTAGTTTTCTTCTGGATAAGCTGGGACCGCTTGAGCAGTCCCATTAGAGAATATCTGTCTACATAACACTTTGTATATTATTTTAATATGATCATTAATAATCGTAAAAGCAAATCTAAAAATAATAGCACTAAATTGGAAAAGAAAATAAAAATTACAGACAAATCTGAAGATATTGTTATCAACTTTAGTATATTAGCCGCTTCTCTAGAAAACCCAGAGTGTTGTTCAAACGTTTTCATGGATACCGTTTCGGAAGGTTCGTTATATTCAGAGGACTCTGTTACCTCCCACAATCTAGAAGATGATATCTTGGATGACGAACACCATACTTCTACCAATGCTTCTTCTTTGATAAACAACATCAAACAAATAAAACAGGTTTCTATTGATAACATCCCCAATCCTTCTATTACAAATGACAGATTTGTAAATAGATACAGTCCAGGGGATTCAGGCCCTTTCTCTCTAATTGTTTAAGGAAATATAATCGATGACTTATCCATGTCAATGTTTCTTGAGAAGCAGAATCTCGGAACAATATTAGAAATTAATCAAATCAATAGGACAAAAATTCGAATCAGGGCAGCCGATTGGATAACTGCAAATAACATAGTAAAATTTTTTACTAACAACAAGGAATATAAAGCGTTTATTCCCAAAGCTTTAACAGAATCCAGAGGTATAATTAGATATATATCTTTAGATATTGATATTAACGAACTTCTCATAAATATTAATCCGCTTGATAAAATAATAAACATGAAAAGACTTACCAAATGGAACCCCTCTCTCAAAATTGCCGAAAATACAACTTCAGTAATTATAACCTTCAGAGGTACTTCCATTCCTGATTATCTAATCCTTTCTCATGTCAAACGTAATATCTCTCCTTTTTTGTTGAAACCCCAACTCTGTTCAAATTGTTTGATATATGGACATTCGGCTGTAAAATGTAGAGGTAAAAGTAAGTGTTTTAATTGCACCAAGCAAGACCACCTCATAGTTGATTGTCCTAATGACTCTTTGTGTCTACATTGTGGGAAACAAAACAAATCAAATCACATGGACTGTGAGGAATATCATATTCAAAAGGAAATAAAATACATAATGTCAACCAAGAGACTCTCATATAGAGAGGCAAAAGATACTGTTTCTCCAACTTATTTTAATTATAACCCAGATCATTTTCCTAAATCACCAGATAATCTGGCTAAACAGCCTCCAAAATTGTTTATAGTGGATAATGACCCATCCATAAAATATAAAACACTTTTAACAACAGCAACGAAAGAAAACGCCAAACTGAAGTCAACTAATAACGCATTGATTAAAAATATAGAGGACTGTAGTGTCATGTTGAAGGAGTGGAATGAGTTTAAAGAAAAAAATGAAAGAGAAAAAAAACAGTTGAAAATGGAGATTAATGAAATAAGAAATCAACAAATTGAAATGCTAACATTAGTCAAAGATACTCTCACCATAGGAGAAAATATCTCCGCTATTGAAAACAGTGATCCTAAAAAAGACATGTTAATAACTAATCTAGTTATGAACCTCAAAGAATTGAAAAATTCTCTGTCCTTCTTCACCAAGAACACCATAGAACAAATAGTAGGCGATGACAGGTCCTTTCTTAGATCTGAATCATCTCCATCATCACCAATGCTTTTTCTCTTGGGGACTCTATTAAAATTCGTATTTTACCTTTTTATATTTTTTTATTATATTTTTTGTGAACTCTTTTATGGTTGCAGTAACCTGGAATTTGCTTCTGAATTGTATTTTTGTTCTCAATTTAAAAGCTATGGGACATTAATAAACTGGCAGATATTAACATTCGATAGTATAATTCCCTCTTATCTAGGTAATCCCTCCTTTCCTACATTGAATTCCAATAAGGAAGGATTCTTTGGGACTTTACTAAGAATTTTATATTATTTTTTTATATTTTTTTACTATATTCTTGGTGAATTTTACCATGGAATCAGTTTTTTGGATTTTGCTCCTGAATTATCTTTTTTTTTCTCTTTATTTATAAGTTATGTGATATTAATAAATTGGCATATATTAACACTTGATATTATTATCACTTATTTAGACCATCCCTCTTTTCCTTCAATGAATTCCCATAATGAAGGCTTCCTGGGGACTCTATTAATAATCTTATATTATTTTTTTACATTCTTTTACTATATTCTTTGTGAACTCTATCATGGTAGCAGTATTTTGGATTTTTCTCCTGAATTGTATTTTTATTCTCTATTTAATGGTCATATGACATTAATAAACTGGCTTATATTAGCACTCGATATTATAATTCTTATTTATTTAGATAATCCATCTTTTTTTACACGGAACTTTAATAAGGAAGGATTAACGCTTGATCCTTTTTTTTAAATATATAATTCTGTAATCAGTCCCCCTAAGAGCAGCCCTGTTGCCATTTCTCATTACCGATATTCTCTTGACATTACCTTATGTTGGAAGAAATTTATTAACGCACTTTCTCTACTATTTATTTTAAAAGATGATATAAGTATGCCTAAGAATTCCTCTTTAGATCATCCTTATAAACTGTTTGATCACCCTGAATTCTCACTAAGCCTTGAATTGCTTTATAATTTTGAAATCCTTACATCTTTCACATATAAAAAATTTTTTTACTCATTATTCAATCGTGAAAACTTAACGATTAACAATATTATATTGAATTTCTTTTTTATTTCTTTTTTCTTGCCAATTCTACTTCTGTTGTCGAACAATATTTTCTTTTTTTCATAGCTCCTTACTATGGGTAGAATCTAAACTGAGTCTATATTTCTACTTCGTTAGGAGTAACCCATCTAATTTTTTCTTATATGCCTTTTAAAGTCCTTCAGATTAATATTAGAAGCCTCAAAAAAAATTTACCTGAATTGGAATATTTTCTTCACTTAGAAAACATAGATGTAGTTTTTCTTTCCGAAGCTTGGTCTAACTCTCGAGATAAATTCAAATTGCGTAACTATACTACTGTTTTAAAACACAGGGATGATGGATATGGAAGTATAGGTTTCATTGTAAAAAACAACATAGTCATTAAAGAAACTAACTATGACTGGGATCTCGGTCCTTTCGAAGTTATGAATATTAAGGTTTCAGATCACAATAGCAAAGTTTTTTCCTTTACCACTTTCTATGCTCCTCCTAATATCAATCCTCAGACTTTAAAAACTAAATTTAAATTTCTGCTGCATAATCTAAAAGATGATCGTAATTCGCTGATACTAGGTGATATTAATGCGCACCATTATTTGTGGGAGAATTCCAGCACTCCTGACTTCAAGGGAACAATTGTTGCCGACATCATCAACAATTCCAATTTTATAATAATGAATTGTGGTGATCATACTAGATTGGGTAGAATGGGCCTCTCCTCAGCTATTGACATATCCCTTATTTCCCAGGATTTATTCAATAAGGTTTCTTGGGAAGTCATACAAAACAACATTGGTACATCTGATCATTTACCCATTGTATTGAATTACTTAGATATTTTTGATGTCTCTCCGCATAACAAGAGGAAAGTCTTACATTCCAAGGTCTTGGAAAATATCTCCATTCTTGATCCTGACCTAACTTTCGACTTGGAAAATTATCAGAGCGAATTAGAAAAAATAATAAATCTTAATTCATTTACGAAACCTATTGACAATAAATATTTTGCTAAACCTTGGTGGAACGACACCATTAAGAAGTTATGGATTATTAAAAAGGCAAAACTAAGATTCTATAATAAATACCCAAGTTTATTTACCTATACATCATTGAAAAGAGCTACTTGTAAGCTTATGAAAGAAAAGAAAAAAGGAAATCTTGGAATGACTTCATTAACAGCATCAACCCGAATTCTAACATCAAATCGATTTGGAATAAAATTGGTTGTTTTTTAAACAAGAACTCTAAAAGCTCAAACATCTTCAATATTAGAGAAAATGTCGTCAGTTTCATGAATAAGAATTTTGATCCAAATCCTCCCGGCTTTGTCTCAAAAGAAATATCCTCCCCTATGTCCATATATTATAACGAATTCAAAGTAGACGAAATTATAGCGGTGCTAAAAAAAGTTAAAAATACCCTTCCTGGTACTGATAGAATCTCATATAGAATTTTAAAAAATTTTGATATGAATCATCTTAACAAACTAAATGACCACTTTAACAAGGCCTGGCATGATCAAGTTTTTCCATCTAACTGGAAAACTACAATGGCTATTCCTATTCCAAAAATCAACAAAAACAATTCGGACCCTGATAACTATCGGCCCATTTCTCTTCTTCCAGTCCTATATAAGCTAATAGCCAAACTGGTTATTAACAGAGTAGAAAAATCATTATCGGAAAATTTGGTATTGCCTGAACATTCTTATGGTTTCAGGAAAAATAGGTCGACCAGAGACTTGATATTTAGTATGTTAAACGGTATGATGCAATTCACTAGTAACAAATTATGTTTTTTTCTCGTCAGTCTAAACATAAAGGGAGCGTTTGACAATGTGGATGTGGAAATTCTTACCAATACTATGAAAAAAATCAATATTCCCTTTTCATACGCCAACTGGATTCATGACACATTGATCAATAGAAAAATCATTTTTAATGATGATACCTTTAAAATCCATAGCTTGGTCAGTAAGGGTGTGCCTCAGGGCGATCCCATGAGCCCCATACTTTTCAATATTTACACCCATCAGCTGCACAATAATTCGTCAGAAACATCCCTAATCTTTCAGTATGCTGATGATTTTTTTTTTGTTATCGCGGATACTATAATTGCAAGTTAGCAGAAAAAAAGACAAATCTATTCTTACATAATTTCATCGAAGATTTATCCAAATTAAAGTTACATATCAATACTGAAAAAACAAATTATATATATTTTCATAACAACAAATCCAGTCGCCTCTCCACTAAGATTCTTATTGGTAGCACTATTTTAAAAGAGGTAAAAGTACTAAAAATCCTGGGAATTCACTTAGATTGGAAATTGAACTTCAAAACTCACCACAGGATATTGAAAGAAAAGTGTAAACCCATAGTTAATGTCTTGAAAATTTTCTCTAATAAAAAACTTGGAGCCCATCCTTCCACTTTGCTTAATTTGCACAAGTGCCTGATAGTCAACAAAGTTATGTATAGTGCCTTTGTCTCTTTCAACAAATCACACTTTGACACTCTTCAGATAATCATCAATAGTAGTTTAAGAGTATGTTTGGGTTTACTTAATAGTACTCCGGTCACTGCCCTAATTGCTGAAGCGGGGGATCTGCCTATTGAACTGAAAATTGACAGTTATATCTTCAAATATATAATTAATCAAAAATACAACAACACTCACATCGGTCAAATGATCTCTTCCAATTGTCAAGTCAAACACATTAATCACATCTATAACAAATATAGATTTTTGATTACTAAAATTCCATCTATCCCTTCACTCCCGGGCTCTACACCTTCTCTTATACAGGATAAACTTATTGTGGACACTTCTTTACACTCCTTACTTTCAAATGGGAATAAGTGGTACTCACTTAATAAAAAAAGGACATGCACTGATTACATTGATACTTTTTCTGAGGGTAATTGTAGCTACACAGATGGTTCCAGTGATGACTCTGGCAAAGGGATAGGAATATTCAATGTTTATGATTCATCAACTTATTCTTTTTATATATTTGATATGATATATATTTGATTGACCCTCTGTGACTTTTGTATGACTGACTCCGATATTTGTTCTAGAAGATGAATGCTCATACATATTGTAAATCTTATTCATAGAATCTCTTTTCTTATCTAATTTTATTGAGTATTCTTCTGTTTTATATCAACCATAATATACACAACTGTTATACATGTAAATATTATATACTTCTTGTATAACTCATTTTTTAATAACTGATAGTTATCTGAAATTTATTAATAGATAATTTGAATAATAATTCGTCTGACCATACAACATAATGGTCTATTCATATAAAAAAAAAAAAATAATAATAACATTAATATTATAATTTGTTCTGCTACACTAATAAAATGGCAAAATTCATTGTATGACAAATTTCTTTATCCTTTGAAATATATTTACAATTAATTAAAAGATAAAATCTATTAAAATTAAAATTAGATAAAAATAATATAAATTACAGATTTATTTATTAAAATTATAAGAAACATAAAACAATTGAATTAAAATTAAATATAAAAATCTATAAAACAATTAAAAAAACTTTTGTTTTGCCAAACAATCAAAATGGCATTTAGCAATCTAAGTTCATTATCATTATTATCAAAATTATATAAAAATAACTAAAATTCTTAATTTAATTAAAAGATAAAATTTATTAAAATTAAAATTAGATAAAAATAAATTAAATTACAAATTTATTTATTAAAATTATAAGAAACATAAAACAATTGAATTAAAATCAAATATAAAAATCTATAAAACAACTAAAAACATTTGTTTAGCCAAACAATCAAAATGGCATTTAACAATATAAGTTCATTATCATTATTATTAAAATTAATATAAAAATAACAAAAATTCTTAAAAGGGAAAATTAATTAATTTAAATTTAAATAATATTTAATTAAACATTAAATACTTAATCTGTTTATCATCGGCTGCATCATGAGGTGTGGTGAAAAAATGTGGAATTTTTACTAAAAATATCGGAATGACAGATACAACACATTTTATGTGTTGGTCTTGCGCATTACGATATTGGAGGACATGTTTCACATTTTTCATGACAGGTCATCATGATGCAGCTGATTTCGTCCTTTCTAGGACAAATTTAATATGTATTATCTTTAAGACACTGTAACTATTATGAATTTTACCCAATTCTGTTAACCAATCTTAGGAAGAAGAATTCCTTTTCATCATTCCAAATCTATTCAGGAAATAACACAGACCTGTTTACTTCTCAAGTACTGTCTTGTTATGACCTGAATTGGGTGGGGAGATATGAAATTCAATGATTCTTCCTAAGTGAGGGCTTTAATTTCTGTATATACTTATTTGGTGATATAGACTCTCACCTAATCCAATAAATTTAAAAAAAAAAAAAAAAAAAACTACACGTTTTATCTTGTTCAGCTGTACACTAGCACATACATAAAACATAAGTCGTTATAATCTGTGACATCAAGAAAAGTTCAATTTATTGTTAATTTGGATTATTATTTTGAAATCAATAGTTCTTCTTAAAACAAAAGTAGAAAACTCTGATTGCAATTGTATTCTGTTAACTACACACTACGTTGTTTTATCTGTGGAGGGAATTGACGCCGATAACAGTGTTTCCAACCATGATAACACTGTTATCAACTTTTGTTAAACTATATTACACTTTGCATTCAAGATTAATCGCGAATTCAATTTCAATTTGCAAGTAATCATTCTATGATGTCATACGCATAATTTAAATCATTATTTTATGCATACAATCAAACATCCACTCTCTTATTCATTTTAAAAGTTCATTATATTTATCTACATATTAATTTTATCTCGTTTTTCTGTTATTTATCGCAATACCATACCTAAAGCAGGCTATAGATCACACATGGCCAAACCGCGGCTCGCGAGCCGTATGCGCGGCTCTTTGAAAGAATAAATGCGGTTCTCGAAAAGAAATGAAAAAATTAAATAATATTTAATAATTCATAAAAATTGTAACAAAATTAGAAGTAATACATATAATTTATAATGCTGTTTAATATAATATGATTTAATACGATCATATTATTACATTTAGGTCCGTCCTGTCGAAGTTACTACTATTGAAGTTTTTTGTGGCTTTGTTTTAGTTTGATACTACACTCAAAAAAAAAACTAAATGAAACGAACAAAATTCTACATACGTTGTACAATTTTTTTATAAACAGGCAACACACAAAAATTTTTGTTAAATTTACATTTTTAGAATTAATATTGTTGATATACAAAAAATTGTTTGTAAACACTACAAATTCTTTTACTAACATCCAGAAAAAGATTGTAAGCCTTATAAATTAAATTGTAAAAATGTCCGAAACATTTTTGATTTTATTAATAGGCCAGTAATAATAGGAGAAAAAATTAGAAAAAAAAAATAATTCGTTACAGCAAACTGACAGTGTACAGATGTTGTAGACAGAATATTGACAGATATTGTAGAACACGATATTGTAAAAGAGGGAAACATAAATCGAACCAGCAGCTGCTATCCGGGGGAGAATGGGGAGGGTTTTTAGGGGTTGAAAGGGGTTTTTCGAGATTTCTGGCTAAACCGTGCATCCTATCAAAAAGAGTTATATGTAAAAGTTGTAGGGAATAAAAAGATCTACACCTTTTGTTCGGACCATTTTTACCCTCACCTCAACATTTTTCGAAAAAAATGCGAAAAACCGATTTTTTTCGTTTTTCTTGTTTTCTTTTACAAAAAAAATTTTATGAAGTTCAAATTTTGGAAAAAGATACCTCCATTTATTGGAAAAAGGCAGCAATTTTTTCGGAGGGAAATATTTAGACGTTGTTGTTAAAATTAATTTTTTTGAAAAAAAAAACCAAATTTTTATCTGCGATTCCTCTTAAAACTGCGCCTCCTAATGAGTTCAGTTTTGACTCATTTACTCGTTCTTACGTCTATTTTTGATAAGTGGTAAAAAAATGGTACACTGTTATGGAAAAAAAGGCGGGAAAATTGAAAAAACCGAGAAAATCGCTTTTTTTTCGTGGTAATTTGCATATTTATCGTTGAATAATAGTTATTAATTAATAAAATCATTTAAATTTTTAATGATAAACGTAAAGGACGATCATTTGGAAATAAATTAATGAATAATTATATGCTTTCGTTACTTTTAGTTTATTTAGGTAACAAAAAAGTAAATTTTATTCTTCAAACATGGCGATCTCAAAAAGTACCTTTTAGTTTTCTTTCATGTTTTTTATATTTTACAGATTTGTTATTTACTTAAAACATACTAAACCTATAAGGACAATTGTTATTTTTTGTTTTTGAGAAAAACACATTTGAATATAGGTTGATTTTTTTTGTACTTTGTGCCATACACTAAACCCAAGTTTACTGATTCTATTAAACTTATTTTGGGTTTAGAAGGTACTAAATGAGGTTTAAAGAAGGTACTAAATAAGCTTTTTTTTGGTTTTCTGAAGGGTTAATATTTTACCCAAAACATACTCAATTTACAGACAGACGTTTTGTTCGACCTTAAAAACCAATTCGAATATTTGTTAGCAAAAATATGCCAGTTGCAGATTTTGCTGAAATTTATCAAATAGACAGTGAATTTTCCTTTCAATTACAATATTAAATTCATATTAAATTAAAATATATCATATATTAATTATCATATATTATAAACTAAAATAAGCATTAAATATTTTAGAAAAATGAAAACTGCCAATCCCACGTACTTTCGAAATCAAATTGCTCAAGAACGGCTTTACCAATTTTATCAAACTTTTTTTTTTGTAGGTGATTAGTTAATCGTTTGAAAAAAAAAAATAATTAATTGTTTTTGTAATTAATTTTTAAATTAAAATATTAAAAAACTTTTTTAAAGTTGGCGCTTGGGTTGAAGATCAATTGAAATTTAATTTATTTTTTTTTTGTAAAAACAGTTCTATCCTTACTCTAAAATATTACAAATTTACAAAGAGGCTAATATTCGTGTTCTTGAGATATTTAATTTTTAAGATTTTTAGTACGACTGAAATTCTAATTGTTGATTATTTCTTCGAACAATTTTTATCAAGTTCGAAAACGAAAGCATCTAATTATTCATAAATGTATTTCCGAATGATCGTTGTTTACGTAATAATAAAAAAAATAATATGATTTACTAATTAAGTAACAATTATTCAACGATAAATATGCAAATTACCACGAAAAAAGCAATTTTTTCGGTTTTTTCAATTTGCCCGCCTTTTTGTCCATAGATTTATACTTTTTTTACCATTTATCAAAAATAGACGTAAGAACGAGTAAATGAGTCAAAACTGAACTCTTCAGGAGGCGTAGTTTTAAGAGGAATCGCAGATAAAAATTTGGTTTTTTTTTCAAAAAAATTAATTTTAACAACAACGTCTAAATATTTCCCTCCAAAAAAATTGCTGCCTTTTTCCAATAAATGGAGGTATCTTTTTCCAAAATTTGAACTTCATAAAATTTTTTTTGTAAAAGAAAACAAGAAAAAAGAAATAAATCGGTTTTTCGCATTTTTTTCGAAAAATGTTGAGGTGAGGGTAAAAATGGTCCGTACAAAAAGTGTAGATCTTTTATTCCCTACAACTTTTACACATAACTCTTTTTGATAGGATGCACGGTTTAGCCAGAAATCCAGAAAAACCTTTTTCAACCCCTAAAAACCCTCCCCATTCTCCCCCGGATAGCAGCAGCTGGTTCGATTTATGTTTCCCTCTTTTACAATATCGTGTTCTACAATATCCCGCTGTCAGTTTGCTGTAACGAATTTTTTTGTTGTTAAAATACTATTTTTCCTGGCCTATAAATGTTTTGTAAAATTCTCAAAATGAATTTTTGTTTTCATAAAAGTTTTAGAAAAATAATAAATTTTTTTATTTGGTCACCAAAAGACATTTATGGATTTAATATTATTCTTTTGTAAAACAATCATTTATATTTATTAGTTCTTCGTTGATAAATAAAACACAATTTTTTGCTAACATTATTTTATTTTTATTTTATGTTATCTTATAATTTTTATTATATTTTTTTATGTTATATTTTTATTTTGAAATATCTGCATCATTTAAAACAAATTTAAAACCTATTAATACGCAGTTATATTATCACAGCCTAAGCTTCCCAACTGAGGTAGCACTATAAAATCAATTTCAGAATCTAAAAAAACAATGAAAAAGTTGTGATATCTTTTTACTTTATGCTGGGTGTAACCGACTACGTAGGTTTTGAAATATGTTATAGATCTGACCCAATTCAGTTCATCCATTATCTTTCAGAGTCAATTCCAATATCTACGCAATCGGTAAGTGGCCTATTAATATCGAAATATGTAAAATTTCTCACCTGTGCATAGAATATGTCTTCTAAATTTATCATATGTACATATGTATTTTCACTATCACTATTTATCATGAATAGACATTGCTAAATAATCACAATTTTAAAAAATATCTGCGAATTTTTACTTAGACAACCAAATTGAAACTGAAATTGTTTAATACCAATTTTGGTTATACATAATTTCAATTTATGAAAATTTATAAAAGCATTTGTAATAGCAGAGTTTTTTTGTAAAAAATGTATTTGTTTTTTTAAATTGCATAAAGCCGCATTTAGACTATTGCAGAACTCTGCAATATTTCTGCAATAGTCGTGCAATGGTAGTGTGTAAAATATTCATTGCAGAAAAGTTTGGCAATGAACTCATTGCAAAACATTGCAATGAGTCATTGCAATGATTTGCAAAGAGTTCATTGCCATACTTTTCTGCAATAAATATTTTACACACTTCCATTGCAGAAATATTGCAGAGTTCTGCAATAGTCTAATTGCGGCTTAAGTCTATTTGTAAAGTTTAAAAAACAATCGACAATATTCGTATTAGGTTTGAAAATAAAAATTGTAGAATGTCATTTTTCTGTTGACAAAATCTTACAAAATTTTGTACAATTGAATTTTAATTTGAAATGGATAAGTGAGATATGGTTTAAAATTTTAAAAAATCAACATAACCTAAACAATATTTTTGTTAAAAGGATGAAAAAAATTTGTATTTAGAAATGTTTATAATTTTGTACATTTGTAATCCAAATCACAAAAATAATCGGTAAGTTTACAAATTTTTTTTCAGATTTAAAAACGACAAATAGACTATACAAAATTTTGTATGAAGTTTAGCATTTTTTGGCAAATTCACAAAAAAAATTTGTTAGCACTTTTACAAAACGATTTTGTGAATCTTATCGGGCAAATTTTTTTGAGTATACTTTACTTAGCGAATCAAGTTTATAATCCGCTGTTATAAATAAATTTAACTAATTTTATTATTTAAGGTTATACGTTTAACATACTCTAGTGGACTAAAAATAAAATCATCTGTATTTGTCTCAAATCAATGCACAAAAATCTTTCTCTAAATCAAAAGTCTTTCCTTTTGGATTCGTTTGGTTTTCTATGATTATCTTTTTCTACAATTTTTTTATAAACAATATTTTTGATATTTTATCTTTAGGCAGTTTGCCGACGTTAAATTTAATGTATCCTTTAATATTCCAATTAAAAAATGAATAAGTTCATAATTAAATAGAATTAAAATACACGTGCAAATCCGACATATGCTACCTCAACAGCTTCTACATCTACGACAGTAAGATATTACCCTAAACCAAAAAAATGAATAATTGCCCCAGGAAATTGCAAGAAAAAAACGGTGATTTCATTGATTTAATGGAACCTATCAGAAATTACCTCAAAGAAAAAGAAAAACACTATCTGAAATTAAAGGATGATGAATGGATTAATAACTGTATGTTTTTGACTGATATAATGGAGCATCTGGAATCCCTCAACCTAGCATTACAAGGAAAAGATAAAGTTATTACTGATCTTATTCAAACGATTCTGAGTTTTATTAAAAAAATTCAATTTTTTCAACGAGATTTAACAACAATAGTGTTTGAAGAACAGACTCTAAAATTAATGATAACAAACTGAGTGAATACGACAGTAAATTAGCAGAATTATTGAGACTTTCACTTGCGATTTAATGATCTGAATAATTTAAATATTTCTCTGAATTTACTTTTAAATCCATTCGAGATTGACATTATTAACGAGGGCTTATCGATTTCTTGTTATATTTTGAATGACAGTGCCTCAGGAGAAATGGAATTACTAGAGCTATAGGAAAAAGCTTAAAATGCATCACAAAGCCACACAATCTCCTAATGAGGTTTGGAAACTAGTGTCTCAATCGGTACAGCATATTGTTGCGAATCACTTTTTTCAACAATGAAGTTTATAAAATCAAACCGCCGTTCACAACTCACAAACGAGCATTTAACGGAAATAATTCGTACTGCGCTAACAAACTATGAACCAGATTTTTAGAAAATTCACGGCCAAGTTACAAACAAACATGCCATCTACCAGCAAGCATGTCATGTAACAAAATATCAGCGTTACGACCGTATAGAGGGATAGACTCACGGCTATTATATTATAGATTAGGAATAAAAAACAATAATTTTAATGTTATTTAAAAAAAAAGAGAAAAAAACAATAAAAAATGTACTACGTTATCAGCGTTACGACCGTATAGAGGGATAGACTCACGGCTATTATATTATAGATAACTAAAAATAAGAGGAAACATTGAATGTATACAGAGAATCACTTAGAATTTAGGAATTACGGACTATTTGAATAAGGATAATTTTTAGAGGAAAATTTTTATTAGACAATAGGTTAAGGTCATTAATCTGTACAATAAGTTAGAAAACAGTATAATAATATATACTATTATTATGGAAAAAACATACAAATAAAGTTGATATTAATATTTAAACGAGAATAAACAGTTTTATTCATTTTATTTCCTTAAGAGAATCTGTAATAAGTAAACACATGCTAGATTATAAAAAATCAAAAGAAAGAAAAATATACGACATGGTTAAACATGTTTAATGAATCATTTTATCAAAGAAATTATAACCGATAACCGATTTGAATTTTATTTTTTCTAAAGTTGAACATGATAATTGATTTTTTTATTATTATTATCTATCGGCTTTGCGGTCTTGTTTTGGATAAAAAGAGACGAAGAATAAATGATTAATAATTAAAACCGAACATTGAGAATATTAATTAGCATTGAGAAATCGTGTTGCTTCTAGTAATAAGACAATTAATAGTATAATAATTTGCATGGATAGTGTTATTTAAAAAGTATATGTTTTTATGTTATGTTTAATAGTTAATAATTTGTAATTAAAACAATTGTACTAAAAATGTGTACGGCAGTATGTTTTGTCAGTTTAATTTTAAATTTTAAAGGTTTTAGCATAATTAATTAAATATTGTAATAAACTTCGTCCAGAATGGGTTAATTTAATTTAATCATAAATAACCAATACGTTCCGCCTAAATGTTTTCTACATTCAAAGATGAATTAAAAGTTAACTCCCTTTAACAAATACATTTTGCATAAATTAAATTTGAGTTCGCTAATACAAATGCAAGTATGAATGAAAATAGGTGTGGCCTATTCAAGATGTACGGACTACGTAATATTGATTTCTAGTGGATTGTAGAAGTTTCGATTTATTTATTTTTCGATATAAATAAGCGAACAAAATATCAGATAGTCAGTTTTAATTTTGCAATTAAAAGTGTTTTACCAATATTCGAAAGTATAAGGAATAATCGGTGGTACTTGAGCCTGGGTACTAATAGTGAAAGAATTTGAACTTAGTGGAATAGTAAATACAGATTTTACGATTCCGAATATTATTGATTCAAATTGTGGAAAAGCGGTGAAGTTCATCGTGCATAAATTGGAGACCCTGGAATTTATTGCAATTAAAATCGGAAGTTGCTGTAACTGGTTGATAAATAAAGTTTGAGATTTCGTTAACCAAAGATCCGTCTTTTTACTGTCATATTTGCTCAATAATCTAAAAGAACCAACGAAGAGTCGTTACAATATTTACAATAAGTGCATAAGCACGAGAACTAAAATAACGAAAAAACAACATCTGTTAATAACGTAGTTGGTTAATAATGTAAGTAACTTTTATTTTTATTTTATACAAAGACAATAGCATTTTATATAGATCACTAATTGATAATAATTTTGTAATAAAGATCCATGAAGATGATGTTATATACATCGAAACGTAGATGAAGACTAATCACATGATTAAGGGATAAAAACATTGTTTTATTTTTATCCAAAATAAGACCGCAAAGCCGATAGATAATAATAATAAAAAAAGAATAAATTAAGGTCGAAAACAAAAACAACGCTAAATGATAATTGATTTAAAAAAATCAAAAGTAAAACTTAAAAACAAATAAATTGAAAAAAAGCTAAAAACTTTTCATCCCCTTTACGTCATTTTTTTAATTTTTTGCGGTTTCGCGGGTAAGGTAGGGTAACGGTCTCAAACAATCTCGCGGGCAAGGTATGTTACTTACTACTTTGATCCATTGGTATTTCCAATGGACCCAGTTCTCCAATACAACTTACACCTGAGATTAATAAAACGGATATAATTTTTTTTAATAAAAAGTGTTTTGAGGTTTTTTACACGGATGTATAGTTTTAAAAGGATATGAGATAGGTATTAACGTATAACACATTTTATAACAACTCAACTGGCGGTGGACCTCCAACCTCTTTAATGAACTAGAACAACAAGTGACTGTGGCATGAATTTTTCAATCGTTAGAAGGTCAAGGGTCACGAAAAGGGGGAACTAGAGTTCGCCAGATAACACATACTCAGACGGTAATTTTGTTACATGCTCTCCCGGACCATCAATAGATTTTCGGTTGAGTCGGTGAAGATAGTTGGACATGAAGATCCATGTCCAACTTCCTTATTATTGATCCTCGACTGTAACATTTTTGCAGGAAATATGTTGTTGGGGAATGAAACCATTATAACCCAACAAAACATATTTTCTGTAGAAAATGAAACTCTTCCTCGCCCATCGTATTCCCTAGTATCCCCTACATTCCCTATGTTGACGCTGGATCAACCTCGCTAAAATTATAAAACAAAGATTTGGTTTAATTTAATTATAATTACCAATCACTTGCTTTTCCAGCCTCAATATGGTCTTGTTCATATTCAATTTTTCTATAAGTATAAGAAAAACAATATTTTTCTCAAATTTATGTAGTCATACAATACACTTAAAGTTTTGATCAAAACAATTGTTGGCATTCTCTGAAATAAAAAAGACAATAATTTATTTTATAAAGAATAATTTAATATTGGTACAATTAGTCAATAAACTAGGAATTATTTACCTGAATTTGTTGATGATAATTGTCAAAATGTTGATGGCATTTTGACATATTTTAATTTGTACATGGCTCGTTCACCGAAAAAAAACGTTGGTAGAATCAACTACAAAGCTTGTTTGATTTTGCGTCTAATACGAACGTGGTTATTTTAACCAATGTAGCATTGTCAATTTATTTTAAAAAACGTAACCATTTTCATTATTTAAATCAACCACGACGTGATCAATTTTTCTTGTTCATATTTTTCAGTTCAGTTTGTTCATGTTTTTGTTTGAAAATTATTGTGTTTGTTAAAATAAAAAACTAGGAGAAAAGAAACTAATAAAATAAAAAGTTTTTATATATTTTACCATGGCTGGTTTTATTTAACATTTTACTTTAGGAAATAATTTAGATGT
Organism: Diogma glabrata; assembly: GCA_963693315.1. NCBI lineage: Eukaryota > Metazoa > Arthropoda > Insecta > Diptera > Cylindrotomidae > Diogma > Diogma glabrata. Next base: position 317,620,202 of record OY856186.1, read on the forward strand.
GTTTAATTGATTTAAATAATTTTCATATTATTTGCATATAAAATTATGTGCGAAAGAAATTTTTCAGTTAATGTTATAACAAAAATATCGTTAAAGAAACAGGCCCTTTCTATAATTAATTTTGGTGATTTAAAAAAATTATTATATTTTTTTAATATTTTGTATTTGTCTTGTTTCATGTCCATTTATCGATATTTCAATTTAATTTTTCATAATAATGAGAAAATTATGGAAAATTAGTATAATTTTCTACACATAATTCAAATATTTAAATTTTTTGATTGCTGAATTTTGGTCTTTTAAATTGTATCATTAAAAAAATGGCGAAAAAATGGACGCATCCTTTACAAACAAAATCACACTCATACATTTCCTATTTAGAACGTAAATATACGAACGCTAGCTTTATGCATAAAAATGTTTGTCGGGATTGATGCGAAATACATACTTCTAATATAAAAAATTTCAAATATTATATTTACGAAAAAAACGAACCCCTACAAACATCGATAGCAGCAAAAACAAAACAAAGATGTACCAAACCAAAAGATTTAATACGGCGTATTGCTTGATTCTATCACAAACGTATTCAATATTACTATTTTTAGTCTAATTTTTAATTTACCACGTTTGTAGTCAATTGAAAATTAAATCATAATTGACTCAACTACAAACATGGTTAAATCAAATATGTTTGTGATACTTATAAAAAAATATATCAACAACGGTTAAATTGTTAATTTAAATACGGAGCGTTGGTTGATTCAATCACAAACGTATTTAGTTCCCCAATTTTCACTTAATTTTCGATTAACAATGCAACATGTTTGAATCAACCAAGATTTTTTCTTTCGGTGTTGACATTTAGCGTCCACAAGTCGAATCAGCTGTGCAACATTATAAAAAAAAATATTTAACTTTTAGATTCATTTGTGGTTACATTTTTCGGCACTGTGTACAGTTAGGCGAGTGCTGACATTTGGTATATATATCTTAAATCAAAATGTAATTTTGAGTTGTAGAAAGTTAAGAAATTTGTGCTTTATATTATCACTTCGATTAACATTTTGTCATCATATGTCTTGTGTTAAAAATAAAATAAGTGATACTTTAAAAAATAAAGTTAACAAAGAAAAATAAAGTGTTTTCAATATTGTTCACGATTTCACTCAAGTGAAAATAAAGCATTTTGAATAGTTTTTTCTGATGCCATTTGTTTTCTTCTTCAGGTGTGATCGAGGTGATTAAGAACACGCCGCCATAGCATTATTCATCGATCGTCACGTACGCCTTGTTAAGCAAGTTCAATAAAATATACATGCTGTTAATTCATCGATCGTCACGTACAAGTATATAACATATATATGCTGTTAGTTCATCGTTCATCATGTACGCCTTGTTAGGTAAGTTTATAAAATATATGCTGTATTTACGCCTTGTTAGGCAAATCATAAAAATAAACTACGCTGTTACTCATCTATAGTAGGTAAGCTATGCGGGTTCTACTTCAAAATCGCGTGTTATTTCTTATGGAGGTCTCAAATTGTCAATTTTAATTCAAGGTCAGATCTCAGCACAAAATCGTGTGTTATTTCTGGTATAATTAAATAAAATTTCTTTCGTTCAAGCGTGAGATTATAAGAAAATGAAAACAAAAAAGAGGAATCGAGGTATTTGGAATTTGTTTTTACACTATATTTTTTCTTTTTTATTTTAAGTAGGAATTTAAAATGTCAAACATCAGAATTTAAGATGTCAAGATAATATACGGTAAAAAGTGAAAAACTACATTATGTGCTTAATTAAATAACAACACAGCATTAAGGTGAAATGCATTAATTAATTTTAAATTGCTCTTATTAGTTAAACGTTGGTTAAAGATTGCACTTGCGACCAACGTCCAAATAACGCTGTAAAACGTATTTCTACTATTTTCAATAAACAATTGCAAAAAGTACATTTATTTTTAATTTGAACTGAAAAAAGTCCAAGCGGCACGTATATCCGCTAGAAATAGGTAGATTTCGAGATCAGACAGTTTTGTGTGCCAGTAGAATCTGATGTATCAGATTAGTTTAAACAAAACAATCTAATTTCAAACAGATATCGAACAAATTTTAAAAAGAAAATTAGCTTAGGAAGAAAGAAAGAAAATTAGCAAGCAAAATTATATCTAACCAATTTTGCAACAAAAAAATATCAAATCTACCAGAGAACATGTGTGTGACAATTTATGACACAAACCTACTCTATATCATATGTCGTGCAATTACTGCAAAATATCAAAATAGTTTATTTCTAAGAAAAAAAATTAATTTCTTCTATTCAAATCTTTTATTTTTTGACTGTTATAAGGTTGACATTGACTGTTATAAGGTTTTTGGAAATTGTAGTTGGGGATTGTTGCAAACTTTTTTGTTGAAGCCAACAAGTCAAAAACCTCTAACTGCAGAGATATTTATTTATAAGAAACGGATTAAAATGTTTCAACAGATTCTAAATTTATGAAGATTTTAAAAATATTGGTATCCAAACGGCCGTTATAACGGATCAAAAAAACCACTTTTTTTTCTAGTATAAAGCCTATAGTTCCTTAACCATGAGTCAAATTTTTCTGATTAACGAACTTGTCCAAGAAATTAATAAACCACACATTTCTAAGAAAGGTTTTTTGATCTGGCTCCACAAATGCAAGCGTGAGAGCGCCGGTTGATTCAAACGCATTTTGTGTTTTACAAGCTTTTTTGTTGGAGCCGCTCACTCAGAAACCTCTAACCGCAGAGGTCTTTTTTTGAAAGAAACTGATTAAAAAGGATTCAAAGATTCTAAATTTATGAAGTTTTTAAAAATACTAGAATCCAAACGGCCGTTATAACGGATCTAAAAAACAGAGTTTTTTTCTAGTATAAAGCTTCTAGTTTCTTAACCATGTGTTGGATTGGGCTGATTTACGAACTTGTCCAAGATATTAATAAAACGCACATTTTAGAATAGGTTTTTGGATTTGGCCTTATAAATGCGACCGTGAGAGAGCCGGTTGTTTCAAAAAAAAAAGTTTTTTTGCAAACTTTTTTTGCCGAGCCGCTCACTCAGGAACCTCTAACTGCAGAGGTCTATTTTTAAAACAAGTTGATAAAAAAGATTTCAAAGATTCTAAATTTGTTAAATTTTTTGAAATATTAGTATCCAAACGGCCGTTATAACGGTTTTAAAAAATCAATTTTTTTCAGAAAAAAACCTCTAGTTTCTTAACCACGTGTCGGATTTTGCTGATTCACGAACTTGTCCAAGATATTAATAGAACACACAAGTACTGATCTACTGTTTTTTGATCTACCTCAACAAATGCGACCGTGAGAGTGCCGGTCGTTTTCGTTATATCTCATATCGTTTATATATATATATATATATATATATATATAAATTTTTTTTTTTTTTGTTTTTTCGTCTCCGCTTATCATATATAGTCGTTTGGCACAAAAATTTTTCCGAAATTCCGAGATGAAGCCCATTGCAATAGGTAGATTTTTATATGAAATCTACCTAAAATGATGATAAAAATAAAAAATCATCGAACTCAGAAATCTGATTACATACTACAAACGACTCAAACGTGTATGATCATATTTCATCCCCGTTTCTTTTTATTTGAGTGTGACATCATGTTAGGAAATAAAAATCCCCTTTATCCCTATTACGTGTTACCCTATGGTAACAACCGTTCTCACACCATCGTCACTTGCATTTCTTAAATCCAGTCCAAAACCTTCGTGTTCTTATTTCTTTTATTATTTCAAAATTTTTCTCATGATATATGAAGTTTTCATGGACAATTACCTCAACGGTGATATTTGAATAAAATAACCTTCGTTGTTCCTATTCCAGTCTGCAAGTGGCGGAAATGGTTTTCTATTTCCATAAAATTATAAAATTTGTATGAGTTTTTTCCCATCAAAAACTGCAACACTTGCCATTTTTTTCGTTTTTTTTCCTCAAAATCATAAACTTAGAAAAATAGAAAAATTCAGTTGGGAGTGAACTAGACTGATGGTTAGAGAGTCTTATTTGATTGTTAATTAAAAATAATGAGTGGTGTACTCCTAAATTAATTTTGCGGTTAAGTAGTAAAATTCTGTTAAGAATAGTAAAGTGAGTTGTAAAGAATTAAGAATTATCAAAAAAAAAAAGTTCTAAGTTTGAATAAGTAGTAATTGGAAACTTAAAGTGGATAAATTTTAAAAAAAAAATTAAAACTAGTCTAGTTTTGTAATGAAAACATTCACTTTTGATAAGAATGTTTAACAGTTAAATTGTATGGAAAATTTATTATGGAGAAGAAAAAAATTTATTTTATTGTTAAAGAAGTAGTGATTAATAAATATTAAGTGGATAAATTTTAGAATAAAAGAAAAAGATTACCATTTGGAATTGTGAATATAAAATGGACTAGAATTAATTGTTTAGTGGATAAGCCTATAAAAATAAGAACTAAACTAAAGATACATATAAATGGCACCGTTTTAATTATTATCAAAATTTGTTAAAATATAAAGTCAATAAAAAGTGAAAAAGACAGATTTTGGTGTGAAGTATTTTATTTCTACGAGAATTGATCAAAAAAAAAATTGAGATAAAATTAGTACGAATGTCATAAAGATTATACGAACCAATTGCTAACCAGCCCGGAGCAAGCCGACTAAGGAACCTCTACATTACTAAGTGTAAGTAATAATATTTAGTTCTTTTTGGTGTTTGTTGTTATGGTATGAAATGAAGATAGGTAGTATCTCGAAAATGGTTGATTAAACTCAAAACATACGTGTTGTGTGTGTGTGGATCGAGCATGGGCAAGTCCAGGAAATCCCAAAGATGATTGGGGTCTTCAACCCTCTACCGGCACTTTTGATGTATGTTTCAAAGTAATAGCTTCCGCTATCCCCAGCTATTACAATCATAAGTAAGTGACGTCGTGTGATGTACTGACAAAAGTTGTTGATCTTGTTTTTATTTATAACGACATTGTGAAATTTAAAAATATTATGCAGATAAAAAAGTTATGCATATGAAAACACAAATGGGTAATTATTTCACATAATAATTTTAACAATTGCAAGAAGTACATTTATTTTACATTTATTTTTAATTTGAACTGAAAAAATGATGATCAAAATAAAAAATCATCGAACTCAGAAATCTGATTACTTACTACAAACGACTCAAACGTGTATGATCATATTTCATCCCCGTTTCTTTTTATTTGAGTGTGATATGGTAAAAAGTTTGATCTACCATAAAAGAAGGAGGGCGATCAAAGAAGGCGGGGCGTTGACCCCCAAATGTTTACTATCCATTTAACCCGCAGCGATCAATTTTATAATCAGCTTAATGAAACTAATATAACAACGGAACAGTATAGGCATGCTCAAGAAGTTTGGCAAAAGTTTAATTTAAAAAATTTAGGGGAATATTCGGATTTATATTTGAAAACTGATGTGAATCGTTTTTATTGTATTTTCACGGAAAATAATTTCTGGAGGGTTTCCTAAATCTTAAATGGCCAGTTTGGTGACAGATTGGCTGGACACGGAATGATCCCTCATAATAAGGAATTTTGTTTTGGAAATTACAAAATTTTATAATCACAAAGGCAATCTGTTATGAGATTGAGCGTAAACTATTATCAAATGTAAAATTACGTAAAATAACTAAAACTGGGGCCCTATTCTCAAATATCACATCCATTTTCCACATGTGGAATACTGTCAAAATTCATAAAAACGTTCGAAATTTACAATGTATGTATTCTCAAATTTCCTACCAAGGAAATATTTCCCTTCCAAGGAATATTTCCGAGTGGTTATAAAGTATGTGTAAAAATTCCCCATATACATCAAATATCAAAAATTTTTAATTGTCATTCTTGTTATATGTTTGAAAATTATATTTGAAAAGTTGTGTTTATTTTATAATTATTATTATTTTGTAAAAATTTCATATGGGGCGATATATATTCTATGAACTCTTCGGCCATAGATTTATTAATCCGAAACAATTTAATAAATTTATTTTCGGGCAGATTGAAACAATGTTGTCGTTGATGAATACCTCGGGTAAATTCCATTGCCTCTGCCTGTTCCACTGCAGAATTAGCAAAAAGAAGACCTTTACATTGAAAATTTCATGACAATAAATAAACAAAATGTCAAAAATAAATTTACCATACAATGAAGCTAGTTTCAATTTAACGGTGGTGAATAAAAAATTACGAATGGTTCGAGAACACGGTTTTAGGTTGGATGTGGAATATGCATGTGGAAAATACAAATTCCCTTGGTAGGGAATTTTGATAGATATCCACATGTGGAAAATGGATGTGATATTTGAGAATAGGGCCCCTGATAAGAAAAACTATTTCAAACAAAGAATTTTTCATTTTTGAAATTTTATTGAATATTATTGAATATTATCAAATTGCAATTATGTATTAAAATGAAAAATGATAAGAAATAAATTTGCAGAATAGGAAAAACTATTCATAACAAAGAATTTGCAACTTTTTGTTTTGAATTGCAATTTTGTGTAAAACTTTCAACAATTTTCTTATCGCAAAATGCTATTTAATTGATGCTGTCAGCAAAAAATTCTAATATAAATGTGTAAATTTCGATTTGAATTAGCATTGTTAACGAGAAACCAAATAAAAAAGATGAAAGTCAAAGCAAGTTTATTGGTAAGTGTAAATATTAAAAATCAAAGTATATATTTTAAATTTTTTTGTTTTAAATTTTGTAATTTTTTGAATTTATTTAATTTTAAACTTTAGATTCTCACGGCGATTTTGGGGGTGATTTCCTGTAAAGCAGTGGCCAGGAGAGAACCCGAAGTAATAGATGAGCATTTTTTGGTAAGATTTTGGAAAATTTTCAAAATAAATTAAAATTAATGGGTTCAAACCATCTCTAGGTCATTGTGGAAGCGCACCGTCAAGTGAAACGGGGTGCGGATCGATACGAGGGCTCAGGGTCGAAAGATAATTGGACTCCCCCGCTGCCCCCCATTTGGGATTTAACAACGACATCGGCAACAGAGAAAGCCTCCAACCAGCTGACTTTCTCTAACACAAGTTTCAATTTCAGCGGCGGATCTCCATCGCTAAAACTTGGAAACGTGTTTTGGGTTTAATTTCAGAATTCATCTTAATTGTATGAAAATAAAACAATTGTCTTTTATTTTTTATTTATTTTATAAAATAAAATTAAAATAAAAATAAAAATGATATAAAATAAAATAACAAATTTTATTAATTAACTATAGCTATTTTGTTTTTATTAAACAATAAAAATATAAAATGAAATAAAATGAAACTAGAACTTAAACTTCGTTAGGAAGTTTCTCATCTTTTATTTGTTTTTTTCTAATCCTTAAATAAGTGTTCGATTTTATTTGATTCAGGTACGGGCACTCTATAGCCCAAACAATATGCTCATCCATCGGATGTTCTCCTATTCCCCATCCTTCTAAAACTATGCAACAGGAGAAGCATTTCACTCGATCTGCCTCGTATAAAAAAAACCCGCATCACTCAGCTCGAGTGGTTTTGGTGTAAATTTTTTTGGCCACGTTTCAAACGATTCTAAACGTCTATTAATATTTTTGTAGACGTTTAGATCATGTTCAGTATTGTGACACATTTTATCGTAACGGTTTGGCCAAAAATTAACAATATGATGTTGTGATGGCATGTCTTTTTGTTTATCTAAAACAAAAGGAATTATTTTTTAATTTAATTATAAAATAAAAGTGAGCTGTATTTTGTATAGTCACAATTTTTCACAAAATTAAAAATTAAAAATTAAAAATTAAAAATTAAAAATTAAAATTAAAACTTAAAAATTAAAAATAAAAATTAAAAATTAAAAATTAAAAATTAAAAATTAAAAATTAAAAATTAAAAATTAAAAATTAAAAATTAAAAATTAAAAATTAAAAATTAAAAATTAAAAATTAAAAATTAAAAATTAAAAATTAAAAATTAAAAATTAAAAATTAAAAATTAAAAATTAAAAATTAAAAATTAAAAATTAAAAATTAAAAATTAAAAATTAAAAATTAAAAATTAAAAATTAAAAATTAAAAATTAAAAATTAAAAATTAAAAATTAAAAATTAAAAATTAAAAATTAAAAATTAAAAATTAAAAATTAAAAATTAAAAATTAAAAATTAAAAATTAAAAATTAAAAACTAAAAATAGAAAATTAAAAATTAAAAATTAAAAATTAAAAATTAAAAAGTTAAAATTAATACTTAGAAAATTTTAAACCAAATTGCAACAATTATAAATTTTCTATTTCAATTCAATTTTAATGTTGGCGTCAACCCAATTTGTTTGTTATTGTTTTGAATATTTGAGTTTTCATTAAATCACTCGTTTTACATTTTTATTCTTATTTTATTTTATATCTATAAATATAATATTTTACAAATTAATATTGATAAATTACTTAAAAACCATTTTAAATTTAAATATTGCATAGAAATTGGATTATGATTAAATTATTTAAATTTTAAACAACAAAAATAATATTTAATGAAGTGAGTGATAAAATAATTTAATTTATTTGCATTATTTTATAATGGCCCCAAGCTAAAGTTTCATATTCACCCTTGACTAAAAATCTTTTGTCGTCGTGGGGTGCAGTTTTGGTTTGAGTATACGAATTTACAACATGCTTTTTCGATTGAATTAGGTTTTGGGTAACCACTTTAATCTTTTCATTGTTTAAGCAAGATGTATAATCGTCAAATGTTAGTCTATATTTTACAATCTGTTTTTTCACCCCTTTTGCTTTCTTATTTTCATTTTTTTTATCATTAATTTGCAATTTGTGTGCGTACATTTTGATCGTAGGCCAACAAACTCAGTCATTTATTTTTCCATTATTCTCATCTTTCATAATTCCAGGAATTTTTTTATTGACAAGTGGAATACCCCAAATATTATCAGCTTGATAATCACTAGTGTCGAAGTGTAAATGACAATCGTTTTTAATTATTTCGTATACATCAGAACATAAAATTTCATATATTAAACTGTCTGTGTCTGTATAACAAATTTTACAATTAGATACAAATTGTGGAACCATATAGTCATAATGAAAGCTATAAAGAGTTGTTTTTGCGAAGTCTAGAATACACATTCCAATATAAATATTGGTTTATTAAAAAATATTTCAGATTTATTTAATTCAATAGAGACTAAATTTTAATTAAAAATTGTGGAACATTTAAATTCAGGTTTCGATATATATGCCTCTGCACCATATCTTCCTAACCATTTAGTTACCAATTTAACTATACTATATTTGCGAACATTTTCCATTGTCTTTCCAAAAATAGTGTTACGTTTTTCCAACCTTACTTCGAATTGGCCTTACTCTCAATTCGATAAACGTAATTCCCAATCTCTTCTGAGTTCGATCACTGATTAGTAAGCACACACACCAGGTTTTATTAAGTATTCAACACCTTAACTGTTCCACAACAACAGGAAAACAATACAGCAAACAATATTCCTAACTAGAATATTCTTCCAACAGCTTCGAAACTCCAACGGTTTATTGTAGAAATTTCCAATTCACAACGTTCAAAATAATACACAAAATATTTCTTCTCAATAAAACTTAAAACTTTATTCACAAAAACTAATTTAAATATCACTTTTACAATTTTCACTTCACTATCGCAGGTTTAAAATAAAACTAATTAAAAACTACAAGAAGCAATTTCCTTATATACATTCTGCCTAATCTCTAGAAATTTCGCGGTCACTTTTTAGAAACCTTGAGAAAATATTAGAATATTCGATTATTTTACGTTACGTTGATTTGATTCATAAAATCATAAAACAAATAGACCTTAATTCTAAGAACATGTACAACAACAACAACACTATTCATTTCATTCACTTTCTGTTGTGTTTTGTTGATTTTATTTTCCTGGAAGTGACCGTAATCGTTTAGATCTTTCTGTAATCGTAACAATAGCATTAATCATTAATTTGAAGAGATTCTTTTCGAAATCATTTTTAGCTGATGATCACAAGGAAGTATTCAAATCAATGTAAAATTTTAGCCATGGGGATTGATCAAACTCAAGAATTTTATGAATTTTATTTAGTTTTAAGCCCTTTTTAAGTGCTTGCTTTAAATTACGATAGTGGATAACATATTTTTCTTTACTATGAAGTGTTTATCTAAAACAGAGGGAGGATTACTTTTTTAATTTAATTATAAAATAAAAGTGAGCTGCATTTTGCGATAAGAAAATTGTTGAAAGTTTTACACAAAATTGCAATTCAAAACAAAAAGTTGCAAATTCTTTGTTATGAATAGTTTTTCCTATTCTGCAAATTTATTTCTTATCATTTTTCATTTTAATACATAATTGCAATTTGATAATATTCAATAATATTCAATAAAATTTCAAAAGATGAAAAATTCTTTGTTTCAAATAGTTTTTCTTATCTGTTTTAATTATTTTACGTAATTTTACATTTGATAATAGTTTACGCTCAATCTCATAACAGATTGCCTTTGTGATTATAAAATTTTGTAATTTTCAAAACAAAATTCCTTATTATGAGGGATCATTCCGTGTCCAGCCAATCTGTCACCAAACTGGCCATTTAAGATTTAGGAAACCCACCAGAAATTGTTTTCCATGAAAATAATAAAAACGATTTACATCAGTTTTCAAATATAAATCCGAATATTCCCCTAAATTTTTTAAATTAAACTTTTGCCAAACTTCTTGAGCATGCCTATACTGTTCCGTTGTTATATTAGTTTCATTAAGCTGATTATAAAATTGATCGCTGCGGGTTAAATGGATAGTAAACATTTGGGGGGTCAACGCCCCGCCTTCTTTTATCGCCCTCCTTCTTTTATGGTAGATCAAACTTTTTACCATATCACACTCAAATAAAAAGAAACGGGGATGAAATATGATCATACACGTTTGAGTCGTTTGTAGTAAGTAATCAGATTTCTGAGTTCGATGATTTTTTATTTTTATCATCATTTTTTCAGTTCAAATTAAAAATAAATGTAAAATAAATGTACTTTTTGCAATTGTTTATTGAAAATAGTAGAAATACGTTTTACAGCGTTATTTGGACGTTGGTCGCAAGTGCAATCTTTAACCAACGTTTAACTAACAAGAGCAATTTAAAATTAATTAATGCATTTCACCTTGATGCTGTGTTGTTATTTAATTAAGCACATAATGTAGTTTTTCAATTTTTACCGTATATTATCTTGACATCTTAAATTCTGATGTTTGGCATTTTAAATTCCTACTTAAAATAAAAAAGAAAAAATATAGTGTAAAATCAAATTCCTAATACCTCGATTCCTCTTTTAGGTAGATTTCATATAAAAATCTACCTATTGCAATGGGCTTCATCTCGGAATTTCGGAAAAATTTTGATGCCAAACGACTATTTGTGATAAGCGGAGATGGAAAAACAAAAAAAAAAAAAAATTATATATATATATATATATATATATATATATATAACGATATGAGGTATAACGGAATTTAGCGGCACTCTCACGGTCGCATTTTTTGACCTACACCAAAATAATTTTCTGTGTATGTTACGGCAAATAATGTCTTGGACAAGTTCGTGAACTGGCCATATCCGGGTACCGGTTAAGCGGCTAGAGCCTAAAAAGTTGAATAATCTAGGGCGCTATAACTTCCGTTTGAATAATAATATTTTAATAAAATTTAAAAATATTGAATATTTGAACCTTTTTTTATCATTTTTATCCAGATGACCACTTTGGCGTTTCAGGTTCCTCAAAAATCAGCTGTTTTAAAAATTTACTAAACTTTGCTGCCCTTGATCTAGCTGAAATGGCCAAGCTCATAGTTGAAAACTTTTTTTCACGTACTTAAAATATAAATCTTTCCAAAATTTTCAAAAATAATAGTTTAAGTCTAACGGTTGAGACCCTACGGCTGTTGAAATAAAAACAAACGCAAAAGGCAATGCTTTCATCATGTTTCAGTTTATGTTATTTAAATTCATCTTAGCTTTTAAACATACTTTTCAGCTATAGCCTCAAAAAATTTCAGCTTTCTAACCCAAAAGGTTCCATTTTTATAAGCATTATAATGCAACCCTTACAAGAAAAATATCAACCCATTTAATACCATAGAAAAATTATCAAAATCTCTTTTGTTTTTATTTTTTTTATTAAGTAACCGTTTGAAAAAAGATTAAATAAGAACAAAAAAAATCCCAGCGGCAGGTATATCCGCTAGAAATAGGTAGATTTCGGGGTCAAACGGTTTTGTGTCCAAATAAAATTAGATAAGTCAGATTAGTTTAAATAAAAAATATAAGTAGAAACAGAATAATTCAAAAAAATTATCGAACCAAATTAAATACATTATCCGAACTAACGCCATCAACACAATTTCGGAACAGTTTTATTTAAGTTGGTTTAAACTACTTTTAATAACATATTAAATCCACCAAAGATCAAATGAACTACGTCACAACTACTATTATACCATCACACATAATTTATAACATTATCAAACAATTTTATTTCAAAATCATCTTTTGTTGTTGGTGTTTTTTTGTTCTTATTTAATCTTTTTTCAAACGGTTACTTAATAAAAAAAATAAAAACAAAAGAGATTTTGATAATTTTTCTATGGTATTAAATGGGTTGATATTTTTCTTGTAAGGGTTGCATTATAATGCTTATAAAAATGGAACCTTTTGGGTTAGAAAGCTGAAATTTTTTGAGGCTATAGCTGAAAAGTATGTTTAAAAGCTAAGATGAATTTAAATAACATAAACTGAAACATGATGAAAGCATTGCCTTTTGCGTTTGTTTTTATTTCAACAGCCGTAGGGTCTCAACCGTTAGACTTAAACTATTATTTTTGAAAATTTTGGAAAGATTTATATTTTAAGTACGTGAAAAAAAGTTTTCAACTATGAGCTTGGCCATTTCAGCTAGATCAAGGGCAGCAAAGTTTAGTAAATTTTTAAAACAGCTGATTTTTGAGGAACCTGAAACGCCAAAGTGGTCATCTGGATAAAAATGATAAAAAAAGGTTCAAATATTCAATATTTTTAAATTTTATTAAAATATTATTATTCAAACGGAAGTTATAGCGCCCTAGATTATTCAACTTTTTAGGCTCTAGCCGCTTAACCGGTACCCGGATATGGCCAGTTCACGAACTTGTCCAAGACATTATTTGCCGTAACATACACAGAAAATTATTTTGGTGTAGGTCAAAAAATGCGACCGTGAGAGTGCCGCTAAATTCCGTTATACCTCATATCGTTATATATATATATATATATATATATATATAATTTTTTTTTTTTTTTGTTTTTCCATCTCCGCTTATCACAAATAGTCGTTTGGCATCAAAATTTTTCCGAAATTCCGAGATGAAGCCCATTGCAATAGGTAGATTTTTATATGAAATCTACCTAAAACACCAACAACAAAAGATGATTTTGAAATAAAATTGTTTGATAATGTTATAAATTATGTGTGATGGTATAATAGTAGTTGTGACGTAGTTCATTTGATCTTTGGTGGATTTAATATGTTATTAAAAGTAGTTTAAACCAACTTAAATAAAACTGTTCCGAAATTGTGTTGATGGCGTTAGTTCGGATAATGTATTTAATTTGGTTCGATAATTTTTTTGAATTATTCTGTTTCTACTTATATTTTTTATTTAAACTAATCTGACTTATCTAATTTTATTTGGACACAAAACCGTTTGACCCCGAAATCTACCTATTTCTAGCGGATATACCTGCCGCTGGGATTTTTTATTATTATTTTAGGTAGATTTCATATAAAAATCTACCTATTGCAATGGGCTTCATCTCGGAATTTCGGAAAAATTTTGATGCCAAACGACTATTTGTGATAAGCGGAGATGGAAAAACAAAAAAAAAAAAATTATATATATATATATATATATATATAAATATAACGATATGAGGTATAACGGAATTTAGCGGCACTCTCACGGTCGCATTTTTCGACCTACACCAAAATAATTTTCTGTGTATGTTTCGGCAAATAATGTCTTGGACAAGTTCGTGAACTGGCCATATCCGGGTACCGGTTAAGCGGCTAGAGCCTAAAAAGTCGAATAATCTAGGGCACTATAACTTCCGTTTGAATAATAATATTTTAATAAAATTTAAAAATATTGAATATTTGAACCTTTTTTTATCATTTTTATCCAGATGACCACTTTGGCGTTTCAGGTTCCTCAAAAATCAGCTGTTTTAAAAGTTTGCTAAACTTTGCTGCCCTTGATCTAGCTGAAATGGCCAAGCTCATAGTTGAAAACTTTTTTTCACGTACTTAAAATATAAATCTTTCCAAAATTTTCAAAAATAATAGTTTAAGTCTAACGGTTGAGACCCTACGGCTGTTGAAATAAAAACAAACGCAAAAGGCAATGCTTTCATCATGTTTCAGTTTATGTTATTTAAATTCATCTTAACATACTTTTCAACTATAGCCTCAAAAAATTTCAGCTTTCTAACCCAAAAGGTTCCATTTTTATAAGCATTACAATGCAACCCTTACAAGAAAAATATCAACCCATTTAATACCATAGAAAAATTATCAAAATCTCTTTTGTTTTTATTTTCTTTACTAAGTAACCGTTTGAAAAAAGATTAAATAAGAACAAAAAAACACAACAACAAAAGATGATTTTGAAATAAAATTGTTTGATAATGTTTGATTATAAATTATGTGTGATGGTATAATTGTAGTTGTGACGTAGTTCATTTGATCTTTGGTGGATTTAATATGTTATTAAAAGTAGTTTAAACCAACTTAAATAAAACTGTTCCGAAATTGTATTGATGGCGTTAGTTCGGATAATGTATTTAATTTGGTTCGATAATTTTTTTGAATTATTCTGTTTCTACTTATATTTTTTATTTAAACTAATCTGACTTATCTAATTTTATTTGGACACAAAACCGTCTGACCCCGAAATCTACCTATTTCTAGCGGATATACCTGCCGCTGGGATTTTTTTTTTTTGTTTTCATTTTCTTATAATCTCACGCTTGAACGAAAGAAATTTTATTTAATTATACCACACAACATAGATATTTATTATACATGCAATTACTTTCTCTCCCTCCCCCTCCCCCTCCCCCTCCAATTTCATTCACAAACTTTTTTATGACGTCACACATTAATAAATAGATAATTTGACACTTATCTTCTATTTTCTTTCACACATTTTCTCATGACATCATCTGGGGTCAAAATTTACAATTTGAGATCTTCATACAAGAAATAACACACACACTCTTTTGTGCTGAGATCTGACCTTGAATCAAAATTGACAATTTTAGACCTTCATAAGAAATAACACGCGATTTTGCGCTGGAACCCGCATAGCTTACCTACTTCTAGCCCTAAATAAAACAAATGGATGTAACGAAGTCGATAATCAGCAAAAATCCGTTTGTTTAAAAAGAATATAAAATTCTGGTTTGAAGGTCGACTGTCAAAAACCGACCGCATTCAATTAACATTATAATTTACATTATAAGTGAAATATTGTTTGATAAAAGAGGTCTAACTTTTAGACTTAATTACACTTTATTGTTAAAAATTAAAATATTAATTAAAATATTAAATTTGAATTGTTGGATTAACATAATTAGAAGAAAACTAAATGTAAGTTAATTGAATTATGTAAATTAATATTATTAAGAGATTATTGTCAAACTGTAGGAAATTTGAAGTATTATAGACGATTGGAAATAAAAACAAAAGCATAAAACAAATATGGCGTTTTTATTTAAACCGGCGATCTGATACTAGCAGATTTAGGATAATTCTAAACAATTTTTGATCCAACACCAATTTTATTAAAACAATATTTCCGCGATAATAACCTAAATCTCTATTTAAATTAAAATGAGCGTTAATTTCGCGAAATTACATTATGTAATTTTTAAATACAAACAAAAACTAAAGTTTTTGGTCAGTAGATCGATTCTTTTTGCAATAATAAATTCCCAACGCGTAATCGTTTTTTAATTATAAAAATAATATTTTAATTAACAATCAGGCAGTCATTTTTTACACAAACCAAAAGTCGTTTTACACAAATCAATAAAATCAAAACAGTCATTTTAACAAAAATTAAGAAAATCGGTCGTTAAGTAAAAATCAATCAAAAAAGTGAGTCGAACGGTAACTAACTAACGTACTAAACAGCGCAGTAGTCGAATAAGCCAGTACAATCAGTTTAATCAATTATCCAGTTTAATATTTTACAATCAATCAGTTAATTCGAATATAGTTAGTGAGTGATTAAGTAAATTCTAATAAGTCAAGAACTTAAGTCAATCAATTTTTGACAAAATAAATCATTAAGTGGGTGAATCTATAAGTGAAATCTAAAAACTGAGAATAGTACAAAATAAGGGCGATTAAAACCGATGGTATAAAATAATGTTAATAAATATTAATTTAATCATAATATAAGGTTAAACACATTTATAAAATACAAATATAAAAATAAACATTTTATTCACGACACGTTTCATTTTACGTTATACAGAAATAGTGGTAAATTAAAATTCCACCACACTTTCAACAACTATTAGTGTATCAAAGCTAATCACACTACATGATTCTCGCTACATCTCAATAATAAGTAGTGTTAATAAAGTTGAAAGATCTCTTGGTCCTATTTTGGAAATTTTTGTGTAGTATTTTTTAACGATCTTGATATATCTGGACCTTCAATTTCTAATTATATTTTTAACATTCTTTTTAAAACCTTCTTTATGTTATAAAAAACTTGGTACAATTTTCCAATTGAAATTTGATGGATAACATAATTGATATTGGTGGAAAATTTTTTATATTTTGATTTTTAATATATTGCCGACGTTTCGGAGCTTTTTGGTTGGCTCCTTTTTCAAGGCGATTTGTCTTGTGTTTGACGATGTATGGTAAGAAATGACTGTCCATTTCTTACCATACATCGTCAAACACAAGACAAATCGCCTTGAAAAAGGAGCCAACCAAAAAGCTCCGAAACGTCGGCAATATATTAAAAATCAAAATATAAAAAATTTTCCACCAATATCAATTATGTTATCCATCAAATTTCAATTGGAAAATTGTACCAAGTTTTTTATAACATAAAGAAGGTTTTAAAAAGAATGTTAAAAATATAATTAGAAATTGAAGGTCCAGATATATCAAGATCGTTAAAAAAAAAAAAATACTACACAATAATAAGTAGTGTGAATCTTTTCATTGAAATAACATTTTCACTCCAGTTACTCTACTTTACACCACATATTACAATAAGTGGTGTTTCCAAACAACAGACTACACCATCAATACATAAATAATAGTGTACGTAAATATATTTTGGCACTACACGAGCAAAGTTTATGATCTGAGTCAATTTATTTTATGAACACTTTAGAAATAACTAACATTTTAAAATGTAACCAGCGTACAAACAAAAAATTTAAGGAGGTGTTCTCCCTGGATAGAATTCCAAAAGTAAAAGAAAAACCATCTCTTTTAATCGTCAACACTGATAAGGCTAAGGACCCTGGAACACACTGGTTAGCTATTTATATCCCTAAAAAGGGGTGTATAGAATACTTTGATTCTTTTGGGGTGAAACCAGCTACACCAGAAATTTTAAAGTATTTGAGGAATCATTGTTTAATTTTTAATGATAAACAATTGCAAAGTAATTTTACAGACGTATGTGGGCAATATTGTTGTGTTTACGTTTGGTTTAGATGTTTTGGTTTAAGTATGAAAAGTTTTTTGAACCAATTCAGTAAAGCAAATCATATTGAAAATGACAGGTTGAAATACAACTGTTAAAGCTATACCAATCTTCCTGTAAGGATGAATAAAAGTTAGTTTTTCAACAATGCTTACCTTATCCATATTGATCCAGCATTGACATCTTCTCCTGCCATGGAACTCATTGCATCAGCCTACAAAAACAAGGGTATTAATAATTTTATTAATCTCTTAATAGTAAATTGTTTTTTGCTTACCTTAATGAAAATATTTTTGGTTGTTTTCATTTTTAATGTCATTCTGACATTTAACCATTTTATCGCGTTCAGTTCTCGTTCTTGCCATATATTAAAAATTGGCGTTGTTGTTCATTGGTATAGTAGTTGTTCAGCAATTAGTAGTGCAGTGTTCAACAACTGTGGGGCGGCTGTTGAAAAAAGGTTTGATGCAATGTGTATTTATAGTAGTTTCTAAGTTTGAAGTTTTTCTCGTGCTTTTTGGATGTCAAAGAATTTGGGTGATCTTTGATCACCACTGTGTAGTTTTTTGAAAAATAAAAAGATAAATAATTAAAATGTGAAAAAAAAGCATAAGTAATTTCATTTTGAGTGTTTTAAAACCTTAAGTTTTTTAGTTGCAAATTGATAAATTGTATTGCATGTGTATTAATAAAATATTCATTTTTTCACCATTGTGTAGAGTACCGCATGTGCGGGTTTCCAATTATACTGGAAACATTACACCGTGCGGATTTACCATCATCATCGTTAGCAGCCTAACCTATCGTAAAATTATTGTGTCTTGTTAGGCATATAAGATTGTCATCGTCATCTAGTGAAAGCAGCCTAACATATTGGAGAAATATTGTGTCTTGTTAGGCATATACAAATGTCATCGTCATCATTTTTTTATAAAATTGTCATCGCCATCCAGTGAATTCATCATATTGGAAATAATGTCTATG
The DNA here is from genome assembly GCA_963693315.1 of Diogma glabrata. NCBI lineage: Eukaryota > Metazoa > Arthropoda > Insecta > Diptera > Cylindrotomidae > Diogma > Diogma glabrata. The sequence continues at coordinate 317,639,046 of OY856186.1, forward strand.
GTTAGACACTTAACATTATCATCGTCACCACTGAAGTTTAATAGTTTGGAAAGTATTATATCATTTATTATTGTCATCGCCATCACAAGAAGTTACCAGTCTTGGAAATATTATGCATATACAAATGTCATCGTCGTCATTTTTTATAAAATTGTCATCGTCATCCAGTGAACAGTTTATCATATTGGAAATAATGTCTATGGTTAGACACGTAATATTATCATCGTCATCATTGAAAGTTCAATAGTTTGGAAAATATTATATCATTTATTATTGTCATCGTCATCACTAGACGTTGCTAGTCTTGAAAATATTATATTATGTAACATTATCATCGTCATCATTGAAAGTTCAATAGTTTGGAAACCAATACAAAGTAAAGTTTTTAATACAGTCCACTTAGCCAACAACAGTTTTGTAACCCAAGAGTTAGAGGAAAGTTAAAAAAAATGGAAATTCAACATGAAAACACGATGTCTTTATTATTAAACTATACATACTTTCTTAATAAAAACCAGACCTTTAGAATTTTTGTTGGTTTTACGGGGGAATTTGTTATGCCGCAATCTGAGCTATTATCTAACCAGTAGTATTTATAAGAGAGTCTACACCCCACTCCAGAACGAGTTCAGGTTCTGTATTGGTAGACTGAAGGAAATGTATGCCTTGGCAGTGAGATTTAACGGTCAACGAACAGTCAAGGATACATTTTCTTCAGTCGCCACACTGTTCTATTTCTTCTCTCCCTTATAAACTCACTACTTGGTAATCTTCAAGTTTAACATCCGTAACTACATAAAACAGCAACTTAGTTCAACAAAAATACATTACATAATGAACCAGTATCAAAACCATTAATTAATCGCGTTGCTACAACAACACGTCGTGTTGATTCAATATCAATTTCTATTAACAAAACTATCAGTCTCACAATTAACATTGCTTAAATTCGTAAACATTCTTCTACTTTGTTTTAATCAAACAAAAATAAAACTCATGTAGTTGTAATTGCATTTTTCATTTTTTTTGTTGATGCTATCAGACACAATCTCATCATCATCTGTTTAAATAAACTGTTAATAAATTGTTGCATTTCGTGGTTATTGTTATTTCGTTCTCTCTATAATCTTTAATAACTGAAAACGAAACCAACACGAATTATATGTTGTCGATCCTTCTTTCTTTTTTTTATATAATTGGTTGACGATCTCGTTCTAAAAAACCGATTAAATTCCCTTGTTTGGGAAACTAAAACAGCAGAGAGAAATGTACAAATTTTTTGAATGGTCATCTCCTTCGCTCCCCTTCGTTTAGATTATTTAAAAAAAGCATTTTTGATAATTATGAACAGTACGATTTTATTGCAAAATCAAACGGTTCGATCATGAGTTTAAAAAAAAAACTCTAAATTTATTTAAAATTTAATTAAAAGTTGGTGTTAAATAATTAACCAAATATCGATCAGTTCAAGTTTGTTATCATATAAAAAAAAGATAAAATTAAAATTGTTTCGCGGTACGCGCTCGTTATAAACTAATAAACGATATCAAATGAAAAATTTGATTGTTGGTATTGCAAAAAAATTAAAGAAAAAGGTTCAGTTCAATGTTGAAAATATATCAACACAAAGAAAAATATATATATGTTGTGAGCGTTAATACCAAAATGTAATTAATAATGTGTTTGTAATAAAAAACCGAAAATATTGAGTGAAATTAAATTACATATTATTATTTATATGAAAACCAAAAAGAAAGAATTTTCAGTGCTCTTTTTTTTTCCTTGTCGCTCTTCCGGCATCGAATCGATTTATGTACAAGGTCTACATTTCAAGTTATTACCGATTTAGCTTGAATCGATTTTATTTTAAATTAAACAAAATTTTGGGATGAACTTGATGTGGCGCTTCGTTATATGACGATAACAGAGTAACACAAATTCTGGAATCGCCAAAAAAAGTTATACCGGGAATATAGTCTTAATTGAATTTAAAGAATTTGAGGAAAGTGTAATTATTTACGGAGATCAACAATTACTAAGAAAAAACCATATGTATTTCTTTGTCATACAACGATGTGGAAGGATTTATGGGACAAATGCTGAAGGTTTGCAAGGATTGTAATACAAGCCATACCCGGACGAAGTCGCTCCAGCTCGCAACACCAAAATATAATATACTTAAGGTCAGATTTAATTTTATATATAAATATATTTAGCTAAATACTTTGAATTTGTTTTGTTGATTGTTCTAAGACGAAATGATCTTATAAAAGAGGTTTGTTCATTAGAGATTTTTTTTCTTGGTGGTAAAAGGCCATACCGGTATTTTTTTTTGTAACTATTAATCCCGGATAATAACGTTGTGACAAGCAACGTTACAAAAAAATGGCGCCGAACAAAAACAAAACATACAACAGAGAATACTGTTGTATGTATAAATATAAATACTTGATATTCCTGTTTTGCAAATGTTTAAATATTTTTGGAATATCGGTTTTTTTTGTTGGATCGACTTGGTCGAATTTGTGATGATTTTGTTGCATCCAAATTTTTTTTATATATGTCTATCTAGTATATTATTATAAACCTATGGAGTTTTTTTTTATATATACCAACAGTTTTTTTTATATACTATTATATTATGATATATATCTCTATTTTTGATCGATTTTTATGATGCAACAAATAATTTTTGAAACGATATAATCTAAATAAAATATGGGTATCTCTAAGAAAGAATCCAAGAAGGCTTAACCTTCTTAACATGTTTCGTTGGTAAGGGTCGCCTCTGTCTTTTGGCATGCGATCACCAAGCGGATTTTTTTAATAATATTAGTAAAATTTCAATTAGTTTTCCTTCCGAGACTGAATGCAGCTTTACTGGTCGAGTGTTCATGCGGAAGAGAAGGGAAGCCTGTCAGTCCTACGGACAGCCAGGATCGCTTCTACAATGCTAAGCACTCCTCCATACAAGTGAAACTGCATCCAGATCTCCACTTTGTTGGGAAGAACCAACGTTCAACCCAACCTCCCTTCACAATTTCAATGGACTTAGCAAATCCATCCAACATCGCGTTTCAATAGTAAATTCGGTCTTGTACTGAAATCGGATCTGGAGACTGGTACTCTATACTGGTCTACTCCCAACAAACGATATTAGTCTTAATTGTTTTTCTTAACTTTTCTAGTTTTATATTTTTCTTAGTTTTAAGGATGAATGAACTCAGCATATGATTTTTGTAGATAACAGATATTTAGGCTGAATCTTTAAACAATGCTGAATTCATTTCATCACGCGGGAGGGTACTAGAATGTAGATTTTAGGATTTTTAGGCCTATTTTTGTTCTAGACCTCACATGTCGTTTCTGGGAAGAGATCGCGAGTTCGATTTTCCACTTCGAATCTTCGTTACAATTCCTTTTAAAAATTTTTTGATTATACAGTCAATCGGTGTGGGCTTTGCCCAGGAAAAATCTCTAACAATTATAAATACATAAATAAATAAATAATTTACTCTTTTCTAAATAAATAAATATTTTTTCAAATAAATAAATATTTTTTTTATATCTCATAGCAAATAAATATATTTTCATATATTATAAATAAATAAATAAATAAATATCTCCTTTTTTAAATAAATTAATAAATAAATAAATATTTTAATTTATAAATATTTTTACAAATAAATATTTTCTCACACATATTTTGATAAATAAATATTTTCTATTTTTTCATAAATAAATATATATAAATTTTTTTTTTAAAATTCAATAAATAAATTATTAAATAATTAAATAAATGAATATTTTCTCATTTTATAAATAAATAAATAAATATATATATTTATATATTGAATAAATGAATTAAATAAGCTTGAACATCAAGAAAATAAATAATTAAATTTTCTCCTACACATTAAGTAAATCAAGGTGTACAAGTTGCAACAAAATAACTAGATTGTAAGTAAATCAATATTTTCTGCAAATAGATATTTAAATAATCATCTTTTTCCTAGGATCTTTAAGATCAATAAATTTTTCTCTGTAAAACGAAGGTCGAAGGAATTGATTATTCAGGGCATTTGTATATTTCTTTCTGCTGTTGTTGGTCGCGTGTTCACGATTTCTAGTCGATTTACAATTTTTTATTGCACTTTACAATTTTTTTTACGGTTGTTGGTTTTATATTTTTTGTGCGGAAAAAACATTTTAGGGGGTCACGTTCATTGTCGTTTGTTGTTGGTTTTGTTGAGTTGCAACTTTTTTTATATTTTTTGTCCTCCTTTTCATAAACTCTGACAACAAAAGAAAATGTCAGAGGTGCCGATAGACCATCCGTTTTACGGTCTCGAGTTGTGCGAGTTGTGGGTCGAGTGCTTCCTCCGGGACATCCAATACAACAGCGAAGGTTGGATACAACAGTTAAGTGATGCTGCGAGAAGTGCAACAGCACCAATAATACAAACACACGCAGCTAATACGAAGGAAGAAAGTGAATTGATTCTGGCACCAGCGCTGTTTTTGGCTCGTGAAGTAAGGGGTTTAGTGGCTCCAGTGCCACCAAACACACTAAAAGGATTGTTGAATCGTATAACCCATTACGTGGACCGAAATAACCGCATAAGAAACATGGAAGAGTTAAAAGATGCTACTGAATACGCAGCCAGGTCATTGTCTGAAACTTTCAGGACCATCACTGCACTGATAATGGGACCAGAAGGAGGGGTCTTAAGAAAAGATGTACCAGCACCTGCAAATCTTGACGAATCATTTCAAGGTGTATTCGCGAGATCAACTCCAAATCATATGGAACCACTAGGTAACCTGATTGATGATATGACGGGCCGTCAACGAAGACAACGTCTTCCACAACCAGCCAACGAGGTACAGCAGGAACAGCTTGGACCAGCAATACCACTGGAAGAGCTATTCAATGACATCAGAATAGCTCCACCACCATACCGATCGGCTAGGGTCTCAGCAGTACCAGCATACATACAACCGCATGAAGGGTACCAACCACACAGGTATTTGAGTCAATTCTATACGAATTGGCTCCAATACTTCTCTGGTGACGGGTCCTCACCCGATGCTCATGAATTCTTTCATTTGGTTGAGGTGGTTGCACGAAGGGATCGGGTGACCTTTGACGATTTAAAGTCAATCGTTCCCCGATATCTCCGTGGAGCCGCTGAAAAACATTACATAAATCTAACATATGAGTATCGAGTGGTGACCTATCCCATATTGAGAGAAGCATTGGTTAATACGTTTGGTACGCTTACAGATGATAAGACGGTTTTAAAAGTACTGCTGAGCCGTAGACAAAAGAATAAGGAGAGTGTCTATGACTACATAATTGGTATGAACAATTTAAACAGTAGACTGATCCGGCCTTATAATCCACGAGAATTAATAGAGATAGTTCGAGACGGTTTGTCTGCAGAATTAAGAAGTGTAACAATGATAGCTGAGTTTGCATCACTTGAAGACCTGCGTGTGATGTGCCAAAAATTTGAAAAATTTTGGGCATCATCACCCGTAGCGTCAAGGACAGGTGGGCAACCTCTGTTACCACCAACAAGAACAGCTGGTCAATACCGGATCAGTGAAGTCACACCTTCTGATGAAGACGAAACAGGTCCATCTAATTATCAACCAGGTCCTTCAAATCATCAAATAGTTCCAGCAAACTACTCATCTTATGTAGATGCCTACAGCGCACCACCAAAAATACTAGCCAGACCAACAAATGCTAATAGGTCAATACTACCACCACCGCCACCTAGAACTGAACATCAAATTTGTAGCCGGTGTAAAGTTATTGGTCACACGATATACAACTGTCCTCAAAAGCCGTACTGCTATCGATGTGGTAAGGCTGACACCATCTCTCCATGATGTACTAATTGTCATCCACCGCTTCATTTAAACTCTCGGGCGGGAGTACAGAACTCGCGAGCTGTGCCCCCAAACCCATCTTCGAGTACGCGAGGTCATCTGAGAGATGCGTCAACCACCACCGAAGAAGAAGATCTTTCGCCACCACAGTACCAAAAATAAGTAAATCTGTTCAAACTTCAACACCATTACTGATACGTCAGAAAAAAAGATCTCAAAAGCGTATTGAACGCTCGCGCATTTACTTTAGAAAAAGGAAACTTCTCAATAAAGCGTGTGTCTCTTCGATCATTTATCGGGAAAATGATCCTAGACCACACCTTTATATAAACATTTTTAATAAAAAAGTTTATGGACTTCTATATAGTGGAGCCTCTATCAGTATTCTGGGAAGAAATTCCCTAGAATTATTAAGAAACGCCGGCATAACCTATCACAAAATGTTTTCTGCCATCCGTACAGCAGATGGTACCCGTAATCATATCCTGGGTTATGTAGACGCTTCTATAAATTTCAATGGCTCATCGAAAATTTTTCGCTTTCATGTTGTTCCAAGTCTGCGTGAGGAACTCTACCTGGGCATCGATTTCTGGAAGGAATTTGGTATCACTCCTTCATTTGTCAGCGAATTGACGCCTATTGAATCTAATCACAACTTAAACCACGATCTAAACCCTGACCAGCTACAAGAACTGGAGAACGTCAAGGATTCTTTCCCTTCTTTTGAGGTATTAGGTCTCGGCAAAACATCTTTGGTTGAACATGTCATCGATGTTGGGGATAGTGCACCTGTGAAACAGAGGCATTACCCCACATCGCCGGCAGTTCAACAGAAGATTTATGCTGAATTAGACCGTATGCTTCAATTAGGAGTGATCGAAGAGAGTTCTGACAGTTCTTGGTGCTCGCCAGTGGTCTTAATACAAAAATCTTCAGGGAAAAATCGTTTATGTTTGGATTCAAGACGTGTCAACGCACTGACCAAAAAGGATGCTTACCCACTTCCATTAATCGATGGCTTGTTAGGACGTCTAAATAGTACGAGATACATAAGCAGTATTGATCTCAAAGATGCGTTCTGGCAAATTCCTTTGTCAGAAACATCTCGAGATAAAACAGCCTTCACAGTGCCTGGACGACCATTGTACCAATTCAAGGTTATGCCTTTTGGTTTGTGCAATGCTCCCCAGACAATGTGTCGGCTGATGCATAAAGTGATACCTCACAAGTATCATGAAAGTGTCTTCGTCTATTTAGACGACCTACTGGTAGTGTCCTCAACATTCGAGGAACATATGGAACTACTGTCTATAGTCTCTACTCTTTTAAGAAATGCAGGTCTAACCATCAATCTGCAGAAAAGTAAGTTCGTGCTGCGAGAAGTAAAGTATTTGGGCTTTTTGGTTGGCGAAGGTGGATTGAAAACGGATCCAGAAAAAGTACGAGCTATTGAGGAATATCCAGCTCCAACAACTGTTAAACAGATTCGTCGGTTATTAGGTATGGCAGGGTGGTATCAACGATTTATACCAAACTACGCTAGCGTTGTTTCACCTATTACAGATCTTTTGAAAAAAGGATCTAAACGACTGATATGGACTGATGGAGCTCAAACCGCCTTTAACAATTTAAAACATCTTTTGACTGAAGCCCCAGTTTTAATAAATCCTAATTATGAAAAAGAATTCTTTATTAGATGTGATGCAAGCATCACGGGTGTAGGAAGTGTATTGTATCAGCTGGATGATGAAGGCCATGAGTGTCCGATAGCATTCATGTCTAAAAAGTTGAATAAAGCTCAAAGGAATTATTCAGTGTCTGAGCTTGAGTGTCTTGCAGCAATTCTCAGCGTAAAGAAATTCAGAGCCTACGTGGAGGGTCATAAATTTACAATTGTGACCGATCATTCAAGTCTAAAGTGGTTGATGTCACAAAAAGATTTGAGTGGTCGGTTAGCTAGATGGAGTTTAAAGCTTCAACACATGGATTTTTCTATTGTACATAGTAAAGGGACCCAAAACGTAGTACCTGATGCTCTGTCTCGTATATATGACGACACGTCTGAAGAATTTGCTGAAGCGCTCGCTCATACTGACGACACTATTAAATCAGATGATGAATGTTATCGGCACCATGAATACACAAACATGATAGCCAAAGTACAATTGTCTCCTCAGGATTTTCCAATGGTGAAACAGTTGGATGGTAAGCTATACATGCGCATAGAACCTAAAGCTGATGCAGTACCTAACGATTTGCCTGTGTGGAAACTTTGGATACCGAAACCTCTAACTACTAAATTGATCAAGGAACATCACGACAACTGTATAGCTGCTCATGGAGGGGTAAAGAAGACCTTGGTGGGTCTTCGGCGTCTCTACTACTGGCCGGGCATGGCATCTCAAGTTCATGACTATGTCGTATCTTGTGATGTCTGCAAACAATCAAAGGCAACAAATCAGATATTGCGTCCACCAATGCAATCCCGATTTATAACAGATAGACCATGGCAGCGTATATATATTGATTTTTTGGGTCCGTATCCCAGATCAAAATCTGGGAATACTGTTCTTCTGATAGTACTTGATCATTTGTCAAAATTTGTATTAATTAAACCACTCAGAAATGCTACTTCACCTTCTGTGAATACATTTTTGAGAAATGAAGTTTTTCTAACATATGGTGTTCCAGAGTTTCTTCACAGCGACAACGGTAAACAATTTCTAAGTAATTCTTTTCAAAAACTGTTGTCAGAATTCAACATTACACATATTAAAACTGGAGTCTACAGTCCTCAGAGTAACGCTTCGGAAAGGGTGAATAGGTCAATATTAGCTGCGATCAGATCTTACATTAAAGGTATGCATAATACGTGGGATTCTCATCTGGGAGATATAGCTTTTGCACTACGTTCTGCAGTACATAGCACAACACTTCATTCTCCATACTACGTGTTGTTTGGTCAACACCCTATATCAGATGGCAAGACTTACACAACTCTTCGAACTTTACATAGTCTGGGTGAACCAATAGATATGGACATGGATCATACAGATCAATTAGCAATCGTCAGAGCTCGCATTAAGAAATATATGGACACAGCTTTCGCAAAGTCCCAACAACATTACAATTTACGGACGCGACCTCGTACATTTGAAATACAACAACGAGTCTTGGTACGACAACATCACCTGAGTGATGCAGCAAACAAGTTTTCGGCCAAGCTGGCTCCGAAATTCCTACCAGCCATAATAACAAGCAGGGTTGGTAATGTGTTGTACAAATGTACAAATTTGGATGGTAAGCCCATTGGGACTTTCCATGCCAAAGATATAAAAATTTAAAAATTTTATAAAATCCTTGTTAACTTATTTTTCTTGTATTAGTTTTTTTTATCTTTATCAATTTAGTGATTATTATTAAATTTTTTTTATTATTATTCTTTATATTAGTACTTTGATTTATTAAAATTTCTCACCTTGGTTGTTCTAATAAATCATCCACTATGCTTAACATATTAACGTTTTCGTGTTAGACGTGAGCCGCTTAAGACTTTGTCTGCGGTTATCTGACTCTACTTTGAATTAGCTTACCCTCCCCATCCATTTGTTAATTAACTTTCATAAATTTCTACTATTTTTCTAGATAGTCTTCATCGCTAACAATAGTAATGCTGTCTCTCATTACCTGAAATTGAATTTTGGTACTTGAGGGCACTGTTCAGTAAGAGTATTAGGTAGTTTTTTTTCATTAGTTTTAGTTTTTTCTTTAGTTTTAGTTTTTTTGGGAAATTTGATGTACGTAGAAAGAGATTATTAGGCTCATATCTGTCATCAGTTCCACATACAATTACTGAACAGGGCTCTCAAGTATGGAATTTCGGTTGACGGTCATGATGGTCAACATTTTTATTTCCTTTTATTGCAATAGAACTTACCTTTAATAAATAATATAATTTCATTCACTAGTATCTAACACTTGATTTATTTGCGCACGCTTACCAACTCTGCGCTGCCTGTTGTCTGCTGGGACTCGGCATGTCTCAATTGGGGAACTTTTACAGCGAGACATGACAGTTCACACGATATCATTTTAATGCAGCTAGTCAACAAAACTCTGGCGTTCTACAATCAAGAATTTAGAGGCAGTAGATATTAATCAACATAAATAAAACATTTTCAATTTTTTTTTTGTATGAAACATCTATAATTCACAATTCTTTCATAATGGATATACAACATCAGTAATTCTAAACATCTTTATTTTCATCATGGTTATACAACATCTACAATTCGTACTTTCCTTCATCATTTAGCGTCATGCGAAAATGCTAAACATCTGGTTGTCTTGGGAGAGGTACTCGACTCATCAATTCGTATACCTAGTATCGGTCAATAATGGTAATTGCGACATATTTTCTTTCCTTAATCTTCACAAAAAGCAATTCCCTGTTGAATGCTTGTTTGATATCGGTTCAGGAAACTGTCTGTTATGCCGCAATCTGAGCTATTATCTAACCAGTAGTATTTATAAGAGAGTCTACACCCCACTCCAGAACGAGTTCAGGTTCTGTATTGGTAGACTGAAGGAAATGTATGCCTTGGCAGTGAGATTTAACGGTCAACGAACAGTCAAGGATACATTTTCTTCAGTCGCCACACTGTTCTATTTCTTCTCTCCCTTATAAACTCACACTGGTAATCTTCAAGTTTAACATCCGTAACTACATAAAACAGCAACTTAGTTCAACAAAAATACATTACATAATGAACCAGTATCAAAACCATTAATTAATCGCGTTGCTACAACAACACGTCGTGTTGATTCAATATCAATTTCTATTAACAAAACTATCAGTCTCACAATTAACATTGCTTAAATTCGTAAACATTCTTCTACTTTGTTTTAATCAAACAAAAATAAAACTCATGTAGTTGTAATTGCATTTTTCATTTTTTTTGTTGATGCTATCAGACACAATCTCATCATCATCTGTTTAAATAAACTGTTAATAAATTGTTGCATTTCGTGGTTATTGTTATTTCGTTCTCTCTATAATCTTTAATAACTGAAAACGAAACCAACACGAATTATATGTTGTCGATCCTTCTTTCTTTTTTTTATATAATTGGTTGACGATCTCGTTCTAAAAAACCGATTAAATTCCCTTGTTTGGGAAACTAAAACAGCAGAGAGAAATGTACAAATTTTTTGAATGGTCATCTCCTTCGCTCCCCTTCGTTTAGATTATTTAAACAAAGCATTTTTGATAATTATGAACAGTACGATTTTATTGCAAAATCAAACGGTTCGATCATGAGTTTAAAAAAAAAAACTCTAAATTTATTTAAAATTTAATTAAAAGTTGGTGTTAAATAATTAACCAAAAATCGATCAGTTCAAGTTTGTTATCATATAAAAAAAAGATAAAATTAAAATTGTTTCGCGGTACGCGCTCGTTATAAACTAATAAACGATATCAAATGAAAAATTTGATTGTTGGTATTGCAAAAAAATTAAAGAAAAAGGTTCAGTTCAATGTTGAAAATATATCAACACAAAGAAAAATATATATATGTTGTGAGCGTTAATACCAAAATGTAATTAATAATGTGTTTGTAATAAAAAACCGAAAATATTGAGTGAAATTAAATTACATATTATTATTTATATGAAAACCAAAAAGAAAGAATTTTCAGTGCTCATTTTTTTTCCTTGTCGCTCTTCCGGCTTCGAATCGATTTATGTACAAGGTCTACATTTCAAGTTATTACCGATTTAGCTTGAATCGATTTTATTTTAAATTAAACAAAATTTTGGGATGAACTTGATGTGGCGCTTCGTTATATGACGATAACAGAGTAACACAAATTCTGGAATCGCCAAAAAAAGTTATACCGGGAATATAGTCTTAATTGAATTTAAAGAATTTGAGGAAAGTGTAATTATTTACGGAGATCAACAATTACTAAGAAAAAACCATATGTATTTCTTTGTCATACAACGATGTGGAAGGATTTATGGGACAAATGCTGAAGGTTTGCAAGGATTGTAATACAAGCCATACCCGGACGAAGTCGCTCCAGCTCGCAACACCAAAATATAATATACTTAAGGTCAGATTTAATTTTATATATAAATATATTTAGCTAAATACTTTGAATTTGTTTTGTTGATTGTTCTAAGACGAAATGATCTTATAAAAGAGGTTTGTTCATTAGAGATTTTTTTTCTTGGTGGTAAAAGGCCATACCGGTATTTTTTTTGTAACTATTAATCCCGGATAATAACGTTGTGACAAGCAACGTTACAAATTATTTGAAGCCACACACATATTCCATCGCAATGGAAAAGAAGTAATTGTTCTGAAATATCGTGATTGGTGTGAATTGTACCATCTATACAAAAAGCTGCTGTGCAGTCGAACAATAAAAAATACCAAATTATGTTTACAAGCAGCAATTCAAGCTATTCGAAGTCAATCTATTAGTGTCAACAGAGAAGAGGCCGATATATTTAACAACCTTGTTGATTTTTTTCAAGCTGTAATGATTCATTATAAAAATTCCGAACAAAATATAAGAGCGTATGTTGAAATATACAAAAAAACCTGTGAAGAAAAACAAGTGGAAAAGTTGCATGAAGAAATTAACATCCCAAAGCAACGGATCAATGTGCAGTGTAATTTTTCTAGATTATTTTTTGAGATACCTGTAATATTAAACAATAAACTACGCAAAATTGTACGAAAATAGAACAATTGTCTTTTATTTTTTTATTTATTTTATTTTTATTTTTATTTTTATTTTTATTTTTATTTTTATTTTTATTTTTATTTTTATTTTTATTTTTATTTTTATTTTTATTTTTATTTTTATTTTTATTTTTATTTTTATTTTTATTTTTATTTTTATTTTTATTTTTATTTTTATTTTTATTTTTATTTTTATTTTTATTTTTATTTTTATTTTTATTTTTATTTTTATTTTTATTTTTATTTTTATTTTTATTTTTATTTTTATTTTTATTTTTATTTTTATTTTTATTTTTATTTTTATTTTTATTTTTATTTTTATTTTTATTTTTATTTTTATTTTTATTTTTATTTTTATTTTTATTTTTATTTTTATTTTTGTTTTTATTTTTATTTTTATTTTTATTTTTATTTTTATTTTTATTTTTATTTTTATTTTTATTTTTATTTTTATTTTTATTTTTATTTTTATTTTTATTTTTATTTTTATTATTTTTTTTATTTTTATTTTTATTTTTATTATTTTTTTTATTTTTATTTTTATTTTTATTTTTATTTTTATTTTTATTTTTATTTTTATTTTTATTTTTATTTTTATTTTTATTTTTATTTTTATTTTTATTTTTATTTTTATTTTTATTTTTATTTTTATTTTTATTTTTATTTTTATCTATCCATAATGTTTCTATAAAACCATTCGAAACATCCTTCTTGTTCAACTTCAATGTTTTGTTCTTCGTTAATCTGCAGATCATCTGTCTGAGAGCCAGTTTTGCCCGTCCTGCCATTCCTCTTCTTCCTCCTCTTTAAGTAATTGCAGTGGTGATGGTGGTGGTATAAATTCTTGAAAAGATGAGGTCACCTTGTCAACATCATCATCATCATAATCATTCGTGGTTGAACTAATTTTATTTACAAAAAATTTTCATTACTTTCGTTGGTAAACGGAAACGAAGTCGAATCAGCTTCCATATTAAAAGTTGATTTCTGTAGGGAGACTGAGGATTTTTACAAAAAATTTAGCCATTTTATACGAATTTTCAGAATCAGTTGTCTCTATATATAAGGAAGGATAGAATTTAATATTGTGTAAATTGCGTATATGATGTCACGAGCACAAATAGTCTCAGAGCTACACAGGCCACTTAGAAAAAAATTTCGTAGGAGAAAGTTCATTCAAAAGGGTTTGAATGATACTTGGCAAATTGATTTAGTCGAAATGATTCCTTATGCCAAATTTATTAAAGATTTCAAATATTTATTGACGGTGATTGATACTTTTTCCAAATACGCTTATGCTGAACCTGTCAAACGTAAAACTGCTGTAGATGTTTTACGAGCACTTGAAAATATTAGCAAACAAGCAAAGGATTCTCCAAAAAATATTATCCAGAAAACACTATGAATGAAGAAGATTTCAATGTTTAACTAAAAATAAATAAAACAACGATTACTGGGTTATTGCATTCATTAGAATAATTATTATTAATCATTTTTTACTGTACCGCCATCAATACTTTTGCGAATTTTTATAAATATAATGCGACAGTTATAGACGAAACACAAAAAGTCACTTTATCTCCGAGTTAAATACACTATTTTTTCGGCAAACGTTTAAATTATTTATAAACAAATAGTCTCAGAGCTACACAGGCCACTTAAAAAAAAATTTCGTAGGAATAATAAAAAACATAAAATGAAATAAAATTTCAACTATAACTCAAACTTCGTCAGAAAACTAAATACAAAGAATCAAAAAAATTTTTTGTTTTTTATCAAATAATAAAAATTTTATAAAATAAAATAAAATTTGTAACTATAGCTGTTTTTGTTTTTATTAAACAATAAACAATATAAAATGAAATAAAATTTTAAACTATAACTTAAACTTCGTCAGAAAATTTCTTTTTCTTTCGCTTCTTTCTCTTCTTCTATTTGTTTTTTTTAATTCTTAAATATGAATCAGATTTGATCTGGTTTAGGTACGGGCATTCGATAGCCCAAACCATGTGCTCATCCATCGGATGTTCTCCTATTCCCCATCCTTCTAGCAATATACAACAGGAGAAGCATTTCACACGATCTGCTACCTTCGTATAAAAAAACCCCGCATTACTCAGCTCGAGTGGTTTAGTGTAGAATTTTTTGGCCACTTTACAAATGATTCTAAACGTCTATTAAAATTTTTGTAGACGTTTACATCATGTTCAGTATTATGACACATTTTGTCATAATGGTTTGGCCAAAAATTAACAATTTCTTGATCTTGTGATGGCATGTCTTAAACAAACAACTAAAACAGAGGAAAATTCTATTTCACTTTATTTTTAATTTCGAAAATATACTATTTCATTTCAGAGACTCAGACGTAAGAATTTTAGATTTCAAGTCAAAATAAAAAGTACAAAATTAGAAAAATTTTAGCATCGCTAGCTAATTTTGTAAAAATCATAAAAACAAAAAACCGGATGCCTTTTCTTTTACATTTTCCATATAACGTGAAATTTAAGTAAAATTAAATATAATTGAGCTAAATTAGTTTTAAAAACCGATTAACAATTCATTTACAAAAAAACTTTGAAAGCGAAAATGTTTCTTTTAGATAATTTTTTCAATTATGAATTCAAGTTTGTTATGTTACAATATTTTTTTTTTTTTTTGTGTGTCTTTCGTGACATTTTTCCCCAAATTTTCAAGGGAAGATGGGTCAGGTGACACAGGTAGGTCTAACTGATAAGTTAAGAAAAATATTTTTTAAATTTGAATATTTCAATAGGTGATAGACAACGTATAAATGGGTGTCTAACAGATCTGATTGTAAAGTGTAGCATCGTCGTTGCCAAATCGGAGCTGCACACAGAAACCGGTTTGTTTTCATTTTTGTATTGTTTTCCATTTATAATAAATCGGAAAAATTTTACAGGAATCAGTAAAGAAGACAACGATGACGCCTTATTATACATACCATACCGAGGATTGCAAACAACTCGGGGGCCGTCGATATCCGAAATCAAACAACGACAAGATAAGCAGAAGCACCATCAACATCAGGCAAGGCATCACCAGTTACAAAAACAAGTTCAGCAACTTGAGAGAAAAATTCAGCAACAACAACAAAAGAATGTTCAATCGAGACCCCTGAAGTCGAACGCAAACATGTTCAACTTCAGCAATATTCGTGGTTCAGGGAACATCCGTATTGGGAGTTGTTGACGTTGGATAAGGCCATTCCTAAAAAACAGACAAAATCTTTGTTATGTAAAAATAAATCATAATCACCTGAGATTGCCTTCTCCATCGTCAATACATCTATGTATATATTTATGTATTTAATTTTGCTCTGCAGCATTCTGAGCAATATTTGATGTTTCATTCAAATTATCTATAAAAGAAAAGAAAAAGTAATTATAAAATATTATTTAGTTAAGAAAACGTATATTAATTACAATATATTTCATAAACTACAATGTATTTCATAAAATTACAATGTATTTCATAAAATTATAATCACTTAGGTATAATACTTACATTAATTATTGAATCGATGTATATGTTATTTTCGTCCAAGTTCCAAACCGTTATATATATATATATATATATATATATATATATATATATATATATATATATATATATATATATATATATATATATAGCTGCAGTATGTCTGAAAAAAGAAAGGAAGATTAGTGCTTCGATTTTAAAAATATAATTTTCAACTTACTCGATTTGTTGTTTTGATTCACAATATTTACATGTCAATTTTGACATTTCGTTTTTGTTTATCAGGTGAACCAACAACAACAATTTAAAACCCAGTATTTTTAATAGCAATATTTTGAGCAACATAATTTAATTCTGGTTTTTGAATCGCACGTCGCTGCCGTCGCTTAAGACAACATGCTATGCATATATGAGCAATTTCACGAAGATTCAACAACGTTTTGAGTTGACCCCTTTTAATTTTGATTATTTTTTGTTTATAGATAGTCTTTGATAAATAAAAAATACATGTTCTCTTAGAATTTTTTTTTTCGACCAGGGGTCTTCACAGGGTGCCCCTCAATTTTTTGTTATTTTGTGATGTGATTGCATTTTGACGAGCGATTGTAGAAAAACTACTGAATCGATTTTCATAAATGATATGTCGTTGAATAGGTATTAGAACAAAGTTTTTAAAAATGTACACTGTTAATTTTTTGAAATAATTTTTAACGGTGTAACATAAGAAAAAAACGGTGTAATTGAAAAAAAGATGGCATAGCCTCTTTTTTTTTTTTTTTTTTTTAAACTAAATTGAAGCTTATTTTATATCTAACCACTTGTGAAAGTTGAGGACACGCGTTATTTTTGTTTTAAAGATAAAATTCGTTGTGCATATGACTGTCGGGAATCAGTTTTTTTTGTTCTGAAGGAAAATTATAAAAATGGCGTTATAAACTAAGAGATATTTTTTTTATGTTAAATATCAAATATTTTATTATTAGATGAACTTTTTAAAATATTATAAAAATTATATATGTAGTACAATAAATAAAATAAATACAATTGTTAAAAATGATTTACTTATTTTACAAACAGAAGTTTCTTTTGAATAGGAAAGCACTTCTGCAATTATGTTCTTTGTATTAGATGGCATAGAAAATGAAATGTTTATTTATCACTTTTAGTAATCACTTGTCACTCTTATAAAAAATAATTTGACAGTCTTGACTGCAAACAAAAAAGCCGTATAAACAACTAAATCTATTTAGGAACTTTTGACTGGAGAAGTATTTTTTTTTTTTTTTTTTTTTTTTTACTTTATTAGTTTATTAAAGAAATTATAAAAAATTTTTTAAAGAAAATGTTTACAACAGCACAAAAGGTACTTGGGTAAACAAAAGAAAACATAACATAGAAATATTAATATAAATGATTATAAAGATTAATATAAAACAACATTAGTATATTCGTAATAATAATAAAATAAACAGCAATGATTTAAATTACTAATCTCTAAGATTTTTTAAGTGATCATGCAGCATACTTTTGAAGAAAGATATACGTCGTTCATCCTTCAATATCTGTGGCAATTTATTGTAAAGACTGAGCCCATTAAAAATAACGTTTTTTTGAGCTAATGTAGTGTGGCAGAAATCAATGTACAGCATATCGTTTTGGCGAGTATTATGACCATGAACATCAGTAACGGCACGTATCAGAAAATTATTTCGTACTAAATTATGCTTAATTTTGAAGATAAATAATACTGTTTCATATACAATCATTTCCCTGATTGTTAGAAACATGTCATACAGCAGTCGAGTTGGTGTTAGAATTGATAGCCCTTTGATAGTCTTAAGACATTTGTTGATCCCGATATGTATAGCATCCAATTTCTTTTCCGAAGCTGAACCCCAAATTGGCAACAAATAACGAGCACTACTCAATACATGGCTGTGAAAAATCATATATTTGGCTTTAGTTGGTAAACAGTATTTCATCTGAAATAAGATAAAATTAATTTGGCGAATTTTATTTTGGATGCTTTGTATATGATGGTGCCAGTTAAGTGAACTATCAACCCAGAGACCCAAATACTTAAAGACATCCACTCGATCTATGCCGTCTCCATTAACTTGTAGCAAAAAATTCGAAAGATCAACATTTTTGTTTTTCACTTTGAAAATCATGAATTTAGTCTTGCGAGTATTAATCTTAAGCGCATTATCATTCATCCATGTATTTATCAAGCTTAGATCACTTTGCATGTGACTTTGCAATGTTTCGAGAGAATGTTCACCATAAATTAGAGACATATCATCTGCATACATAGCTAATTTTCCATGAAGATTCAAATTAAAAATATCGTTGACAAAAATGTTGACTCAACAGGCTGCCTTGCGGGACGCCGACTTTTATTTCAAGTTGATTACTTTTGAAATCGTCAATTTGTACATATTGCATTCGATGATGTAGATATGATTTGAGTAAATCTAGAGCATTTCCTTTAAATCCAGCATAGTTCAATTTTTGTATTAAAATTGGATGTTTTACTGTGTCAAATGCATTACGTAAATCTATAAAGATGCAAGATGTTATCAAATTATTATCTTTGGATATTTTGATATTGGTTATAAATTGAGATGTAGCGGCCATAGTACTTGAGTTTGTACAAAATCCAAATTGATTACAGTTTATCATATTGTTAGCCCTAAGATGCTCATCCATACGGCAGAATATAATTTTTTCAAAAACTTTTGAGTTAGAAGGCAGGACTGATATCGCACGAAAGTTACTTAATTCTGAAGTAACTCCATTTTTTGGAATGGGTGTAACTTTTGCTATTTTAAGGCAATCGGGAAAAGCTCCATTTTCGATGAATACATTTATGAGACTTGCCAAGCATTCAGCAATATTATATTTATAGTGTGAGTAAAATCGAGTTGAGATACCATCAACACCAACAGCTGACCTTTTATTTAAAGACTCAATAATTTCAATTATTTCATTTTCGTTAGTTGCAGCAAATTGATGCAGATGTGATGGATGAAAATTGTTGTTTTGTTGCAGCACATCTATATCGTAACTAAGCTGGATTGAATCAAACGAATTAACAAAGTGATCATTAAATTTATGACAAATATCGGGCAATTCTTTTATAATAGTTCCATTATCGTTTAGGACTATTTTTGTTTTATGTTTGGATTTATTAAATACTTTCTCATTCATTAATTTCCAGAGAAGTCTATAGTCATTGTTCTTTAATATATTAGAGTAATACTTTTCTTTTGATTCGTTCTCTAGTTTCACGCATTTTTTTTATAGTATTTAAATTTTTCCAGCACATATATATTGCTTGAATATTTGACCTTTTTTTTATAGAATCTGTCTCGGATATTTCTCATTTTTCTAATTTCCTGTGTAATATAAGTACTTTGTTGTTTTTGTGTAATTATTATTTCACTCGTTTTTGTGTTATCTAAAATGCATTTATTGAGAACACCATTCATTTCTTCGAAACTGCTTACATCTATCAAATTTTCGGTAAGTTGTAATGGATTGATGTTATCATACTGTAAGATTGATCTCTTTATTTTCTGTATCGTCGCTGGAATATTCCCCATTCGGACGCTTAAAAGCAGTAATCTATGATCTGATTTGAAGAAATCACAGGTTGATAGATAATACGACGTTGTCAAAACATCAGTAAGAATGTGATCAATTGAGGTTTTGGTAATATTATTATTTTTTTGCGCAATCCTTGTTGCATATTTAGACGAAAGTTTATTGAGTATTAGAAGGCCGCTTGAGTAAACAACATCCAAATATTTATTAGCAATAGCATCGTTTTTTTTCAATATATTAATGTTAGTGTCACCGATTACATATACATGTTTGAGAGGTGCGATAATCTCTTCAAGTTTTGAAATAAATACTTCTTTTGCTGACTTTGGACGTCTATAAACAGCCAAAATATTTATATTTAACGATGGAAGGTTGATACACAAAAAACTATTATCTTGGAAGCATACGCCAAACGTCTTAACAGATGTTATTGAAGTGTGAACATAAACACCAATCCCACCGCCACGGTATTCGTCTCTGCATAAAAAGTGGCTCATATAATATTTTAATTGAAACAAATTTTGCTCATCTGAGTATATAAAAATTTCTGTAAAAACAAGAATATGAATAACAAAATCATATGATTCTATTAAGTTTTGAATATCAACAAATTTATTACGAATACTCCTTGCATTGAGGTATAACACATTTAAATAATTCGTAGAATTTACGTTCCTGTTTATTTTGTTTATACTGTATTTTATATCAAGAGAGTCTATTAAATTATTGTTTAAATCGTTCATTAAAACAGTTATTAATTAAAAACACAAAAATAAAAGAGAAGAAAAAAAAATTATTTTATATTGTTTTTCAAAAAAAAAATTACTGAATTACTTATTTTTATATAATTTATCAATATCACCTTGAGTTTTTATGTCATAAATAGGAGATGTTGATGATTCTCTTGCATGTACATAATTATTAGAAAACCAAATATATTTAAATCCATGATTTTTTAACTCCTTTGCATTATTTAAAAGATCGACATTATATTTGGTCAGAAACGACCGAAAATTAATTTCATCATTTTCCTTAGCATGGGATATAATTTCATTTGCCGAGAGAGGTCCATGATTTTTTTTAGCCTTCATTAGATGTTTCGCCTGTACAGAGTTATTAAATGTAACCATAATTGGAGCTGGATATTTACGATTATTCGTGTTTAAGACTTGTTTTGACTCATTTTTCAGCCGGCGTATTTCGATTACGTCACTGGGTGTAATTGCAGCTTTTAATTTTTCAGATATTTTTTCGGTAATTTAGATCAAATTTTCATCTGGTTTCTCTTGAATCCCGTTTATTAACATAACATTATCATTTTGCTGTTGTTTCAAAAATTCTATTTCTTGTTCCAGATAAACAATACGTTTTTCAAGTCGTTTTTGATTTAACAAAATTTCTTTGATTTCAATATTGGTTGATAATATTTGATCCACTTTATCAGATATAAATTGTTGTGATCGGGTTATTTCTGCTATGGAAAGATTAACGCTATTCGTATGATTGGATTTTTCTTCACAGTCTTCTATTTCAGCACTAACGTCTAAAGATTCCATAGTTTTCACTGTACACGACTTTCCGCATATCCAGTTATCGTTTTCTAATGTTCTTACTTCTAAACGTGTTATGCGTTTGCACTCAATATGGAAAAATTTTTTACAGTTTTTGCACTCAACATTTTTTTCATCAGATTTAACAATTTCTTTACAAATATAGCACTTCTTTTTTTTCATATTATCGCCGCTATTAGTTAAATTTGATATGTTTAATTTTTTAATTTTTTGATTCGACATACACTGATTTCAAAATTCACAGTTTCTATATGCTTTTATTTATTTTAAATATTTTAGTAAATGATTTAATAGCAGCACCGAAAAAACACGTCCACTCACTATGAATAATTTAATAATATGAATAATTTAATAAGTATTATGTTCGTATTATGTTATTATGGAATCATAAAGTAAAAGGTTGTTTTTCAGCATTAAATTACAAATATTTTATTATTGAATAAACTTTTTAAAATATCATACAAATTATATATGTGAAAATAAATATAGTTATTAAAAATTATTTACTTATTTTACATTCAAAAGTTTCTTTTGAGTTGGAAAACATTTTTGCATTTATTGTCTTAGTATCTACTGGTACAAAAGAATGAAATTTTTGAGTTCCACTTATAGTAATCGCATTTTTATATCGATTTTGTAATTTTTCTTTTGTTAATTGATATTCATTTTTATCGGCGTATCCAAAGTTCATGGTAGATTCCCATTTTAAAGCCCATTCGAAAAGTTTTTTTGGTGTATCAATAATATTATCTTCGCTCGCCATACTATAACGGTGTGCAGCACGCTTCAGTGTACCACCAATTCCATCACAAGGTCCCTTTCCATGGCTGGTAGCATGAAAATGCCATTCAGCGTCAACCTTAAATTAACTAATTAACTTATGCCACCATAAAGAAGACTTTAAGGTTGACGCTGAATGGCATTTTCATGCTACCAGCCATGGAAAGGGACCTTGTGATGGAATTGGTGGTACACTGAAGCGTGCTGCACACCGTTATAGTATGGCGAGCGAAGATAATATTATTGATACACCAAAAAAACTTTTCGAATGGGCTTTAAAATGGGAATCTACCATGAACTTTGGATACGCCGATAAAAATGAATATCAATTAACAAAAGAAAAATTACAAAATCGATATAAAAATGCGATTACTATAAGTGGAACTCAAAAATTTCATTCTTTTGTACCAGTAGATACTAAGACAATAAATGCAAAAATGTTTTCCAACTCAAAAGAAACTTTTGAATGAAAAATAAGTAAATAATTTTTAATAACTATATTTATTTTCACATATATAATTTGTATGATATTTTAAAAAGTTTATTCAATAATAAAATATTTGTAATTTAATTCTGAAAAACAATCTTTTACTTTATGATTCCATAATAACATAATACGAACATAATACTTCTCCAGTCAAAAGTTCCTAAATAGATTTAGTTGTTTATACGGCTTTTTTGTTTGCAGTCAAGACTGTCAAATTATTTTTTATAAGAGTGACAAGTGATTACTAAAAGTGATAAATAAACATTTCATTTTCTATGCCCAAATACAAAGAAAATAATTGCAGAAGTGCTTTCCTATTCAAAAGAAACTTCTGTTTGTAAAATAAGTAAATCATTTTTAACAATTGTATTTATTTTATTTATTGTACTACATATATAATTTTTATAATATTTTAAAAAGTTCATCTAATAATAAAATATTTGATATTTAACATAAAAAAAATATCTCTTAGCTTATAACGCCATTTTTATAATTTTCCTTCAGAACAAAAAAAACTGATTCCCGACAGTCATATGCACAACGAATTTTATCTTTAAAACAAAAAATAACACGTGTCCTCAACTTTCACAAGTGGTTAGATATAAAATAAGCTTCAATTTAGTTTAAAAAAAAAAAAAAAAAGAGGCTATGCCATCTTTTTTTCAATTACACCGTTTTTTTCTTATGTTACACCGTTAAAAATTATTTCAAAAAATTAACAGTGTACATTTTTAAAAACTTTGTTCTAATACCTATTCAACGACATATCATTTATGAAAATCGATTCAGTAGTTTTTCTACAATCGCTCGTCAAAATGCAGTCACATCACAAAATAACAGAAAATTGAGGGGCACCCTGTGAAGACCCCTGGTCGAAAAAAAAAATTCTAAGAGAACATGTATTTTTTATTTATCAAAGACTATCTATAAACAAAAAATAACCAAAATTAAAAGGGGCCAAGTCAAAATTTCCCAAAAATTTGCTGAACTTGCGTGAAATTGCTCATATATATGACGTTTGACCTGGAATCTTCCTTCTTATATTTTATATACTTGTTGTTTGAACAAGTTTAATTTTTAAAATCTATGTATTTTCTTGTTAAAATGTTAAATTAAATTGAAAAAATGCATTTCAAAGGAAAATAAGTGTTTTGAATAGAGAAAAAGTGTTTCTTTGTGAAATTATGGTGTTGTGAAAAATTTAGACAAAATTTACTAAAATTATACCTTTCTTTCCGTAGTGCCGCCATTGTAAAATCTTCAGCGTGGTGTTGTTCATTTATTAAGTAGTTGCTGCCTGTAAACCTGATTCCTTAGGGAATATTATGGCTTCCAATACTGTTACCTGGTAGGCAAGAATTGTGAGGCAAGAACTAGTTAATCATATTTTCATCGATATCGCCTTATGGACATTTCATCACCAAACATTATAGTCTGTGAGGCAAGACCTGATTAATTATATCTTCATCGATATTGCCTTATGAACATCACATCACCAGTTATTAGATTCTGTGAGGCAAGAACTACTCAACTATAGTATCATTGACATTGCCTTATGGAACATCACATCACCAGTTATTATAGTCTCTGAGGCAAGAACTAATTAATCATATTTCACCGATATTGCCTTATGGACATCTCATCATTAAATATTATAGTCTGTGAGGCAAGACCTGATTAATTGTATTTCCATCGATATTGCTTTATGGACATCACATCACCAAATATTATAGTCTGTGAGGCAAGAACTAAGTAATTATATTTTCATCGATATTGCCTTATGGACATCACATCACCAAATATTATATTCTCTGAGGCAAGAACCAGTTAATCATATTTTTATCGATTTTGCCTTATGAACATCTCATCACCAAATATTATAGTCTGTGAGGCAAGAACTAAGTAATTATATTTTCATCGATATTGCCTTAGGAACATCACATCATCAGTTATTATATTCTCTGAGGCAAGAACTAGTTAATCATATTTTCAACGATATTGCCTTATGGACATCTCATCACCAAATATTATAGTCTGTGAGGCAAGACCTGATTAATTGTATTTTAATCGATTTTGCTTTATGGACATCTCATCACCAAATATTATAGTCTGTGAGGCAAAACCTGATTAATTATATTTTCATCGATATTGCCTTATGAACATCACATCACCAGTTAGTATATTCTGTGAGGCAAAACTTATTGGATACTTCAACACATGTTGTTCCACGAATCAAAATACCATCGAATTATATAAATATATATATTTTTAAATAAAATCGTAACATACCAGATCATACCATACACCAACAATATCGTATTATTATTTCGGCCAAACTAGCAATATCATCTGATGATGTTCAGATAATTATTGAATGTTTCTGAACCAAATTTCTGTGTCAACTTCTCTGATGTCATCCGTCACCGTCAGTATCAAAAACATTTATATATATACAGTCCACTGCCTCATTGGGGGACGCGACAGGAGTATAAAATTTTAATTAAAAATTAAGCATTTTTAGTTTTATTGTCTTTTTTATTAATATTAACAATTTTAGTTTTGTTCTGTTTTTTAAAATAAATAAAAAAATTTTTATTTGGCTTGAAACCAGCATCCTGAGTTTAATTTAACGAAAGGTTAAGAGAAAACTATAACCTTTTATTGTTCCAAGTTTTTCTCAAAAGTTTTCTTGCTAGTGTATAGTATAAGTATTATAATATTATAATGTTCTTGTCCTTTGATATGGAATTCGACCCCGAAAAATTTCATAAAAACTAAAATTTGTATTCAATTATTCATTATTTAAAGTTTTTGTTGGTCTAGTTGTCTAATATTTGCCAGATGGAGTTAATTCAAGCTTCATACTTTGGCTTGTATCTTTGATATTTTCAAACTTTAAAGTTCGCAAAGTGCATATGTTTAAAACTTAAGATGAATTCTGAAAATAACAACATCTAAAATTTAACAAAAATGTCATCATGATATCGTTGTAAAAACCATTGAAAAGATTATCTTAACTCTTATCATAAACTTACAGAAGATAGATAGATAAAGAAATGAGCCGTTCACTGCACAACCAGATTAACTCCATAAAACAAAATGTTGAGAAAATTGAGTTTTTTTCAAAGGTCAAATTAATTTCGATATTTAGTAGTGTTAATCTTTATCATTCAGGAATGTTATTATAAACATAATTTATTTAATTTTGGTTACTAAGTATATCAATTAGCTATTATAGTAGTAATTTAATTAGTATAATAGATATTATTAGTTTTTAATGTCAGGTTTTTAATAGCCATTTTTTAATGGTCAGACAAATTTTGACTTTTAATGGTGTTTATCATAATTATTCAGGAAAGTTATTTTTAACATAAAAAGTTATGACTATAACAAGTACTTTGACATTTAAATTTAAAATTTTCCAAAAAGTGGAGTTAGTCGGTGTGTGCAGTGAACAAATAATACATAAAGAAATTAATTTATTGTTAAATGTTTCAAACTAAAGGTCAATGATTTTTTTTAATTTACTTGATTTTCTTTGTCGTCTTATACACTATAATACATAAAAAAATTAATTTATTGCGATTTGATTAAGGGTTTTTCTTTGTTGTGTTGTTGTATTTTGTTATTTTATTTGTTTTTGTAAAACAATATATTTTTCCCCCACTAACTTTTAAGCATCATAAATTGGTATAAATATCAAGCAGTTGAAATCAACAATTGTAGTCTAACATACTAATTTGACAAAACATGGAAAGTTCAACAGACAGCTTTTTAAACGAATACCTGGTAGCTTCTGATTGCCAGGCAGCAGCTCCACCTCTCAAAAGAAAGCGCTTACATCAACAAATACAACGACAACAACAACATATTCAACAACAGCGAATAATACAACAACAACAACAACATCAACTGATTAGAAAACAAATTTTTCTGGCAACATGTGGAAGAATAACAAAGGAGACAGCAAAACTATTTATGAAGATAGCGGAATTTCAGGAAAACCACGCATACAAAAAATGCACAATTCGAAAATTCAACACAAAATTTGGGAAAAAGTGGGTTTTCGAAACCAAAGATGCATTACCATTTGCACCAAATAAATTTAACGTATTATTTGACGAGGATGATTATACGGCATTAATTATAGAGGAAACTTTCTACCTCGTCAAAACCAGGCAAAACGGTTTAACACTCGTAGAGGGTGAAAATAAAAGCATAAATTAAATTTTATTTAAGTTTTAGTTTTAAGACAAAAAATAAAACAAGAAATTTAATTTTAGTTTTAGAGCAAAAAAATGTAAAAAGAAAAATTGAATAAAAACACATGACAAATTATTTTATTTGTCATTTGTACCATTATTTTATTGTTTTATTTTAAAATTTGAATTCACATTCAGGAAAAGAACTAACCTAGTTTATCTGACGACCTTCCTAGGCCTTGAGCAACAACAATAAACCACTAACCAACACTTTAAATCGAGAAATTACCAATACAGATAACAAGAACTAGGTCAAATACTAACCTAGTTTATCTGACGACCTTCCCAGGCCTTTAGCAACAACAATAAACCACTAACCGACACTTTAAATCAAGAATTTACCAATACAGATATCTAGAATTAGGCCAAATACTAACTTAGTTTATCTGACGACCTTCCAAGGCCTTTAGCAACCGGCTTGGGACACACACAACAACAATAAACCAATAACCCACATTCCAATTCTGGAAATTACCAATGTAGATAACTAGGTCAAGGTTAAATATTAACCTAGTCTACTAAATAAGGTCGTAGCCTTTTATGACAATTATGTAATACAGATTTTGGTTCACCAGGATCAACTCTAGGTAGCTCTACTATACCTCTTGTACTCTACATGTAATACTTGTACAATGAACTCCTTCCACTAACCCTCAGGTCTCAATGGTCCTATAAACAACGAACAACCCAACAAATTACAAGAGCCGTTTGTGCCGATATCACCAATTACATCGATACAATTGACGCCAGAAAGGCCAAGGAATTGTGCGAGAACGATTTTCCACGTCCTTGGCCCAAAATAGTGTTCAAAGTGTTCAGGTTGCAGAGACAAACTGAACTGAAATTGCAATACAAACCAGGATTTGAAAACAGTAAAATGAAGAACCACGAGAAATAAACAAGTTAAAAACAGAGAACTTGATTTAGGGCGGAAGAACTGAAATTGGAAAAAACAGAGACCGAGAATTATTTGTAAACAGGGCGAAGAGCGTATTACATTTATTTGTTCGACCATTACTTTTACATAATTTAATTTTTACAGTTGCTGATTTTTTTAATAGAAACACTGCAATAAAATGATGAAATTATACAATTTGGAAAAGATATTTTTGCCGTTTTATCTAAAAATTCAGAAAAATAAATTAGTTTAATTAATTTTTTTTATATTTCTTTTACTTTTGAGCATTTGGAATCTAGGTTTTGAAAATTTAGTGCAACTATCATCAACAAAACACCACAATCTATAATATGTTACGAAGCAGTTGTACAACTTCCTTAGTGGGTGCAATGATCAACGAAAAATTTCCAAGAAAAAAGCTTATCGTTTTATTGTGGTTTAAAAACGGCCTCTTTTGAACTATAAATACCAGCCGATAGAGGCCCTCCTTCTCTTAATCTTTGATATTCTTGTCGCTTGCTGATGGAGAGCCAATATACAAGAAGCCAAACAAAAATATTCCTTTTGTGCTACATCTGATCGATGAAACTAAATAAGAAATTGTTCGTGTAGTAAAATAAAAATAAAATTATTTGTTTGTGCGTGTTAAATGAATAGAAAAAAAAATAAGTTAATGTTTGTGACGTATTCTTCGATCTATATGAGAACCATTTTTGAAAGTCATAAAAGGGACACTACATCGGAGGAAGAGTTTACTTTGTATTCCGGGAACGATGACCGATTTCATTATCCATCAGGATATCTTGTTTTGCATGAGAAAGTAACTAAAAGTTAAAATCATTGAACCAACTAAACCGAGAAAGGCTATAAAGCTACTCAACGTGAGTACATTCAAATTAATTACGTTTGATCCATATTTAATGGATAATAAGATTGTTGTTTTAAATATACAGTAATTTGTTAATAAATCTAAATGAGTTGGGGGGAGGGGGGGTTTCTGTGGACCTAGTTGGTTAAAAGCTTAACTTATTGTTTTCAATACAAATACGTTCAAATTAATCACGTTGAATCAAATTTAATGGATAATAAGATTTCTGTTGTAAAGATATAATTAATGGGTTAAGAAATTTAAATGAATGTGAAAAAATTCAATGATACTTGGTTCTTGTGGACATAATTGTATATAAGCCTAAATTAATTTTTTTAAATCATATAATTAATCAATTAATTAACTCAATTTTTTTTTGATCCATATTTAATTTTTTTTTTATCCATATTTCATGGATAATAAGATTTTTGTTTTTAAAACTACAGTAATGTGTTAAGAAATTTAATTGATTGAGAACTTGGTTTCGGTGGACATAGTTGTTTAAAAGCCTAACTTAATTTTTGTTTAAGTGTGCGTCATAGTTAGTGGATAGTCCGAATTGTGTAATATATACCAGTACTGTTATACGAAATTAAAATGTATGAGGAAATTAATTAATGTATTGTTTTTTTTGTGAACATTGATGTACATATATAAACCAACTAGTGTTTCTTCAATATTGATACCTACAATTAATTACGATTGATTTACTGTTAATGGTTAATACGATTTCTGTAAATAATACAAGTGATGTTGTAAAAATTTAAAGTGAATGAGGAAATTAATTAAGGAGATGTTTTTTTTGGACATGGTGGTATATAGGCCGACCATATAGTTTGTTTTTTTTTTCTCTCACTATGAGCTATAATTTTATTTCTCGATCACCGTCATCGTGCAACGATTTACGCTGATACAATTACAACTATATTTTCACTCAACAATCACCGGATGTGTCGGTGCAACGATTTTCTTTATTAAACCAAACAAATCACTTCAGCTATAATTTTAATTCACGATCACCGTCATCGTGCAACGATTTACGCTGATAAAATTACAACTATATTTTCACTCAACAATCACCGGATGTGTCGGTGCAACGATTTTCTTTATTAAACCAAACAAATTACTTCAACTATAATTTTATTTCACGATCACGGTCATCGTGCAACGATTTACGCTGATAAAATTACAACTATAGTTTCACTTAACATTCACCGGATGTGTCGGTGCAACGGAAACCAGCGGTTAGGTGAGATGATGGGCTAAATCGTAGCCAGGTTTGAGGAAGAGTGGGATCGGTACTAGCTATGGGGTCAGTAACTTTATTTATATATGGGTATGTATGTATGTATGAATGCGTGCGCATGTATGTGAGTGTATGAGGTGTGGGAGCGTGGGAATGTGTGCGAAACAATGGGGGTGGACGTGGTGATCACGGTTTTCTCATGTGTGGGGTCGCTAGAGTCTCCTTATCCCCTTTGTATTCTTTCTTTGACCCGTTTTAAATTATGTAACACGCGTACTACACTGGTTATTTGTGCTGGAGCTGCAGGTATTCTTCGTTCGATCTCACCGGTTAGAGCTAGTTTGGGGCTTAAAAATCTCGCTAGGTGCGCGGCCTGCTAAACCACTTCGTTGATTTTACAACGAAGCCAGTTCTCCATTACAAACATCAGGATAAATCTTAAAAACTGAAAACATCTGTGTTACACACAAAATAGGTTGATACATATTCTATCTTCTCCATTTGTGGAGTCAATTGAACCAAATGGCACGTAAAACGCAACTTAGAAGCAAGGCGTATAGATTAAGAGCCACTGAGCATACCAATATATGCATCCTTAAAAAGGAGGAATATGCGTGAGATAAATGACAGACAACAATTGTTCTTTTTGCAGCTGATTAACCATTTTTCGTCCATGAAACAATTCGCTCTATTCTCCTTCAGAAAGAATTTGATGAAACCGGTTTTTAATTTTGATTGAATTTAAAAAACGAACATTCTGGCGAAGTGTGAAGTCTTAACCCGCCGGTCTAATTGTACATATACATGCTTTGCGAATAAGGAGAAATGAACTGTTCTACTTTACTTGGACTGTTCTAAATTACTAATAATATCTATGTTTTCTAAAATTACTAATAATATCTATGTTTTTTTTTCTAATTATTTACAGATTAGATGAAATAACCAAAACTAACATTATTATTTCTTAATTTTATTTGTTGAGGTGATGGTAGCTGTGGTCGTAGATCTGATTACATCGAAGCACCAATATTTTTTGCCTCCAACAATATAATACAAATGCCTTGTTAACTTACTTCGATGTTTGTAATAATTGTCGGTTTTTATAAGATGTTAATTGTACTGATATGGATCGACTTGGTGAGATTCGAAGTTTTTCCTTTCTGCTGTATTAAGCTTTTTGCAGCTTTCCAAATTGTTTATACTTCATTTTATTCATTGTTAATACTTTACAGTTAGTTATTAATCGATTTTTAATAGGATATATCTTGAATTGAAATTTGATTCTGTTGCTGAACAGCTATTCTTAATTATACACAAATACAACACCCACTCTATCTTAGTAAAATTACACCAGCTCGCGTTAGTTCATCTTTTTTTGGCAATAAATATAACTTTTAAGACTATTATCAATGTTTGGTGTTTATTAGAAACAAATTGTGTCTTCTTTTGTGCAATAGCTTCATGCACCTGCCAACGTGGTTTAAAATTAGCGATAGTTTAACCTCGACTACGTATTGTTACAGTTAATACGTCTACTAAATTTTAACACCAACAACTAACTACACGGCGTTCGGTGTCGGTAATTTTAATATTACATATGTTTCTAATATTACATTTTATTTTTTTTATTTAATTTTTTATTAACTTTGTTATTCTGTTATTTTTAATTTTTTTATGTTTAACTTTTTTTGAGTTTCAGCAACAATACATTTTAACACGAACAATTACACAGCGTTCAGTGTCCTCATTTCTAAATTAAATCTGTTTTTAATATTACATTTTGTCTTTATTATTTGATTTTTTATTAATTTTGTTATTGTTACTTTTAATTTTTTTATATTTAAGTTTTTTTAAGTTTCAGTAACAACACATTTTAACACTACAAACTACACGATGTTGGATGTCCTTAATTTAAATATTACATATGTTTCTAATATGATTTTGTTTTTATTATTTGTTTTTTATTCACTTTTTTATTCTGTTATTTTTGATTTATGTTTAAGTTGTTTTAAGTTTCAGAAACAATATATTTAAACACTGACAACCACACGGCGTTCGGTGTCTTTAATTATGATATTGCATCTGTTTTAATATTACATTTTGTTTTTATTTTTTTATTTATTTTGTTATTTTTAATTTTTTCATGTTTAAGTTTTTATAAGTTCAGTTCAGTGTCCTCAATTCTAATATTACATCTGATATTACATTTGATATATTTTAAAATTACATTTTGTTTTTATTATTTAATTTTTATTCATTTTGTTATTTTTTATTTGTTTATATTTTTTTAAGTTTCAGCAACAATACATTTTAAAGCTAACAACTAAACGGCGTTCGGTTTCTTTAATTCTAACATCACATCTGTTTCTAACAACTACACGTCGTTCGGTGTCCTTAATTCTAATATAACATCTGTTTCTAATATTACATTTTGTTTTTTATTTATGTTTTTATTTTTTTTTTTTAAGTTTTTTTATGTTATTTTTTTAAGTTTTTCAATTTTTTTAGTTTCTTAAACTTCTTTGATTTTTTCTTTCCTTTAATTTGTTATCTTATTTTGATTTTTTGTATCTTTTTTTCTTTTCATTGTTAAATTTTTTATTTTTGAAATAATTTTTTCATCCACTTTTTAACAATAATTTTTAAAGCTAATAAACATTTAATTTCTTAAACTAATAAACCTAATGTAATAAAAACTTGTGTATGTAAAATATTGATTCAAAATGCAATCAAAATGATTAAACATATTTTGAAATAAAGTAAAAGAACATAATAAAAAAATTTATGTTCTATTCAACAACTGAGCTTCGCTCTCTCCCCAGAAATGTTTACGCGTCGAAAATCACGGTTCAATATGTCTCATCCCAAACGATCCGTTCTGAGGAACACAAAGTATTGTATTTTTAAAATGTTGACCAGCTACAGCATTGAACCTCAACGTAAAGAAGGTGTGAATCTAAACCTAGATAATAGAACAGCAAGCTCTTATGATTATTATTATTGCACGTCACAATAATTTTTGGTTTAACTAACGATTTACGTAACGAAAATTAAATGAATTAAAGTGTCTCATTTCAAGCTATAAGTTGTAAAGTGTTGGGCTTCGGAGCACACGATTTAGACCGCAATCGTAAAGCTTCCAGAATCGAATGTTCATGATAATGATGCCAGATGCGAAATAATCCAATTGTTTCAGTTCACCAATCTGTAGGCCACATGTTATAGCTAGCTACACTAGCTATACTAGAAAAATATAGATACGTTTTTAAAAGTAATTAGTTGACTCTAGGCTAAAGAGTTGAAATATCTAACCAGACAATGAATGTTTGTTAAACCACTAGAATAGACGTCGAAAATAAATATCATTGGTGTATAGCGAACAAATTTATGATCTAATTTGATTTGATTCCACGGTACGTCCCTACCCACCACGATTCGCACGGTACCACGCTATATCGAACAAAACAAAAATAAACATATTAAAATAACAATACAAAAAAATGTTTTTCTCGTTTTCTGTTGGTTTTCTGTTAAAGTTATTCATGACTATATTTAAAAATTTTTTTTTTGAAAATTAGCATACGAGCACAAGTTGTTTTTAGTTGTCTGAATATTTATGTGTGAAATGCTTTATAATGAATATGATAACTACATGTTTTGTCTGATGTTATTCGATTATTTTTCTATTACTATTAATTTAACTGTGCGCTACATATTAGTATTTATGTGTTAGTTTGGTTTATAGTTTTTGTTGCAATGAGGGCATTATCTAGCCTTGAAGGTTTCTTAACTAAAGACAAATTCAATTTCAAAAAAGACACATGAACTATACAGTCGAATTAAAAGTTTATCCTAACATTGTTCTGGAGTTATGCGACCAGTATCGTCAAACATGGGTACAGCTGGAAACAAAGGATGCCAACAAAGTCCAAAAATTTTCTATGGAACAATTTGCGATGCAGTTATGTAATTTTAAATTGAAGTAATGGAATTACTGGAAAAGTAAAACAATGATAAAGCCAGTTTCGCAAACTATTAATAATAATCAACAAATGCCAACGTCGATACCATTGCAAATGCCCGAAAATGAAAATTCCAAATTTTAATGGGGACTTTACTGACTGGATTACTGTTATATCCTACCGGCTGCGCCAAATGTTATATCCTTTTTGACTAGGATATAAATATCTCACAACTGTTATGACCCTTTTTAATAATTGTATTTCCCTTTTTGTCTAAGGTTAGTTAATTCTGTGATTGACACTTTTTAAAACACATGTATACATTTAATTCGGATAATAAATTCTTTATTTTTTTTATTGTTATGATTTTAAATTAGGTAAAATCGAAAAACCTTTGGAACTGAACTTTATTTAATTTTTTAGTTTAACTTAAAACTAACAACGTTCGAAACTTTTCGGAAAACTTATTTTTTTTCACTTCTTTATACTGAATCACTGCCTGATACAAACTATTTTCTGCCTGACTGATTTTAACTTTACTTAAGATTAACTTATATAATCACTAGCTAGTTTACTGTAAACTGACCACTTCACTCTGTGTCTAAAAAACTACTCTTTTAACTTTTAAATTTCTTCAATAATTACTAATTGTAGGGGAAATGTTGTAAACCGTTATTTTCCGTTATCAAAAGAAAAACAACCAATTAAAAATTAATAAAAACAATTAAACATAATTTGACCTAATTTAGAGGATTTTTTAATATAAAAATTCACAAGTCAAGAAACTAAGTTTGTTCACACTTTTTATTATATTTATTTTTTAAATATAATAAAAATTGAAACTATGCAATTTTGACTTGTGTTAAATTTTTACATTGTGAAATCACAATTTTTAAACCAAATTAAATTTTGAAATATCACTAAGTTATACTAATAAGTTCAATAAATTTAGATTAGTTTTAAAAGGTTTACAACATTACGTTTAAACAATTATTTTGTTGTAATGGTTCACGACAATGTTAACATTCCACTCGCTTACAAATTTAACAATTTACAAAAATCTTTAAGTAGTGGTGATTGGTGAAGAATTTCTCTTTATAGTTGGTGTTCAGTGCTCGGACGCCAACTATGAATTATAGACTTGGGAAAATTTAATCAAATATTATGATGATGTCAATCGTTCTATAGAAGTGCACATGTCAAACATTTATTTTATGAAACACCTAACTAGCGATGCGAGCTCAAAGGCATTTAAGCATTTAGAAACAGCATGTAAATCACGTGGTTGCAAAAATGTGGTATATTTCACCACATTCCCTTACATTCTGATGAGTTTAAAGCCAATTCAATAAATGCTGATCTAGAGTTAAAATTGGGGAGAAACTCAATACAGATTTCTATCCAACATCCGAATCAGAATCCAACGTCGTTTCAGCAGTTCAAATACAAAATGTGCCAATTGCATTTTCATCTTTTACTACTTTTTCGGAGTCTCAAGTCCTCTTAGCAACCGCCGTAATTTGGGTGACAATATAAAACGAAATATTGTTCTTTGTCGAGTTCTGTTAGATCAAGGATCTTAATTTAAATGTATCTCGTCAAAGAGTCAATACGCCGATAGTTGGTATTAATGGCAAAACTTCTACAATCAATTATCAATTGTAGTTGAGCATAATGTTACGCGTTTCTAGTTATGCTACAGAATTAAATGTTTTAATTTTGAACCAGTTTGTTAGTATGTTTCCAACTGCGCCAGTTGGACCAAATGTCACATTTTGCTGCTGGCAGTAGTTTTTATGCTGTAAATCATATGTTTTAATAATTTCATCAGATCTGGTGCAATTCAGGTTTCTATAAACAAGGTATTTTTATGATAACGGTGGTGTTTAGTTTAGGTTACATAAAGCCGAATTAATTTCTAGGAACTATTTCTACCTCCTCCAAAAATTGGATTCTATTTTCATTTGTTTCAATTAAATAATGAAACGAATGAAAAAGCGAAAACCATTCTAAAATGGGTGGATGTTTGGCAATAACTTTTGCTTCTTTTTTTGCTTTTCCATTTGTTCACCTCACCTCACTTCACTTCACTTCACAAAAATAAATTAAAAAATTTTTAAAACACAGTTTTAATCTGAGTTAGGACTTAACCAAAGCACAACGGAAGACTGTTGCGAACATATTATGAACATTGTAGTTTTTAACGATACATATTTCTAAGGTTGTCATATATGATGAAAAAACTGTAACGACCAACAGAAAATCTGTTCAATAGACATTTTGATTTAAAATATAAAAACAAACAGTCAATCCATTACTCATACCTCCATTCCGCAATATCAAACAACTTAAGATCATTTCAAAATAGTATCTGACGGTAAACCGTGTTCCACTGTATACACGCGAATTCACATTTTAGGGTACTACGTCACTTGTTATTTTCCCCTCAAATCATTCAAATTGTTGTTATGTCGTGCGTAATTTATTTTTTTTTTTTGGTTCTTTTATTTTCTTCCTATGTGAACCAAATACATTCTTTTGTGTTTGTTAAACGAGCATTAAAATAAAGGTGTATGATTTTGCGCAGATATCATTTTGAGAGGGTGTTTCACTTTGTAATGGTTTACTAAAATGTATTCGATATAGTTTTCTTAATAAACGCAAAAAAAGAGAAATCGAAATTAAAAACATATTTTTTCAAAGTTTTGTTTTATGTATTAATTGTTAATTTTGTTTCTGCTTTAATCTGAGGGAAAGTAATTTCAATGTAATAAAATTCATTTGGACAAATTTAGCTGGACAAGGCTGTCTAAAAATTAAAAAAAACAAGAAAATCAAAAATTAGGCATATTGTAACGTCGGAAATTCTCATGAATAGTGTTAAAATCAATTCCTATTCTTTTTCCGTTCAATCAAAATATATTTCAGTCATTTCATTTCATTTTTGCAATATTAACAACTTTAAAAAATTTTCAAATAATTATAACACTAAATCAAATTCGAATATCACAACAAATAAATAAAAGAACTCATCATTTTCATTTAACGAACATGATTTATGTGGCTCAAGTTTTTCATTTTGTTTTGCTCAATATTAAAGTGTCAAACAAAATACACATTTTTAACTTGAATTTTAATTTTTGCAATTCATTGGGTGTTCAAGTTTTTAAAAAGAAAGCAATCATTTCAAAGCTGAATAAAAATAAAATTAAATATAAAAAAGTTTGTTATCTGATGAGTTTTATCATGTTTCTCATTTGTTTTTTATTTTATTTTGAAACAAACATGAATAGTTCAAAAAAAATATTTGTATAGATATATATTCCAAAATGGTTTGTGAACACGAAAAGTAAGATAGGAATGTAAATTCACAAGTTATTTTGCTAAATCAATAATATGTACATTAAGTGTAACCAAAAAAAATAAAAAGAAGAAAGCTTAGGATCTTAAAATATTGTTGTAAAAGTGTTGCAGTGAGTTAATAAAACCTAAAATTATCAAAAACAAGTGAAATCCATTTTCTTGCGTTATTTCACTTTTTATTAATCAAGGTTGGAACTGTAACTGTTTCCGTTATTCCTCCTTACAGAATTTTTTTCAACAATTGTGATACAGAGGAATTTTATATTGATTAATGTTTACGGAATTTTATATTGATAAATGCTCAAGGAATTTTGTTTTTGATGAAGGCCGAAGGAATTTTATATTGATAAGGGCGGAAGGAATGTTGTTTTGAATAAATGCTGAAGGAATAGTATATTAATAAATGCTGTTATGTAATTGGATGAGTACTGGGACAAACTTTTTGACGACACATCAATCAACTCCTCAAGATTCAGTGAGTTCAAATTTTCCTTTATTTATATATATAGATTGTATTTATACTAAATGCTAGGCTAATTAAGTGCTGATATAGAGATTCTCAACTTAAGATTTGTTGTGAGGACAATCGCTGTCCCGCATTTGATTAATTGATAATTTTAATAATTTAGTGAAAAGTCCAAGGTGAATCTAACACTATAACAATATTTACTAGTAATTTGCGTTTTCCCTCGTCAATGTATTTCTTAATTATTTTAGCATAAGTGTTTATATTCATGGTATAAGAAACTGGTTTGGTGCAATGATGAAACTAATTCGGTCGATCTAAAAGATTTCGATTTTGAAGATATTGAAATGTTAGACAACGTCCCCGAAAATTTTGATAATCTAGAAAACACATTAATCATCTTGGATGATTTAATGACTGAGGCGTATAATAAAAACGTTTGTGAATTATTTACTAAGGGTTCACATCATCGAAATATATCTGTTATATTAATGTGTTCCATGATATATATAGCATTACATTTCGTTAAATTAAATGATTTTTAACCAACTTTCGCCATATAAAGATCATTACTTATTCAAACCGTCTTGTTTTTTTTTGATTTAAACAAAATTTTGGAACCATAAAAGTAAGTAAAAATGTTTTCAATCGTAATATTTATTTAAATATTTTTTCACACTATTTTTAAACTTTTCTCTCAGTTTACAGCAAGAATGTGTAAAGGCAAATTCAATGAACCGGATTTGTTACCGATTGAGAATTTGTCCACTGACATACTCCTTGATGAGGAATTAGCCGATGACATGGTTCTAAATGAGGCTGATGAGGAGCTGTTAACATTATTGTTGACAGCAATGGAAAAAAGTGAGAATTATGTTCGTTGGTGCAATGACAATTTCGATATAGTTGTAAGTGTATTCGGCGGCTGTGTTGAAGCAGCTTCAAACTATTTAATTTTTTGGGCGAATAACCCTTTCAATTTTTTATGATTAATTGTTTTCTTTAGATATAATTATTAAAAATAAAATTAAAATTAAAATTAAAATTAAAATTGAAATTAAAACTAAAATTAAAATTAAAATTAAAATTAAAATTAAAATTAAAATTAAAATTAAAATTAAAATTAAAATTAAAATTAAAATTAAAATTAAAATTAAAATTAAAATTAAAATTAAAATTAAAATTAAAATTAAAATTAAAATTAAAATTAAAATTAAAATTAAAATTAAAATTAAAATTAAAATTAAAATTAAAATTAAAATTAAAATTAAAATTAAAATTAAAATTAAAATTAAAATTAAAATTAAAATTAAAATTAAAATTAAAATTAAAATTAAAATTAAAATTAAAATTAAAATTAAAATTAAAATTAAAATTAAAATTAAAATTAAAATTAAAATTAAAATTAAAATTAAAATTAAAATTAAAATTAAAATTAAAATTAAAATTAAAATTAAAATTAAAATTAAAATTAAAATTAAAATTAAAATTAAAATTAAAATTAAAATTAAAATTAAAATTAAAATTAAAATTAAAATTAAAATTAAAATTAAATTAAAATTAAAATTAAAATTAAAATTAAAATTAAAATTAAAATTAAAATTAAAATTAAAATTAAAATTAAAATTAAAATTAAAATTAAAATTAAAATTAAAATTAAAATTAAAATTAAAATTAAAATTAAAATTAAAATTAAAATTAAAATTAAAATTAAAATTAAAATTAAAATTAAAATTAAAATTAAAATTAAAATTAAAATTAAAATTAAAATTAAAATTAAAATTAAAATTAAAATTAAAATTAAAATTAAAATTAAAATTAAAATTAAAATTAAAATTAAAATTAAAATTAAAATTAAAATTAAAATTAAAATTAAAATTAAAATTAAAATTAAAATTAAAATTAAAATTAAAATTAAAATTAAAATTAAAATTAAAATTAAAATTAAAATTAAAATTAAAATTAAAATTAAAATTAAAATTAAAATTAAAATTAAAATTAAAATTAAAATTAAAATTAAAATTAAAATTAAAATTAAAATTAAAACTAAAATTAAAATTAAAATTAAAATTAAAATTAAAATTAAAATTAAAATTAAAATTAAAATTAAAATTAAAATTAAAATTAAAATTAAAATTAAAATTAAAATTAAAATTAAAATTAAAATTAAAATTAAAATTAAAATTAAAATTAAAATTAAAATTAAAATTAAAATTAAAATTAAAATTAAAATTAAAATTAAAATTAAAATTAAAATTAAAATTAAAATTAAAATTAAAATTAAAATTAAAATTAAAATTAAAATTAAAATTAAAATTAAAATAAAAAATAAAATTGAAATTAAAATAAAATTTAAATTTAAATTAAATTTAAAATTATAATTAAGCAATGTTAATAAAGTTTGTCTTAAAGAATATGAACAGTAAGAGTTTTTAATTTTTTGTAAGTTTTATTTTCACAAATTTTCTTAACACAAATTTCAAAATAGTTAAAGAAAAGTCAATTAAATGTTATGTTATCAATTGTGATTTATTTATTAAAATAAAAATTACATTTCTTTTAATTATTGTTTAAAATTATATTATATTGGTTACGAAAATTAAGTGCGGAAAATTAAGAGGAAAACAAAATCCATAAAAAAAGAGAAAAGTGTAAAAAACAACGAAATACACCAAAGAAATTGGACCCGATTGGGTCTTTAACTATTAATTAATGCTCAAATTCTTCAGAAATTCATAGATGAGGGACATTTCAAGAGATATTTTTCTCAGGATCTGAGTTTTCAAATTTCTTAATTTGTTTTTATTTGTCTACAAACTTTGGGGTAAATTGGGGCAAAGAAATGATAAGAATCAGACTGGCCAAAACAAATTAATTTTAATGGCAATAAAACCGGGGCGGTAAGGTATTGGATTTTACAGTTGGTTATCTTAAATTATTTGCACTTTCCCTTTTCCAACAACTGGATGCTTGATCTAGACAGTTAACAAGAACTAAACTATGTAGTTGTTAAATGGTATGGAATTTTCAAATGAAAATCCAATTCCTGAACCATATTTAAGGGACTTTTTCATGTATATGCGCTTTCCCTTTCTAACAAAATGAATAGTTGATCTAGACAGTAAACCAGAACTAAACTATGTAGTTGCTAGATGATATGGAATTCACAAATGAAAATCCGGTATCTGTTCAAACCATACCTTTCAATTGAAAAATTTTGCTACATTAACAATATCTATAGAAGAATTATACAGAATTATACAACATTTGACTGTGATTATTTTAAAATTTATGTCAAAAATGCTACTTGAGTAGGCTTATGTAGATAATTTTGCAACTATAGATGTTTACTTGGTTTTTTTTTTTTCATTTTAATTTCCCGACAAACGACGTGTTTTTTATTTCGGCTTATTTAAGCTTTGTTTCTAATTAAGTTTTGTGTTTTTTTTTATAAATCAAAGCATTGTATATTTTTTTATTTAAATCTATAAATCTAAAAATTTTTTTATAGTATATAATTCTATATAATATATAAAATATTACAATATATAATTCGATTCATATAGTCTATCGAAAGTTTAGTGCTGACTTTGTGTTTTATAGAAAATTTTATTAATTATTATTTAGCTTAAATATTAGTGCTGTCTCTGTGTTTTTTCAACATTTAAATTCATTGTTTTCAATTCAAAATATTAAAATTGAGTTAAATTAAACTAGTGACATACAGTGGAAATACAGTAGTTATTGTGACGGATTTAGGCGGCGATTGCAATGAAGTGATCACAACATCTATGACAGCGGTTTGTTGTGAGGGATGTGAATCTAATCTCCACCTTGTATGCAAAAGTAGGGAATGCAAAAAACTTAAAAGATCTTCAAACTTATGTATACAATGCATGGAATTAAAACCGGTTCACATTCTTCGGGCATTCAAAATTTTGAACATCGACCTAGTTCAAAAAATAAACTGTATTACCAGTAGCTCTGAGTATGCTGTCAATAAAATAAAATCACTGGAGGACAAATGGTCATCGCTAAGTGAACTCACCACCACCAGCTATCAGCAATACCAAAATCGAAAATATGAGCTTAATTTGTGAAAAAACCTTCAACATCACAAACGACAACAGTATAAGTTTATTAAAGATTCAAAGTAGCCTCAAGAACATTAACAGCTCAATTCAGGTTGTTTCCGATGAATTAGAAATTAATAAATGTACTGTAATTATTTAATAGAATGTTTCGTAGAAACATATAATTGTAAACAAATTTGGTTTCGAACAAAACTAATTATTATTGTTACAAACATACGTTATCTTGCTATAATAAAATTAACTATAGTATGATGCCAAATAACATATATTGTCTTTAAAGTTCTTTTTAAACATGATTATGTTTAATATGATTGTTATGCAAATAATAAAATATATTTAAATAATGAATGATATGTTTAGTTCTTTAATTTTTTCAGATACAACTAGCTATATATTTAAAATTGAAATATATAACTTTTATTTGAACTTATATTAATTTATTGTGTAACCGTATAAAAGATAACATATTAAATGTCTTTATGGAAAGACATATATATTTTTTTTTTTAATAAGAAGTGTTGTGTAGTAGGAATTACAAAATGTGTCACAACAACACATAGATACCTTTTAAGACTTAGGTCCCACAACAACATGCGTCTTGAGGTATAGGTGGACGCTTTTTTTAAATCTTTGTGGATTGAAAGCACTCGAGACTATTGATTCGGGCAAAGCATTCCATGTGTACGATGTACGCACAAAGAAATCCCTTTGCATTCTATTACTATAACAGTGAGTAATCTCGACAGTTCGACCGCCCGCACACACCGATTGACGAGTAAAACGGGGAAAAACATATGTCTGAGGCATTATGGACCTGATTTCATCCGAGCACTGCTGGTGACGATATTTATAAAAAACAACGAGATCAGCAACAGTGCAACGATGTTGCAGGGAATCAAGACCTAATGTTAAATCTCGATCACCAACAATTCGTATAGCTCGCTTTTGAACAGAGTCCAAAAGAGCCAGGATAGTAACAGATGCAGCGCCCCAAACTTGACAACAATACTCTATACAGGGACGAATATAGGACTTATAAATGTGGAGTAATTGATGCGAAGTAAAATATTTTTTACATCTATTGAGGAGGCCGAGTTTTCTTGACGCGCTCTTTGCCATGGCCATTATATGATCGTTCCAGAGTAAGTCATTGGATATTGTGACTCCCAATAAACGAATGCTTTCACATTCGCGTATTCGGTCGTCACACATATTAATTGAAATATCGTTGG
The DNA here is from genome assembly GCA_963693315.1 of Diogma glabrata. Taxonomy (NCBI): domain Eukaryota; kingdom Metazoa; phylum Arthropoda; class Insecta; order Diptera; family Cylindrotomidae; genus Diogma; species Diogma glabrata. Next base: position 317,682,040 of record OY856186.1, read on the forward strand.
GAAACTCGGTCTTTGATCTGGAAACAATCAATAGCTGTGTTTTGGTGGAATTAAAATTGACCAAATTTTTGTCACCCCAATCGGCGACTTTTTTTAGGTCCTCGTTTACATTTATGGCAGCGTCTCTCCGGACGGTATTTATTCGTTCATGCATTTTACCCTTTGAAGATAGGGGGACGATTGACTTGTGCAGTGTACTATCATCTGCAAAACTATTTATTGGGTTACTGGTGATTTGTAACAGTTCGTTGATATAAATTAAAAATAAAGTGGGAGATAAAACTGAGCCTTGGGGTACACCAGCGTTAATTAATTTGGACTCAGAAGAAAAGCCATCTATAGATACCGAGATGTATCGGTTAGACAGAAAATTTTGAATCAACTTCACGACTGCGGGATGAAAACCGTACGCAACGAGCTTGTTGATCAAGTTGGCATGCCAAATTCGATCAAATGCTTTTGAGATGTCTAATGCGATCACGTACGTTTCACCACCTTTCTCAAGTATGCTATTCCAAATATGTGCCACATAGTTCAATAGATCGGTTGTTGATCTTTTGTTTCTAAAACCGTATTGGCTGTCAGATATCAAATGGTTGTCTTCCAAAAATTTGGATATGTGTGAATTAATATAGTGCTCGTATATTTTAGACATGACTATTGGTAAGGCTATTGGTCTATAATTTGAAATATCACATTTCGTTCCTTTTTTTGGGACAGGCTGGACATTGGCTAACTTCCAGCAGGATGGATAGATACCAGATTTATAGGATTTATAAAATATTTTGGTGAGGGTTGGTGCAAGTTCTTTTGAAAATGTTTTTAGAATAACAGAAGGAATGTTGTCCAGACCAGAAGCTTTGTTGTTGTTTAACCCCCTTAAAAGTTTTTCGACAATTTTGGGTTTGAAATGTAATTATTTCATATTAACTCCTGAAGACTGGATTTGGGGTATTTCTTTGGAGTTTCTAAAACTGTTGAATTTGAAGCAAAGCGTTCCGCGAACAATGTAGCTTTCCTTGCAGGGTCAGTAATGATTGAGTCACCATCAATGATAGGAGGGATAGAAGATTTAGTACCACAATTTAAAGAATTAATGGCACTGTAAAAACTTTTGTCAGAAATTGACATACTCGAAAGTTTTGCCGCTTTCGCTCTGTCAATCTCTGCTTTTTCGTTTTCGATTATCTGGTTTGATATTTTATTAGCCTTTAAATATTGGGATCGATTAACAGAGTTTTTTTTATGAATCCAAATATTAAATAATCTACGTTTGTTTCTAAGAGTCAATTTGGCTGCTTTCGAAAACACAAATTTTTGTTGGGGTTTCATTATTGAAAAGGGAACGAATTTGTTAATACCGAATTGAATGGTTTCAGTAAAGTTTTGAGCAGAAACATTTACATCGTCAGTATAAAAACAATGACGATCAAAAGGGAAACCTTGAAAAAAACTTCGGAGACCATTGGTGTCCATTTTTGAAAAGTGAAATATTTTACGGGATTTGGGAACTTTAGTTTGTAGCAAATCAGTTTTGATAACTGATGTGATTAGATAATGGTCAGAATTTCCAATACTACCCTTATCGACATCGACACTCGTAATATCTGGCATAGATGTGAGATAAAGGTCTAAGAGAAAACTTTTATCACCGCCATTACGAGGAGTGAAAGTTGGGCTTTTTACAATCTGCGTCAGGTCGTGCGATGCAGCAAATATTTCTGCCTGCCTTCCATTGTTGTCGTCGGTCATTTTGGAAAATTCCAACCACGATTTGTTGTGGACGTTGAAGTCACCGGTAACGATAACCTCACAACTCTGAAATTGTGCTCTAATTTCGTCGACAACATTAGTCAAGTCATTAAAAAAATTGGGATTATGTTTGTTTGGGGACCGGTATAGAGCTATTGTGAAAAAAGAAATTTCAGGTAGACAAACCTTTAATACTACTGTACTGTAGCCATCACCATGTACTTCATAATTTGGAAAGCGTTTATACGCAACACTCTCATGAATGTATGCACATACACCTTGATGGAGTTTAAAAGCTGATTCAAGCCTATATTTGGGATTTAGTGTTACGTCATAGGGATAGTTTTCAGAAACTTGTGTTTCTGTAAGAAAAAGAATATGCGGTTGGTCGTGCTCGAGATGATGTTGCACGGCGTCCCGGTTGGCATTCAATCCACAAATATTTTGGATGTGTATTTTAAAAAGTTTTTTATCAAATGTGATAGTCATTTGATCAAAATACAATTTGTTTTAAAAATGGGTAACTAAACAATAAATCCTATCATATAATAAAATATGACATAGGCCAATATTTCATGATAGGATGTAAGAAATAATAAACAGGCGAAAACAAAGTTTTTAAAAAATTTGAAAGGTTACTAAAAGGTTACTAAAATATGCATTTGTTTGCCATTATTATTATATTATTCAGAACATATTTTGAATACCATTTTTGAATTTGCTTAAGAAGATAGAAAATAACACTTTAACGTTGAATTATTATTATGTTTAGTATTCATAATCCAACATATTATGTTTAGTATTCTTAATCAAATATATTATGTTTGAATAAGAATTCCAAATATGTTATTTTTGTAGGCGACCATAAATATAATGGACACGAAAATATTATAATTGAAAAGCGAACACGTTTATGTATAGGGGAGAGAAAGAAGAGATCTAGACATCTTAATCAGTTCATTTAGATTCGTACGTTCGATGTGTTAAGACGTTTTGTATCAATTGTTATTTTGTTTCGTTTTTGTGAAATGTGAGTGAATTCAATTTAAACAAAAATAATTATTATATTTGAGTATATCTATTTACATAAAAGTAAAAACAATTTCTTAATTTTTATGTAAACATAATAAGACTTTAAATTAAAATAATAAGACTTTAAATTATTTATTATTAAAAATCAGTATGTTTATTCAAACAAAGCTAGGTGACATTAAAAAAATAATTTTTATAAGCCATGTGGAATATGACTTGTTTGTGGAAACATGTATGTACATTTAGATTCTTTTGATATAGTGTATTCGTTTGGGCTGTACCGCGTATGGACAAAAAATCAGAATTTTTAGTCAGAATTTTAGAATAGCCTTCGCTCATAACAAAAAAACAGTACATTACAAGGTAAAGATCACTTGGATTCTGTTCTATTTTTTAATTTCAAATATAACCATATTGTTGATTTTTTGTCACAAAATAAAATTTTTATAATAATATAACTTTTATAAAAATGAAAATATCCGTTTTCTGGATATATATTTATTTCCTACGCGAGATAAAAATATTTTTTTTGTTTTTTGTGTTTCGATAATTATTATTATTTATATGATCGATTCTCCAAAAAAAATTGTAACGTCGACAGATCTCATAAATAATACTAAAACCAATTTCTATTCTCTTTTCCATTCAATCAAAATATATTTCCATCATTCCATTTCATTTTTACAATCATAATAATTTAACAATTTTTCAAATCATACCGAACAGCCTTAAATTCAAATTTGACAACAAATAAATAAAAGACCTCAATGTCTATTTTGGTTTACCGAACAGATTTTGTGCTGAAGTTGCTTCATTTTGTTTTTTTGAAATGAAGTGTCAAAAAAACACATTTTTTTGATTCGATTCGATTTGGGAATCAAAAAACATTTTTTGGATTCATTCGGTTTTTGAGATTGGAATAGAAGTATTGTTTCATTCTAAAAGTAAATAAAATAAAATCCTTAAAAATTAAGATGAAGAGAACGCATTACATGATTGTGTATTTTAAGAGGAATTTGTATTATATTTAAAACGGAAAAAGATTTATAGAGTAAGCGTTCCTTCAAATAAATAGTAAAAATAGTCTTGCATGAATTATTGTGGCAAAGAGGAGAACTGTAAATCATCATAATAAAGAAAAATCATATATTAGTGCTGTCGATAATTAAAATAAAATTGTTTCAAAATAACTATAAGTTTCTTTTCAATTACTAAAATAAGAAATAGTGAATACAAAAAAGGTTTCGGTGTATAAAATCTAACCTAAACAATTACATCAGACGATACGCAAACCAGTTTTTTTTACGATCCAATAGATGATAACCTTGAGGTTTTTTTTTTAAAGTGGACATTGCCCAAGATCTCAACAAAATAACCAGCCAAACTGCTGTTTATTTTACCTGGTACGCTTCACATTGGCGAGCGTACCTGGACCAAGGTATGTACATACACATCTGAATAAGGAAACATATATTTCTGTTCTTATCGATTACTTCTTTGTTTCTATAGTCGAATGTGCACAACGTGAAAAAAAACTGCAACAATCAACCGTAAGATTAGCGATATTCCGGTATTCAAGTCAGAGATTAAACAAATTACAAACATCTCATCACTTCCTGAAATGATTATAACAACAAGGAATGAATAACCAAAAAGGCAGAAAAAGGAACTACCATTTTTTTCTAGAGAAATTAACCGCATAGTAATTGGAATTGATGATCATATTCCTATCAAACGACATATCCAGATAACCACAATACGGATTATATCATTCAACACTCAAGTAAAGCTTTTATATTACTATTTATTTTTAAATTTTTTTTCTTTTCCATAATATGTTAGGCTAAATTATAGTGATTAAGTGATTCCCAGATCAGATCCGTCCAACGGATAAATTCAGTAGATTTCTCTTACCGTCCGGCTTAAAAATTTTAAATCAGTTTATACTTAAAACTAAAAACTTTTGTTATAAAAGTTCAAATAGTACCAAATTTACAAAACAAAACTTATTTTATTTTACAGAAAATTAAGAAAACATATCCAAATTGTATATAGTAAAAAAAGTTGTTTGGTTAAGAGCATTTTCTTATTTATTTTCGGATAAAATCGGTAAGAAAATTAGCGAACGAGATACGATTGAGTTGAGATCTTTTTTTACTAAAGAGTGATTGTTTTGTCTTATTCGCACACAGGATTTTACGTATCTTTTTCTTTGATCTGTTTAAACTGCGAGTGTCATCATTACTTGTGCTAGTGTCAGTATTAGTGCCATTCTCTGAGTGTGTAATCTAACAATATTATGTATAATGTAATGAAAAATAAAAAAAATTAATTTAAGCGTAGTATTTTAATTTTAGTTCGTAGTATATATAACATATCTGAAGGAGAGCTATTGTTATTTACTAATACTGGAGCGGAAATCGAACAAAATATTTTTGGGCCGTTTTTGGAAGAATATGTAAAAAGTGAATGATTTTTTATTGAAATAAAAATAAAAAGTATTTATATATATAAATTTATATTATTTTTCTTTAATTTATATCACTTTATTGAAAAATGTTTTTGTTATATTATATTTATTTATTATATTAATTAAATTTAAATAATATTTCAGATACAGAAAGTTATATAAGTTCTATTAGTGAGCCATTAAGCGTGGAAGAAATTGTTGAAATTTTGAATAAAAATCAACTATTTGGAAATTCAACAGCCGAGCCTTCAAATACAACTGTTATGTGCACAAGTTTTCCCGATATCCTGCCCGACAAAGAAATTATTAAATATTTAAATGAAATTAAAATTATCTTTGCTTCATATTCGTTTGGAAAACCTTTTGAAAATAAGCACAGGATTGCAATAGCAAAAGCAATAATAAATATAAATAAATCCCGATAAATCCCGAATGTAAATGTTTTTGTTTTATTTTATTAAATGATGATTTATATTATTACTATTTTATTTATTTTTTATATAGTTTAACTAAAACCGACTTTAAAACTCTAACAAAAAGTATTTGTGGAATTTTTAATAATCCTCCAGAACTTGAGACAACATACTATAAAGCCTTTGAAAATAATAAGTTAGCCCGAGGAACACTCTGGGATGCGTATTATAACAAAAGAACGCAATTAAGTAATTTGGGTGTTATAAAAAGACGTTCTAGGACAAAAGGGAAGACAATTTCAGTATAAATTCTGATTCTGCAGGTACATTATATATATATTTACAATCTACAAATACAATCTATACAATCTATATAATAAAAATACTAACTCTGTAGCCAGTGAAGTATGACAAAAAAATTTTTCACTAAGAAAAAAGAAATTACAACATCGTAATTAAAAATGTTTCTAAATGTCGACGCCGAGGGGCAGTTGACAGCGTGTCTACCAAAAGATTCTAACTTAGTTGGTACTGATGAGGTTCTAAGTTCGAATCCGAACCGAAACACGTTCAGAGATAAAAGTTGTTTTTATTAACAAATAACTATAAGGTTTATTCAGATAAACCCAAAAACTGATTTCGAATTGAAAAATTCATACGATTCACTAATTTACTTGACATTTATGTCGTAAAATTGATTTCATATTGATTGGCAGCATTCAATAATAACTGCACACGTGACTTAGGATAGTATGGAATATACCTACTAACTTTCGAAAATCACAAATAGTGAGGTTAAGGAAATTAATTATCTCTTTCAATAAAAATTCCTACCTTGTCGGGTTTAAGACGTATAAAATCTATATAATAAAAATACTAACTCTGTAGCCAGTGAAGTATGACAAAAAAGTTTTTCACTAAGAAAAAAGAAATTACAACATCGTAATTAAAAATGTTTCTAAATGTCGACGCCGAGGGGCAGTTGACAGCGTGTCTACCAAAAGATTCAAACTTAGTTGGTACTGATGAGGTTCTAAGTTCGAATCCGAACCGAAACACGTTCAGAGATAAAAGTTGTTTTTATTAACAAATAACTATAAGGTTTATTCAGATAAACCCAAAAACTGATTTCGAATTGAAAAATTCATACGATTCACTAATTTACTTGACATTTATGTCGTAAAATTGATTTCATATTGATTGGCAGCATTCAATAATAACTGCACACGTGACTTAGGATAGTATGGAATATACCTACTAACTTTCGAAAATCACAAATAGTGAGGTTAAGGAAATTAATTATCTCTTTCAATAAAAATTCCTACCTTGTCGGGTTTAAGACGCATAAAATCTATATAATAAAAATACTAACTCTGTAGCCAGTGAAGTATGACAAAAAAGTTTTCCACTAAGAAAAAAGAAATTACAACATCGTAATTAAAAATGTTTCTAAATGTCGACGCCGAGGGGCAGTTGACAGCGTGTCTACCAAAAGATTCAAACTTAGTTGGTACTGATGAGGTTCTAAGTTCGAATCCGAACCGAAACACGTTCAGAGATAAA
>OY856186.1:317689469-317816214 GCA_963693315.1 Diogma glabrata
AACAAAGAATTTCAAACTTATGAAATCAAAACCGAGAATGAGGAAATCCAGGGAGCACTTTACAGTATTCAAATAGTAAGAAAAATGAAAATTGTTCAGAACATAACAGCAATCGAACAGGATACCATTCAAAACAGGAAACTGCTACGACAAGTTTTTTTTGAAGCAATATCTTCACGAAAATTGGATATGGACACTTTCAGGAGATTTATCATTATCATCCATATGTGTAATCGTTGTATTATCGTATATGTGCCTGTGTAAATGCTCGATAACAACAACAGTGCAAAGTTCAATTAACCTGGAAAATACCAAAGTAGCATACAATGACCTATTAAGGAAAGCCGGCATAGCAACAAAAGTCGAGGACGACTTTTCATCACCCCAGGGAGGAGTTATAATCCCATAGTATTATCAAGTCATATAACAAAACTGCTTTCTCACGAAAAGTGCTATCAATGCAAAATAGCATAACTAGAAATATAATGGAATGTTATCAACCAGACATAACATGTAACAACATGATAGAAGAATCTTTTTAAGAATCATATATCATAAAACATATAAAACATCGTATGATAGAAAATGCTGAGTGGTTGTTTTGTACCTTTAGTTTTAAGATTTATAAAATTTAGTTTTAGTTAATGTTTAAACTCTGTTGTATTCACTTCGAATAAAATTTAATAAAATAAAATATTTTTTTTTATATTTTATTTGATCTTGAATCATAACTATTATATATATCAGGGTGTTCCTTAGCTATATGGGGAAAAAAAAATTATGATATATTTTTGGTCTCACCCCCTAAAACGGTGTGTATACATATAAAAATGAACTGCAAGAAATTTTAGGTCAATCAAATAAAGTTAACCCGTACCGACTTGAAGTTGAACTTTGGTTGAACACGAACGTTGAACATGAAATCATCGTAAAAAAAGAAAAATTGTTGTTGCACTGTTTTAGATTTTACTCAAACTTTGTGGAAATGTTCTTTAGGGTTCGAGAAATCAAAATCCACAAGGATTTAATTTTCGCACGCGCCACTTCCGGTCCACACAAAATAAAGCACTTGAAAAGTCGTATTTTTGTGTTTTGTGGTTTTAGCTGTAAAACTTTTTCTATTAAAGATCTTGATTCGATCAAGGTGGCATTATACAGCTGAAAGATGGTAGTTTTTAAAACAAAAATAAAAATGTAAGAAACTGTAAGCTGTAAGTAAGAGGCTGTAAGCTGTAAGAAACAAATGGTTATATAATGTTGGTGTTAACGTGGGATCACGGTTATCCTAAAAATATACAAAATTGTTACTTAAAAATAGCATTGACTTACATTTGTCTGCAAATCCAACGTTGACGTTCTGCTCCGCTTTTATATATATTGAAATTCCCTGTATTAAGTAAATATATTATTGAGTAAATGTATAATTAAGTAAATATATTACTAAGTAAATTTTAGTAATAAGCAAAATATTAATTTAAGATTGTTTTTTATAAAAATTTTGTTTACCTTTGTGTATATTGTTGTTGTTGTTGAATGTCATTTGACATTATTTCTGACATTTGAGCTTTTCACTTGGTCAGTTTTGGCTTTTCACCACAGTCTCAAAATTGGCGTATTTGTTTTATTAAAGTGTTTTATTTTTCACTAACTCCGGCGCTGTTGCAGGTGAAAGGTTCAAATGAAACATGTATTTATGTATTGTTTTTGGCTTGTAAAAGTCTCTTTTTTTGTTAACCTCTCAACTAGTTAAGTCGATATTGTGTTCTTGTATTAAATTTAAGGAATAAATATTTGAATTGGATCTATTTTTTGTTGGACGCCATTGAATTCGGGGCTGGTGGTTCGATTATATCATGTTTGATGGCTCATTTTTTGTCTGTGGAATGATCAAGGAGAAGTATTAGACTTGAATATTCATGTCGATGGTTTTTTTTGCATGTGAGTATTCGTGGAAATAACAGTGTTTTTTATTTGGATATTTTGTTCTTCTTTTATATGAATTGCATATGGATGACGGTGTATAATTTCAAAATGTTCGCCATGGCGCATAAATAAAATATTGATTCATCGTACTATTTATATACATCGTACTATTTATATAGTTATTCTAAGTCAAGTTGGTCAATCGTACATGTTAATTCTCGCACTATGCATGTATAATAAGTTCATCGCAGTATTAATTCAAGTTCATCGACATCACGTGTTATTTCATCACATGCATGTATTACAATTCATGTTCATCGACATCATATATTGATTCATCGTACTATTTATATACATCGTACTATTTATATAGTTATTGTAAGTCAAGTTGGTCAATCGTACATGTTAATTCATCGCGCTATGCATGTTTAATAAGTTCATCGCAGTATTAATTCAAGTTCATCGACATCACATGTTATTTCACCACATGCATGTATTATAATTCATGTTCATCGACATCATATATTGATTCATCGTACTATTTATATACATCGTACTATTTATATAGATATTGTAAGTCAAGTTGGTCAATCGTACATGTTAATTCATCGCACTATTCATGTATAATAAGTTCATCGCAGTATTAATTCAAGTTCATCGACATCACATGTTATTTCACCACATGCATGTATTACAATTCATGTTCATCGACATCATATATTGATTCATCGTACTATTTATATACATCGTACTATTTATATAGTTATTGTAAGTCAAGTTGGTCAATCGTACATGTTAATTCATCGCACCATGCATGTATAATAAGTTCATCGCAGTATTAATTCAAGTTCATCGACATCATATGTTATTTCATCGCATAATTCACATGCATGCCTGGTAATTCAAGATCATCGATATCATATGCTAATTCATCGCACTATATGCATGCATGTTAAGTTCGGCGTAATGTTAACTCGTCGTACTATTTATATAGCTGTGGTCATCATTTTCAACAATTTACTATAAATATTTTTTGGTCAACATTCTATCAATTAATAATCAATCGAAGGAGTTCGGAATCTTCTGGCCTCATCATTCATCGTCAACATCGAACTATTATCTTCCATACAGTCCACTGCCAGGCCAGAGGCACGAACAGTTGGCTTCTCTTTAAACGGCAGTACACCCGCGTCAGAAATAAATAAAAAACCAAGCCTTAAAGTTTGTTAAAGTTAAAGGTGAGAACTGAAAATCCTGAAAATTTCAAGTTTTTATCTTTTACCAAACACGTCCAAATTGTAGCCTGAAATATGCAAATTGCTGAAATTTCAAAATTTCAAGTAAAGAGTTTTTGCATTACGAGTTGACTGAACGAGTCGATTTTAATTTTTTATACTATAACAATATGTGCACTTTGATATTTGAGAAGGTTTAGACTTCTTTTTATATTCAACAGTGCAGACACTGGTGTCAATTGAAAATCGCAAGAAATCAATAAAATACACGTATTTTCATCACTCTTTCATTTTTTAAATATATGAATAAAGTCAATTTTTATTTTTGTTTTAAGAACTACCATTTTTCAGCTTTATAATGTCTCCTTGATCAAATCAATATCTTTAATAGAAAAAGTTTTACAGCTAAAACCACAAAACACAAAAACACGACTTTTCAAGTGCTTTATTTTGTGTGGACCGGAAATGGCGCGTGCGAAAATTGAATCCTTGTGGATTTTGATTTTTTGAGCCCTAAAGAACATTTCCACAAGGTTTGAGTAAAATCTAAAACAGTGCAACAACAATTTTTCTTTTTTTACGATGATTTCATATGGAACCAAAGTTCAACTTCAAGTCGGCACGGGTTAACTTTATTTGATTGACCTAAAATTTTTTGCAGTTCATTTTTATATGTATACACACCGATTTAGGGGGTGAGACCAAAAATATTTTAAAATTGAAAATTAAGGAACACCCTAATATATATATATATTAATTTATTTTGTAATAAGTTCTCTTCAGTGTTTTGTAAAAATGTATATAAAAATAGAACTGTACTACTAATGTCAGTTTCAAAAGTTTTATTTCAAACAAACTCAACAATGTTGAAATATTTTATGTAACCAGACACATTTCATTTTAATTTAACGATACCTTTTTCACCAACAGGTATCTGCTAACTCCTTAAACCTCTAAAACTGTTAATTTTCTTTTGCTAGCGTTTGAGAGGTTTCTTTTTAGGGTGTCCTTGAAATAACTTTCAAGGTGTCCTTGGAAATAAAAATTCTTTCATTGCTTTGGCGTTATATAGGAAATTGAGAGTTTAGTTTATTTTGTTTTACTTCGGTCTGAAAGACCTAAGTATTACATTCATGAGCTCAAAGTGAAATTCTTACCCCCACTTTTTTTGACATTTCTCGACGTTTTAGGACCTCCTGATTCTAAAAAAGCAAAAAAAAAAAAATGTATGTCTGTCTGTCGGCCGGCCGTCCGGCCGTCCGGCCGGCCGTCATTACCTACGCTGCAGGGAAAACCACTGGAGGGATTTCAAAAATTTTTTTTTCTAAAAATAGGTATACTCAAGGGACAGGTCCGAAAGGACGCTGTGTTCGATAACTGTACCGGAAGTGTGTCAAAAAAATCATTATGTGTGTCAAAACAAGGAAATTTGCATATTTTTGGCTTAAAAAACGTTCATTTTAAGTGATTACGAGTAGGAACATTGAATTTGGAGAAATCTTGATGGTCGGGATTGGTATGTGAGATCAAAAACTAGTTTATTGCATTATAAGTTTGTCAAAAAAAAGTTGTCAAGTGTGTCAAAAGAAAGATTTTTATTTATTTTTTTACCTAATTTTTTGGAAAAAATATAAAATTAATTGTTTGTTTGAAATGAAGTTTTATTATTATTATTGCGAATTATGGCATTATAAGTTTGTCAAAAAAGTGTTGTCAAGTGTGTCAAAAGAAAGATTTTTATTTTTTTTTTACCCAATTTTTTGGAAATAAAATTGTTTGTTTAAAATGAAATTTTATTATTATTATTGAGAATTATGGCATTATAAGTTTGTCAACAAAATGTTGTCAAGTGTGTCAAAAGATTTTTATTTAGTTTTTTACCCAATTTTTTGGAAAAAAATAAATTGTTTGTTTGAAATGAAATTTTATTATTATTATTGTGAATTATGGCATTATAAGTTTGTCAAAAAATGTTGTCAAGTGTGTCAAAAGAAAGGTTTTTATTTATTTTTTACCCAATTCTTTTAGAAAAAATTAAAATTAATAGTTCGTATGACATGATATTTTATTATTATTATTGAGAATTATGGCATTATAAGTTTGTCAAAAAATAATGTCAAGTGTGTCAAAAAATGATTTCATTTAATTTTTTAGTCAATATTTTGGGAGCTGTTTTTATGACGTAAATGTAATTTAAAATGAAATTGGACATGGAAATTTTTGAATTTGTTGTAGTTTTTGAAATATTTTTGGAATTTTGAAAAAGTTTGTATTTTTGATTTTGTAATAATTTTTGCAATATTTTTAGAATTTCGGCAAAAGTTTTAATTTTTGATTTTGTAAGAATTTTTGAAATATTTTTAGAATTTTGAAAAATTTTTAATTTTTGATATTATTATAATTTTTGGAATTTTGAAAAAAGTTTGAATTTTTGATTTTGTAATAATTTTTGCAATATGTTTAGAATTTTGGAAAAAGTTTGAATTTTTAAGAATTTTTGAAATATTATTGGAATTTAGAAAATATTTAAATATTTAATTTTATTCTAATATTTGGAATATTTTTCGCATTTTGAAAAAGTTTGATTTTATTTAATTTAACAATATTTTTGGAATTTTGATTATAATTTTCCGGCAACGTATTGATGTTTCGTGTTAGTTTTGTAATAAATTTTTAAACAGAGATAAAATACTTGTACTTCAACAAAGAGTTATGTTTGATGTACATCGCTGCCCAAAACTAAAAACCATGTCCTCATAAAAGTTTGTTGCCGAAAACTATATCAAAATCCTTAACCCAGACCGAAGTCTTGATATCTCAGAGCTGTGAGATTTCAGCCCCTCCATATTTTGATAGTTTAAATAGTTTACTATTGTTTTGTTTTTATTGCTCTATAAAATTTTTTTTATCACAATATCTGGAATTTTTGGCTTTTTCTCACAATTTCTGAGGGTTTTTTGAAATTTACTTAGACTTTAAACGGCTAATGGTCCAAATAAACTTCAGATAAGTATTTAGCGGATCAAACTACATAAAAATCATGCTTGGTTTAGGACAAAAAAAAATTTTACATCACCGAAGACGCCGATTTTCGTCATTTTTTCGGTTTTTTAAAGTTTTCTCGAAATTTTGAGGGTGTACGGGTTAAATGGACCTCATATTCGGATTCAGCGGGTCAAGATACATAAAAATATATGGGTCTCGTCAAAAGTACAGAGAACTTTTTTTTGTGTGTCGGTGTTATTATTTTCACAAGTAGGTAAGGCTCCACCGTGCGGTGAGAACCAAAGCCCCTATATTTCACGCATATATAATTGGTCTAAACTTAAATTGCAATAATTGTTTTAATCTTTTGTAATTGTTGTTGTAATTTGATTATTAGCATTAAATAAGAGTTAGCTTTTGGTAATGATATGATTTTTGATTTTTTTTCACCTGGAAAATGTTGTACTTGAGCTAGATGATTGACCCAGAGACAGTAGACATTAAATCAAGTGGTAGTTAACTAGATAACTGACATAACTTGACACTGAAAATATTTAGAATGCTGAATGCTGAAATACATATATAAAAACATGAGATAACGTTGTCTATGATTTTTGATTTTTTTGACCTGGAAAATGTTGTACTTGAGCTAGATGATTGACCCAGAGACAGTAGACATTAAATCAAGTGGTTGTTAATCAAAAAAATTACTCAACTTGACATTGAAAATATTTACACTGCTGAAAGAAGAGTGAACACAAAACAAATATTTTCCAGTTTCCTTACATACAAAAATCGTGTTAGATGTTTAATCAACTTTTTTTCTTTGAATTTATGCAATGATACAAGTTTTTTAAGCAGGTTCGTAGCAAAATAAAATTCGATTGAGATTATCTATTGGTTTTCTTTTTTCTATCAAATTTCAAAAGGTGAAAATTAATATTTATTGTTTTAATTGTTGAATGTTATTTTTTTTTGTTTTTAACATTATATTATTTTTCCTATAAAATATGCAAGGTTGACCCAGAGACAGTAGACAGAAAATTAACTGGTTGTTAACTAGATAACTTACAAAACATTGAAAATATTTAGAATGCTGAAAATAAGATTATACATATTTAAAAACATGAAGTAACTTTGTTCGTCTTTTTGAAATGGAAATTTTTTTTGTTTTTTTGTAGGTTTTTCTTATATTTTATTTCTTTTACAAGAGACAGTAGACATTAAATCAAGTATTAAATTGAGCATTGCCATTAAATAAGAGCTAGCTTTGGTAATGATGTGATTTTTGATTTTTTTGACCTGGAAAATGTTGTACTTGAGCTAGATGATTGATCCAGACAGTAGACATTAAATCAAGTGGTTGTTAATCAATTAAATTACTCAACTTGACATTGAAAATATTTAGAATGCTGAAAGGCTACATAGATTTAAACCAGTAGTAGTAGTAGTAGTACAGACAGTAGACAGAAAATCAAGCGGCTTTTAACTATGACAACAAAAAAAATAAGTTGATTCTCATTGGATTATGATATTATGAATTATTGTATGTTACTATGACAACAAAACATAACAAACAGTTTCATTGGATAATGAAATTTGGAATTATTGTAAAACTATGACAACAAAATAACAACTATTTCAATTGGCTAATGAAATTTAGCAGAAAGGCTGCTTTTATTCCTACAAATTTAAATGTTTCGTTTCGTTGCTCTCAAATTTTTATCTTTTTGTTTAACAAAAAATTATATTTCATGCTTAATTTTGGTTTAACACACAATTTGCAAAATAATTTTCATTGAATTCAATTAGTTTTCATTCAATTAGTTTATTTTAATACATTTTAAAACACTCCTCTATTAGGAAATTAGTTTCATTACTTAAATTAGATGTATAAGAAAATTCGAAAACTTAAATTTACAGATAATTAATGCATATGTACAATGAAAAGTTACTTGAACTAAATTTATTCATTTTAAACTTAAAAAACCATTAATTTTCGTTAAAACTGATCTTGATTTAATTTTTTAAAATGTACGAGTTATTCATTTTTTTTTATTTATTTTATTTCTGTTTAATATACATTTTATTTATAATGTATTTAAATTAAAAGAGATTCTTATTTATTTATTTGTGAATTTCTTTTATTTCTGTGTTCAAAGACTCATTGTAAGTTTTTGTCGCTTTTTCTATTTAATGTTAAACCCTGCATAATTGGTGTTTTAAGTATCTTTTATTTCTGTGTTCCTTAATTTTTAAGGTTTCTTTGAACGAATTTCTTCTTAAAATTCGTTTAAGTTGAAAATTACTACATTTCAATATCTTTGATAACACATAATTTGCAATTTAAGAACAAAAAATACAAATATTTTAAAGAATTTTTGTTGAAATTGATTTATTTGATTCGCAATATGTAAACAAACAGATTTTCAAGCAGTAAATTGCAGCTTTGGAGAATAAAACAAATTATTGTTATTTCGTTTAGATATTTAGTTTTTTTTGTTCCTAATTACCAAAACCCCCGATATATCATAGCCATACCCTTTCACGCCATTTGCAATAAACAATGAACATTGCCATATGCAAAAAAATTGGATTAGTGTTTTTGATTAAATATTTTTGAATTTTTTTATATGGAGTTTTATTTTTCCAGATGGCGTTATGAGCGTTATGGCGATTTTTTGAATTTTTTTTATATTGAGTTTTAATTTCAAAATGGCGCTACAAGTTCACGATTTTTATTGTGCTAAAAAATGTAGATGGCTTCTATACCGGGGGTTTTGTAATTACGTATAAATTTGAAAAAATTTCACAGATATTTTTATGTTAATTTTACATAATTCAGATTGATTTAGGTTGTAATAACTTTTTTCAATCCATTTTATACATCTTGATCACGTTCCTTCTAACTAATTAGATATTTTTCCTATTACAGAATTTATTCTACACTGAATTTGATATTTTAGTTCTTTTAAACATTTTGGTGCATTATTCCAGTAAATATTTGAATTGCCTTCTAAACATTGATTGTAAATTTTAAGCATGAGTAGGTCCTCCATATTGGATGGCAGCTGTTGATTAGGTAAATATGTATAAATTCCGTTTTTAGTTTCTCCATTATAAAATTCTGTAATTTTTTTTGTCGGATCTACTAATTTATTATTAAATTCGTTCCAGAAGTGTACACCAATTTTAATAACATTATTGTTTTTAGTATATTGAAGTTGTCCAACAATTAATTTTGATTCTAAGTTATATTGTTTTAATGTGTTCCACAATATTAAGTTAGTTGGAAGACAAACACCATATTTATGTGCACTAATAAATTCTTGCGAAATTATTTCGGAGATTAAATTTACTAACACAAGATCTCGTTTAAAATTTTTACTCGAATTCATAACAATTCTATTCTGTGACCGACAAATAACAAATGATATTGTTAGTAGAATCGCCCCCCCCCCCAATTCCAAATAAAATTATTTTATATAAAGTTCTAAAAATATGGTAAGAATTTCAATAACATATTTATTTTATTATTATTTTAGTACTTTTTTGATAATAGTTTTTTTCAAATTTGATTATTTTGTAAGAAAACGGTCAACAATTTTTAGCTTGGCTGAAAGAACGGACAAAACCGCATGATTTTCATTTCGGTTTAAATTTATATTAAAATAATTGTGTAAACACAAAATATTTATTCACTTTACGCAGAATTTATGTTTAATTTATAAAATTCACCTAATAATCACAAAAAAAACTATCCACAAATAGAAATATCAAAAAATGACCTCAAGTTAGCTATTGTTTTATAGGTGTGTGTTTGTAGTAGTTTTTGCTGGAAGACGAGTTTATCAAATATCTCAAATTCATAAAATTGATTTAAATCAGAAAAAACAAACAAAATCTCTAATTTGAATTAATATTAATATGAAATGCAATTGTTCATAGCATAGAATATAGCTACACAAAACAAATTTTTTTTTTCGTTTTTCTTTTATACAAAGAACAAAGTTAAAAAGAATAAAAACTTATGAGGGGTAAGTTAATATATTCTTTATTACAAATTTGGAAATTTTTTCGATGTAATAAGTATTTATCTGATACACCTTATTTTCATAAAAAAATTATGAATGAAAAATTGAAAGATATTTTATTTTTCATTTTATGTGGTTTTCTTTTGACTTTTTCTAATCAATTTATAAATTCGGGTCTGAAAAGAACAAAAAAACAAACTTTGATGTGAAATATGTTTGTATTAGTGATATTTAAATGGCGGTTGCCTACTTTTAAATTTGCGTATTGAAATATTTATATTAGTTTCAATTAATTTGTACATAAAATAATTTTGTTTTATTCATTCATATTTGTTTTCAATTTAAATTACTTCATTTTAGATAAAAGCGTCTTATTTTTTCTATGATTCATTTTTTTCATCCGCCCAATGAAATATAATATTTTAGTTCTAATAAATCCATTTAAGAGTTTTTTTATTTGTTAGGAGTTATTTTATTAATTGTTAGTTACATTATTGTATAAATTATTGTATAAAATATTTGAATTAAAAGAAAGTTTGTCATTTAAAATTAAATTTGGTTGTGTTTTGAACCCTTTGTAAATTTCAAATTCTTCAAGAGAGTCCATTAAAACACCTTGATTACATAAATGTAAAGCCTTCAAATTTTGTTCAAAACTGGTATAATTATGATTATTTTTAAATGACAAACTTTCTTTTAATTCAAATATTTTATACAATTCTGTCTTGGAATAATTCAATTAAAATTTCTGTTAAAAATCATATTTCATTCATAAAATTAAAATAGCAAGCTTCTAAAATTTGTTTATAAAAAATAATTTTTATTCAAGTTATTTCAATTAAAATTTTCTGTAGTATGCTTTTTATCAAACAAAAATTTTGTTGAATGAAAAATGTTTTTATTTGATTCATAATATTTTCAAATGTTTGAGAATGACCATTTATGGTTGAAACATGTAACAAAATATTATATAAAAAAGTTGTTAAAGCAAAAAATTATTAAATTTATTTTAAATAAATTATTTTAAATCAATTTAAACAACTGGAAACCAAACCATCATTATTTTAAGTTAATTAACCAACTTAAAATTTTTTTAAAATGTTTAGAGATTTTGTTTGTTTTTTCTGATTTAAATCAATTTTATGAATTTGAGATATTTGATAAACTCGTCTTCCAGCAAAAACTACTACAAACACACACCTATAAAACAATAGCTAACTTGAGGTCATTTTTTGATATTTCTATTTGTGGATAGTTTTTTTTGTGATTATTAGGTGAATTTTATAAATTAAACATAAATTCTGCGTAAAGTGAATAAATATTTTGTGTTTACACAATTATTTTAATATAAATTTAAACCGAAATGAAAATCATGCGGTTTTGTCCGTTCTTTCAGCCAAGCTAAAAATTGTTGACCGTTTTCTTACAAAATAATCAAATTTGAAAAAAACTATTATCAAAAAAGTACTAAAATAATAATAAAATAAATATGTTATTGAAATTCTTACCATATTTTTAGAACTTTATATAAAATAATTTTATTTGGAATTGGGGGGGGGCGATTCTACTAACAATATCATTTGTTATTTGTCGGTCACAGAATAGAATTGTTATGAATTCGAGTAAAAATTTTAAACGAGATCTTGTGTTAGTAAATTTAATCTCCGAAATAATTTCGCAAGAATTTATTAGTGCACATAAATATGGTGTTTGTCTTCCAACTAACTTAATATTGTGGAACACATTAAAACAATATAACTTAGAATCAAAATTAATTGTTGGACAACTTCAATATACTAAAAACAATAATGTTATTAAAATTGGTGTACACTTCTGGAACGAATTTAATAATAAATTAGTAGATCCGACAAAAAAAATTACAGAATTTTATAATGGAGAAACTAAAAACGGAATTTATACATATTTACCTAATCAACAGCTGCCATCCAATATGGAGGACCTACTCATGCTTAAAATTTACAATCAATGTTTAGAAGGCAATTCAAATATTTACTGGAATAATGCACCAAAATGTTTAAAAGAACTAAAATATCAAATTCAGTGTAGAATAAATTCTGTAATAGGAAAAATATCTAATTAGTTAGAAGGAACGTGATCAAGATGTATAAAATGGATTGAAAAAAGTTATTACAACCTAAATCAATCTGAATTATGTAAAATTAACATAAAAATATCTGTGAAATTTTTTCAAATTTATACGTAATTACAAAACCCCCGGTATAGAAGCCATCTACATTTTTTAGCACAATAAAAATCGTGAACTTGTAGCGCCATTTTGAAATTAAAACTCAATATAAAAAAATTCAAAAAATCGCCATAACGCTCATAACGCCATCTGGAAAAATAAAACTCCATATAAAAAAATTCAAAAATATTTAATCAAAAACACTAATCCAATTTTTTTGCATATGGCAATGTTCATTGTTTATTGCAAATGGCGTGAAAGGGTATGGCTATGATATATCGGGGGTTTTGGTAATTAGGAACAAAAAAACTAAATATCTAAACGAAATAACAATAATTTGTTTTATTCTCCAAAGCTACAATTTACTGCTTGAAAATCTGTTTGTTTACATATTGCGAATCAAATAAATCAATTTCAACAAAAATTCTTTAAAATATTTGTATTTTTTGTTCTTAAATTGCAAATTATGTGTTATCAAAGATATTGAAACGTAGTAATTTTCAACTTAAACGAATTTTAAGAAGAAATTCGTTCAAAGAAACCTTAAAAATTAAGGAACACAGAAATAAAAGATACTTAAAACACCAATTATGCAGGGTTTAACATTAAATAGAAAACGCGACAAAAACTTACAATGAGTCTTTGAACACAGAAATAAAAGAAATTCACAAATAAATAAATAAGAATCTCTTTTAATTTAAATACATTATAAATAAAATGTATATTAAACAGAAATAAAATAAATAAAAAAAAATGAATAACTCGTACATTTTAAAAAATTAAATCAAGATCAGTTTTAACGAAAATTAATGGTTTTTTAAGTTTAAAATGAATAAATTTAGTTCAAGTAACTTTTCATTGTACATATGCATTAATTATCTGTAAATTTAAGTTTTCGAATTTTCTTATACATCTAATTTAAGTAATGAAACTAATTTCCTAATAGAGGAGTGTTTTGAAATGTATTAAAATAAACTAATTGAATGAAAACTAATTGAATTCAATGAAAATTATTTTGCAAATTGTGTGTTAAACCAAAATTAAGCATAAAATATAATTTTTTGTTAAACAAAAAGATAAAAATTTGAGAGCAACGAAACGAAACATTTAAATTTGTAGGAATAAATTTTTTTATCAAAGCAGCCTTTCTGTTAAATTTCATTAGCCAATTGAAATAGTTGTTATTTTGTTGTCATAGTTTTACAATAATTCCAAATTTCATTATCCAATGAAACTGTTTGTTATGTTTTGTTGTCATAGTAACATACAATAATTCAAAATATCATAATCCAATGAGAATCAACTTATTTTTTTTGTTGTCATAGTTAAAAGCCGCTTGATTTTCTGTCTACTGTCTGTACTACTACTACTACTACTGGTTTAAATCTATGTAGACTTTCAGCATTCTAAATATTTTCAATGTCAAGTTGAGTAATTTAATTGATTAACAACCACTTGATTTAATGTCTACTGTCTGGATCAATCATCTAGCTCAAGTACAACATTTTCCAGGTCAAAAAAATCAAAAATCACATCATTACCAAAGCTAGCTCTTATTTAATGGCAATGCTCAATTTAATACTTGATTTAATGTCTACTGTCTCTTGTAAAAGAAATAAAATATAAGAAAAACCTACAAAAAAACAAAAAAAATTTCCATTTCAAAAAGACGAACAAAGTTACTTCATGTTTTTAAATATGTATAATCTTATTTTCAGCATTCTAAACATTTTCAATGTTTTGTAAGTTATCTAGTTAACAACCAGTTAATTTTCTGTCTACTGTCTCTGGGTCAACCTTGCATATTTTATAGGAAAAATAATATAATGTTAAAAACAAAAAAAAATAACATTCAACAATTAAAACAATAAATATTAATTTTCACCTTTTGAAATTTGATAGAAAAAAGAAAACCAATAGATAATCTCAATCGAATTTTATTTTGCTACGAACCTGCTTAAAAAACTTGTATCATTGCATAAATTCAAAGAAAAAAAGTTGATTAAACATCTAACACGATTTTTGTATGTAAGGAAACTGGAAAATATTTGTTTTGTGTTCACTCTTCTTTCAGCAGTGTAAATATTTTCAATGTCAAGTTGAGTAATTTTTTTGATTAACAACCACTTGATTTAATGTCTACTGTCTCTGGGTCAATCATCTAGCTCAAGTAC
Source organism: Diogma glabrata (assembly GCA_963693315.1). Classification (NCBI taxonomy): domain Eukaryota; kingdom Metazoa; phylum Arthropoda; class Insecta; order Diptera; family Cylindrotomidae; genus Diogma; species Diogma glabrata. The sequence goes on from OY856186.1 coordinate 317,704,027, forward strand.
AACATTTTCCAGGTCAAAAAAATCAAAAATCATAGACAACGTTATCTCATGTTTTTATATATGTATTTCAGCATTCAGCATTCTAAATATTTTCAGTGTCAAGTTATGTCAGTTATCTAGTTAACTACCACTTGATTTAATGTCTACTGTCTCTGGGTCAATCATCTAGCTCAAGTACAACATTTTCCAGGTGAAAAAAAATCAAAAATCATATCATTACCAAAAGCTAACTCTTATTTAATGCTAATAATCAAATTACAACAACAATTACAAAAGATTAAAACAATTATTGCAATTTAAGTTTAGACCAATTATATATGCGTGAAATATAGGGGCTTTGGTTCTCACCGCACGGTGGAGCCTTACCTACTTTCACACGATAACAAAAACATCTGTGAAAATAAACATAAATAATTCTAAACCAAAAGAAAGTAATAAAAACCATATTTCAAATAAAGTAATTGATGAAATATGATGAGTATGCAAATGTGAACCAGAGATGAGAAAGAAACGTTCTTCGAACGAATATTTAAGAATGTTTTGAAAATCCAATCGCATTTATTCCTTTTTTTTATTAAGGAAAGAATACGAATATATAAAGAATAGAAATAAGAGAAATGTTTTCATTCGAATGTTTTATATTCTCCAGCACTCGTGTTTTAAAATATCTGTCGTTTTTATTTTATTTCTTTTATTCTTCCTATTCGCTTTATAATCATAACATTTTCTTAGTTTTTTTTACTATTTGCCTTGTTGATTAAAAACGAAAAACTGCGATTTGAGGACGATATCAATCGATATTCGTGTTCGTTTTGAGTGAAGCAACTGAAACAAATGAAAAATTATATGCAATTGTTGTTGTTTTTTCAGTTACTTCAGTCAAATCGCACGCACCAATATTATTTAGTTTATGTATGATAATTGATGGGCTATTATTTTGAAAACGTACATTTTTTTGTTGATTTTTAAATTTTTGATTTTTAAAAAATCTGAAATTTTGATATATTGTTGGCATTGACAAAAGGAAAAAAGCAATTTCTGCTTTTATTTTTTGTGTACTCTGAATCGGAGTTATGCGCGGTTGAATTTTTGAGGCTTTTTCACGTAGTTTTGGTAATGGTGTCAATGTTTTGTTAATAGATCCCATAAATTTCATGTGATTTACGTATATTTTTGCACATACGGAGAAAAATTATTGAATAATCGAAATATGTAAGTTGGAAATTAATAATTTTTCTATTTTCCGCTAGGCAGCGCGTTAAACCTTGCTTTACTTCAAAGGTCATATCTCAAAAAGTCACTTTTTTTTTTTATTGTTTTTCACAAATTTTAAAGTAAACATATGCAGCTATAAAATTGAGAAATAAAAAGTCAGCAATTCAATATGGATTTTTTCTTACGATTTTTTAAAGTGTGGTATATGAAAAATTCACATGTGTTTTTTTATTAAGTTAATAATCCTGTACTAAATGTGGATCTAATAAATTAAACATTTCATATTTTAACACCTGCAATAAATTTGAACCATTTTCTGTGTATTTCTGATTGAGAAACAGGTTTTTATTCAGAATAAGAATAGGAGATCCCAATGATCGAAGATTTTGTTATAATATCAACATCACCAACACTAACATTAGAAAAAAACATTAAAAAAACATTTTTTCTATAAACATTATAATTTAATCAATATTATACATAAATACATTAAAAAATTAATTTATATAATTCTTTTTGCCTTTAAATTGAAATATTTATGATTATCAGAAAAAGAAAACATTTTGGCAACTATTTTATCGGGTGTAGTGTTATCCGGTAAAAAAACAGTGGAATCCTTGAGTTCCACTTATAGTTTTAATGTCCGAAAACCGCATTGAAAGAAATTGCTCCTGTAGTTCGATATCTCCTGAAGACACATATGAAAACTTCATAACGTGGTTGGTTTTTTTCGATCAAATTTCCGCCCATTCAAATAATTCCCTTGCTGTTGATATTTTTTCTCCTCTAAGCTAAGCTCTCCGGGCTTCTCTTTTAAGTGTTCCTCCAATCCCATCGGATGGGTCCTTTCCGTGGGCAGTTGCAAAGAAATGCCATTCTGCAGGTATTTTAAAATCATCAATATTTGGAGAGATTTATGAAATTCTTCTTATTTTTATATTGAGCTGCTGAACCATCAGTAAAATATGAAATTTTTTTGATACTTTTGATGGATATATTTCTTGCTGTTTTTCAATGAATTCAATACACCTTTTCTGGTACTTATGAACTGCAACTGTGTTATGCATTAAATGATCAGATATAATGACAAAAGATAAGACCTCTAGTTAATTTATATTATTACATGATTTGTAGTAAACTACGATTGGGTGGATTGTGGCTTGAACTTTATTGAAATGTGCAGCTTGTATCTCATTTTGCGTTATCATTGAGTATTCTCGATACGTTGATTTGACCAAAATTTACGTGGTAGAGTTGTAAACAAAAACACTTGTTTTGATTTAGAGCTGGCATCTTTAAATTCCTTTTTAAGGTTCATTAGCCATGATGTATATTCACATTCCTCCTTTGGTGATAACACTTTAACTGGATCTACTTGAAATATTCTTTGACTTATTGCCGATGTGACACTTGCAATTTTTTTATATCTTCCTGTTGTAATATGTTTTTGATAGGAGATACGGCTAACCTTCCAAGAACATTGTTAATATATTCTAAAGTGTCATTAAGTAGTTCAAGAACTGGTGGAGATATAGTATCAACCGAAACTGGTGATGGATCTAAAGATTCTGGAGGTATTTTAATATTTTCGTTCGTTGGAACATTTTCAACATCCTGATTTATAGAAATAATTTCAGTATCGATAGTTTCCGAACATGAAAGCTGCTGTATAGAAAATATTAGTTGCATATGAATTTTTATTCATTTTAATAAAATAATTAAATTTACCTTATTTTTATAGATATAAGTGCGACATGATATGTTTTCGTATTGACAAAAGAAACAATTCATGTAAAAGCATTTATTTTACGTACAAAATATATATTACATGTGTTATAGCAAAGAGGTTTTTATTTTACAACTACAAGAAGGCAACTTGACAGTTAATATAAATTTAGTACATAGGAATAACTATGAGGTGGCAGCACTGATACAGTGTTTTTACTACAACACGACATGTTTCACATATAAACTGGTCATCACGCAAAGTAAAATTTAGGTTCGCAGATTTTTGAATAACAGCTGGTGTGACCACTTTCTCATTTTTTGATGTCCGCTTATGATTTTTGAGACCGTACAAGTTACTGCACAATTTGAAAGGCATTTCTATTATTATCTTTTCTAAACGTTATGTCTTCTAAATATTTTTGAATATAATTGATATAAGGCAATCACATCAATATATATACCTTTTAAATAGTTTTGACATAGGTAGAATCAGGTAAAATTAGGTAGGTACAATTTAATATATTTTGATTGGATGCAAGTATAATTTGTTCCAAAAACCGTTTGTGGGCGTCATTAGAAATTTTAAATGTTAAAATTATGAGTCTAATGAGATTTTAATTAGTAAAAAAGGGCTGAATAGACATTTTTTAAAATGAATAAACATTTTATACACTCTTTTAATAATTTAAATTCCTTTATTTTACCACTTAACTTAAATTAATTTTTAATAAGTTTTTAACCTTTTAACCGCACAGAAAATAGTTCAAATGTATTGCAGGTGTTGAAATATGAAATGTGTAATTTATTAGATCCACATTTAGTACAGGATTATTAACTTAATAAAAAAACACATGTGAAATTTTCATATACCAAACTTTAAAAAATCGTAAGAAAAAATCCATATTAAATTGCTGACTTTTTATTTCTCAATTTTATAGCTGCATATGTTTACTTTAAAATTTGTAAAAAACAAAAAAAAAAAAAAGTGGCCTTTTGAGATATGAGCTTTGAAGTAAAGCAAGGTTTAACGCGCCGCCTAGCGGAAAAGAGAAAAATTATTAATTTCCAACTTACATATTTCGATTATTCAATAATTTTTCTCCCTATGTGCAAAAACATACGTAAATCACATGAAATTTATGGGATCTATTAACAAAACATTGACACCATTACCAAAACTACGTGAAAAAGCCTCAAAAATTCAAACGCGCATAACTCCGATTCAGAGTACACAAAAAATAAAAGCAGAAATTGCTTTTTTCCTTTCGTCAATGCCAACAATATATCAAAATTTCAGATTTTTAAAAAATAGTTGTTTTTTTTTCGATGTACGTTTTCAAAATAATAGCCCTGATAACAAATCGGAACGAAATTAGCATATTAAAGGACGCAAGTTGAAGTTTTAATTAAATAAAATTCGACTATTGTTTATTTAATATATTAGATTAATTAATTTAACAATTTTTTTAAAACTTGAAATCATGGAACCAGAAGGCTCTGGCGTAAACAAAACTGCGTCATTTATTTTAAATAAAACTAACTTAAATGTTTACAAAATATTTAAAAAAATTTCAATATGAGTAATAACTTCTAGTATAAATAATTATTATTTTATATTAAAATGATATTTTTGCTTGTTAAAAAAGACCTAATGAATTTAGAATTAAATATTTTTTTTATTTTCAAGCTCTATTACAAAGACTACCTCTATTTTCTTTTGACAAATGGTGGTAAGGATAGGAAGTTGCTACGAGGTGTCAGGACTTCGGTTTGTACGAAGGGTTTAGTATTTACTTCATGAAAGGTGAGATGGTGTTTGTTTACTTCTAGCTAGAGAAGTAAAAGAAAACCAATACAAAACATAAATGCGATGTCGTAAACAACAAAATATATTATCACATTACATTACATGCTTGAGTTTAATTCCAGCTAATCCGTTGCGTTTTTTTATAAATACAATGAAACGATTCATTTTTATTTAAAAAACATTGTATAAGCCAAATGATTTATCAACCCAAATTTTTGATGCATTTGCAATCTAGTGATCTAACCCTAGAATTTAACGGCGTAAAAATTTTGAATCTCGGTCAAGTAGTGTTCAACATTTCGTTGTTTTTCGGTCCAAAGACAGACTAAAATTATTCTTAGTATTAAACTCCGCATAACATAAAAGTCCAAAAATAAAATTTTAAATTGATTTAATAAATATAAACTTCGAGTTAGTAAAGTATTAATACAAAAAAAACGTATAAAATTTTATTTTTTTTAACCCAAAAAAAATAATCCCAATCCTAAGAATATATTCGCAAATACATTTGCGTTTCTATTCGCATAATTCTTTATTCCTGTTTTTAACTAAACCATTCGAATATAGAGAATAAACAAAACAGAATAAAAACAAACAGAAACATTTTAATAATTCTCTCACTGTTTTCATTTGTTTTAAAATGAGAATACAAAAGAACACGAATATATAAAAACACTCGTTATATGGGAAACGTTTGTTTCTTAGCGAAGAACGTTCTTTTCTCACCTCTGATGTGAACATAAATATTCATATTTTTGTTTTTATTATATGAGGTAATAAATTTAACGTAAAATTGTATATGTCGGTCATTTAAAATTACAAAGAAAATCGTAACATTTTGAAACAATTAATTTTAAGAATATTTTGCTGTAAATGTTAAGTTACATGAAAATCAAATTGTGTAAATATTCGATATTATTGGAAAAAATTCAGATTTATATCGATGTTTAAATACTAAACAACTCTTTTATTTAATCATTAATATATTTCTGACGAAACCCATTTTGCATTGCGCTGTTAGAAACCACTGAAATAAAACAGTAATTTGATTTGCGCAAATCACTATTTTAGGAAGGTTGGACAGTACTTGACAACGGACTTATAGAACGGATTATAACATTTTCCTCACTAAAGTAAATCAATTTAGTGCATCAACTTGAATGAATCTAACACACGAATTTGATCGAGATTACGCATATTATATATTCCTGCTAAGAATTCGTTCGCTACCTTTTTTCAAGGTATGTAATTGTAGTGAGTGTTTTGTAATTTAATTTACTGTGCACAAATATGATGGTATTATTTTGACAGGCAGAGTGTTGTAAACCTTTCAATCGATATTTCACTTACAAAATTTCAAAGTGAATTTTGAAACAAAAATTGTCGGTGTTCCACAATACAAAATGTTTAAATAAGTCAAAAGTGCAGTTCGCATATTTTTTATATTTATTTAATAAATATAAAAATTATGTGAACGAACTTAGTTTCTTGACTTGTAAATTTGTTGCATTGGGAAATCCTTTAAATTAGGTCAATTGTGTTAAATTGTTTTTATTAATTTTAATTGGTTGTTTTTTTATTATAACGGGAAATAAACGGTTTACAACATTTCCCCTACAATTAATAATTAATTTGAAGAAAGATAAAAAGTTAAGAGTAGTATTTTGGCAATAGACCGGAGTGGTTTTAATAGTCTATAAAAATAAAGTCAGTTGTTTTAAAAGGAAGTTTGATTATAAGAAAAAGTTGAAAAGTTACAACTTGTTTACTGAAGAGTGTTTGTTTAATTGTTTAATTAATTGATTCCTGAAGAGTGAAAAAAAATAAATAAAGAGTTTTAAGAAAAAGGGGAGTGTTGTGTTTTCGTTGAAGTGTATTAGGTAATAACTCCAATAAATATTGAAAAACTGCAGTGCCTGTCAGATAGAAAAACAATCAGTGTTATCTAAGTAAAATTATTAACCCTAGACAAAAAGATCTTAGAGTTCATAATACAGTTCACATTATTAGACATATATCCTAGCTGAAAAGGATATCACAAGAGCAAAAAATTGTGCGCAACAAGTGAAAGTGCAAGACGGTCGGCGTTGTGCATCGCGCAAAAGAGGGCCCAGTACTAAACGAGTATCCAAAAAGGATCGAACTGAAGACGCATCGGATGAAGAAATTGGTGAAAATACAATTGATGGCGCAGGAGTCATGCCGAAAATCAGGAGGAAATTTCTACCGATTCACAGCCATAACCATATGTGAAATAATTCAGTATTTTCAAGTGCCTTTTTAATTCCAAAGACAAATAAAAACTATTATGTTTAATACATTTTATGTTTACAATTTTTTTATTTTATGAATAAAAATATGTAATGGGCAAGATTTTAAATGTTGGGTGTACTTACCTTTTCTATCCTATAGTAATATACTATAGATCTTAATTTTCCACTCACTTTTCAACCCGTTTGTGTAACAACACAACTGGTTAAAGATTCCAATGTACATCCAACACCTTCAGTATTAAATTGTTTTTTTTATTAATTTTCTGTATATTTTTTTTCATGAATATGAAGAAAATTGTAATATTAATAAATTTAACTAAAATTTATGCTGACGAAATTTTTTTTGCGCGTAGAAAAAAATTTTCTGTTAATTGTTTTTCTTTAATTAGTTAGTTAGTGGTTGGTAATTGGGTTGATCAGTTGATAGTTGGTTTTGAATTATGGAGTTGGCCAGTTGGCTTGTTGGATAGTTGAAGTTGGAGTTTTGGCAGTTGAAACTAATTGTTGGTGTAATTCTGGAGTACACAAAGAAAATTATTAAATGTTGTGAGAAAAAACTTACAGAAGACATTGTTCGATCAATATAAAGAAAAGTATGTGTCTATGAAAAGTATGTTAAATAACTAAGCTAAATAAAGTAGTTGTACAATAAGTTTAATGTAATGAAAGTGTAATTAAGTCCTATCAGACTGATAGTAATATTGTATGTTGAAAAGAATGGGAAGCCTTAAACACAATAAAAGTAAAATAAAGTCTAAGATTATGTTTTGGTGTCTCAGTATTATCAAGGTGTTTGACCCATTTTTAGCAAATTTGGTTTTTCAAAGAGCATAAAGTTCGTGATATGCGGAACTGCTAGAGTGAGTGATCGCAACAAACATACCATGCTAACCGAGTGTATATGGCAGTAGATAAAAGGAGCCCAGCTGAACGTTATTAAACAGAGGAATACAACATCAGAAATCACTGAGAAATGAGTGATCACGGCATCGGGTGAGTGGTTTTAACTATTGGTTTTAGTTCATGACTGGTTACAAATTTTGTTTTGTTTTATTGTTTTTTTTTTATTGTAAATATTAAAGTGATGTGGTAACTTAAGTTTAGAATAGAGAGAGTTGTGGCATAGCGGATCTCCCTTCTGGAGATTCTAGGTGGCGTTTTAGGCACGCGAAATTTTTTTGTTTATTTTAAATTTCTTGTTAGTGAGGTTGGTCTAGAACCTTCGCTCTACGAGCTAGCGGCAGGGTTTTTTGGCGTGCAAGACCAAATGGTAGATGTTCACGGTCTACCAGATAAACCTCACCATAACAAGATGGCGCTCAACGTGGGGCTCTAGAGCGACAATGTTTGGGTCTTTGGATCCAAACAGGGTTGTTCTAGAGACAACAATTTTTTTATTTGTGTATTTAGTTTTTTCAAATTATTAATTTTGTGTTAAATTTAGTGTTATAGTGAATACCGCAGGAGTGAGCATTAGCCCTTAAGGCTAAAGTTCAACGGGGTTGACGATCCCGCGGACTCCAGTTAGAGTGAAGTATGGACTTTTGCGTGGAGGTCAGGGGTGGCAGAACAACAGGAAATGGACCTTGTTGATCATTGGTGACTTTCACCAGTATCATCCCATCCTGTGTGTGTTGTCAGGCCCTGGGTCCTCGGTGGAGTGTATACTTTACCACGCTATGCTCGCATTACATTTTTTGTTCATGGTCTTCTACAAATTCGGTTAGAGCATAGCTTGTTGGGGTGTGCTTGGGTACAATATTCGTGGACGTTAACAGAGATGTTATCGTCTGTCATTCGTGCCACGGTGTTTACATCCAAGTCAACCAAAGCTAACACCTTCATTTCTCAATTCAGGTTGTTTGGGTGTTGATATTGGGCTGACAGGAGAACACATGTTGGAAAATGCTAGCATTTGGCTCTTTGAACCATAGCTAGACCATGTGTGTTGGCTTGTCATTCTGTTGTCACCACAGAAACAACCTATTAAAAGCCCTTTTAGTTTAATTTTTTTATCACCACCTAGTTTTTTCGGATTGGTTTCTTGTCAGCTACAACTTCTCCCTAATTTTTTGAATTTTGTATTTTTGAGTATATTGAGTATTTTGTTTTTGAAGTTTTGTTATACTTTGAATTTTTTGTGTACATTTTAGATATTTTGAATAGTTTTAATTAATTTTTTTTAAATCATTTTGTGTTTTCTTAAAATTTTTTGTTTCGTTTTAATTCAATAATTAAATTTTTATTATCAATAATTTTTGTATTTGTTGTAAGTCTTTGAAATTTATCTGAAAATTTTTGATAAATCATTGTATTTGTTTAATTATTTTTTATTTTATTTTAAGTTTTGAAATTCTCTGATATTGGCTCTGTAATTTTTGGTGTATATGTTATTTTGGAATATTTTTAATATAATTTTTAATTTTTTTCAATATCAATAATTATATTCCGAAACTAAAATTTTTGTAACATTTTGTGATTTTAAAATTTTTTTGTATAATTTTTTTTGAAAATTGTTTGGAAATTTTCGTATTTCTTATTGTGTTGGAAATTTGGTGTAAGATGATTTTGTTAGTTTTGAATTAATTTTTTGTGGAAGGTTTTTTTTAAATATTTATATAATTTTTCTAGTTTATTCGAAATTACGAAGTTCTAGAATAGTTGTTTCAATTTGTTGCAATTTTGATTTTTATTAATAATAAATTTTGTTAACTTCTAGTAATATTTTATTTTGAAAATTTGTTTAGGCTTAGAATTTAAGTAAATTTTTGATTTTAGTTAAGTTTGGAATTTTTTTTTTGTGTTTTTTGTAGTTGTAAATGATTAAATTTTTTTGGAAATTCGTACAATTTTGTAATTTTAGTTAACTGCTAATTTGTTTAGTTAAAAGTTTTTGGTATATTATTAATTTTAAGTTTAGAATTAATTATTATAAGTTTTAAATTTGTGGAAGTTTTCTTATAAATTTTTTCGTTATTTTTATATTTATTTTTATTTTAATTGACGAAGTTTTTGTTTATGTTTGTTAAATAATTTTTATAAGTTAGAGTTTTTACTATTTCAAATTTTTGAATAATTTTGAAAATTTTTTTCGTCGAAATATTTTCTGGAAATTTAATTTTAATACTTTAATTTTTGAAAAAATGGTTTTGTGTAAAATTTGAAGTGTTGTGTATTTTCAATAATCTTTAATTTTTTTTGTAATTTTTGAAAAATTTTGTAATTTTAGCTAATTTTAATTTTGAATTTTGTTTTTTTGGAGTTTTTTTTGCCAATTTTTAAGTTTTAATCGTTATTTTTAATATTAAATAATTTTGATTTGTTGTGGAATTTATTATAACTGACAATTTGTAGTTTTTGTAAGTTTTAAATTAATAATTAATTTTGTTACCTTTAAAATAATTTGTTGAATTTTTGTAAATTTTAAATTTTTGCAAATTTTAAACTTTCTTTGTTTTGTAAATTTTGATTTTTTAAGTCTTTTAAAAGTTTAAGTTTTAAGTTTTTTAAGTCAATAATTGTTTTGATTATCTTGAAAATTAATTTTGTATATTTGGTAAATTTCTATAAGTTTCAATTTGGTTTTAATTTTTTTTGAGTTTGTTTAAATTTTAATTTTTTTTACTTCATAATCGTTTTGAAGTATTTTTGAAAATAGAATTTTGTTTCTTTTAAGATTTTTGAATTTAGAATCATTTTAGTTGCTTGTTTCAACTGCCGATCCAGCTCGAAGACTACCAACCTCCAACTCAAGTTTGTGTTTTTATTTTGTTTTCTAAATTATTATTTTTTTTAAATGTTTTAATTTTGAATTAAAATCAATTTTTTTTCGTTGTTTTCGTGTTTAGAAATTTGTTTCATAATTAAAAATTTTATATCATTCATTTTTTTTTTTGGAATTTAAATTCAATAATATAATTCATTTTAATTGGTTTTTAAAAAAATTTTTTTTGATTTTTGCTATCGATTTTTTTTAATATTTTAGAAATTGAATATTTTGTAGATTTTTTTTGGAAAGCATAAATTTTATTTAAACAGTTCTTGGAACTTCTTTTGCTTTTTTTGAATCCTTAAGTTTTTTGTATTTCAAATTCTTTTCTTTCGATTTCCTTTAAGTCACAATGACTTTAACTCCACAAATCACATTGGCCAACAGCAGTGCGGTCTGCAATCTCTGCAGGCAGAAGATGGAAGGCCTAAGTGAGCCCTTGATTCTGCCCTGTGGCCATTCGTTATATAAAATGTGTTTTTTGAAACCACCTTCGCGGTTAAAGGCATGCCCAACCTGCCAATATGTAATTCCATCTGATATCCTGGTCGAAGTACCCGCGGCTCCCACTTCACAGTCCAAAGGAGCAGTGAAGAAAGGATCTGCTCGTGAAAGATCGACTGCCCAACGTCTTAGAGACGAGGCAGCAGCCGCTTCCCTCACAGACAGCGATGGTCATGGCTGTATCTACCGCAGAAGTCCCCGGTTCAAGGTGGATGCTAAAGGTAAAGTTACATCCAAATTACCGATGGCATATAACCCCACTTCAACGGTTCACCGTGGAGCACCGACACCAACGCAAGCGTTGGTTCCAAACCCCTTTTCGAAAGGAGCTGAGTTACCAGCTGGTCCTCCTCCATTACATACCTCTCGGGTAAGTTGGGAGGATGGCAGTGAAAACGAATTACATCCTCGTCAGAAACATGTAAGAGAAAACGACAACTCCAAATTAAGGTCATCAAAAACACCACGTTCATCCCCACCACCAGTTACAACAGCTGATGACAATACCGATTACAGGAATCCTACCCTTCCGCCTGTGTCTGGGACTGTACGTAGCCAAATTCTTCCGTCACCCAACAGACGATGGAAGCATTTATAAGGGCTAGTGAAGTCAATATTTTGCGGGTGTTGACGCAAGAAGTGGCTCGATTATCGATGTCACGTGGTCCAGCACCACCATCTCTCCATCCATCGAATGGCCAGTCATCTTTGGTGACTGCTGATCAGGCTAGATCCCAATTTATGCCCCCGGCAAATCAACAATTGCATCAACCTTCTGTGCAGCCGCTCAACATCCAACCATTTGATCATCAGCTTAACGTTGATCATCAGATTAATCCGATGACTAATCAACAAGCTTCCCCAGTACGTCATCCACCCAGGTACAATATGTCATCAGTCCCTACTCCTTCCATGTTCCAGCGTGAGTTTGTTCATCCTGCGAACCTCACCTCTTCTAGATATCCGCCCCAGGTTCATCCTCCACCACCTCCTACCCAGAACAGTGGAACAGCTTCCACTGAAAAATATTCCAACACTATCCGGAATCGGAATGTAGTTTTCACCGGTCGACCTGGTGGTTTAGAAGTAGAAGAATTTATTTATCGAATTGGAGTCCTGAATCACAATTCTTTCCCCAATTCAACTGATATCCTTTCTCGTCACCTTCACCTTTTATTCGTCGATCGCGCTTCGGAATGGTTTTGGCGATATCATCGACGGACCCAACAGCTTCATTGGCCAGACGTTTGTCAAGCTTTACGCGTAGAGTTCAAAGATCGTCGTTCTGACGAGGAGATCCGAGAACTTATGAGATCCTGTAAACAACGAGCTGGTGAAACATTTGACGATTTCCTGCACGTAATACTTCGATTAACCGATAGATTAAACACCCAGCTCAGTGACAGAGACCTATTGTCCTTGTTGAAAAACAATCTAAATGGGGTTATTCGCAAGGACTTGATGTTCGTTCAAGTGTACAGCGTCGAACACTTGCGAGAGCTCTGTCGTGACCGAGAGAAGTTACTTGCAGATGTTAACTCTAGGTACAGACATTTTTCTTTTAGACCTGCTCTTCATCTCAACTCTTCATCTTGGAGACCAGCTGCAGATATCGGTACGGTCTGTTGGGAATTTGCGTAGCCCTTCCATAGATTTTCAAGGTCCGAGGGGAAAATACCGACACAACATATTTTTTAAACTAAATTGAAGCTTATTTTATGTCTAACTCCTTGTGAAAGTTTAGGACATGTGATATTTTTTGTTTTAAAGATAAAATTCGTTGTGCATATGACTGTCGGGAATCAGTTTTTTTTTGTTCTGAATGAAAATTATAAAAATGGCGTTATAAACTAAGAGATTTTTTTTTAATGTTAAATATCATATATTTTATAATTAGATGAACTTTTTAAAAAATTATATATGTATGTAGTACAATAAATAAAATAAATACAATTGTTAAAAATGATTTACTTATTTTACAAACAAAATGTTCTTTGGAATAGGAAAACACTTCTGCAATTATTTTCTTAGTATTAGATGGCACAAAAAAATGAAATGTTTATTTATTACTTTTAGTAATCACTTATCACTCTTATAAAAAATAATTTGACAGTCTCGACTGCAAACAAAAAAGCCGTATATATAACTAAATGTATTTAGGTGTAACATATAACATATCAAGATGTTACTAAAATGTTAATATATACACTCAATCAAAGTAAATTTTAAATTACATAATCCAGCTTGTTATTATAGTATACATTAAGACAAAATGATTTTCAAATAAACAGCTTTTTATTATAGTATACATTTAGAGAAAATATTTATAACAGCTTTTTACTATAGTATACATTAAGGCCAAATGATTTACAAATTAACAGCTTGTGTATACATGTAAGGATAACTAATTATGCTTTGCAATATCGAAATAAATGTAACATATAATTGTTCCAGTTATTTAAGCTAAAGTTGAAATTTTTTATTAGTTATTATATTTTGTTTTGTAATAATAAAATTTTGTTAGTGTAAATATTAAAACTAATTTTGTATATAAACAAATAATAATTAAATTAAAATTCAGTATTAAATTTTGCATTAAAATATAATTGTTTTTATTTAATATTCCTTGAACGAAAGTTCACGTAAAAATCGTCCAAGAGAAGGAGCTATCATCAAAGTAAGAGATTTAGTAAAGCTTAGGCTGCTGGAGATCTTACCATAAAAAACAAGTAAGTATTAGTAGCTAGGTAATATTTTCCTTTGGAAAATATTGCCTAAATTTCATCATCAGCCGAGTGTACTCGCTTTCAGCCTTTGGCAAAGAGAGTACACAACGCTCTAGGGCAAATCACAGCGATAGCAGCTACGGCTATCTGCTGTCACTTAAACAAGCAACATTATATTATAATATTATAATACTATCAATGTATATAATATTATAAGTATATAAGAGTTGCTCAATTTTAATAATATATAACCCATTATATATTATATAGGAACTTTTGACTGGAGAAGTATTATGTTCGTATTATGTTATTATGGAATCATAAAGTAAAACATTGTATTTTAACATTAAATTACAAATATTTTATTATTGAAAAAACTTTTTAAAATATCATACAAATTACATATGTAGGTTAAAGAAAATAAATATAGTTATTAAAAATTATTTACTTATTTTACATTCAAAAGTTTCTTTTGAGTTGGAAAACATTTTTGCAATTATTGTCGTAGTATTTAATGGTACAAAAGAATGAAATTTTTGGGTTCCACTTATAATAATCGCATTTTTATATCGATTTTGTAATTTTTCTTTTGTTAATTGATATTCATTTTTATCGGCGTATTCAAAGTTCATGGTAGATTCCCATTTTAAAGCCCATTCGAAAAATTTTTTTGCTGTTTCAATAATATCTCTGCTCCCCATACTAAAACGGGGTGCAGCACGCTTCAGTGTACCACCAATCCCATCGCAAGGTCCCTTTCCATGGCTGGTAGCATGAAAATGCCATTCTGCATCAACCTTAAAGTCTTTTTTATGGTGGCATAAGTTAATTAGATTATGTTTATTTTTGTATTGAAAAGGCGCACCGTCGGTGTTATAAATTATTTTCCTAATATTAGAATTTATATTCGTTCTGATGAATTCAATAAGTTTTGTAATGAAAAGATGGACTGTAGTACTGTTGTGATCGTTTATATACGAAATGAGTATAAAACTTCGGTGCTGTATATATTCACTTGCGGCACTTTTAAAATAAATACAAATGGATGAATAGTAGCTTGTGAATTGTTATAATGATAGCCTCTAGTCGAATCCTGAATTATGAAGGCGAAGTTTTCAGAAAAATCCCTTTGAACGAAGCACTCTCCTGGTTCTAATTTTTTTTTCTTTCCTCAATGAATGTAGATTGTTGTTTTGCTATAAAGTTGTGTGGTATCAAAATTTGTAAACTAGTCCTATAGATGCTAGGCCATCTTTTAATTTTGTTTTCTTATGTAACACCGTTAAATAGGATTAAAAAACTAACAATGCACAGTTTCAAAAATTTCTTTTTAACACCTATTCAACGACATCATTTATGAAAATCAATTAAACAGTTTTTCTACAGTCGTTCGTTAAAATGATTTCTACATGATAAACTTACAAAAATTCAAGGGCACCCAGTGAAGGCCCCTGGTGGAAAAAAAAAAATCTACGAGAAGTCGTATTTTTCATTTATCAAAGGCTATCTATAAACAAAAAATAAACCAAATTAAAAAGAGTCGAGTCAAAATGTCGCAAAATTTTGCTGAACTTGACTGAAATTGCTCATATTTTCTTTATTGTAAATATATAATTTTTATAATATTTTAAAAGTTCATTTAATAATAAAATGTTTGATATTTAACATAAAAAACAAATCTCTTAGTTTATAACGCCATTTTTATAATTTTCCTTCAGAACAAAAAAAACTGATTCTCGACAGTCATATGCACAACGAATTTTATCCTTAAAACAAAAAATATCGCATGTCCTAAACTTTCACAAATAGTTAGATATAAAATAAGCTTCAATTTAGTTTAAAAAGAAAAAAAGGCTGTGCCATCTTTTCTTATGTTACACCGTTTTTTTCTTATGTTACACCGCTAAAAATTATTTCAAAAAATTAACAGTGTACATTTTTAAAAGCTTTGTTTTAATACCTATTCAACGACATATCATTTATGAAAATCGATTCAGTAGTTTTTCTACAATCGCTCGTCAAAATGCACTCACATCACAAAATAACAAAAAATTGAGGGGCACAATGTGAAGACCCCTGGTCGAAATAATAAATTCTAAGAGAACTTGTATTTTTTATTTATGGAAGACAGACTATCTATGAACAAAAAAAAAATCAAAATTAAAAGGGGTCAAGTCAAAATTTCCCAAAAATTTGCTGAACTTGTCTGAAATTGCTCATATATACTAATGAAATTATTTATACGAGATTCTTGTCAATTTAAACAACATACACCAAACTAAGCAAAGACCCACCACCATGCTAAACAATAGATGCAAAACTTTAATAGACCAAATTATTATTAATAAACGCATAATACAAGAAAAAGAAGCGAAAAGACTATTACTAAAATATCCGATTACACCCAAAATATATGGACTGCCAAAATTACTACGCCCCATAATATCCACAATAGACTCTCCTTGCTACCTTTTTTCTCAATATTGCAACACTATACTAAGAAAGCTAACACATAACAGCCAATTTAACGTACAAAACTCATTTACATTTAAAGAATTTGTTGTGATCACAATTCTGCATTCTCTAACTAAGTTATAGATTACCTGATCTGCATTAAATAAGTTTTTATGTTTAACGCTCACTTGAATAATCAGTTGCACATATAAAGAATCTTTTGATCACCCATCCAACCCGTATTTTTCTGATTACGCACCATCTGTGTCTGAATGTTGTTATTATTACATTTTTTCATTGTTTTGATTTAATAAAACATACAAATCAAAACAAATGAAATACAAATATAAGAAATAACAGAATTATAACTTTTCTTTATTTTTGCGTTAGACTGAAAAAACCATACAAATGATATTCTCTCGTAAATGTTCTCTATTCTTTGGCGCTTTAATAAAACTTGTTGTCGGTTTCAAGTTGGATTTTGATATTAAAACTAAAAAAATTGTTAAAATTTAGTATAGGGATCGTGCGTATCTGATTGTTACGCGCCAAGTGTTGAGTATACAAACTTTTGGTTCTATTTGAAATTAGTTTGACGTTTGTCGTTTTACATATATTAAATCAAATCGTACTTTTTCTTTAATATTATTAAAAATCTCCGTTCCTGTTGCGTAAACTTTAATAAATATTTATGTATATTGTATAAAATGTCGCATAATTAGTGCCTAATTTACTTTATTTTCATTTTAATATTTTCACAAACAACAAAATAATCGAATAATTTGAAAGGAATACTAGATCATAAAATTTGTTTAACGTGTAATTGGTTGAAAAAAAGAACCAATACTTACAGACTCTAACACTTAAAGCGCGACGGTCGAATCAAATAGCAATGCACGGTCCCTATGTCAAATTTTGGATTTCAAAAAATTTAATTAAAATCTAAGGAAAGTGTTGTTTGATTTTACATCAATACAAAAATCGATTGATATTTTTAATTAGTACGGGTTGCACCTCGAAAAAATTTTAAAATCGTTAGCCAGTCGGTAATTGTTCTAAACAAAAAAAAAATGTGCTAGAAAAGAAGTTCTCAGTGATCGTGTTACAAATGGGGAATGTTTAAGACATTCACCTTTGTATTTCTGAAATGCCGCGTTAGAAATAAAAATAAAAAAATAAAACTGGCAAAAATATCAATCGCGTTAATTAATAACTAAAAACAAAATAGTTAAAGAAAAATAAAAAAATTAAACATTTATGTATATATGTACCAGTGTATAAGCAAAAAAATAATAACAAAAAAAAATCAATTAAATAAAAAACAAAAAAATCAATTTTATGTATATGTACCGTGTCAAATTATTTGTAACGAATCAAAAATTAGGCTGTGGCATGTTGTTATCGACTTAATAATGATAACGGCACAGGTTGTTTGGGTTATTTGCAATATTTATAATACCTTTTTGCAATATTAATACGATTAGTACAAAATAAGGGCAAATCTGTTTTGAATACGAATCTATTGGGCTGAACCAGAATTTTATGGGAAAAACATCACTTATGTATATTTTCATGAAATTACCAGTTATGGCGTGAACGGAATTAGTCGTTGTATAAATTAATTGGAACTACAATAACCGAATATTAAGAGATAACCAAGGCAACATACCCGGATGAAAATTGCGGGCATATTATCACTACTAACAGTAATATTAAGATAAGTTACCTTTTTTATTATATAATTCTATTTATCAAATTCTTTGAATTTATTTTTATTATTGAATTGCTTTTCTTTACGACCATAATGGTCATATAAGATATTTGTTTTTTTATTGGAGATTCTTTTTCGGGTGAAGGCCGCAGCGATTTCATTTTTAGAGTAATTTATAGATACTCACGTAATATCCCGGATAATAACAGGATCCTCAGATCCAGTTATAATATAATTGGCGTCGAAACACGAAAATATAACGGGAAATTGTTCTCGTTATATATATATAAATTATATAAACATATTTGAATATTCCGGTTCCCTTTAAATTTATTTTCAATTTTTTTGGAATATTGGAGATCGAGCGGACTTGATATTTGGAATTTTTGATATATATAATATTCCGGTTTGTGAATTGGGAAAAAGTTTTTTTGAAAATTTTTTGGAATATTAGATTTTTTACATACAGTTATATGTATATAATTTTTTTTCGATTGATATTACTTTTTTTGAATATTTTTTATTAATTAACGGAATCTAAGTGGGATTTTGTCCTATTAAATTTTTTTTTAAAGAATTTTTTCAAATGTTTGCAAAAAAACGTGGTGTTCATTATAGGAAGGAGACAGAGCCTCGCTTCAGAACACCACTCTATAGAAGAACGAGGCCGTGGCTGCCCGATCAGCTTCCTTTCTGGTCCGAGGAAGAGTTGGCTAATCCCGGTCCAGGGTTGGATGGACCTCCTCCCCCGTGTTTTGAACCAAAAATTCTAACAAAGTGGGAGGAGTCTGATCCAGCTCTGGACAAGGATATAACCAAAGAACAATGGAAAGCTCTGGCAAAAACCATGAAGATATTGGTAGAAGATCTACCTCCTCCGATGACCGGGGTAAGAAGAAGGATGCTGGCCAGGAGAAAGAGAAACGAAGCCAAGAAGAAGGCTGAGAGGGCAGCCCTAGACTCCGCAGCAAAAGCGGTGGACAAAATGAAGTTACCTAAATCAAGACCAAACCTATCTGACTCCGATTAAGAGTCAGATGGTTGTAGCACAGTCCACCACACATTGGTTCCTCTAACAAAGTATCCAGGAGAGCTTAACTCTCTTAACATGTTTCGCTGGTTGAAGGTCGCCTCTGTCTAAAGACATGCGATCACCAGGTGGATTTTTTCTCATTAATAAAATTTAAATTTCATTTAGTTTTCCTGCCCGAGATGTGATGCGGACTTCGCTGGACGTGGTTTTGCAAAAGTGAAGAGATACCTGTTGGTGTTAGTATCGCCTAACCAAACAGGATCTCTTCTCTAGAGCTTAACCACTCCCCTGCAAAAGTGAAGCCGCATTCATATCTCCACACTGCTGGGAAGAGCCAAAGCTCAACCTAGCCTCCCTTCAAAAATTTTAATGGGCTCAAATCCATCCATCATCGCCAAAAATAGTAAATTTAATTTTTGTAGTGCAGACGGATCTGTAGGGTGGAACTCTATACTGGTCCACTCTCAGCAATGATATTAGCGTTAATGTTTTCCTATATTTTTTCTTAGTTTTAAGGATGATTGAACAAAGCATATGATTTTTTGTTGAAACAGATGTTTAGGCTGTATCTTAAAACAATGCTGAGTTCTTTTCATCATTCGGGAGGATACTAGAGTGTAGATTTTAGGATTTTAGACCTATTTTTATTCTAGACCTCACATATCAGTGCTGAGGAGAGATCGCGAGCTCGATTTTCCAATCCACTTCTGCTACTACAATTTCTTAAACTTTTTATAATACAGTCAATCGGTAAGGGCTTTGCCTGGGAAAAATCTCTAACTCATTAAATAAAATAAATAAATAAATACTTTTTGTTATTAATAAATAAATAAATTATCATTTAAATAAATAAATAATAAATATTTTTTTTCTGATATTATTATTATTTTATTTTCTGATATAAATAAAATTAATTAAATTTTGATATTTTCTATAATTAATTAAATAAAAATTTTTGATATTTTTTTAAATACTTTTTTCACTATAAATAATTAGATAAATATTCCGATATTTTATATAAATAAAATAAATATTTTTGATATTATTATTAAATAAAACATTAAATATTTTTGAATATTTTAAACAAATAAATAAACAATTTTCTGATATATATTTTCTATAAACAAATAAATTATTATTTAATAAATAAATAAATAACAAATAAATATTTTTGAATATTTTTAAATAAATAAATAAATATTAAACCAATATTAGATACAAATAAATAAATAAATACAAATATAGATAAATAAATATTTTTTTTTTTCATAGATAAATAAAAATTTTCCCTTTTTGGAAAATTTAATAGATATATTTGTTTATATATATTTGTATAAATTAACTAAAAATTTTAAATTTAGGTAACCCTGTAAAAGAAGGACAAGGGTTGTTTCATTATAATACGTCTCTGCTAGTCGCCTTTTTGTCGCGTTTTTGCAATTTATTATTGGTCACGTATTTTGTATTTTTTTTGGTCGCGTTTACATTTTTTTTATATATACTGGTTGATTCATTTTTCGTTACGAACATTGCAGGGTGTGGTCTTGTTTTCGCTTGTCATAATCGTATTTGGGGTGTGTCTGGTAATTAGTAATTGTGTACGAATCTTTTTTTTTGGAAATCGTTATAATCTATCTCTTCTTTGACAACAAAAGAAAATGTCAAATTTACCTTTCGATCATCCATTTTTCGGTCTCGAACAGTGCGAGCTGTGGGTTGAATGTTTCCTCCGAGACATCCAGTACAACAGTGAAAACTGGATACAACGATTAAGTGATGCTGTTCGAAATTCTGCTATGCCAGTGTTACAATCACACGCTTCTAATGCTAAAGAAGAAAGCGAAATGATCGTGGCAGCAGCGTTATTCTTGGCTCGTGAAGTGAGGGGTTTGGTGGCTCCAGTGCCACAGAACGTATTAAAAGGGTTAATAAATAGAATAACCCATTATGTGGATCGAAACAATCGTATAAATAACGTGGAAGAGTTAACTGATGCCATTGAATACGCAACCAAGATACTGTCTCAGGCTTTTAGGACCGTAACTGCACTGATAATAGGACCAGAAGGAGGTGCCATAAGAAAGGATGTACCAGCTCCTGCAAACCCAGATGAATCATTCCAAGGAGTATTCGCAAGATCAACTCCACAACACATGGAACCACTGGGTGACCTGATTGACGATATGACAGGCCGTCAACGAAGAGCACGTCTTCCACAAACAGCCAGTGATGTACAGCAGGAACAGCTTGGATCAGCAATACCAATAGAAGACCTGTTCAACGACATTAGGATAGCGCCACCTCCTTACCGTTCAGCTAGAGTTTCAGCAGTGCCAGCTCAAATACAACCGCATGAAGGGTACCAACCAAATAGGTATTTAAGTCAATTTTACTCTAATTGGCTTCCTTACTTCTCTGGAGACGAGTCCTCACCTTATGCTCATGAGTTTTTCCATCTGGTCGAAGTGGCTGCATGAAGGGATCGGGTGACTTTTGATGATTTAAAGTCAATCGTTCCCCGATATCTTCGTGGAGCGGCTGAAAGACATTAAATTAATCTGACCTATGAGTATCGGGTGGTGACCTATCCCATACTGAGAGAAGCTTTAGTAAACACGTTTGGTACCCTTACCGATGATAAAGCGGTGTTAAAGGTATTGCTGAGCCGTAGACAGAAAAACAAGGAAAGTGTTTATGATTACATAATCTGCATGAACAACCTGAACAGTAGATTGATCCGGCCGTATGATCCACGCGATCTGATAGACATAGTTCGGGACGGGTTGTCCGTGGAACTTAAAAATGCCACCATGATAGCAGAGTTTGCTTCTCTTGAAGACCTGCGTGTGATGTGGCAAAAATTTGAAAAATTTTGGGCATCATCACCCTTAGCGTCAAGGACAGGCGGGCAACCTCTGCTACCACCGACAAGAACAGCTGGTCAATACCGGATCAGCGAAGTCACACCTTCAGATGAAGATGAAACAGGTCCATCGAATTACATAACAGCTCCATCTAACTATAATACAGGTCCAAAAAACTACTCAACAGGTTCATCAACATATGTAGACGCCTACAATGCACCACCTAGACTTCTGGCCAGACCTACAAACACCAATTGGTCCATCCTGCCACCACCACCACATAGAACTGATCATCAGATTTGCAGCAGATTAAGGATATTGGTCATTCAATATATAACTGTCCTCAAAAGCCGTACTGTTACAGATGTGGTAAGGCTGATACTATCTCTACTAAATGCACCAACTGTCATCCATCGCTCCATTTAAACTCTCGGGCGGGAGTACAGAACTCGCGTGCTGTGCCCCCAAACCCATCTTTGAGTCCGCGAGGTTGTCTGAGAGATGCATCAACCACCACCAAAGAAGATCTTTTGCCACCACAACACCCAAAATAAACAAATTTGCTCCATTTTCAACACCATTTCCGGTTGGTCGGAAAAATAGATCTATAAAACGTATCGAACGTTCGCGCAATTACTTCAAAAAAAGAAAACTCTTAAATAAAGCGTGTGTTTCTTCGATCATTTATCGGATAAATGATCCTAGGCCACACCTTTATATAAACATTTTTAATAAAAAAGTGGAGCCTCTATCAGTATTCTGGGAAGAAATTCCCTAGAATTATTAAGGAACGCCGGCATAACCTATAACAAAATGTTTTCTGCCATCCGCACTGCAGATGGAACCCGTAATCATATTTTAGGTTATGTGGATGTTCCAATAAATTTCAATGGCTCATCGAAACCCTTTCGCTTTCATGTTGTCCCAAGTCTGCATGAGGAACTCTACCTGGGCATCGATTTTTGGAGGGAATTTGGTATCACTCCTTTATTTGTCAGTGAATTGACCCTAACTGAATCTAATGACAACTTAACTCATGATCTAGACCCTGACCAGCTACAAGAACTGGAGAAAGTCAAGGATTCTTTCCCTTCTTTTGAGGTATTAGGACTCGGCAAAACATCTTTGGTTGAACATGTCATCGATGTTGGGGATAGTGCACCTGTGAAACAGAGGCATTACCCCACATCGCCGGCAGTTCAACAAAAGATTTATGCTGAATTAGACCGTATGCTTCAATTAGGAGTGATCGAAGAGAGTTCTGACAGTTCTTGGTGCTCGCCAGTGGTTTTAATACAAAAATCTTCTGGGAAAAATCGTTTATGTTTAGATTCAAGACGTGTCAACGCACTGACCAAAAAGGATGCATACCCACTTCCATTAATCGATGGCTTGTTTTTTTTTTTTTTTTTAAGGCGTTCATGCTCCATGTAGGAGCGTTGCCAGGTTGATCAGCTTTGAATATTCACCACGGTCATTCGCAACAGCGACATAATTACCATGGCAGCCG
Source organism: Diogma glabrata (assembly GCA_963693315.1). NCBI lineage: Eukaryota > Metazoa > Arthropoda > Insecta > Diptera > Cylindrotomidae > Diogma > Diogma glabrata. The sequence goes on from OY856186.1 coordinate 317,727,621, forward strand.
ATTTTTTTAAGGTCGTTTATTACGTCAGTCATTGTAGTCGTGGTCTACCTCGCGGTCGCCCACTCCCTGGGGTACTAACGTACATTTTTCTAATCATTCCAGACTGTGAATCGGCTCGTAGAACATGCCCAAACCAAGCAATCCTATTAGAACGGATACAACCTATTATATCAGAACCCTCAAGAAGGTCTTTGATCTCAAAGTTATACCGGGTTCTATACTCTCCATCGTCTGTCTTAAGGGGACCAAAAATGTAGCGTAGGATCTTACGCTCAAATACAGATAAATGCGATTCGTCATTTTGTGTAAGGGTCCACGTTTGTGACCCATACATCACAACCGGTCTAATCAATGTCTTGTATAACTTGAGCTTGGTGTTAGTTGATACATACGGTGATCCAAGGAGAGGTTTAATTGAGTAGAAAGTTCGATTACCTGCAGCGATTCGAGCTTTTATATCTGTAAGTATGCTGTTGTTTGAGTCAAGCATTGATCCCAAATATTTAAAAGATTCAACTCCCTCAATTCGTTCATCGCCGCACATCAAATCTTTCTTCTCAGCCTTCCTTGAAACATTCATATGTTTGGTTTTATTGTAGTTAATTTGCAGACCAATTTTTCTAGCACCACTCTCAAGCGACTTGAAGGTCTCACTCATAACAGCTTCACTTCGGCCGAGGATGACAACATCATCAGCGTAAGCAATCATCTGTACTGAGTTTATTGACAGGATATTGTTATTAGTCGGTAGTTTCTTTTGGCGGCACACATATTCCAAGGCTAAATTAAAAAGTATAGGAGAGATAGCATCACCTTGTCTTAAACCGGAGTCGACTTTAAAAAACTTTGATATTTCGTTCTCTACTCGTACACAGCATTGACAGTTCTGTACTGTCATTTTGCATAGTGATACCAGTTTACCAGGAATTCCCATCGACACCAGAGCAGACCATAGAGTCTCTCGTTCGAGAGAGTCGTAAGCCTGCCTGAAATCAATGAAAAGTTGGTACACAGGTATGTTGAACTCTCGGCACTTTTCCAAAATCATCCTTATCGAGAAAAGTGCATCGGTAGTACCTCGGCCCCGCCGGAAATCACACTGATATTCTCCAAACAGTTGTTCAGCAAAAGGATTGATTTTGGATAGCAAAATGTAAGAAAAGATTTTATATGCTGTACAAAGGAGAGCGATTCCTCTGTAGTTTGCACATTGTAGGCGATTACCTTTTTTATGGATTGGTCTCAGCATAGCTGTGTTCCAGTCCTGTGGCATGGTTTCAGTCCTCCAGATCATTTGAACAAGTTCAAACAATCTTAAGGATAGAGTTTCGCCACCATGTACAATCATTTCGGATGTTATATCGTCGATACCAGGTGCTTTATTGCGTTTTAATTTAGACAGCGCCGCTTCGAATTCCTCTTTGGTTGGTTCGTCTACATGTACCTTTGACGCACGAATAAGCTTTGCTCGTCGCCCGACTTGTTGCTGGTCACTTAAGTTGAGAAGATTCTCAAAATAAGCGGCCCAAGTATCTAAAATATTTTTAAGGTCTACTTGTAGCTCCCCATCTTCGTTTTGAATAGCAGTCGATCTAGTTTGAGGGCCCTTCTTTAAGGTTTTAACCTGTTGAAAGAAGTTACGCGATTGATGTTCCTTATTGAAGCTTTCAATCTCCTCACACTGTCTCTTCCACCATTCTCTCTTCGTTCGTCTACATAGCTTTGTAACGGCTTGTCTTGCCAGTTTATAATTCTCCTTCGTGGACCTGGTGTTGCGTCCTTGTAGACACTTTAGATAGCAATCTCTTTTGTATTGAATAGCATCAAGGCATGCTTGATCCATCCATGGCTTCTGGGAGTGGTTCTCTGGTGGTCCAAGTATTCCCTCAGCAGCGCTTAAAACAGCATCTTTGAGCAAATACCATGACTTATCGACGTCTCCATTAATGGTTTCTGATTTTTCCAATGTTTCGGCAATATGGATTTGATATCTCTCTTCTGTTTCAGCATTCTTTAATGATGAGATGTTAAAACGTTTCCGTTGATTGAATTTTGGAATGCCTGGATTTGGGAAGTGGAACCTTATCGTTGCACATACAAGGAAGTGGTCACTTCCAATGTATGCACCTCTAAAGGATCGCACATCCAGAACGCTCGAAAAGAAACGTGTTGTTACTAGAACGTGATCAATTTGATTTCGAGTATTTCCATTCGGTGAGACCCAAGTCTGCTTATGAATCGATCGATGCGGAAAGAACGTACTGGCAATTCTCAAATTATTTGATAATGCAAACTCAGTCATTCTCTCACCATTATCATTCGAATTCAAATGCAAGCTGTTGGGACCCACCACATTTCCATAAGAGATATCTCTTCCAACCTGTCCATTAAAGTCACCAAGAACCATAATGAAGTCGCGTGTTGGTGTTTGTTTCATAACCTCTTCCAGTGCTATGTAGAAATTACCCTTCTCGTCGACGGTCTTAGCTTCAGTTGGTGCATGCACGGCAATAAGAGAAATATTGTTATATGTACCGCGTACACGTAGGTAGCAGATCCTCTCACTGACCGGGATGAATTTCATCACGGCTTCTTGTATGCGTGCACCAACAAGAAAGCCAGTTCCAAATTCTCTTCGAGAAGGATGACCACTACAGTATAGAGAGTGACTATCCAAATCTTGTTTTCCGTTTTGCGAGCCGCTTGATTCAAGACAGACGCCCGCTCCAAGCCGCCCCTGACATGGAGAACAGACGCTTGAGTCGCATTGGTTGTAGAGCGCCAATTCGCCGTGATGTAGCGTCATTGACTAAGCAGTTTCTAATCTGCTTGTCTCCAATACACCAACCTAATTCTGTCAGCATTACCCAGGCAGCGCGGCGTGGACGTCGAATTTCGGATTTCACTACATAAGCAGTATTGATCTCAAAGATGCGTTCTGGAAAATTCCATAGCCAGAAACATCTCGAGATAAAACAGCCTTCACAGTGCCTGGACGACCATTGTACCAATTCAAGGTTATGCCTTTTGGTTTGTGCAATGCTCCCCAGACAATGTGTCGGCTGATGCATAAAGTGATACCTCACAAGTATCATGAAAGTGTCTTCGTCTATTTAGACGACCTACTGGTAGTGTCCTCAACATTCGAGGAACACATGGAACTACTGTCTACAGTCTCTACTCTTTTAACTAATGCAGGATTAACCATCAATATGCAGAAAAGTAAGTTCGTGCTGCGAGAAGTAAAGTATTTGGGCTTTTTGGTTGGCGAAGGTGGATTGAAAACAGATCCAGAAAAAGTACGAGCTATTGAGGAATATCCAGCTCCAACAACTGTCAAGCAGATTCGTCGGTTATTAGGTATGGCAGGATGGTATCAACGGTTTATACCTAACTATGCAAGCGTTGTTTCTCCTATAACAGATCTTCTGAAAAAAGGTCCTAAACGACTGAGATGGACTGATGAAGCTCGAACCGCGTTTAATAATTTAAAACATCTTTTAACAGTAGCTCCAGTTTTAATTAACCCAAATTATGAAAAAGAATTTTTCATCAGATGTGATGCAAGCATCACAGGTGTAGGAAGTGTACTGTACCAATTGGATGATGAAGGCCATGAGTGTCCGATAGCTCTTATGTCAAAAAAGCTAAATAAAGCACAACATAATTATTCAGTGTCTGAGCTTGAGTGTCTTGCAGCAATTCTCAGCGTGAAGAAATTCAGAGCCTACGTGGAGGATCACAAATTTACTATTGTGACCGATCATTCAAGTCTAAAGTGGTTGATGTCACAAAAAGACTTAAGTGGTCGGTTAGCTAGATGGAGTTTAAAGCTCCAACATATGGATTTTTCTATTATACATAGTAAGGGGACCCAAAACGTAGTACCTGATGCTCTGTCTCGTATACATGACGACATGTCTGAAGAATTTGCTGAAGTACTCGCTCATATTGATGACACAATTAAAATAGATGATGAATGTTATCTGCACCTTGAGTACACTGATATGATAGCCAAAGTGCAATTGTCTCCCCAAGATTTTCCAATGGTGAAACAATTGGACGGTAAGCTATACATGCGTATAGAACCTAAAGCTGATGCAGTGCCTAACGACTTGCCTGTGTGGAAACTTTGGATACGAAACCTTTAACTATTAAATTGATCAAGGAACATCACGACAATTGTATAGCTGCTCATGGAGGGGTAAAGAAGACCTTGGTGGGTCTTCGGCGTCTCTACTACTGGCCGGGCATAGCATCCCAAGTTCATGACTATGTCGTGTCTTATGATGTCTGCAAACAATCAAAGGCAAAAAATCAGATATTGCGTCCACCAATGCAATCCCGATTTATAACAGATGGACCATGGCAGCGTATATATACTGATTTTTTGGGTCCGTATCCCAGATCGAAATCTGGGAATACTGTTCTTCTGATTGTACTTGATCATTTGTCAACATTTGTATTAATTAAACCACTCAGAAATGCTACTTCACCTTCAGTGAATGCATTCTTGAGAAACGAAGTTTTTCTAACATATGGTGTTCCAGAGTTTGTACACAGCGACAACGGTAAACAATTTGTCAGTAATTCTTTTCAAAAACTATTGTCTGAATTCAATGTTAATCATATTAAAACTGGAGTCTACAGTCCTCAAAGCAACGCTTCGGAAAGGGTCAACAGGTCTATATTAGCTGCGATTAGATCTTATATAAAAGGTATGCATAATACGTGGGATTCTCATCTGGGAGATATAGCTTTTGCACTGCGTTCTGCAGTACATAGCACAACACGTCATTCTCCATACTACGTGTTGTTTGGTCAACATCCTGTATCTGATGGCAAAACTTATTCAACCCTTCGAACTTTACATAGTCTTGGCGAACCAATAGACATTGACTTAGATCACGCAGATCAATTAGCGATCGTTAGAACCCGCATAAAAAGATATATGGAAACAGCTTTTGCAAAGTCTCAACAACACTACAATTTGCGTACGCGACCTAGAACATTCGAGCCACAACAACGAGTCTTGGTACGACAACATCACCTAAGTGATGCAGCAAACAAATTTTCGGCCAAGCTGGCTCCGAAATTTCTACCAGCCATTATAGAAAGCAGGGTTGGTAACGTATTGTACAAATGTACAAATTTGGATGGTAAGTCCATCGGGACTTTCCATGCCAAAGACATAAAAATTTGAAAAATTTTAGATACCTATAGAATAGCTCTCTGTTAATTTATCTCTTGTAATCGTTTTCATCTTATTGATTATTTTTTTATTATTAATTATTATTAGTTTTTTTTTATCCTAACTTTAATTGATTTATTACAATTTCTCACCTTGGTTGTCCTAATAAATCATCCACTATGCTTAACATATTAACGTTTTCGTGTTAGATGTGAGCCGCTTAAGACTTTGTCTGCGGTTATCTGACTCTTCCTTGAATTAGCTTACCCTCCCCATTCATTTTTCAATTAAAATTCAAAAATTTCTACTATTTTTCTAGATAGTTTTCATCGCTAACAATAGTAATGCTGTCCCTCATTGCCTGAAATTGATTTTTGGTAGTTGAGGGCACTGTTCAGTAAGAGTATTAGGTAGTTCTTTTTTTCTTTAGTTTTAGTTTTTTTGGGAAATTTGATGTACGTAGAAAGAGATTATTAGGCTCATATCTGTCATCAGTTCCACATACAATTACTGAACAGGGCTCTCAAGTATGGAATTTCGGTTGTCGGTCGTGATGGTCAACATTTTTTATTCCTTTTTATTACAATAACACTTACCTTTAATTAAATAATCTCTTATACCTGTATCTATTGCTTGACTCACTTACTAACTCTGTGCTGCAGCTTGGGGGTTGTTGACCTGCCAGGACCCGGTGTGTCTCAACTGGGGAACTTTACTGCGAGACATGTTAGGTTATACAATCTTAATACAGTGGACCAACAAACCTTTTGCTTCATCGGTTAAGAATATAGGATGCAGATGAAATCAAACAATTTAAGTACAATAAATGAATTTTGTTTTATTACAAACTACAACATACATCAAATTTCATTTAGTTTTCCTGACCGAGATATGATGCGGACTTCGCTGGACGTGGTTTTGCAAAAGTGAAGTGATACCTGTTGGTGTTAGTCTCGCCTAACCAAACAGGATCTCTTCTCTAGAGCTTAACCACTACCCTGCAAAAGCGAAGCCGCATCCATATCTCCACACTGCTGGGAAGAGCCAAAGCTCAACCTAGCTTCCCTTCAAAAATTTTAATGGACGTAGCAAATCCATCCATCACCAACCAGCAATAGTAAATTTATTTTATTACGAAATACAGCATACCTCATTTTAAAATTCATGCATCATGGTTGTACAACATCTACAATTTCAAAATCTTTCATCACGTTACACAACATCTTACATTATACTGAACGTCTGGTTGTCTTGGGAGAAACATTCAATTCATCAATTCGAATATCTTTTCTAAATAACATCATCGTGATCATTTCCTTTTATTAATCCTTGCTAATTACCATATCTGCTACCTAGCGGCGGTTAACAAAACTCTGTTGTGATCACAATTCTGCATTCTCTAACTAAATTATTACCTGATCTGCATTAAATAAGTTTTTTTGTTTAACACTCACTTGAATAATCAGTTGCACATATAAAGAATCTTTTGATCACCCATCCAACCCGTATTTTTCTGATTACGCACCATCTGTGTCTGGATGTTGTTATTATTACATTTTTTCATTGTTTTGATTTAATAAAACATACAAATCAAAACAAATGAAATACAAATATAAGAAATAACAGAATTATAACTTTTCTTTATTTTTGCGTTAGACTGAAAAAACCATACAAATGATATTCTCTCGTAAATGTTCTCTATTCTTTGGCGCTTTAATAAAACTTGTTGTCGGTTTCAAGTTGGATTTTGATATTAAAACTAAAAAAATTGTTAAAATTTAGTATGTCAAATTTTGGATTTCAAAAAATTTAATTAAAATCTAAGGAAAGTGTTGTTTGATTTTACATCAATACAAAAATCGATTGATATTTTTAATTAGTACGGGTTGCACCTCGAAAAAATTTTAAAATCATTAGCCAGTCGGTAATTGTTCTAAACAAAAAAAAATGTGCTAGAAAAGAAGTTCTCAGTGATCGTGTTACAAATGGGGAATGTTTAAGACATACACCTTTGTATTTCTGAAATGCCGCGTTAGAAATAAAAATAAAAAAATAAAACTGGCAAAAATATCAATCGCGTTAATTAATAACTAAAAACAAAATAGTTAGAGAAAAATAAAAAAATTAAACATTTATGTATATATGTACCAGTGTATAAGCAAAAAAATAATAACAAAAAAAAATCAATTAAATAAAAAACAAAAAAATCAATTTTATGTATATGTACCGTGTCAAATTATTTGTAACGAATCAAAAATTAGGCTGTGGCATGTTGTTATCGACTTAATAATGATAACGGCACAGGTTGTTTGGGTTATTTGCAATATTTATAATACCTTTTTGCAATATTAATACGATTAGTACAAAATAAGGGCAAATCTGTTTTGAATACGAATCTATTGGGCTGAACCAGAATTTTATGGGAAAAACATCACTTATGTATATTTTCATGAAATTACCAGTTATGGCGTGAACGGAATTAGTCGTTGTATAAATTAATTGGAACTACAATAACCGAATATTAAGAGATAACCAAGGCAACATACCAGGATGAAAATTGCGGACATATTATCACTACTAACAGTAATATTAAGATAAGTTACCTTTTTTATTATATAATTCTATTTATCAAATTCTTTGAATTTATTTTTATTGTTGAATTGCTTTTCTTTACGACCATAATGGTCATATAAGATATTTGTTTTTTTATTGGAGATTCTTTTTCGGGTGAAGGCCGCAGCGATTTCATTTTTAGAGTAATTTATAGATGCTCACGTAATATCCTGGATAATAACAGGATCCTCAGATCCAGTTATAATAAATTCATAAGCACACAAGTACTAAAAGATGCTGTATCGTTGTTTACCAACATTCCCGTGGACACAGCCATGGAGGTGATAGACGAGAGATGGAAAGAAATTGAAGAATCGGTGAATATTTCCACAAGAGATTTTCTTACTATCTTAGAGTATTGCACGAAAGATAACAGCTTTTTCAGCTTTAGAAATCAACATTACCAACAAATAAAAGGCCTTGCTGTGGGAAACCCACTGTCTCCGGTGTTAGCAGACGTCGTCTTAGAAAAACTCTTTGAGGACTCACTTAAACAACTGGATCGTCAACCGACGTTTATATAAGAAAATATGTTGATGACGTCATTCTGGCAACTCCAGAGGCAGATTTAGCACATATTCTAAACGTCTTTAACAACTTCCACCCGGATATCACCTTCACGGTAGAAACGGAAAAACAAAACCAAATAACATTTCTGGACATAAAACTCACTCGTGAGGATAACAAAATAGTGACAGATTGGTACAACAAGGACACATCATCGAATAGAATACTGAACTTCTTATCAGCCCATCCAAAAAGATGGAAATAAACATAGCAACAGCATATGCAAAACGAATCCTCCTTTTAAGTAACGAAAAACATTGGACCAAGAACTTACTAATAGCCACAGAAATTTTTATTAAAAACAATTATGCATTACCTATTATCAACTCCATCATTAAAAATAGTCTATATCAAATCAAAAATAGGCCCCACCACCACTATTCAGTGACTTTCGTGTCCCGGGAACCTTCAGACTCGCCCGTAATTGAGTCTGTAACTATTTCATATTTCCACCGTCTGTAATATTATTAGCATATTTGTTTACTCTCAACCTTTCAATTTATTTTTTTGTCATTCGATTGATTTCGAGTTCCGGGAACCCAGTCTCGCCCGTAATTGATTCTGAATTATTTTGTTTATACCACCGTCGACAATAGTATTAGTATAACTGTTTTCTTTCTCCTCTCAATTTTTACGTGTGCCTGGTCAGGTACTAACCTTATTAACAATAATAATTTTTTTTGTATATTCCACCATCAGCAATAGCTAGTATACCGATTTTCTCTTTACCCTACACCTTTCCGTTTTCAATTCATTTTTATAGTTGTATGAAATATTTACTCAAAGTTGTATGAAATATTTACTCTATTTATCTATTTGTTTTACGGACAGAAACAGTGCAATGTTGGACATGTTACTCTTAATACTATACACTGGGTTATTGTTTTGTTTTATATAAATTGTTTACAGTAACTGGCATGCCTGTTGAAATAACGCTTTACAGTTTTTATTAATATTGGTAAGTTGAGCAATCCGATGGCACATCAAGCAGGTTCTTCCTGGTGGATTCAATTTATTGTAACAAACCGCTAAATTGGTGGGAATGGCAATTAGCTCGTTTTTATGTGATTTGGTTTCACTTTCGTCTTTTAGTTGACACATTTCTAATGCTGATATAAAGCTCTGGAATAGATAGCAAGCTTTTCGAGTACTACCTCTAATGAATTGATCAACAGCACTTGCCCGAATTTTTTGTTCAAGTGATTTAAAGACATGTACAAATTTATTTTGCTCTTCCGGTGGTAATTTTTCAAGCGCATTTTCATCACCGATTACAGAAAAGTCCATGAGGGTTGTTATGAATGGTCCATCTGCTGCGGGTTTTATGCGTGGAGGGCATCCAATTTTTCCAATTAACAAATTAAACGGAATAATAAATTGTGATTCTTCAACCTTTCTCATTGTCTGAACCGCTGCTTCTATTCCAAGTAACACTTCTTCGGTTCCTATTTTAAAACGGTGTGGTTTATTTTTTATTTATGTACTATCGAATGCTTCCTCTTCTCCCTCCCAAAATGCACGGTAATGTTTCATGATTCGAGAATGTTCTGGTACGTTATCACCAAAGCCCTTTGATACGAGTGTTTTGAATATTAACTTGCTTACAAGATAAAAGAAAGATTAACTAATTCAAAAATTGATAATCCTCCTAATAAACGTAGACGAAGAATGTCGGCCAGTAATGAAGATGGAAGTGTAATAACACAAGATGTTGAAAATTGAAATGGTTCGTCCTTAACTAATCCACAGCCAGGTACTTCAAAAGGAACAGTCACTCGAGCAGGGAAAAGAACAATCGAGTTAGTGGATGCTAACAAGAACAAAATAACGAGCTCAAAAAAGAATCGACCAGAGCCGAATTTGGAAGAAAAGAAAAATGTATTAAAATGCATCATACATTGGCATGAGTCCATTTTTTCCGCGTTAAAATTGCCTGTTGGTGACGCTTATAACGTATTAAAGGTAGCAGAGATTACATCTGTAATACATACGGCTCACACAGTCTTAAGACAAAGAGTGAATGGCCGTGGAAGGCTAAGGGACCTATATATGTCCGATGATGCTAATGTATTAATATACAACAAGCCTTACAAAATGAAAGCAATCATTGACGAAATGATTAGGGTTGGTCGCCTCTACACGGTAGTGTATGACCAGTCGGACAGTAGAAAAATTATTGGAACATTGGCCAGCATTTTGGTTTTGTTATACAGGCCCTGATACGGAGCCAGTATGTTATTGGACCTTTGTTAACTAAAAATTTGTCACCAGCGAATCTTGGATTCGGAAATCTCTTATATGTTTCTAGCCTAACATTTTGATTAGAATGTTCAAAAAAAAGAATTTACCATAAAAATAAACAAACAACTAAAAGAAATTGGACTTTAAATTATATATGTATCAAAAAAAATCTTACTTCCATGTGTTGAAGGTGGTTTTAACAGCGTCGTTTTGATTAATTTCACCGCCTTTTCCTTCTATTTCGTTGAATCCGCCTTGAAATTGTAAAACAGGGAGTTTTTCCTTATTCCGCGAGATTCAGCACTTGATTCCGACGGTCAATTATAACTGGATCCTTGTTTAAATTTTCCATTGCTAATTTATTGCTTCCCACAATCAAAGATTTCTTTTCCTTCTTCCAAAACTTACAATAGCTTCAATAACCCTTTCAACTAATTTTCTCTCATCGCCTCACAACTCCTTCGATGTTCCGGAATATATTTTACATTATTGAATGCATATTTCAAAATTCAACTGGTTTTTTATTCCATTACGATCATCTGTACAAATTTTTGACTGTAGTGCAGATATTAAGTATTAACTCAACTCACTTAGTTAAATTTTAGTTTTTTTACTTTTATTGATATAACAGATTAAATGTTGTACTAGTTAATATCGAATTATTACATTGAAAAAAGACTAATTAAGATTATCATTTAGTCTTAATTTATAATTTGGAATCACGTAAATGTGACACGTTCTTAATTGAATCCAGTTAAAAACAAATGGATTTTTTCCTTTTTTATGCAACAAACTTTGAGTTAATATTAAAACTAAGCGAAAACTAAACATGGAAAATATGTTTTCCCTTTTAAAACCAAACACGAATTTTTGTTAAACATTTAATTAATTGTTTGAAAGTCAAACATGGAATGACAAAATTATCTATATCGATTTTTAACATCGGAAAAAAATTGATTAAAAAAAATGTGATTTTTCTTTCATCTTCTGATGTCAAAATAAATCGGGTAATCTTCGAAAATTCAGTAATGATTAACAACGACATCTGTTCATTAGTATTGGAAATAAGAATTTAGTACGTTCGTTGGCTTTTTATAATATATTCAAAATCAATTAGCAGTTAAGTTGGGAAAATTTTAAAAGTACTATTAATGTAAAAATAAACGGAAATTAATGTAATACATTTCTATTGAATTGAAAACAAGGAGGAATTTGATTTTATTATTGTTCTGCGATTATTGCGATCGTTACACCATGAATTCAAGGTAGAAACCAAGATTTCTACTCTTGAAATCACAAAAACGTCGCCATCCCCTCCATGACAGAAACCAACCGAACTACTTCCACTTATTAAATTGTATCTGGGATCGAGATACCCACCGTCACTGGCGTCAAGACCGACGACCGGTTCCAACACTCATGAAGTCCTTAAGGACTTCACTGAGTACTGAGACCGACCATCCATCCGAACGTCAGCACCATGGACACCCCGATACAACCAGTAAGTATGACCTGAAGATGTGAACCCCAGAGACGACAATCAGCCAGAGGAACAACCCTACCTAACGAAAAGACATCATTCCCTGATGTCTTTCGCGTGATGGACTCCAAGATTCTTACCGCTCATATCTATGCACTCGTAGAGTACATTTCCAATCTTAGTCTTAATCATTGCAGGTAAGAACTTTGGAGCCAATTTTGCCGAGAACTTTTTGGTAGCGTCACTCAAATGATGTTGCCGTACAAACACACGTTGTTGTGGTTGAAAAGTCCGTAGTTTAGATCGCAGGTTGTACTGATGTTGTGATTTTTTGAAGGCTGCTTTTAAATTTTGTTGAACCCGGTTCCTGAGCAGAGTCAAATGATCAGAGCGTTCCATTTCCTCACCAGCATCTTCACCAAGCTGGTGTAGTGATCTCAACAATTGGTAAGTATTCCCATCCGAAACTGGATGTTGACCAAATAATAAATAGTACGGTGAGTACTTGGTAGCTGAATGTACTGCAGCCCGCAGTGCGTATGCGATTTCACCAATTTGTGAGTCCCACTTGGTATGTTGACCTTTAAGGAACGCTCGAATTGCTGCTAGAACTGACCTATTGACCCGCTCTGACGCGTTGCTTTGAGGACTATAGACACCGGTCCTAATGTGTTTAATGCCGAAGTCTGACAAAAGACTTTGAAAGTTCCTACTAGTGAACTGTTTGCCATTGTCACTGTGCAGAAACTCTGGTACCCCATATGTAAGAAACACTTCATTCCTCAGAAAAGCATTCACCTTCGGTGAAGTTGCGTTTCTAAGTGGTTTCAGTAGTACAAACTTCGTAGCATGATCCAGAACTATCAATAACACCGTATTCCCAAGTGTAGAACGAGGATACGGTCCCAAAAAATCTATATAGACTCTCTGCCATGGACGTGCTGTTTCGAATGGATATTGCATCGGAGGACGCAATATCTGATTCGTGGCTTTTGCTTGTTTACATGTGTCGCAGGACACAACATAGTTGTGTACCTGTGACGCCATGCCCGGCCAATAATAAAGACGTCGAAGTAATTCTAAAGTCTTTTTAACACCCCCATGAGCAGCAGTACTATCATCGTGATGTTTCTGAATCATGTTGGAAGTCATCGGTTTTGGTACCCAGAGTTTCCACACAGGAACATCGTTAGGTATTGCATCAGGTTTTGGCTCAATACGTATGTATAGCTTATCATCCACGACTTTAACAGATGGAAAGTCCTTGGGTGATGATTGAACTTTAGCTATCATATCCGTATATTCTTTGTGCCGATAACCTTCATTGTCGATTTTAATTTCACTGATGTGATGTACTAATGCTTCCGTCAATTCCTCGTGTGTATCGTCATAAAGACGAGATAGAGCATCAGGGACTATATTTGGGTACCTTTTTGGTGGACAATTGTAAAATCCATATGTTGGAGTTTTAGGCTTCACCTAGCCAGACGACCACTCAAGTCTTTCTGTGACATAAGCCACTTCAGACTTGAGTGATCAGTCACAATTGTAAATCGGTGACCTTCAACATAGCCCCTGAATTTCTTCACACTCAGAATTGCCGCAAGACATTCCAGCTCAGAAACCGAATAATTTCTCTGAGCTTTGTTGAGTTTCTTCGACATGAAGGCTATCGGACACTCTTGTCCGTCTTCGTCGATCTGATACAACACACTACCTATCCCTGTCAGACTCGCATCGCATCTAATAAAAAACTCTTTATTATAGTCAGGGTTAATTAATACCGGTGCTGTAGTCAGCAATCGTTTTAAATTTTCGAAAGCAGCTTGAGCTTCTAATGTCCATTTCAATTTTCCCGAACTCTTTTTTAATAAATCTGTAATTGGTGATACCACGCTTGCATAGTTTGGCATGAAACGTTGGTACCAACCAGCCATTCCTAAAAGTCGTCGTATTTGTTTTACTGTAGATGGAGCTGGGTACTCTGCTACAGCTCTAACCTTGTCTGGGTCTGTTCGTAGACCATCTTCACCAACCAAAAATCCCAAGTATTTCACCTCTCTCAGAACAAATTTACTTTTCTTGAGGTTTATTGTTAACCCAGCCGCTCTTAACAATGAAGAGACTTTGGACAGCAATTCCATATGTTCCTGGAACGTGGAAGAGACTACCAATAGATCATCCAAATAAACAAAGACATTTTCGTGATATTGATGTGGTATCACTTTGTGCATTAGCCGACACATTGTCTGGGGAGCATTGCACAATCCAAAGGGCATAACCCGGAATTGGTACAATGGACGACCAGGCACTGTGAAGGCTGTCTTGTCTCTAGATGCTTCTGCCAGAGGAATCTGCCAGAAAGCATCTTTGAGATCAATACTGGAAATGTACTTTGTGCTATTTAGACGACCTAGTAAGCCATCAATCAAGGGAAGTGGGTAAGCGTCCTTTTTAGTTAGTGAATTGACACGACGGCTATCAATACATAATCTGTTTTTACCAGATTCTTTTTGTACCAAAACCACTGGCGAGCACCAAGAACTGTTACTCTCTTCGATCACGCCCATTTGAAGCATTCGGTCGAGTTCGGCATAAACCTTTAGTTGAACAGCCGGCGATGTGGGATAGTGCCTCTGTTTAACAGGTGCACTATCACCAACATCGATGACATGTTCAACCAAAGAAGTCTTTCCGAGCCCAGACACTTCAAATGACGGGAAAGAATCCTTGATCATATCCAGTTCATGTTGCTGATCAGTGGTGAGGTTATGTGTATTAAAAGTTTGTAGCTCTGTGCGAGTCAGTTCACTAACAAAAGAAGGAACAATACCGAATTTCTCCCAGAAATCTATGCCCAGGTAGAGCTCTTCTCGTAATCCAGGGACAATATGGAACCGCATTGGTTTAGTGGAGCCATTCACGGTTATTGGAACTTCTATGTAACCTAAAATTTTATTTGCAGTACCATCCGCCGTACGAATACACGAAGTGTACTTACGGTAGGTTGTACCTGATGATTCCAATAATTCCAAGGAATTTCTTCCAAGTATAGTGATTGACGCTCCACTATCCAATAGACCTGAAATATGTTTGTCCAAAATCTTTATTGCTAGTCGCGGCCGAGGATCCTTTGTTTCTGAAAGGATAGATGAAATACAAGCTTTGCGAAATAATTTCCTCATCCTCCAATATCTGATGTTACGTTCCAGACGTCTAAAATACGTGCAATGTAATGATGGGAAATTAAATGTGCTAGATGATTTTATTCTGGTTTCTTCGGTGGTAGATCGTCTTGTGTTCCTACATCTCTCGTCGCTTTCTTCGGGCTCATTGGCTGTTGAACCGAGGGTACCATCCCCGAAGCATGTACTCTCGGACGGAAGTTTACCGACGGGTGACAATAAGAACAATTTGCATAAATTACGTCAGGTTTGTTGCACTTCCAGCAATACAGTTTTATTCTGTTTTTAGAACAATCAGGAGCTCGATGTCCATTTACCCCGCATCTAAAACAGACAATTGGTTGTCTGGACATTGATGGACCAGGTTGATTAGTATTACCAGATGATATCGCAGGTCGTTGCAGAATTCTTCTAGGTTGTGTATCCACAGCTTCAATATATCCATCTTGTTCTGGATCTATTTCTGATTCATAGTCGTCCACTTGCTGTAGTTCGCTAATCCTTAAGTTTGACATTCTGGTTGGGACTGGTGTAGACCACAAACGTTCGAACTTCTGACACAATGTCCGAAGCTCGTCCATAGTTGTAATTGTTGCTGCAAGTGTAGCGTTCTTCAGTTCTACACTCAGTCCTTCCCTAGCGATTTCTAATAATTCAGCTGCAGCAAATGGTCGAACTAATCTCCGATTTAACGAACCCACTTCAACTAAATACTCATAAACGCTCTCTTTGACTTTCTGTTTACGGTTCAAAAGAACACGTAATACCGCTTTATCATCGGTGAGGGTACCGAAGGTGCGTAGGAGTCCTTCCCTAAGCACTGAGTAGGTCACTTCCTCATATTCATGAGTTAAATTCAAATAATATCTATCGGCAGCTGCCTTGAGGTACCGTGGAACGATCGACCTCAGGTCGTCCCAGGACACACGGTCCCTCCTTGCAGCCGCCTCCACTCGATGGATAAACTCATGAACATCAGGAGAGTGACCATCCCCTGTGAAGTTCGGAACCCAATTTGAGTCATAACGACTCAAATTGTTCCTACGTACCTCTCGGTATGCTCCCGGTGACAATGCTGGAGCCGCGACACGAGATACCTGAGGAAGTGGGTTGTATGGTGGTGGTGCTGTTAATGGAGCTTGTGGATAATTTGTTTGAAATTGTTGCAACTGCTCCTGTGGTATCGGTTGATAATTCAGAGGCTGCTGTACCAATGCCGGATTGATGTATATTTGTTCAGCTTGGAACGATGAACCCAGTTGTGGTAATGCGAAGTCCTCCGCTCTTAAACCTGATTGTTGAAAACACGATGGTGGTAATTGTTCTGCCCGTCTTTGTTGTTGTTGATACCCACGATTTAAACTGTGTATCGTATTAGTTATTGGCTGTACTGGTATTGGAGTGGATCTCGCCTCTGGCTGAAACGCAGGCGATTCGGATGGTACAGATGATCCTCCTGGTTTACTCTGCATAACTGGACGTGTCGACAACGATCTTATTATATCCCAAGCGCGTGACAATTGGGAGATAGCGTAGGTGCGGGCTTCTTGCAAATCATCGCGAGAACCCAACCTATTCATCCTCCCTGTATAGTGCAACACACGATTAGCCAGACCATCTAAGAATGGCTGATTAATCGGTGGCTGAAGTCTACGTATCTGATTCACAATTAGTTGTGCTGCCTGCACCACCATTTGAGACTCAGCTACCAAATCTCTCGCGTGAGATACAGTTAATGGAACTGAACCTTGTACCGCGTGGTTTCGAAGTTCCTCTGCCCAGTTGACCCCCCTGAAATCCACACCTCGAACCAGACATTCAATTTGCAGTTCGCTGGGTTCCAATCCATAAAATGGATGGTCAATGTCTATTTGACTTGACATTTTGATGGTAAAATTTATAGAATCCAGAATTCACAATAACAAATAACAATAATAAAACCAATCTCAACAACAAAAAAAAATGTAGCTAGTATGCTGTAAAAGTGAAAACAATAAAAAGCGCAAAACGAAAAAAAACCAACGAACGCCCCAAAAAAAACAGAAAATTTTTGTAAAAAAAACAAACTTCGTAAAGGAACCAAAGGAAAGACCGTCGTAGCTAATCCTTGCTGAATCTGTACAAAAATTCCTAAGATATTGTATATGTAAAAATATAATTTATTTATTTAATTTCAGATATACTGAAATATATATATATACCTAAAATTAGTTATTGACGATAGCACCCCTAAAAATATTTATTTATTTTTAAAAAAAATTGAAAAATAAAAAATATTCAAAAGAATGTTTATTTATTGGATGCACCGTCCTAACTTTGAAATATTGATTTATTTTTTTTAAAAAAACAAAGAATATTTATTTATATCTTGACGTAAAGCTTAATTAAGAAAATTTATTTATTTAGCTACCTAAAATTATTTAGATTCTAAAAAAATTATTCATTTACCTAAAACTATTTAATTACGAAAATTTACTTTATTTAATAAAAAATTTTATTTATTTAATTTTTGAAAAATTTGTTTGATTTATTTTATTTTTTTATTTAATATCATAAGAGACTCCCAAAATCAAGACTCGTCTGGAGACAATCCAAAAAGTAAGTATGGCTACAATATCCATATTGTTTAAATCTAAAATATCGCGCCCGCGAGCCCACTTCAACCATGCATGTGAGAACCTACTGGAAAAGCCCCTAACGACCAGATTCTACAGAACAGATTCTCCCCAACCTAATAAAACAATCACAACTGTCACGATTAGACACTAGGTCCATTTCTACTGACCCAGTTGTGCTTGTTTAACCTAAAAATAAATTACAACTAAACCTAATGCGAAAGTTGAAGAACGCTCCCGAACACCAGACTTCAAATCCTAAACTCTATGAGAAATTGTTTTATTGTAATACTAAATGGAAAAATGGAAAAGTTTTTGAATTTGTATGAGGCGAAGCCTCTGATCCTGAAAGCAAAGTACAATTGGTTCTTCTCTTCATTACACCGAAGAAGCCTCTGAGCAAAGAATGGTACTACTGGTTTGCACCTAAGTACAAACACAGCAACACCACTCCTCGTCCCTGAGGACTTCCTCGCCGAATGAAGAGAAGAAACCAATGTTCTTCGATCGCATAACCCCGGTGGTCATAGGCGATCTAAGAACGACATCAATGTTAAGGGGATAAGCCCCATGGATGGCTTGTTAGGCCTACCGCTGAGAGAAGTGAATCAATAAACCTAAATACTATATAACTTATCCATAATCTAAATAATTTCTTATTTAAAAATGCTAAATCGAAACATGAAATACATAATATGTGTTAATAAAGTTTTACATGAAATTAATTAAATTTAATCTTCAGACTAAATAATAAATTGGTAATTTAAAAAAAAATTACGATTATTTTAAATTCAAAACTAAGCTTACTAATTTTTAAGTTATTACCTCTAATATATTTGTTCAGGTCAAATTTTTCGCTTTACTTATTGTATTCAAAACAAACACCAAAAATAAATGTTAGCTAAAAATAATTATTTCTATATTTATCTTATTTTTTAAATTAATCGCAATAAAAAATAATTTTAAAAATGGTAACTAAAATGGACTCATACGAGATATGTATACGTACGTCAGCGGATCAATATGATGACAAATGTGAAGATATTGATCTGGATCCGGCTCACTCTATAAAGCTAATGGGAATTAATTATTTTCAATTATACTTCTATAAACACAGCCCAATAATACTTTGAAAGTAGTGACGAAAGATTTAAACTTATACAAAATTATTGAAAAACTGTTTGGTCAATGTTAACTTTTATTACGTTAATAACATCCTAAAACTCATAAAAACATGACTTAACCACAAAAAATTCTTTCGCCAAACGAATTGTGTTGCAATAGGAAACCTACCTAGATTTCCAGGTTTGACACAAATCATCCTGTATATATATATGAGATACACAAAATAATTCATGTACAAATCATAAAATCTAATAAGGCGTACCGCAATAGAAGTCGTTTTGCCCAAAAATGAACATTATATTAGCCAAAATAAAAATATTTCAACATTTCCGTACAAGTTCAAAAGTTTATAGAACTGTAATGAGACATGTTCTATTGACATCCATTCTATAGTGTGAATAATACATAAATCAATACCTCGAAATTGTAACTCACATTAAACCAATGACGAATATGGGGATCGCGTATGAGTGCATTGAAAAAACCAGCTAAACACTTACTAAATCTAACCATAATCAAAAAAACATACAATTAATTTCATATATAAATTAATTGCATCATCCAAAAATATGTACAATATATAAACAATTATATGTACAATATGTACATGGTAGCATAAAAAAATTTCAAAAAAAAACTGCTTCCCCAAAACGGTTTTCTTTTTTTCCAAATAAAAAAACAATTAGTATTACTAAAAGCAAATGACAGCACAAAAAACAATCTCCAAAAAAATTGCTGTCCCAAAACGGTTTTTTTCAAAATTAAAAAAAAATTAGTCTTAACTAATTATACAGTGAGGGACAGGGGCCTCCTGTGGACCAGACCACTCCTCTTCCTGTCGCGTGGTCGGTGAGATGGGGACCTCCTCAACCAGCTCCTCCGTTTGAGTACTCTTGGTCGAGGAAGCTCCCAGCTCCACGACCAAGCGACTCTCCTTCTCCCTTCTTCTCCTCTCCTTCCTCTTCAGGTGAGAGCTCCTATTTCTATTTATCCTCCTTCTCTCACGCCAGCCCACATTCACTTCCTCAGTCACTTCATCCATCTCATCCGCTTCCTCATTCACCCCATTCAACTCCTCATTCACTATCTCACAAATCAAATCATCCAGAAACTCATCATATTTTTCTTCGTAAATATCATCCATTAATTCCAAAAATATTTTATGTTTTACTTCATCCAGAATCACATTTATCATTCCATCCACTACATTCCTCGCCTCAACCATTCTCTCTTTTCTCTCCTCATTCGCTCTCCCATCCACCTCATTCATCCAGGGCTCAAACCCACCTGGCCGACACCTCCTTATCAACCCCTGACCCCTCATAATTGTATACATTCTTATCAAAATTCAAAATATATAATTTCCTAATCAAAACCAAAACGAAACCAATAACTGGTTTATTTCAAGATAAACAAAAAGCTGATTGACAACCACGGCCCAAACCGGTTGCCACCACCCTATTACCAAAAAAAACCACAACTGGTTTATCCTAAAACTTACAAAGAGAAACGCGGAATTCTTTAAATTTTTGAAAATATAAATTTAGAGTACTTATGATAAATATACACATGAACACCTTAGAAACTAAACCTTTATTTTTCCCTCTAGCTTTTTAACAAAATTTAGCCAAATAAACCGACGCGAAAATAAACTATATATAGATATTAATTAATCTAAATTGAAATAATCAATTAATATATAAATATATAAATATAATAATATAAAATGTTCCACAAAAAAAAAGTTTTTTTTCAAAAAAAAAACCGGCTTGCCAACGCCCAAACTGGAAAATATTTTCCCACCAAATTATTTATATATATATATCTAAAAAAAAATACGAGAAATCTAACTGTAGTTACCCTAACGGGTCCCTTTTTGTTCGGCGCTACGTATGTTATACAGGCCCTGATACGGAGCCAGTATGTTATTGGACCTTTGTTAACTAAAAATTTGTCACCAGCGAATCTTGGATTCGGAAATCTCTTATATGTTTCTAGCCTAACATTTTGATTAGAATGTTCAAAAAAAAGAATTTACCATAAAAATAAACAAACAACTAAAAGAAATTGGACTTTAAATTATATATGTATCAAAAAAAATCTTACTTCCATGTGTTGAAGGTGGTTTTAACAGCGTCGTTTTGATTAATTTCACCGCCTTTTCCTTCTATTTCGTTGAATCCGCCTTGAAATTGTAAAACAGGGAGTTTTTCCTTATTCCGCGAGATTCAGCACTTGATTCCGACGGTCAATTATAACTGGATCCTTGTTTAAATTTTCCATTGCTAATTTATTGCTTCCCACAATCAAAGATTTCTTTTCCTTCTTCCAAAACTTACAATAGCTTCAATAACCCTTTCAACTAATTTTCTCTCATCGCCTCACAACTCCTTCGATGTTCCGGAATATATTTTACATTATTGAATGCATATTTCAAAATTCAACTGGTTTTTTATTCCATTACGATCATCTGTACAAATTTTTGACTGTAGTGCAGATATTAAGTATTAACTCAACTCACTTAGTTAAATTTTAGTTTTTTTACTTTTATTGATATAACAGATTAAATGTTGTACTAGTTAATATCGAATTATTACATTGAAAAAAGACTAATTAAGATTATCATTTAGTCTTAATTTATAATTTGGAATCACGTAAATGTGACACGTTCTTAATTGAATCCAGTTAAAAACAAATGGATTTTTTCCTTTTTTATGCAACAAACTTTGAGTTAATATTAAAACTAAGCGAAAACTAAACATGGAAAATATGTTTTCCCTTTTAAAACCAAACACGAATTTTTGTTAAACATTTAATTAATTGTTTGAAAGTCAAACATGGAATGACAAAATTATCTATATCGATTTTTAACATCGGAAAAAAATTGATTAAAAAAAATGTGATTTTTCTTTCATCTTCTGATGTCAAAATAAATCGGGTAATCTTCGAAAATTCAGTAATGATTAACAACGACATCTGTTCATTAGTATTGGAAATAAGAATTTAGTACGTTCGTTGGCTTTTTATAATATATTCAAAATCAATTAGCAGTTAAGTTGGGAAAATTTTAAAAGTACTATTAATGTAAAAATAAACGGAAATTAATGTAATACATTTCTATTGAATTGAAAACAAGGAGGAATTTGATTTTATTATTGTTCTGCGATTATTGCGATCGTTACAGTTTTAATTACTGCTTTCAAATTTAGATTAGCAGAAGCGAGATGCGTCAATGACTCCATAAAGGTAGGTAAAAAGGACGATAAAGAACTTAAAGTTCCAATCAATACCTATTGATTGTCAGATTATCATCAACCACTCTTAGGTGGTGTAAATTACACTCCAACGTTGCAGTCAGCCATGGCTCAATCATTGGAACCAATGACTATCGTCATAAATTTAGTAATGGCAACTGATGTTAATTTCCAAGAAAAGTGGATTAAAAATTTCTGTTCAACATTTGGTAACATACCCAATGTCTCAGCATTAGCAACGAAATTGGTAGGAACTAGAGCAGGGCAAAATTCAATCATAAGAGCTCTAGCTGATTTATGTTGCTGTGGAATAACCAAATCCTCTAATAAGGCGTACATACCAGCTGCTGCATTTTTGTCTGTAGCAAGAACGAGCCAGAATATACAGCTTGGTTATTAGAAGATATAGGAGCAAGACCTGCTTTGACAAATGCTCACATTCAAGCGTCTATATTGACCGTAGATTTTTCAGGCAAAGGATTATATCACTTCTGGAGGGTGCTAGAAGCTGTGCAGAAACCATTGAAAATGGCTATGGGAAGGGGTTCATCGCCAAGACACGCTAGTGAAGTTTTCTTCCACGCGTTTTGGGGAACAACGAAAGAAGATTTGAGCCTTGTCGAAAGAATGACAGGAAGAGTG
The DNA here is from genome assembly GCA_963693315.1 of Diogma glabrata. Taxonomy (NCBI): domain Eukaryota; kingdom Metazoa; phylum Arthropoda; class Insecta; order Diptera; family Cylindrotomidae; genus Diogma; species Diogma glabrata. The sequence continues at coordinate 317,750,534 of OY856186.1, forward strand.
TTCTACACTAGAAAGGATTTCGGGAAATTATTCAACAATATGAATATAGATGGAGAGCTGCATGACTTAGAAATCTATCCTTATGTGTACGTGTGCAAATTAGCAAGTGCGTCTCAATCTGATTTTCTAACAGGTGGAGTTGGTCACATAGTAAGCTCTAGTACCTACACTGGTGTGACCTGTACCAGAACAGAGGCTGATGAAAAATTCTTTAAGTATATTTTATCTGACCCTGAACTAACCAGAGAGGCCGGAAGTGTAACAACTAATTGGGGTGACACCTTAGGGGCTATCAAAGCAAGAATTGCCAAAAGGGTAATAGAAGAACGAAGACTGGATTTTGGTACCACTAACTTCTTTAAAGTTGATTAGACTAGTACTGCAACTCATTTCGGCACTGAGACCCATGAAAGGTTTAACCTTACTGGAAAGTTCTATTTTCAACAAGAATAATTTGATTTTTTATTTGTCAATATTTGTAATTTTGTATTGTTTTATCATTAATTTTGTATCCTAGTTTTTTGAATTGTATTAATTAATTAAAAGTTACGGGAAAAAAGAAAAAAAAACAAAAAATTGTATATCATGGTCAATGAAACTGATTCAGTGGTCGGAATTTTTATACCGTTATATTTTTTTTTTAATAATAATTATAAATTAGAGGAACTTTTAATAGAATCAAATTATAACGAAGACGATGAGATAAATTTGCTAGTAACTGAAAATGAATTGAACGATGGTGGGATACATGTGTGAGCAATTTACCTCATCTAATCAAGTACATTGTAGTTAATACCAACAATTTATCCCGGTAATGTAATGCTAGAATGTGAGTTTTACGAAATAACGATGACGTAAATAATCATGAAATAATAATTAATAATGAAAATGAAGGAAAATTTTATGGAACATATATATAATTTATAAATCAAAAATAAGGAACATATACTTTTTTTTTACGTTATCCCAGGATGTTAGAGTGTTACAAGTGTGCATGAATGTGGGCATGGATGTAGATATGGGAGATAGTGTGTAGATGTGGGAGGGTGAGAGCGTGTATGAGGAGTGAGAGTGTGAGTGTATGGGATTGAATGTGGGGGTTGAACGTGCTGATCGTGGTTCTTTCGCCAAAGGGGACGCAAGAGTCTCATTTTTTCCACTTGTCATTTTTTTTCCATTTCCGTATGAATCATGTAATTCGCGTACATTTCCGTATTTGTGCTGGAGTAGCAGAATATTACAACTCGAACTCAATACTGCCGCTAGACCGGAGCATATAAATAATCTAATCTAGGTACGCGATCTGCTATGCCTATTCGTTGATTATCAACGAAAAAGCGGATTCGATATTCGGTGTTTGCGAAGTAAACATCAAATTATCAAGTTATAATCAAATTTTTCAATATTAATATTAAAATTTCTAACTGTGTTTTATTTTTTGTTTGGATTTGTTGTTAGTTATAAATTCAAATCAAATTAAAGTTAAACATTGAAATATAAATTGATTGTTTTGTGATTATTGTGTGTGGATGCTCACAAATAAAAGAACTATAAGTCGCCAGATGCGTAGCCTCCCTAGGAGCTCGCTCAGCAGCATTAAGCAGATGAGTCAAGGCATTAAAATGAGTGATATCCCAACAGTAAACAGGTATGCAGGTTTACCACCTAACGTTAATTTATCAAAATATGCCAAAAAACCGCAAACTAGTTCTCCGTCTGGTGAAAATGCTAGAAAACAGGTAGAAAAAATTCCTCCAATAATTACAAAATCTTCCTCAACGGAGATTCATAAAACTATGAAGGAACTAAATATTTCAAAATATAATATACAAATCATGTCAATTGGCATAAAAATACTTACATATAGCCTATCAGACTATAACAAAATTTTTACTAAATTAAAAGAACATGACAATGGTATGTTCTCATATACGCTTGAGGAAAACCGTTTTGTTAAATTTGTACTATGCGGGCTCCATGATATGGATACAAATGAAGTTAAGAAAAGCCTTGAGAATAGGGGCCTGAGTCCAGTTAATGTTTGGAAAGCTATTCCTAAAAAATATCGTCGAAACAGTGAAGATGCCCTTTATTTTGTTGCTTTCAAAAAGGGATCAATGTCTCTGAACCAACTAAAAAATATTAGATTTGTTAATAACACAGTGTGCAGATGGGAGATTTGTCGATCCACCAGCAAAGGTCCTCTTCAATGTTATAAATGTAAAATGTATGGTCATGGAGCGAACGCATGCTACATGAAGCCAAAATGTAATTTCTGTGGTGGAGATGAACATATTGATGATATGGAGTGTCCTTTGCAAAACGATATTACTAAACATGTTTGCTGTAATTGTAGTGGAAATCATACATCTAACTCTATAATTTGTCCAGAAAGAGAAAAATACATTCAAATAAAAAATGATCTGAATCTAAAAAATAAGTTGAGTCGACCTTCAAATCAACCAACGTTTTCATTTCAACAACAGGATTTTCCTATTATTTCTTCAATACCTCATCAAAACAACAATAAAAATTTTAATAATAATTGTAATAATAATTTTGTTAACAAAAAAATGCAGTTCAGTACAGTGGTTCAAACAAATGCAATCAATCATGAAAATTCAATTAATATTAATTCAGATAGCACAAATGATTTGTTTGCACCACATGAGTTATTACAAATTCTCAAAGAACTTGTTTCAGGACTTCGGGGTTGCCATAGAAGAACAATTTGATGCTATGGCTAATATTGCTATTAAATATGTCTGTTATCCATAATTCTTTAAAAATTTGTGTGTGGAACGCGTACGGTATAAAAAATAAAAAATTTGAGGTAATTCAGTTTTTAGATAATTTTAATATTGATATATTACTTATTAGTGAAACGCATTTAAAGCCTTCTATTTCATTTTCGATTCCTAATTTTCGCTTTTATCGTAATGATAGAGAAAATCTTCGCAGGGGTGGTGTTGGTATTCTTATAAAAGATTGCATTAAACATTCGCTTCTTCCTGACCTTAAATTAAATTGTATAGAATCCCTGGGTATTAATATAATAAGTAGTGATAATAATCAACTTAAAATATTTTCTGTATATTGTTCATATTCGAATTCTGAGCATCTCAGAAATGATTTTATAAAAATTTGTAGTGGTAATATTCCTTACCTAATTGGTGGTGATTTAAATTGTAAGCATCCTAACTGGTTTTGTCCTAGAACTAACCGCGGTGGTCGAACTTTATATGATTATTCTATTAACTCTGATTGTGTTGTTATTGCTCCCCAAGATCCTACCCACTATAGTCCTGCTGGAGTCCCTAGTATTATTGATATATTTTTAACAAACAACCCACAGTTGATATCCGAAGTTAACACCATTCAAGCACTCTGCTCCGATCATCTGCCAGTCCTCTGTTCAATAGTATTTAATAATCAAGTAGATCATTGCCATCGTAAATACTTTAACTATAAAAATGCTAATTGGAGCATTTATCAGAATCATATTTCATCTGAAATTGAAAATTTCAATTTAAGTTCAATTCATACTATTTCAGATGTCAACGTTGCAGTCGATTTTTTGACAGCATCCATTTCTTCAGCTCGTGAGCTATCCATACCGCTTGTGCCTGTTCTTCCAACTGATAAATTGTTATTATCTGATCAAGTGATAAGTTTTATCAGACACCGTAATTCGCTTAGAAGATCTTACCTCAGAAGTCGCCTTGCTCAAATTAAAACCTCAATAAACTTGTTAAATAGAATTATTAAATATCATATAAATATTCTTTATAATCAAAAATGGCAAACGAAGCTTGAATGCTTGGATAATGGTTCAAAAAACTTCTGGAAAACAACTAAACATTTTAAAAACCATCGCAAGTCCATTCCACCATTAGTGCAAGTCCATTCCACCATCCCGTAAACTTCCTCCCAACACTGGAAATCGAATTTTCTTAAATACAGAAAAGCACAAGCATTGGCTGATGTCTTCCTTGACGCTCATCAAATTCCAAACTCCAATATTGTAATTGAAGAACAAGTTAATGATTTTTGCACTAATTTCAATAATTTGGATAACAATACTACAATTTCTGAAATTCACCCTTCTGAAATTTCTGATATTTTGAAATTCCTTCCAAGGCTCAAAGCTCCAGGTGTAGATAATATTCCATTTATTTTACTTAAAAATCTTCCTGAAAGTGGAATCCATTTTCTTAAGATAATATTCGAGTGCTGCTTGAACCTAGGCTATTTCCCAATTCAATGGAAAAAAGCTAAAATTACTCCTGTTTTAAAGCCTGGCAAAGACCCTACTCTTGCTACTAGCTACAGACCTATTAGTCTTCTTTGTACATTGGGAAAACTCTTTGAGCATATTATCAAAAGAAGAATGGAAGAGTTCATAACTGACAATCAAATAATTATAAACGAGCAATTTGGTTTTAGATCTGGGCACTCTACTGTCAAATCAAATCCATCGTGTAGTCAATCATATTAAATCTAATAGATCTTCGCTAAAATCTACTGGAATGATATTATTAGACCTTGAACGAGCCTTTGATAAAGTTTGGCAAGACGCAGTCTGCTATAAATTATTTATATATGGATTTCCAATATTTTTAATTAAAATCATAAAATCGTTCTTAACTGATAGAACATTTTTTGTCCAGATTTTTGATTCCATGTCCTCTATACTTAGTATTCCAGCTGGGGTTCCTCAAGGTGCTGTATTGAGTCCTTTGCTTTTTTGTTTATTCATCAATGATATTCCAAGAGATAGTGAATGTAAATTATCATTATTTGCTGATGACACTGCAATATTTGTGTCAGATGAGCTGGCGGTATCTATTATCAATAAGCTTCAATTGTACCTCACTAAAATTCTCGAATTTTTTAAAAACTGGAAACTTAGTATTAACATATCAAAATGTGAAGCTATTTATTTTACTAGGTGCAGAGCATCCCGTAAACTTCCACAACAACCTTATCTGATTCAAAACTCTTCTTTGGAATGGAAACCTTCAACTAAATATTTAGGAATTTATTTGGATAAATCATTAACATTTAAGACACACGTCACTCAAATACAACAAAAATGTAATACACTGTTCAAAAGTCTATATCCTCTACTCAACAGAAATAGTAAACTGAATAGTCATAATAAGACACTAATTTACAAGTGTGTGATTCTTAATATCATACTTTATGGTGCGCCAATTTGGTGGGATATTGCTTTGTGTCATAAAAAGAAATTTCAAATAATTCAAAACAAGTTTCTAAAAACTATATATAAACGCCCTAGACGTTATAGCACTTTAAGACTGCACAACGAATTAAATATAAAGCTTGTCAATGTAGTTGCTAGAGAAGCTAATGATAGATATATAAATAAATTAAATTATATTGAAAATGAATTAATAAACGCAATTAGCTTTACCACCGCTTAATTTTTGCAACGTAGCTTTTAAGTTTAGATTTAAGTAGGTTAGGTAAATATAAGTTTTTTATTAGTTACTAAGCAGACTGAACTACATTTGAATTTTATAAACATTCTTTTTCATTTATTTTTTTGCAATACTCATAATAATTAATTTCATCTGCTGTAAAGCTTACTATTAAAAGCTGATCTCAGTAAATTATTAAATGTATACAACTGTATTATAAAATTTAAAGTCAATAAAGGATTATTATTATCAACGAAAAAGCGCTTCATTACAAATTGGCGCCCAACGTGGGGCTACTCTAAGGGTCACTACAGTGATGTAGGACTTTGGAGGAGTCGCTCTATAAAACAAAAATTTTTGGAAAATTTTTCTTTGACAAAATTCAACTTCAACATTAAATTTTAATTAGTCACCAAAAAATAGTTGGAGGCTCTGGCGACGAGAAGCAACTCCCTGCTTCATACGCGCAGGAGCGAAGGAAGTCTGAGACCCCTCAGACTTTCTTTGATGGGGTTTTGCGTCCACACGCCTCCAGCTACCTTTCTCCTTTTTTTGTATTTTCTGAAACGCAAGGGTGAGAATGTTTCTTCGGGATCATTCTCAATAGGCTTTACAAACCCACGGACCCTAGTAACGGCTGGGTTTCTTACTGGCACGGATAATGCCAGGGGTGTCCAGGTGCCAGGCTTAGATATTTGTGAATTGGTGTATACACCTACCACATCCAGCCTGGCCATCTGGTCATGCTCTGGGTTCGCCGTCAACATTCGCTGACAACACATGAAGATTTTGGTTTTGGGCAAATTGCTGGATACAACTCATCCAGCGGATCAACATCAACAATCCGATAATCTAAGCTAAGTTAATTTTTTCTATTTAGTATTATTGTTATTATTGGATTTCAGTTCTTTTGTATTTTTTTGAATAATGGAAAAGGTCCACCAATAACAGTTTGTTTTATTTATTATAATTATTTTTATATTTTATAATGCTATGCCGGGAAAAAAAAGTTATCTTAAAAAAATACCCTGTGTATGGTTGTGGCTAACTTAAACTAATAAAAAACGAAAACTAAATCTAAACCTAAAAAACTAAATTTAAACGTTATGTTAATATTAAAGAAGTGTATATAATTATTTAATATTTAAATAATTGTACAGTTTATCAAAGTAATTTAAATTTTCATATTTTTCTAAAGTTTAATTGGAATTCTTAAAGATTATATAAAGATGTGTTAGAGCTTGCAAATGTTTATCAAAATCTTAGTTGGTTTATTAAATTATTTTCAATTATTTGAAACTTATAAATTTTTCTCTAATTTTAGTGATGAAGTCAATCTCACAAGAGGTACATTAGGTAGATTGGAAAGAGCTTGTGTTGAGAATAATCTAGGTTATAGTTATAAATAAGTTTGAGACATTTGTTTTGTGCTGTTTGTAGTTTTTAGATGAACGTTGGAACTGGTAAACCAAACGGGTGCTGCATACAATAAGGTACTACGTAAAATGGATGTATATACAAGTCTTTTATTTGAAATTGATAATTTAGATTTTTTATGTAAGTGTTGTGCCTGCGAGGAACGTTCTTACAAATTACAACACAAACACTTTAAAGATGAAAATTTTAGTAATTTAGTTGTTTATTATTATTAATTTATTCACGTATATTATTTTAAAAAGTTGAATTTGTTTAACTTTTGAATTTGTTTGACTTTTACAACAGTCTATTACTATATTTCACTTAAATATTCATGAATTATATTTAATTAGTTATAAATAAGTTTTGAACATAAACTCATAAGTCATAACTTGTAACTTAAACAACGATTGTCTTAACAGATTAACTTTAAAATGACTGTATTCACAGATTATCTTTATAACAGTAAACAGAGCAACTTCTCATATTAACTTTTAAAATGACTGTATTCACAGATTAACTTTGTAACTGAGGTACTTCTCAGATTAACTTTTAGATTAACAACTTTAAATCAACTGACTGATTCTTAGAACTATTTTTTACAGACTAACTTCACAACTGATGGCTTTTACAAACTAACTTAACTGATTCCACTGATGGCTTTTACAAACTAACTTAAATGATTCCACTGATTGCTTTTACAAACTAACTTAACTGATTCCACTGATTGCTTTTGCAGACTAACTTAACTGATTCCTCTATCTATTTTTTACAGACTAACTTAACTTTTCCTTTTACAAATTATTATATATATATATTATTTTATTTAATAATTGACACAGTTTTTGTGTTTAAATCAAAATAATTGCCAAATTAAAATTATCACCAAATTGCAAATTCATGTACTTTAAATTTATAAACAAAATTGTTGTATATAATATATTTTCCTTTTTTTTGTTTATTATAAATTGACATTATTTTATTTTTACAAATGATTACCAATTGCTGTAATATTTAAATTAAATTAATTCAGGTTAAAAACTAATGCGGTTACTATGTTTAAAATTTCAGTTTTTTTTTTATTAAAAATTAGGAAATAGTAATTTTATAATACAAATTCGTTTGTTGAAATTTGTTGCATATGATAAGTTAATTAGTGCACCGGCACAACATAAGATACTGTACAGCATTCGTTATATAATTTTATATTTTTATTAATTAAATAACTTAAAATCAAAAATGTTTGTCTCCTGTCCTCCGGGAAAAAAGATAAACGCATAGATAACACATTAGGCAAACACCTTCGTACATATAATGGTACAACTGCTAAAATGTATGGTTCAACTAAAGTACATAAACCAGGTTTCCCATTAAGACCTATAGTTTGCTACATTATATTTTATTTGTTTGATTTATTCATAATTAGTATTCTATGATTTTTTTTATTCAATTTGTTTTTTGTTTGTTTTATTTCAATTATTACAAGGGATTTCTTTTCTGTATGTTTAACATTTTTTGGATAATTAGTTTTACTAAACTTTTATAAAAAAATAATTTTTTTAACTTTTATTTATTTTCTTTTTTGATAAGCTATTTGTGTTATATTCAGTGTTTCTAGATTTTGTATTTTATTTTATTGAATTTCAGTTCTGATGATGACGTTTTATTATGACGTCGAAACATGTTAAAACATTTATAATAATAAAATTTATTAATCCTATATTAACAATTTGTTATTATTTATAAATCATAAAGGAAAGGCTATAACCCAAGAAAATCAACTTTATATACAAAAAATCAGCCTAAGAATTTTTTAGATTTCTTTGTTCGTTTGCAAAGAACTCTAAGTTAATATATTTTTATTCTATTTAACGTATAAATAATTTTGATTTAATCTGTATAATGGAAATGTTCTCCTAAAAACAAATTGTCAAACTGACAACTGTCAAAATTATAAATAAGTAAGACAAATCGATTGGAATGTCTTTTTTGACTTATTTAATATGGCGACAAATAAGTTTAGAATAAGTTACGTTCCACAAATAAGTCGTCGTTTGGAAAGCACCCTTAATCAATTAATTAAAAATAAATTTAAATTAAATAACTTAATAATTAAATAATTAAGAAGATGTGTGTATCAGTTGTCCATGGAAGTCCGAAATCAATGACGGTCAACTTAAATTTCATACAGAACTAGTGGGAATTCAATAGAATAATTTAACGATAGGTTTTATTTTCGCCAACATCAGCTTTGTTCTTTTGGACCACGGATTGAGGTGACCGGTTGTAACAATTAAGTAACTGACTCTAACCCACCCATTTGAATGTGGACCTAAAACCAAACCTACATCAAATAAAGAAAGGGAGATACATTTCTAATAGAAGCCTTGCCTCCAAACAGGCCCGACGTCAAGGGGAGTTATGGGGGTTGTGACACTGTAGTGGATCTTCACCGAAGCCACTACATATCCTTTATCAACGTAAGTCAAACAAGCTACAATGTAACACACTATCCAAAATCCAATTAACATGTTATCCAAACAAACAAACTGTTGTTCAAATTCTGCCAGGTGAGTTTGTGGAATAGAGGTGGTGTTGTGATCACAATTCTGCATTCTCTAACTAAATTATTACCTGATCTACATTAAACAAGTTTTTCGTTTAACGCTCAATTAAATAATCAGTTGCACATATAAAGAATCTTTTGATCACCCATCCAACCTGTATTTTTCTGATTACGCACCATCTGTGTCTGGATGTTGTTATTATTACATTTTTTTCATTGTTTTGATTTAATTTATGTACATACAAATCAAAACAAATGAAATACAAATGTAAGAAATAACATAATTATAACTTTTCTTTATTTTTGCGTTAGACTGAAAAACAATACAAATGATATTCTCTCATAAATGTTCTCTATTCCTTGGCGCCTTAATAAAACTTGTTGTGTGTTTCGAAAGAGAAACCAAAGAGAGGGACGCGTAATAATGAAATAACTTTTGTCCTTCTTTAGCATAAATCAAAAAAATAATATTTATACTGCACATTTTGCTTAATTTTTGGTCAGTATGATTTTATTTGTAAATCAATTAAAAAGTTCGATCGTGATTCTAACGGGAAATCAATTTAAAGAAATATTGTGTTCGGGATCAATTTTTGATTGTAGAAATGCCACCACTTTGGCGGCCCGCGCGAATATTGTAACAGAATCAATCTGATCGATTTCAACTCTTATAAATTGTCGATTTATTTTTAAAGCAAGTATGATTAAATCTTTTTTGATAGTTAGCGATTAATTACCATTAATTAGTTCGCAAGTTATATTAAAAACTGTTATTTGCAATAAAGTAAATTCCTATAGAAATTGAAATGAAACAAAAAGAAAGTTTAACCTTGTAATGTATCTGTGAATTATGAATACAAAAAAAAAAATTAAATTAAATTACCAGAAATAAAAAGAGATAAATATTAAAAGAAATTATGAGTGTAGTTATTTGTTTTTAAGATTGTGGATTGGTGAAACTATACGAATCTGTTATAAGGTGTTGACAGATGGATTGACCTGTTATGATAATACATTGAATTGGTACAGACACAACGTTTGTTTTTATGGAATTACACTAGGGATTAAATTTATGCCAAAAATAAGAGGTCTGGAACCATTAAAACCTGATTTAGTGTATTAATGGAAATATAATCAAATAACCGTGATACAAACCAAATGGACGCAAAATATTCGACATAAAGATTGATACCTTACATCACCACATCAAATGAACGGACCATTTGGATTTTATAGGAGCACTCAAGACACCTATCAACGTATATTAAGTTAAGTTATTTTGTTTTCATTGAATTTTTTTTTCTACTATATTCTTTAAATTTTTTTTGAATTGTTCTTTGTTGGGGACCGTCATGGTTCTCTAGAGTGAATTGTTTTCATAGAGATTTTTCTTAGGTTAAGGCCGCATCGCCTTGTTTTTTTTTGATTTGATATCTCCTGGCATAACGGCGCATAGCTCCGTTATAACAGTGGGTTGTCGGGAGGTCGGGACTTGACAGGTCCGACAATTAGACCGATTGCATTACCAGCAAAGGCCGGCATCCTGAAAACTCACCCTATATTCCTCATTCTCCAACTATTATATTACCTGCTTCGCGTTACATAAGTTTTGTTTAACATGTATCTAAATGTGATGAATCTTTTATTGTCCAGCGTGTATTTTCCTAAATTCATTATTTACTGATATTGTTGTGGTTATATTTTGTTTTCATTTAATATATAACCTATTGCTATTCCACAATCAAACGTTAATAAAGAAATAATGAAGTGATGACGCACCTTGCAATTTAAAAATATCATATTAAACGTAATCATATGGCTTTCCTTTGTAATTTGTTTATCTGTTACATATTTAAATGAAGAAAAAATGAAACAGACATATTAGATATTTTCTCTTGCAATTGTTTTTTCTGTAGGAATGTTACAAATCTTCAACAAAAAGAAAAAAAACTCGTTTTACATTTGGTTAATAGAACAAAAGAAAGAAACGGCCTTTGCAATGAAACATAAATAAATTATAGATTGATGCTTTTTTTTGATGAAAAACAGTGGACAACATATAAGTATAACATATAAGAATAATTGTTTTATTTTGCTTCAAAAATTTTGAAAGCGCTGGCAACATGAGGTTTTGAGTAAATTACAAGAGCGACAAAAATGGTATAAAGAACCGATAACGTTGAAGGTTGAAGGTAATAATTGATATTGATAAAGGAGCAAAATATTCCTCCATTAAAATGGATTACTAGTCGCATTATGGAACTCTTACCGGGAAAGGATGGAATTGTACGCAAGGTTGTAGTTAAAACTTCATCTTCCACCTTCGTACGAACAGTAGCCAATATTTATATCTTACCGATTGATGAACATTCACTTGAGTGTTTAGACAATGTCAATACATTGACAGCTTAAAAAAAAAATATGTATATAATTCCTATGATTATTCTAAACTACAAATACAGTCCACTAATGTTGAAATTAATAATGTAAATTTTTTCTTTTCTTTTATTTTTTGTATTTTATAATTCTTCTATGTTTTACAAAGTTTTTGAATAGTCATTTGCATTAAATTCATTTAAATATTTTGAAATTTTGTGATTTCAAGAGCGAGGGTATGTTAGCTATTAATCGATATTTTGTATGTATTGTTAATATAAATATTATTTTTTAGAATCATTAAGAAATTGATTAGAATTATATATGCATTGTACATCATTTATTAATAATATAAAAGAAATATATTGTATTACAGTTGTATTATAAATATTATACTACAACTGTTCTAATCCTTATTTTTCATTTGGCAACACATTCCTTCCTACTCACACATTCTGAATGAAAAAAAAAACAAAATAAAAACAAAAAAAAACTTCATCACTTCGTTTTTTGATTTCAATATACGACCATCATAAAATTAAAATTGTTTTAAGTTTGTCAAATAAAATGTTGATTATATTATATATATTGAAAGAAATAAAATAAAACAATTATTCTTGTATTTGTGCAAGTCATTAATTGCTTTTCAATTAAAACACTGCTCTATAGAAAAAAATACTGAGAACACAGATTTATATGATCCTAGCGGAAGCTGCTCTATAGAAAAAAATACTGAGAACACAGATTCAATAGAGAAATCGTGGATAACATGTGCAGGACAATTATTAGTTTTGATAAAAGATTTAGAAGAATGTAAAGTGATATTAAATCGTTTAAAATCAGAGAATACCGTAAATCCTTTAATATTTTTAACAGAATGCAATTCGTCATTTTTTGTAAGGGTCCAGGTTTGTGACCCATACACCACAACTGGTCTAATCAATGTCTTGTATAACTCGACTTTGGTGCTAGTTGACGCATACGGTGGTTAAACATTTTAATTCAAACCTATTGAATCCTATTAAATCCAATATAATTTCAATAGGATTGAATCGGATTGAATTGGTTTAATAGGAACTCTATTTGAGCATTTTAGCCATAATGCTTTTCGGATGACAGTTTGACCTTGTCAAAAGCTAGGGAAGAAATTCTTAAATTTCGCTTTATTCCTAGCTCATCTCCGTTTAAAACAACATCAACCATGTAGCTATTTCTGTAATTGCAGTATTTTAACCAATGCAAATAAGTAATTATTTAATAAATACAATTAATTTAACAATTTAAGTTTTTCAATTCGCATCTCCTCCCTTTCCACTAACTCAAACTATTGTTCGTCACTTTCAAGTAATTGTTTATATAATTTTATATTCAATTCAATTCAATTTATTTTTATTATATATTTATAATTTTAGTTTAAAAACATATATTATACAATTTAAGAGTTCAATAAAATTAATTATTTGTCAGCATTATTATACATTTTTGATTTCTCAATTTAAAGGTTTTGAGATGCGGGACAGAAACCAAATTTCAAAAAAATTAAATTAAAACGAAATATTTGCTCAAACGGTAAGCAACGGCACGAACAAGTTGTCTCACCCATCTAAACCTTTATTTTTTAATTCCCACAAAACAAGCAACAACAGAACGAAAACGAAAAACAAAAACCTAGATGTGACAGCGCCATATTGTTGATTAACAAAAAAAATGTGATATATTTTATAAGATTTTGATTATACGATTCAATTCCATGTTTTGTTTCAAGAACGATAGATCGTGTTTAATTTTAGAAAAAAATAATCAATGGAATTTCCGTCGAAACTAATAATTAAAAATTAACAAATAATCAAATTGATTTTTTTTGTTTCAAAACAAATTATCATTTATATTTTGTGTAATAGAAAAAAATCATTAGAAAACGGGTGTAATAATAGAAAACAAAAAGAATTTTATTGTAAAAAATAAATGTCAATAAAAGAAGAATAGTTGTATTTGCTGTAATAAATATATTTGTTTGTACGCCATTGACGAGCTGGGGCGTTGGTCGGTGATAGACACCTGGAACATTTTTGTCCTATTATTTGGAAAGCCTGGTACATGCAGTACCAGGTTAAAAGGTACGTAACCAACAAAAAAAAATAAATTAAGGTGCAAAACCATCATAATCAACGTGAATTACTTTTTCCTTCCTCTGTTGAGAATTCGGTTCGTGCTGGTAGGAACTCGAACTGATCGAGTGGTGGACACAAGTAGTGTAAAGTGGCTGGTTCTAGGCCAGCCCAAATATTAACAAGCCCAAATCACTTTTCCATATAAATTTCTGAGGGAGTATGCAATTCATATGAAAAATATACAGTGAAACCACAAGTACCGTTTTCTTTTCACATATTCTTTTTCTCTATTCAATTTTACTCAGTTGAAATACTGAGTATTAGGAACGAACTGTACAAGTCACACTAGAATAAAGAAATAAGAGAATGCGTTAATGGTTTTGTTGTAAATACATATAAATATGTTTTTACTTTTTAACCGACTTCAAAAAAGAAGGAGGTTCTGTGTTTCACTGTAGGTTTTTTTTATGTATGTACACCGATTTCTCAAAAACGGCTCGTTCGATTTGGATGTGATGTGAAAAATACCGTTATTCCGAAAATTAGAAAAAAAACATATTTTTAATGCATTTTCGCTGATTTCGTCAAAACACATTAATCTGTTTGGATATTATGGGCATTATTATATTGCTTTACTTGTCAAGGTTATCGTAAATAATTTTCTATCACGGGAAATATGTATGCCGTTTGTGCAAAAAATCGCAAAACGATAATTAATAGATTGTCACTGATGAAAGTTTTTCCGGCATTTGAAGTTATTACTTTTAGAACGCTTTCTAGCTGACATTTGCTTTATGACTACACTAAAAATAAAAAAATAAAAAACCTTTTTGAAAAAAAACAGAACCGACTTCAGAAAAAACAAAACAGGCACAAAAAAGTGAAAAATAACTCAATTGTTGCCTTTAGAAACAAAAATACGTTACATTTTGATTAATTTAATTTAATTATACCTTACCATAGACAAAAAAATTACGCTATTATACAAAGTTGCTATATTAAAATAGTTACTTTTTATTATAATTATTATAGTTATTATAGTTGTTATAATAGTTATTATATTTTAAAAGTTATTTGTAGTACAAAACTGTTCGAAGTCGGTGCCACATTGACGCAAAATCGACTAATATATCTCAGGCTTGGCACCGATTTCCAACAGTTTTGTACTACAAATAACCTTTGAAATATAATAACTATTATAACAACTATAATAACTATAATAATTATAATAAAAAGTAACTATTTTAATATAGTAACTTTGTATAAAAGCGTAAGTTTTTTGTCTATAGTAAGGTATAATTAAATTAAATTAATCAAAATGTAATAATAATAATAATCCTTTATTGACTTTAAATTTTATAATACAGTTGTATACATTTAATAATTTACTGAGATCAGCTTTTAATAGTAAGCTTTACAGCAGATGAAATTAATTATTATGAGTGTTGCGAAAAATAAATGAAAAAAGAATGTTTATATATTCAAATGTAGTTCAGTCTGCTTAGTAACTAATAAAAAACTTATATTTACCTAACCTACTTAAATCTAAACTTAAAAGCTACGTTGCAAAAATTAAGCGGTAGTAAAGTTAATTGCGTTTATCAATACATTTTCAATACAATTTAATTTATTTATATATCTATCATTAGCTTCTCTAGCAACTACATTGACAAGCTTTATATTTAATTCGTTGTGCAGTCTTAAAGTGCTATAACGTCTAGGGCGTTTATATATAGTTTTTAGAAATTTGTTTTGAATTATTTGAAATTTCTTTTTATGACACAAAGCAATATCCCACCAAATTGGCGCACCATAAAGTATGATATTAAGAATCACACACTTGTAAATTAGTGTCTTATTATGACTATTTAGTTTACTATTTCTGTTGAGTAGAGGATATAGACTTTTGAACAGTGCATTACATTTTTGTTGTATTTGAGTGACGTGTGTCTTAAATGTTAATGATTTATCCAAATAAATTCCTAAATATTTAGTTGAAGGTTTCCATTCCAAAGAAGAATTTTGAATCAGAAAAGGTTGTTGTGGAAGTTTACGGGATGCTCTGCACCTAGTAAAATAAAAAGCTTCACATTTTGATATGTTAATACTAAGTTTCCAGTTTTTAAAAAATTCGAGAATTTTAGTGAGGTACAATTGAAGCTTATTGATAATAGATACCGCCAGCTCATCTGACACAAATATTGCAGTGTCATCAGCAAATAATGATAATTTACATTCACTATCTCTTGGAATATCATTGATGAATAAACAAAAAAGCAAAGGACTCAATACGGCACCTTGAGGAACCCCAGCTGGAATACTAAGTATAGAAGACATGGAATCAAAAATCTGGACAAAAAATGTTCTATCAGTTAAGAACGATTTTATGATTTTAATTAAAAATATTGGAAATCCATATATAAATAATTTATAGCAGACTGCGTCTTGCCAAACTTTATCAAAGGCTCGTTTAAGGTCTAATAATATCATTCCAGTAGATTTTAGCGAAGATCTATTAGATTTAATATGATTGACTACACGATGGATTTGATGAACTGTAGAGTGCCCAGATCTAAAACCAAATTGCTCGTTTATAATTATTTGATTATCAGTTATGAAGTCTTCCATTCTTCTTTTGATAATCTGCTCAAAAAGTTTTCCCAATGTACAAAGAATACTAATAGGTCTGTAGCTTGTAGCAAGAGTGGGGTCTTTGCCAGGCTTTAAAACAGGAGTAATTTTTGCTTTTTTCCATTGAATTGGGAAATAGCCTAGGTTCAAGCAGCACTCGAATATTATCTTAAGAAAATGGATTCCACTTTCAGGAAGATTTTTAAGTAAAATAAATGGAATATTATCTACACCTGGAGCTTTGAGCCTTGGAAGGAATTTCAAAATATCAGAAATTTTAGAAGGGCGAATTTCAGGAATTGGAGCATTGTTATCCAAATTATTGAAATTAGTGCAAAAGTCATTCACCTGTTCTTCAATTACAATATTGGAGTTTGGAATTTGATGAGCGTCAAGGAAGACATCAGCCAATACTTGTGCCTTTTCTGTATTTAAGAAAATTCGATTTCCAGTGTTGGGAGTAACTAATGGTGGAATAGACTTGCGATGGTTTTTAAAATGTTTAGTTGTTTTCCAGAAGTTTTTTGAACCATTATCCAAGCATTCAAGCTTCGTTTGCCATTTTTGATTATAAAGAATATTTATATGATATTTGATAATTCTATTTAGCAAGTTTATTGAGGTTTTAATGTGAGCAAGGCGACTTCTGAGGTAAGATCTTCTAAGCGAATTTCGGTGTCTGATAAAACTTAACACTTGATCAGATAATAACAATTTATCAGTTGGAAGAACAGGCACAAGCGGTATGGATAGCTCACGAGCTGAAGAAATGGATGCTGTCAAAAAATCGACTGCAACGTTGACATCTGAAATAGTATGAATTGAACTTAAATTAAAATTTTCAATTTCAGATGAAATATGATTCTGATAAATGCTCCAATTAGCATTTTTATAGTTAAAGTATTTACGATGGCAATGAGCTACTTGATTATTAAATACTATTGAACAGAAGACTGGCAGATGATCGGAGCAGAGTGCTTGAATGGTGTTAACTTCGGATATCAACTGAGGGTTGTTTGTTAAAAATATATCAATAATACTAGGGACTCCAGCAGGACTATAGTGGGTAGGATCTTGGGGAGCGATAACAACACAATCAGAGTTAATAGAATAATCATATAAAGTTCGACCACCGCGGTTAGTTCTAGGACAAAACCAGTTAGGATGCTTACAATTTAAATCACCACCAATTAGGTAAGGAATATTACCACTACAAATTTTTATAAAATCATTTCTGAGATGCTCAGAATTCGAATATGAACAATATACAGAAAATATTTTAAGTTGATTATTATCACTACTTATTATATTAATACCCAGGGATTCTATACAATTTAATTTAAGGTCAGGAAGAAGCGAATGTTTAATGCAATCTTTTATAAGAATACCAACACCACCCCTGCGAAGATTTTCTCTATCATTACGATAAAAGCGAAAATTAGGAATCGAAAATGAAATAGAAGGCTTTAAATGCGTTTCACTAATAAGTAATGTATCAATATTAAAATTATCTAAAAACTGAATTACCTCAAATTTTTTATTTTTTATACCGTACGCGTTCCACACACAAATTTTTAAAGAATTATGGATAACAGACATATTTAATAGCAATATTAGCCATAACATCAAATTGTTCTTCTTTGGAATGACAACCCCGAAGTCCTGAAACAAGTTCTTTGAGAATTTGTAGTAACTCATGTGGTGCAAACAAATCATTTGTGCTATCTGAATTAATATTAATTGAATTTTCATGATTGATTGCATTTGTTTGAACCACTGTACTGAACTGCATTTTTTTGTTAACAAAATTATTATTACAATTATTATTAAAATTTTTATTGTTGTTTTGATGAGGTATTGAAGAAATAATAGGAAAATCCTGTTGTTGAAATGAAAACGTTGGTTGATTAGAAGGTCGACTCAACTTATTTTTTAGATTCAGATGATTTTTTATTTGAATGTATTTTTCTCTTTCTGGACAAATTATAGAGTTAGATGTATGATTTCCACTACAATTACAGCAAACATGTTTAGTAATATCGTTTTGCAAAGGACACTCCATATCATCAATATGTTCATCTCCACCACAGAAATTACATTTTGGCTTCATGTAGCATGCGTTCGCTCCATGACCATACATTTTACATTTATAACATTGAAGAGGACTTTTGCTGGTGGATCGAAAAATCTCCCATCTGCACACTGTGTTATTAACAAATCTAATATTTTTTAGTTGGTTCAGAGACATTGATCCCTTTTTGAAAGCAACAAAATAAAGAGCATCTTCACTGTTTCGACGATATTTTTTAGGAATAGTTTTCCAAACATTAACTGGACTCAGGCCACTATAGGCCAGGCAAAATAGTATTTTAACAACAAAAAAATTCGTTACAGCAAACTGATAGTGGGATATTGTAGAACACGATATTGTAAAAGAGGGAAACATAAATCGAACCAGCAGCTGCTATCCGGGGGAGAATGGGGAGGGTTTTTAGGGGTTGAAAGGGGTTTTTCGTGATTTCTGGCTAAACCGTGCATCCTATCAAAAAGAATTATATGTAAAAGTTGTAGGGAATAAAAAGATCTACACTTTTTGTACGGACCAGTTTTACCCTCACCTCAACATTTTTCGAAAAAAATGTGAAAAACCGATTTTTTTCTTTTTTCTTGTTTTCTTTTACAAAAAAAATTTTATGAAGTTCAAATTTTGGAAAAAGATACCTCCATTTATTGGAAAAAGGCAGCAATTTTTTCGGAGGGAAATATTTAGACGTTGTTGTTAAAATTAATTTTTTTGAAAAAAAAAACCAAATTTTTAACTGCGATTCCTCTTAAAACTACGTCTCCTAAAGAGTTCAGTTTTGACTCATTTACTCATTCTTACGTCTATTTTTTATAAATGGTAAAAAAAGTATAAATCTATGGACAAAAAGGCGGGAAAATTGTGGTAATTTGCATATTTATCATTGAATAATTGTTACTAATTAATAAAATCATATTATTTTTTTTATTATTACGTAAACAACGATCATTCGGAAATACATTTATGAATAATTAGATGGTTTTGTTTTCTAACTTGATAAAAATTGTTCGAAGAAATAATCAACAATTAGAATTTCAGTCGTACTAAAAATCTTAAAAATTAAATATCTCAAGAACACGAATATTAGCCTCTTTCTAAATTTGTAATATTTTAGAGTAAAGATAGAACTGTTCTTACAAAAAAAAATAAATTAAATTTCAATTGATCTTCAACCCAAGCGCCAACTTTAAAAAAGTTTTTTAATATTTTAATTTAAAAATTAATTACAAAAACAATTAATTATTTTTTTTTTCAAACGATTAACTAATCACCTACAAAAAAAAAAAAAGTTTGATAAAATTGGTAAAGCCGTTCTTGAGCAATTTGATTTCGAAGGTACATGGGATTGGCAGAATTTTCATTTTTCTGAAATATTTAATGCTTATTTTAGTTTATAATATATGATAATTAATATATGATATATTTTAATTTAATATGAATTTTTTATTGTAATTGAAAGGAAAATTCACTATCTATTTGATAAATTTCAGCAAAATCTGCAACTGGCATATTTTTGCTAACAAATATTCGAATTGGTTTTTATCGTCGAACAAAACGTCTGTCTGTAATTTGAATATGTTTTGGGTAAAATATTAAACCTTCAGAAAACCCAAAAAAAGCTTATTTAGTACCTTCTTTAAACCTCATTTAGTACCTTCTAAACCCAAAATAAGTTTAATAGAATCAGTAAACTTGGGTTTAGTGTATGGCACAGAGTACAAAAAAAATCAACCTATATTCAAATGTGTTTTTCTCAAAAACAAAAAATAACAATTGTCCTTATAGGTTTAGTATGTTTTAAGTAAATAACAAATCTGTAAAATATAAAAAACATGAAAGAAAACTAAAAGGCACTTTTTGAGATCGCCATGTTTGAAGAATAAAATTTACTTTTTTGTTACCTAAATAAACTAAAAGTAACGAAAGCATATAATTATTCATTAATTTATTTCCAAATGATCGTCGTTTACGTTTATCATAAAAAATTAAAATGATTTTATTAATTAATAACGATTATTCAACGATAAATATGCAAATTACCACGAAAAAAAAGCGATTTTCTCGGTTTTTTCAATTTTCCCGCCTTTTTTTCCATAACAGTGTACCATTTTTTTACCATTTATCAAAAATAGACGTTAGAACAAGTAAATGAGTCAAAACTGAACTCTTTAGGAGGCGTAGTTTTAAGAGGAATCGCAGTTAAAAATTTGGTTTTTTTTTTCAAAAAAATTAATTTTAACAACAACGTCTAAATATTTCCCTCCGAAAAAATTGCTGCCTTTTTCCAATAAATGGAGGTATCTTTTTCCAAAATTTGAACTTCATAAAATTTTTTTTGTAAAAGAAAACAAGAAAAAAGCAAAAAAAATCGGTTTTTCGCATTTTTTTCGAAAAATTTTGAGGTTAGGGTAAAAATGGTCCGTACAAAAGTTGTAGATCTTTTTATTCTCTCCAACTTTTACATATAACTCTTTTTGATAGGATGCACGGTTTAGCCAGAAATCCCTTTCAACCCCTAAAAACCCTCCCCATTCTCCCCCGGATAGCACCTGCTGGTTCGATTTATGTTTCCCTCTTTTACAATATCGTGTTCTACAATATCCCACTATCAGTTTGCTGTAACGAATTATTTTTTTTTTTTCTAATTTTTTCTCCTATTATTACTGGCCTACTATTCTCAAGGCTTTTCTTAACTTCATTTGTATCCATATCATAGAGCCCACATAGTACAAATTTAACAAAACGGTTTTCCTCAAGCGTATATGAGAACATATCATTGTCATGTTCTTTTAATTTAGTAAAACTTTTGTTATAGTCTGATGGGCTATATGTAAGTATTTTTATGCCAATTGACATGATTTGTATATTATATTTTGAAATATTTATTTCCTTCATAGTTTTATGAATCTCCGTTGAGGAAGATTTTGTAATTATTGGTGGAATTTTTTCTACCTGTTTTCTAGCATTTTCACCAGACGGAGAACTACTTTGCGGTTTTTTTTGCATATTTTGATAAATTAACGTTAGGTGGTAAACCTGCATACCTGTTTACTGTTGGGATATCACTCATTTTAATGCCTTGACTCATCTGCTTAATGCTGCTGAGCGAGCTCCTAGGGAGGCTACGCATCTGGCGACTTATAGTTCTTTTATTTGTGAGCATCCACACACAATAATCACAAAACAATCAATTTATATTTCAAGGTTTAACTTTAATTTGATTTGAATTTATAACTAACAACGAATCCAAACAAAAAATAAAACACAGTTAGAAATTTAATTTTAATATTGAAAAAATTGATTATAACTTGATAATTTGATGTTTACTCCGCAAACACCGAATATCGAATCCCTAATCAAAATGTAACGTATTTTTGTTTCTAAAAGCAACAATTGAGTTATTTTTCACTTTTTTGTTTTTTCTGAAGTCGGTTCTGTTTTTTTTTCAAAAAGGTTTTTATTTCACCTCTTTATTTGCTAACAATAACAAAGAAGACTGCCATTTGGTTTAATATATAATTTAATCTTTTTTAAACATTAAAAAAAAGCTTAATATTAATAAATATTAATAAATAAATTAAAACGATGATTGCTTTAATTTATTATAAGCAATCATTGACAATCGTATTGAAATTTGTTAAAATTGTATTTAAGAAAATCTATCAGAAGTCATACTTCTTAATTTATATATTCATTTCTTGATCGCTTATTCGCATTATAAAAACAGAAAACAATTCGATCTCAATTACTTGATATTTCACGAAATCTATGTAAAAGATGTAACTATTGCTCATTTCTCCTCTTTGAATAAATTAAAATTCATCTTTTCTTTTATAAATATAAATTTCACAAATCATTTCCCGTTTTGAAACCACCACTCAAAACTTTAAATTCGAAAAAACGCTGCATAATGAAAATACCACCTATAAACTTGCCACCCGTAATATTTTCAAAGTTGGTGTAATTTATTTTTAAACGAAACAAAAAACGAAAAAGAAACACGAAAAGTTAAAAAAACACATTTCAATTCAATTCGTGTTTTGCTTTCAATTCATTCCATGTTTGTTTTCTGGACGGGAAACAGTTTAAAAAAAAGTCGGGTCAAGTGCGAATATAACTCGCTCGCCGAGAGTTCCGTGTATATAATAATATGAAAAAACAGTATTTGCTAATGTAGTTATACGTTGGGTTGAATTTTACCCATAACTGTGGCATAATAGTCCAGTCATTATAGTAAGTTCACCTCGGAATTGTCTGTAAGTCTGTAAATACTTGTATATTGACACCCTAAAAGTTGTCTCAAAACCTACATATGGTAGGGTGTACGCAACTATTAAATTTCAGGGTCAAAGGTCACAAAAATCGGTTTTTTGCGCTTTTTTTGTAAATATCTCATTTCCTATGGGTTTTTTGCTATTTGTATATAGTATCAATATTGTAGAATACAAAATTCTCTACAAATTTCGTTTAAAAAAATTTTCATACTGTGAACCGTTTTCGAGATAGAGGGCAGAGAGCGCGCGGTCACAGAATCACTTCAGGTCAACCGGTGCCTCCGGTCGAAAACGCACCATATATAGTTGATGAACTATCGATAAATCAATGATTATAAATATTTGTCAATTTTTATTAACTTTTATATTATATTTTATCATTGTTTTCCTAACCTATCCACTTTTTATTCAGTATTAATTTATTTAACAACACTTACCTGCCCATGTAATTGCAGAATTGTTAATGAAAATATAGGAATTATATCTGAATTTTAACCTAATTAATATTAATAACTTCTTTTTTTTTTTTTTTAACGGCGTTCATGCTCCATGTAGGAGCGTTTCCAGGCTAATCAGCTTCGAATATTCACCACGGTCATTCGCAACAGCGACATAATTACCATGGCAGCCGATTTTTTTAAGGTCGTTTATTACGTCAGTCTCCCATTGTAGTCGTGGTCTACCTCGCGGTCGCCCACTCCCTGGGGTACTAACGTAAATTTTTCTAATCATTCCAGACTGTGAGTCGGCTCGTAGAACATGCCCAAACCAAGCAATCCTATTAGAACGGATACAACCTATTATATCAGGACCCTCAAGAAGGTCTCTGATCTCAAAGTTATATCGGGTTCTATGCTCTCCATCGTCTGTCTTAAGTGGACCAAAAATGTAGCGTAGGATCTTACGCTCAAATACAGATAAATGCGATTCGTCATTTTGTGTAAGGGTCCACGTTTGTGACCCATACATCACAACCGGTCTAATCAATGTCTTGTATAACTTGAGCTTGGTGTTAGTTGATACATACGGAGTTCCAAGGAGCGGTTTGATAATTACTTCTTACATGATGAAAAAGAACAAATAAATTATGAATTAATTTTTTTATTAAAAAATATCATTCAATACATTTATTTTTATTAAAAGTAAAAAAATGGAATAAAGGGTACAAAAACTATAATTTATAATTTTAATCATCTTCTTCCTCTTCATCGTCGTCTTCCGGCTGCTGGAAAATTTCAAACTGGTCTTCATTATCGTCTCAACGACATTTGTCTCAAGTTCTTCCATGATTTCAGGGTCAAAGGTTCCATCTTCGTTAATGTCGCTCTGATATGGAAGACCATTGAGACAAGCTTGCCCATTACATTGACCACAAGCTAAAGAGAATTGCAAGCCCGCTTTCCTGTGTCCGCATCGCGAACCACAACCACTCTTGCAGTTGCAGAAAATTGTATTTAGCAAATCTTCTGGAGCAGGTGGTGGTGATGGCGAGTTTTTGACCGGAGGCACCGGTTGACCTGAAGTGATGCTTTGACCGCGCGCTCTCCGCCCTCTATCTCGAAAACGGTTCACAGTATGAAACATTTTTTTAAACAAAATTTGTAGAGAATTTTGTATTCTACAATATTGATACTATATACAAATAGCAAAAAACCCATAGGAAATGAGATATTTACAAAAAAAGCGCAAAAAACCGATTTTTGTGACTTTTGACCTTGAAATTTAATAGTTGCGTACACCCTACCATATGTAGGTTTTGAGACAATCTTTAGGGTGTCAATATACAAGTATTTACAGACTTACAGCTGGGTATCTCGAATTCCGAGATTCTTACCTAATTTAAGCTTAAATGACCGGACTATAATGGTGGCAACATTTTTGAATTTAATTCGTTTATTAGTCAAACATAAATACAGTTTTTCTCGAAATCATTGAGAATTAATGGAATGCGTATACCGATAACAAACGGTTACAATTCTTGGACCATGAAGATTACTAGATTGCAATGGTCAGCCCGAATAATGTTTTTTATGCCGAGTTCATCTGACTAACCATAATCTATTCAATATTATTGTAGAACCCTAATATTATAAAATATTTTCTGAATTAGTTACTAAATTATACATTTGCTGCAAAGTAACAAAATTGATCCTCAAAAAATTGATCAAAGAATTCAAAATGCTACGTGAAATTCTTCACAAAAACACGATTTTAAATCGAAAATGGTGACTTTGAAAATTTCGGAAAACGGTTTTAGACTAGAAACAAAATAACCTTTCATATAACACCCCACTTGTCAAGGTCAAAAATAACTTTTTTTCGAAATTTCTTCTCTCAACCCCCTTCTAAGGAACATTTGAAATAATGAGATAACCGCTATAGTTTTTGTTCAATCTTTACAAAACTACCTATGACTGTGAATTTTTTCAATTTTTCGCTTTTGTTATGGTCGATGATAAAGGGTGGGACAGAATCAAATTTTCACATTTTTATAAATAAGTCCAAAACCTTGTTCTCGAAAATTACAAAAAAAATATTTTGAACTACAAAAAAAATCACCTTTCATATGATACCCCACTTGTCCAGGTCCAAAATATTTTTTTTTCAAAATTTCTACTCACAACCCCCTCCAAAGAACAATTGAAATTATAACGACCAAAAAAAATTTTTTATTTTTTTTTTGCCAAGTTCCTACAACCGTGAATTTTTTTAAATGTTTTCTTTTGTATTGTTCGGAGATAAGTGGGGATGACAAAACTAAAATTTCACTTTTTCCAAAATAAGTCAAAAACTGTGCTTTCGAAAATTACAAAAAAAATTGTTTTAGACTAGAAAAAAAATAACCTTTCATATGATACCCCACTTGACATGACCAAAAATATTTTGTTTTCGTAATTTTCACTCTCATCCCCCTCCAATGAACATTTGAAATTATAACAACCAAAACAAAAAAACGGATTTTTGTATGCAAAATTCCTACAACCTTGAATTTTTTCAATTTTTTGCTTTTGTAATGTTCGAGGTTAAGGTGGAGGACAAAAAAATAAACACACGTTTTTGGAAATAACTTAAAAACTAAGCAGTCGATAATTCATTGAAAGGACTTTTTGAAATATTTGAATTTTTTTTGATTTTTTTAAACCAAACTCGATTCCTTAAAACAAACTTTTGTTTTACTATCTCCTTATCAATGTCCATAAAATATTGATAAAAACAAATATTCATAATTTTCTTGTTGTCAGTAAGCGTGGACAAATACATTGTATACCTGTAAAAAATTTCAAGTTGATAGCACTTATAATTTTTGAGAAAATCGATTATGTGGAAATTCGGACGGACACCGAAGTCTTGTTAGGAAATAAAAATCCCCTTTATCCCTATTACGTGTTACCCTATGGTAGCAACCGTTCTCACACCATCGTCACTTGCATTTCGTAAATCTAGTCCAAAACCTTCGTGTTCTTATTTCTTTTATTATTTCAAAATTTTTCTCATGATATATGAAGTTTTCATGGACAATTACCTCAACGGTGATATTTGAATAAAATAACCTTCGTTGTTCCTATTCCAGTCTGCAAGTGGCGGAAATGGTTTTCTATTTCCATAAAATTATAAAATTTGTATGAGTTTTTTCCCATCAAAAACTGCAATACTTGCCATTTTTTTCGTTTTTTTTTTCTCAAAATCATAAACTTAGAAAAATAGAAAAATTCAGTTGGGAGTGAACTAGACTGATGGTTAGAGTGTCTTATTTTATTGTTAATTAAAAATAATGAGTTGTGTACTCCTAAATTAATTTTGTGGTTAGTTAGTAAAAGTCTGTTAAGAATAGTAAAATGAGTTGTAAAGAATTATCCAAAAAAAAAAGTTCGAAGTTTGAATAAGTATTAATTGGAAACTTAAAGTGGATAAATTTTGAAAAAAAAAAAAATTAAATCTATTCTAGTTTTGTAATGAAAACATTCAATTTTGATAAGAATGTTTAACAGTTAAAGTGTATGGAAAATTTATTATTGAGAAGAAAAAAATTTATTTTAATGTTAAAGAAGTATTGATTAATAAATATTAAGTGGATAAATTTTAGAATAAAAGAAAAAGATTACCATTTGGAATTGTGAATATAAAATGGACTAGAATTAATTGTTTAGTGGATAAGCCTATAAAAATAAGAACTAAACTAAAGATCCATATAAATGGCACCGTTTTAATTATTATCAAAAATTGTTGAATTATAAAGTCAATAAAAAGTGAAAAGGACAGATTTTGGTGTGAAGTATTTTATTTCTACGAGAATTGATCAAAAAAATTGAGATAAAATTAGTACGACTGTCATAAAGATTGCTAACCAGCCCGGAGCAAGCCGACGAAGGAACCTCTACATTACTAAGTGTAAGTAATAATATTTAGTTCTTTTTGGTGTTTGTTGTTATTGTTCTTCCTTTAACGATACGGAAATGAGAGTATGAAATGAAGATAGGTAGTATCTCGAAAATGGTTATTTAAACTCAAAACATACGTGTTGTGTGTGTGTGTGTGTGTGTGTGGATCGGGCATGGGCAAGTCCAGGAAATCCCAAAGATGATAGGGGTCTTCAACCCTCTACCGGCATTTTTTTTTTAATATGGTTTCAAAGTAATAGCTCCCTCTATCCCAGCTATTACAAATTGGCGCGAAACAAAACCTTATTTTTATTTATAAAAATAAAACAGAATGGACCCTTGGAGGATCTTTTAATATAGTTTAGTAATTATGTAGTGAATTTTTTTCGATTAAATTAACTGTGTAACACGCGCAGGAGTGGACAAGTTGGTCTTCGACTGACCGTTCAACGAGTCTTACGAGCTCGCGCACTCCAGTTGGGTGATGGAATTGACTAAGGGGTGGTTTGACACCGTCAGCAATGACTAGCTGAGAAAATATGACACAATGGTCGAGCTGATCATACTGTTAGCCTACTAGTTAAAGCTGAATAGTGTACAATTCAACACTTAGATCAATTACTATCATATACGTTCATAATTTGAGCCCCGTTTTCTGATTAATTTATTGTTTTAGAACGTATTCGTTTAATGTGTTTGGTGGGAGTGAACGACTCAAGGTATGGTACTGACTGATCATAAGAGGGCAAAGGTTAAATTTGCATCTTTGAAGGTCTAGTGAGTTCTTGTGGCTCTGAGACTGGTTAACTCTTACAAACGATCATTTCCTCTCTTAGCTCTCAACACAGGTTCCAGGTTGTGATGGAGAAGCTGAAGTTACATCTGCTTAGAAAATACAGAGTGCAAGCTGGTCATCTACCAACTTGCTCTGGCTAGTTGTTGTGATTTTTCCGGATTCGTCATAAAACCTGAACACCTACTAATTTCCCAACCGTAGAGTAGTATGCTTTTGATAGTTTAAATTTTTGTTCTTAGTTTTTTCTAAATTTATTTTAGCATCATTTTTGGAAGAGTGCTGCCTAGCGCATGACTCGGACACACACACAACACTCACACGTATATTTTATAAATAAATAAAATAAATAAATAGTAATAATAATTATACAGTTTACTTACAGTTTAAATAAATAAATAACTAAACATTTAGGAATTCTAAATCAACAATTTGCTTATAATTTTGATGAATAATTAAATAATTATGCGTATAATTTTAATAAACAAACTGACTAGAAATAATGTTGGCAAATAATTTGAATAAATAATTAAATTGCCTATAAATAATTGTTGATTAAAATTTTAATAAATATAATTAATGGGCCTAACAATAAGTTTTGCGTAAAATTTTAATAAATAAATAAATTGCCTATAAATAATTTTAGCTTATAATTTGAATAAATAATTAATTTGCATATAAATACATTTTGCTTATAATTTTAATAAATAAACTTTTGCGTCTTATTTTAATAAATAGATAAACTACCTAGAAATATTTTTGGCAAATAATTTTAATAAATAATTAAATGGCCCATAAATAATTTTTGCTTGTAATTTAATAATTAATTGAAGGTCTATAAAGAAGATCTGAATTGTTAGATTGTTAACAATTACATACAACCTAGAACATTTTGTTGCTCACTACTGACTCGCAGATTAGTATACAGTTTTTCGAATTCCCTGTGTACATACAGTACGAATTTGCTATTCCCTTGAAAGGGAACCACGTAATTTCCTTTACGGATAGTAGATTGGTAGATAGAGAGATATATATATTTGAAATTTATTTTGCACTTTGGTTACATTAATTTTTACATAAAAATATTTTTGCTAATTATCAATATGTCAAGAACAAAATAATTTTAGTACTTCCCTTATTTTAAAAGAAAAATGTTCCGGAAAGACGAGTATTAATATAAAAAACTTAGTTCTATTTCTTATTACTAAAAAAAATATTAATTATTTGGTTTATATATGGGTGCTTCATACAATTAAACAAAAGGAAAAAATATCATATCCTTTCTTAAATTATTTTCAAAATTAACTAATCTACAAAAAAAGAAAACTATTTAAAAAAATTTTATCTAACTTTTGATATCAAAATGAAAATACATAACGACTACATAAAAAAATACGAATACATAGGTCACACATCAAAGCTTATTTTTTTCTTTTATAACAAACGGTAAACATTTTATTATACGACAAGAATATTTATTTTTGCAAACAAAAATTACCAGCAATTGAAACAAATTTTTATTTATCAAACTATAGCTAGAAATAAATGTTCAACATTGCTCATTCCTAATAGCCACTCTTTAATTTTTATGGTAAATTTATTTATGTTTTCACTCTCCTTTATCTGACTTGGTATTTTATTATAAAGATAGGCTCCATGGTAAATAAGAGACCGTCTAAAAAATTCCGAGTTGGCTTTGGTTGTATTACAAAGTTTTAAATTTCGCATGCCCCGAGCATGTGATTTAACTTTTAAATGGCCACTACGCTTATAGAATTCCTTCAAAGTTTTATATATATATAAGTTTCGGAGAGGTAGTATATTTGCATCTTTAAACAATGGATAGGAGTGTGTTCTTTTATTTTTTTTGTATATGACTCGCACAGCATGCTTTTGCAAGGTGATTAAAGGCTTCATGTTTGTTAAATAAGTTCCACCAAAAGCAATCAATCCATACTCTAGTTTAGAATGTACAAAAGAGAAATATACAATTTTTGATAATTTTTTTGAGTTTATACTTCGAATAAGATATAACTTTCGAATACCCAAAAAGAGGTCTTTTTTAAGTTTTTTAATGTGAGTTTTCCATGTTAGATTTGAATCCAAATCAAGTCCAAGGTATCGGAAGGTTTGAACCGTTTCGATTTTAATACAGTCCGTAGAGCAATCATTTTTTTTACAGTTAACTTTATGGTAAACATGATTTGCGCAAGGGATGTATTTTTTGGATATGTCAAAGTACATAATTTTTGTTTTCTCACTCAGGATCATAGAATGTAAATTAAACCATATCCTTAAGGTTTCAAGATCTTTGTTTATATTTATGTCTATATTCTCGCAATTTTTTCCTGCATAAACTATGGCCATGTCATCAGCAAAAGCAAAAATATCACCTTGTAAACCGATATTGAATATAGAATTTAAATAAATTAGAAAGAGAATAGGACCCAGAATTGATCCTTGTGGTACCCCTCTTCTAACTATGGCTATATCGCTCAGTTCTCCGTTTACTTTTGTTTGCTGTGATCGATTTTGTAAATAGGATTTAAACCAATTAAACCCTATGCCCCGAATTCCAATGTTCCACATTTTATTCAATAAAATATTATGACAAACAGTGTCAAAGGCTTTTTTTATGTCAATAAACAAAACACCAATTTTCTGTCGATTATTTAAACTATTGTAAACTTTATTTAAAAACTTTGCGAAAGCATCTTCCGTTGAAATTTTTGATTGAAAACCAAACTGGTTTTTGTTAATAAAATTAATTTTTTTTAGGAATGACATTAGTCTATTTTTAACAAGTTTTTCTATTATCTTTGAAAAAACGTTTAACAAAGAGATGGGACGGTAATTTCCTGGATCACGTGTATCTCCCTTTTTAAACAAAGGTATTACTATAGCTTCTTTTAGATTATCAGGAAATACACCAGTTTCGAAAGATAGGTTAACAATATATGCTAACACCGGTGCAATATATATCCCAATTTCCTTAACGACACTGGTTGTAATTTTATCTGTCCCACTAGATTTTTTGTTTTTAAGTTCAAGTATTAGCTTTAAAATTTCAGGCTCACTAGTGGGAAACAAAAAAAACGAGCGTTGCGCATTACCTACTCTATCATGTACGAAGTGGGAATTTTCAGATGTTATTGGATGACTTGGAATAGTTTCACACAGTTTTTCAGGACCATTTATGAAGTAATTATTTATAGAGTTAGCTATATTCTTATTACTATTTTGGAGGTTGTTCGAAGAGTTATAAACTTCTTTTATTATATTATTGTTTGCTGACTTATTTTTACCCAACAGTTCATTTAGTATTGCCCATTGTTTTTTAGAGTCACCCTTTGTTTCCTTGAATTTTTTTTCATAGAAAGAATCTTTAGCTTTCTGAATTAAGGTATTATATTTTTTACACATTTTCTTGTAGCGATTACTAATGCTAGTGTTTGTAAAATTCTTCAATTTCTTCCCAAGCTTGTTTTTTTTATTAAGTTTATTACACAAGTGATCAGAGATCCAAGGTTTTAATTTTTTTCTTTTCCTTTTACATTTTATAGATTCCTGACAACTATTTATTAAAGCTTTTAGTTTATTAATAAAAGTATTAAAAGCTAAATTTGAGTTTTTTTGAGTATATACTGGAGACCAATCAACAGATATTATATGCTGTATTAATAGATTAACGTTTAATTTTAACTTATTCATGCCAGGTGTATTTCTGAAATTGTTATTATTTTTGACCTGGTTGGAAATTTCAAAATTAGCCAAGACCATATGATGGTCAGTTATATTTAGATCATTTGTTTCAGCGGTTATTTTGATATTTGAATTTACCCTCTTCCTATAATGAAAATGATCTAAACATGTAGTTGAAGTGTTTGTTATTCGGGTTGGAGTATTGATTGCTGATTTCAGCCCATGAGATGATAACAGAGATAGATAATCGTCTGTGATGGTAGAATCAAGCAAGAGATCAATATTTATATCCCCCAGCATGCACAAATTTTTGCATTTAATGTTACCTAACAAGCTCCCGAGTTCTACCAAGAATAAGGAAATATAGTTACTTTTTGGGATATACTGAATTCTATATATACATAGGAAAGAAAACTCTTCTTGAGCAAATCTAAGTTTAACCAACAAACAATCACACGATTTTAAGGAGATTTCTGTGAATTCATAATTAAAATTTTTACTTACAAACACCGCAACACCTCCAGATCTGTAATTATCATTACAATTAAAATGTGAATTATATCCATCTATATGGTAAAAATCCGTTTCAAGTGTGGATATCCATATTTCTGATACAAAAATTAGATCAGGTTTAATTTTAAAACTGTTTATATGACAAATGAGAGAGTCAAAATTTGACCGTAAGCTTCGAATGTTCTGATGTGTGACCTTAAATTTATAAGAATTTAAAAAGTTTGGGAGAATTCGAATACTTCTATCGCTAACCTGTGGTTGACTTATATTATTTTGATGTTCTATTTTTATTTAATTTATTTTTTATTTCCTTTATATCTTCCACAGATTTAATGACAAAAAAATTCGAATCCTCTTTTGATTTTTTAATAAAAATTTTGTTTCTTGACACACTTACGAATTTATAACCTAATTCATTACTTAACACTTTAGCATGAAAACACAAAATCCTTTGTTTTTTTGTTAAACTTTCGTTTATGTATATTTTACTTTCGATAGTGTGATCCAAAATTTTTGTAGTCAGTTTTGCACGCCCTTCTTTTGTTTTAGTTATGTCTGATTTAGCTTTAATAATTTCATTTCTTGTACTGCTGTTTATTAACTTGACTATTATTACCGGAGATTTTTTTTTATGTGAGTCATCATGTATTTTTCCATGTCCTATGCGATAACAAGTTTCAATGAGTTGTTTATTTATGTTTAATTTTAAAACGGTGTTGAAAATATTTATGACGTTATCCGTAATGTTTTCTTCTTTCGTAACAGGAATGCCATGAATTTCAATGCATTTGTCCTTCTCAAATTGTTCAAGTTTATCCAATTGTTTTTCTAAGGTTGAAATTTGTTTTTTTAAAATTACATTTTCCTTTGTTAGGTATTCAATACTTTTAAGAGAATCTGTTAACTTTATGAGAACTTCATCAACTCGTTTAGAAAAGGAATCCATTTTTAAATTTTGTTTTTCCATTGCTTCAAAAATTTGTGTGATTTTATCGGATATTGAAACATTTGGAAGTTGATTTGTTTCAAAATTTGTTTGACCCTGAGTACAACCTTGGCACAACCAGTCAGCCGATTTATATAACATTAAGTTACCTTCGTGATCTTTTGGTATATTTACGCATTTTATGTGAAAAATTTCATTACAAGATCTGCAATTTATTTTATTTTCATCGCGATTCACTTTTAGATTACATTTCTTGCATTTAGACATTTTATAAATCAACTACGTAAACTGATTAAAGTTAATATTTCAATAAGCATCCAATGACATGCAAAACAGAAACAGTCATATAACACTCAAATATAAACACTACAGTAACTGTGAAACAATTTTGTACAATGTATGAAAAACAGATGAGATTCTAAGTTATAATATTTATAAAAAACTTTTCTTCTTTCCAAACACAATTAGAAAACTGTACAATATTCGATATATTAAAAATTTTTGATTTATTTTAATTTTCGATATTTTTTTTTGTTTTATATAATTTTTATTATTTCTTTTGAGTAATTAAAATTTATGATGTGCACCCAAACAAATCACAATTTACACTGAAGATAGTGATTAAGCAATTATACCTTCCCATTCAACCCTTTTGATGATCAAGTGTTAATTTTTTTTGGTTTATATTAAGTTTAATTAACCTAAAATTGAATCAGATAAGGGATAATACTTTTCTCTTGGGAATTCAGTTTAAATCTTACGCATCTCAATACTTCAAAAGTGACATTGCAAAATACCGAGAGAATCAGAAATGAATATTTATGAAAATATTTACAACAATAAATGTTTCCTCTGCACTGAAAAACTGAATTCAGACAAGTTGTTGGTAGAAGCACCCTGCACCCATGTTTTCCATGACAGTTGCATTGCAAAGTGGCTAGAAGAGGAGCCACATTGCCCCATTTGTAAAAGAAGCTGTCAACAGTCTGATGTGCATCTCCTGCCGGAGGATACGTCCCTTTTCCCCGATTTCACAAACAAGAAAGAATAAGGCACAGCCACAAACACCCGTGGTCAATCGACAACCAGAGTCTCTCGGTGCTATACCTAAGACGTGGGCTCGACCGAATACTAGGGCTGAAGAAAAAAGGCGACAAGCTGAACGTGCAGGTATAAAAGCATCAGAAATTGTCGCTAGTTCGCCAAAAGATAATCCGGGAAGACAAGACCAGCCAGCAGATAAGTCAGCAACGATGATCGATTTTTCCGTGATCCAACAGGCCATGGAAGTAAGCATTCGAAAAAGTGTAGAACAGATGCATAGAGCCTTTGACGAAAAATTTGCGAATCAGTTACTCTTTTCGGAGGGGGTGAAAACAGCTAGTCACCCGCAAAATCCCTCCACATTGTCTATGCATGCACCTAGGGGAAACCAAGGACCTCTTCAAAATTCCAGGAACCTAGGTAATATAAATCCATCCTACGTAGCGAATCCTGCAGCTTATCGTCATCATTCCTTAAACGAGAAACACTCCACCATCATTCGTAGCTGGAATGTCTCTTTCAGTGGAAGACCAACGGAAATGGAGGTGGGAGAATTTATATATCGAGTGAGCACTTTAAATAACATCGCTTTCCCAGGTAGTTATGATGCGGTTGTGGCTCATGCTCACTTATTATTCACAGAAAGAGCTTCAGAATGGTATTGGAGATTCCATCACCGTACTCCACGTTTTAATTGGCCCGAACTGTGTATGGCTCTACGTACTGAGTTTGGTGATCGTAGCACCGATGAAGAAATAAAAGAGAGAATGCGATCCCGTAAACAACGTCAAAATGAGAACTTTGACTCTATGTTTAATGACATTTTGAGACAAAGTGATCGACTCAGTGTTCCAATAGCTGATAGAGAATTATTGAATATACTGTTGAACAATCTTCGCAGTGAAATACGAAGAGAATTGTGCTACGTTGAGGTATTTACAGTTGAACATCTTCGCGACCTCTGCCGTAAACGGGAAAAACTTCTAGCTAGTCTACCGCTGCCACCTCGTAACTTTCCTCATCGCCCTACACAGACGGTATCCGAAATTGCTCCATCTACATCATATCATTATCCTGCGACTGAGGATACGCTTTCTTCATTACCTGCTACTATTCCTGAATCCAACAACCTACTGCAGATTTCTGATGACCCCGTAATTTCCGATGTCTCAGCTATTCATAATTCCAACGGTCATCGTGAGCCAAACAGAACTTTAATTTGCTGGAACTGCAAGCTAGAAGGACACCGGTTTCAGGATTGTCTACAACCACCTCGACTTTTCTGTTGGAGTTGTGGCAACGAGGGGGTTTACAAATCAAATTGCACTAGATGCTATTTAAACAAGACCGGGAGCGTGCAGAACATCCAGTCACGCTCCCAAAAGCCAACCCAATTTTAAAGTCAAACACCTTACTTCACTCAACTCCACCTTTAGGAATGCGTTGCCCAGAGGAGTTGGGAAGTAAAACTATTTTGAAGCGAGATTCATCAGCTTGTACTAAATCGTCTATACCTCATCACTCATTTAAATCACTTGAGCAGAGACTCAAAGAATATATGGCACTAAGAACAAGTCTTGGAATTAATGCACTTACAACATCTCGTAAGTATATTCGTTCAGCATTGCGTATTAGAAATTTCTGGAAGAAACGACGATCCTTTCGTTCATCGATTATATCCTCAATCACATCAGTGAAAGATGATCTCCGCGCTTATGCTGAGGTTCAACTTTTAGGCAGCACAAGAGTCGGATTACTAGATAGCGGAGCGTCACTTAGTGTAGTGGGAGGCACTTTCGCACTAGAGCTTCTCCGTACCCCAACACTATTTACACGTTCATCGGTAAAAGTTAGAACAGCGGATGGCGCTAGCCAGAAAGTGGTAGGACATCTGAACACTGAGATAAGGTTCCAAGGTCGGACAAAGTCCCTAGATCTCGTAATTATACCCTCCCTCACACAAAACCTCTATCTAGGTATTGACTTCTTTCGGTTGTTCAACCTGTTTCCACCGTTAACAAATCAGATCCCGAAAAAAACCGAAACCTCGGTAATATGTACCTTGACAGCTGACGAGGAAGGAAAACTGCAAGATGTCATTCAGCTGATTCCGTCTTTTGCGAAAATGGGATTGGGCAGGACGCATGTATTGACTCATGTCATTGATGTTGGCGATGCATCCCCTATCAAACAACGCCACTATCCAATATCTCCTGCAGTAGAGAAGTTAATGGGGGAGGAGCTGGACCGCATGTTAGCTCAGGGTATCATTGAGGAATCTGAGAGTGACTGGAGCTCGCCAGTGGTCTTAGTTCGAAAGCCAGGGAAGCTTCGTCTATGCTTAGATTCGCGTAAGGTGAACGGTGTAACGAAAAAAAATGCATACCCCTTACCACAGATCGAAGGAATACTAAGCCGACTCCCGCAAGCTAATTACATCTCTAGTTTAGACTTAAAGGACGCCTTTTGGCAGATTCCCCTGGATGAGGATTCAAAAGAGAAAACAGCGTTCACAGTCCCAGGCCGTCCTCTTTATCACTTTGTTCGTATGCCTTTTGGTTTGTGCAACTCACCACAGACGATGTCTAAACTGATGGATCGAGTAATACCATCAAGGTTGAAGACTCAGGTCTTCGTATACCTAGACGATCTTTTAATTGTGACAGATACGTTTGAGTCACATCTTCATATATTAACTGAACTGGCAGGCTGTTTAAAGAAAGCTAATCTCACCATAAACATTGAGAAGAGCAAATTTCTGCAATCCGAGATCAAATATCTTGGGTATGTCATTAGTAGAGCAGGGATTAACATCGACCAGGAGAAAGTTGCAGCAATATCAGAGTTCCCAGTTCCTTCGTCAGTGCGCCAGGTTCGTCGATTTTTAGGGATGTCAGGATATTACCGACGGTTTATTTCCGACTACTCTTCGATTGTGACACCTATTACTGAGTTATTAAAGAAATCCCATGGTAAATTTAAATGGACTGTTGAAGCCGATGCAGCTTTTGTCAATATCAAGAAAGCTTTGACTTCAGCGCCAGTGCTGGCCAACCCAAACTTTTCAGAACCATTCATATTACAGTGTGATGCAAGTAACGATGGAATAGGCTGCGTGTTGACTCAATTAGGAAAAGATGGAAGTGAACATCCGATTGCATACATGTCTAAGAAATTAAACCCAGCCCAAAGGAACTACTCCACTAGCGAAAAGGAATGTCTGGCAGTAGTTCTAGGAATAAAAAAATTTCGAGCGTTCGTTGAAGGGCACCCATTTAAAGTAGTAACTGACCATTCTGGTTTAAAGTGGTTGATGAGTCAGAAGGATTTATCAGGACGACTGGCGCGCTGGAGTTTGAAACTTCAAGGGTACACCTTTGACATTGAGTACCGAAAAGGCAGTTTAAATATAGTTCCGGATGCATTGTCAAGAATAAACTCCGTAGACTTGATTGATACCGTGACCGATAACTTTTCCCAAGCAATTGATTTAGATTCACCAGCATTTCAGTCTACCAAATATCTAGAGTTAATTAAAATCGTCGAGGATGGGAAAGAAGTACTACCAGATTTACGAGTGGAAAAGGGTAGGGTTTATAAGAAAGTTGGATTCACTTCGTGTTTAGAAGGTGAGCCGTGGAAGCTATGGGTTCCCGAAGAACTAACCCACAACTTGATTGAAATGGCACACGCAGCACCAACGGCAGCCCATGGCGGAGTAGCTAAAACCTTACATAAGCTACGTCGTTTTTATTTCTGGCCGAGAATGTTGTTCCAAGTACACTCGTTTGTATCCCAATGCAAGATATGTAAAGTAGTTAAAGCTCCCAACCAAATTTTGCGTGCACCAATGATAGCTCCTCTAAGAACCGAGAGGGTAATGCAACGATTATATATTGACTTACTGGGCCCGTACCCCAGGACAAAAAATTCTAATATTGGACTGTTGGTGGTACTAGACCATATTTCCAAATTCGTGTTCCTGTTCCCCCTTCGCAGTTTCACTTCTACTCCAATCTGCAATCTTCTGGAAAGTCAAGTATTTCATGTGTTTGGTTGTCCAGAGATTGTGGTTTCGGATAACGGGACGCAATTTAAATCCAAGTTATTCCAACAATTCCTAGCGAAGTATGGTATAAAACACACTCGCACTTTTTTATATTCACCCCAGGCAAATGCTTCCGAGAGAGTGAACAGGAGTGTGCTCGCCGGAATCAGAGCTTTCTTAAAGGAAGATCACACCAAATGGGATAAAAACTTGAGTGAAATTTCTTGTGCTTTGCGCAGCTCATATCACTCTACCATCGGCTGTTCTCCTTACTACGCTTTGTTTGGTCTCCCCATGATCACGCATAGTTCATACTACACTCTACTAAGGAAGTTGGATTGCCTGGAGGAGTCCAGTGACTGTTTAGATCGCGCTGACACTCTGTCTAACGTTCGAGCGCGATTAAAAGATCTAATAGCAAAAGCTTTTGTGACCAGTGCTGCGCGATACAACCTGCGGGCCCGTAAAAATTTGTTCCAACCGGGTGAAACGGTTTTTCGACGAAACTTCATTCTGAGTGATGCAGGCAGAAATGTCTCAGCTAAACTAGCACCGAAATTTGTAGAGGCCAAAGTACTCCAATTGGTCGGAAATTCATCTCTAGAGCTCGAAGACATAGCGTCCAAACGGGTGGGAATTTATCACACCAAGGATGTGCGGAAATAACACATTTTAGGCTTCAGTTTTTATTCCATGCCTAATAAAATTCCACCTTATTAGATCTGATCTAACTGGATCTTTCGTGTTATTACAGGTCATTACAGAATTGCTGTTACAACGTCACAATAATTAATTTACCATCATGCAGAAGAGTAAAATTCTGACCTTCATCCTAGGTCTAAGCGTATTGGTCCTCTTTGAAGGCAAGGTCATACATACAACAGAAGGCAAAATATGGAAACTACTAGACGCCGAGTGCGAGGTACACATTGACAATACATCTAGAAGGGCTAATGAAACCAAACATCTGTTAGTATATGGCTTATTAACATACAATTGTAGCAAGGAACAAGGTCACATCGTGTCAACGGTGAAATGCCAAGCATGTGGGATATATTGCTCCATTAATGAAATCATCCCGGGTTGTACTCAACGTAGTGTACATATTATCGTAGGAATAATCACGAGTATTCTACTCGTGGTAGCGTTGAGTTTGATTTTCAGGAAGTTATGCGACAAGTCGTTTGAGTCCCTAGAATATCGGATTTTCAAAAGACAAATTCAAAGACTAGATAATAAGAGACTAAAGAGAACGAACCGCCTAAATGCGTTATCATCCTTCAGACTCGTTCCGAGATTCAACTCTCTAAACCCCGAACTGCCACCCAGAGTCAGAGAAAAGGTTAATCGAAGACGATCCGCCATACGTTTAGAACATTCCCCGCCTGTAAGAGC
The DNA here is from genome assembly GCA_963693315.1 of Diogma glabrata. Classification (NCBI taxonomy): domain Eukaryota; kingdom Metazoa; phylum Arthropoda; class Insecta; order Diptera; family Cylindrotomidae; genus Diogma; species Diogma glabrata. The sequence goes on from OY856186.1 coordinate 317,790,255, forward strand.
AACGCCTCCTCCTTTACCACCCCGCTCACGCACAAATACTGGTGCTCCATTACGTCCAGTCCCTGTGCTACTGACCATTTGTCTTTTAATTACATGTATAAATAGCTGTGACCAAACCCTATTTTTGGAGTCAAAGGGAAGAATATGTTCAAAAGAAAAGTGCCATGCTAGTAATATGTATGCGTTTAGTCTAAAGTTTGGAGAGAGCATCTGTTTTCAGGATCGTACAAAGGACGTGTTTAGGTTGAGCATATCCAATTCACATATATTAGACAGATATGATCCGCTGTATTTGACCTCCAATTACGAAATACAAATGCTTAGGACTCATTCCGAGTGTAAAGGAGCGGGAAGCTGCTGGAACGGGGCATGTCAATTATATGAAAAGAAATGGAGAGACACTGAGTTCAATAACAGTACGATCGTGGGTCAAGGTTGTAACACAAATACCCTAGGGTGCGATACGTTATGCTTTTACCAAACTTCTTGTACTTGGTACGCCTGGTCGTTAAAGGAAACGGAAGACTACGCAACGGTCTACCAACGGGATAGCTCCATATGGGAAATCGAAATATCCGTGGAGTACAAAGGTATCATCAGGACGGTGAAACTAAACTCCAACAAGGTAGATTTTTATCTGTCAGACTCATCAGATGTTGGTAACGATAAACTGCCCATGTTAGTGACTTCACTCATACATGAGAGTTATTACACCTCAAAATTCGTGATTAGAGACCGTTCCGTTGTATATGCCGTAGATGCAAATGACCTAAATACGTTAACTTCCGGGAAAGTTGGTGATTATCAAATATCATTAGATAATAAGTCTCGAGCGTTCGAAGCCCTGAACGTCCATTGTTCAGCTAGGTCCTGTAGAGCAGGATGTATTATACCTCAACCCGGGCTCGCGCGATTTAGAAAAGATAATTTAAAGATCTGGAAAGAAAAGAAAGTGGTTACTGTTGACGATTCCAAACTGTGGGTAAGACGGACTATAATGGCTGTGGCAAACATTATGTTCGGAGACATCGACCTCATGAACCTATATGTTGAGCCTGCTCATTGTCTAATACGGCAGATTACATCCTATGGGTGTATAGGTTGTAATATGAAACCGTATGTGGTGCTTCAAGCGTACAACATTAAAACCCCCGGAATATTGCCTTTCACTTCAGACTGTTCGTTCCAGACCCATTACGTGAGCTGTAATCCTAACCCGTATATTCTGGAACACGACAACACTGAACGGTCGTGCAGTTTGTATATAAAGAGAACGAACCAAACGGTCAATATCACCATCCATTACCAATTCGTAGGGGTAGTTAGGGTTCCCACGCCACAGGTGCTAGACTCCACCTTCGGACAAATGACTAAAGATTTGCTGACCGCGCCTGAATTTATTAAATCCTTAAGTTTCTCCTTCGCCACCTTTACTCTTGCTACCGTGGTGGTAACCTCTGTCATCCGAGTTTTTAAAGTCTTATTAGTAAGTAAGTTTAATGGTGAGGTGGAACGGGCTACGGCCCGCAATTGATTTGATGGACCCACTGCATAACTATCTACCAATGATATAAAATTTTAGCTTATTTCTTTCTCTAAATCTGATTTAAATATCTTTTCTTCTAGTACGTTCCACTTAATGGGATTTCCTCTTTCAGATCAAAGCAGCTGTATGTTGTAGCTATTTGTTCTGTGTTGTTAGGAAATAAAAATCCCCTTTATCCCTATTACGTGTTACCCTATGGTAGCAACCGTTCTCACACCATCGTCACTTGCATTTCTTAAATCTAGTCCAAAACCTTCGTGTTCTTATTTCTTTTATTATTTCAAAATTTTTCTCATGATATATGAAGTTTTCATGGACAATTACCTCAACGGTGATATTTGAATAAAATAACCTTCGTTGTTCCTATTCCAGTCTGCAAGTGGCGGAAATGGTTTTTTATTTCCATAAAATTATAAAATTTGTATGAGTTTTTTCCCATCAAAAACTGCAATACTTGCCATTTTTTTCGTTTTTTTTTCTCAAAATCATAAACTTAGAAAAATAGAAAAATTCAGTTGGGAGTGAACTAGACTGATGGTTAGAGTGTCTTATTTTATTGTTAATTAAAAATAATGAGTTGTGTACTCCTAAATTAATTTTGTGGTTAGTTAGTAAAAGTCTGTTAAGAATAGTAAAATGAGTTGTAAAGAATTATCCAAAAAAAAAAGTTCGAAGTTTGAATAAGTATTAATTGGAAACTTAAAGTGGATAAATTTTGAAAAAAAAAAAAATTAAATCTATTCTAGTTTTGTAATGAAAACATTCAATTTTGATAAGAATGTTTAACAGTTAAAGTGTATGGAAAATTTATTATTGAGAAGAAAAAAATTTATTTTAATGTTAAAGAAGTATTGATTAATAAATATTAAGTGGATAAATTTTAGAATAAAAGAAAAAGATTACCATTTGGAATTGTGAATATAAAATGGACTAGAATTAATTGTTTAGTGGATAAGCCTATAAAAATAAGAACTAAACTAAAGATCCATATAAATGGCACCGTTTTAATTATTATCAAAAATTGTTGAATTATAAAGTCAATAAAAAGTGAAAAGGACAGATTTTGGTGTGAAGTATTTTATTTCTACGAGAATTGATCAAAAAAATTGAGATAAAATTAGTACGACTGTCATAAAGATTGCTAACCAGCCCGGAGCAAGCCGACGAAGGAACCTCTACATTACTAAGTGTAAGTAATAATATTTAGTTCTTTTTGGTGTTTGTTGTTATTGTTCTTCCTTTAACGATACGGAAATGAGAGTATGAAATGAAGATAGGTAGTATCTCGAAAATGGTTATTTAAACTCAAAACATACGTGTTGTGTGTGTGTGTGTGGATCGGGCATGGGCAAGTCCAGGAAATGCCAAAGATGATAGGGGTCTTCAACCCTCTACCGGCATTTTTTTTTTAATATGGTTTCAAAGTAATAGCTCCCTCTATCCCAGCTATTACAGTCTCACCAAAAGGGTACCGTTTTTACTTTTTCAAAGTACGGAGCCCTAAAAAGTAAATTCTCATATATAATATCACGAGTCGTCAAATAATAGTCGATTATTTTTCATAATCATTATTACGAACGTCATTTGAGGTTTAAGGTTTTAACCTCAAATTAACCTCAGTTTTAACCTCAAATGGCATGAGTGGCGATGTTGAAAAATAATCGCCTAATAATTTGGTGACGAGTTGTATTTAGCAGACAATTTAACGAACAGAAATAGTAACATTATTTCATACAACATAATCATTCATAATAAAATATTATTTCATCTTAGTAGGCGCATAAATGTTATAAATTTGTAATTTATTTTTGACAAATAAACATAAACATGCAATCATTTATGAATGAAAACGGACATTTTTACTATTTGCAAATTGCATTTTCACATAATTTTGTGTGTGACTTTTTGTTTTAAATTAATATATTAAGTAGGCCGAAAATATTCGAAAATATTCGCTGTTCCTTCCCACAAGAGAAAAATAATCGAAACAATTCGTTTTGATTTGTTAAAAAATAGTAAATGAAGCGTTTTTATTGGACCTTATCGAAACTTTATTTAGTGAGTTGAATTGTCATTAAAATTATTAAAATAAAAAGTTATTAAACAATAAAAAGAATGATTAAATGTAATAAGTTTTTTTGTTCCACGTTTTTTTCTTATTTCTATGCTTGTTGAAATAAAAAATGTGAACAGTGAAATAATAAAATTCCATGTTGAGTCCAACAAAATGCTAAAAACATTGTTAATTTTTCAAAAGAAAATTCATTAGTTTTGAATAGAAACCAAAACGTTGTTTGGTTTTCAGTTTATTAATTATAATTAAAAGAAAAAAAGAAAACATGGAAAAAATTTAGGAAATTATTCCGAAATTAAATTATCATAAGTTTTTTTGTAAAGACACACGAAACAGAATGTTTATGCCAGCTGTGTGTCAAAATCATTTTAAATGAGTGTGAATGGCAAATATTATAAAAAAAAGGAATTTTCAAGAAATTTATTAAATCTTGGGTATTATTTAAAAAAATCAGGAAGTTAGAAGAAAGGAATTTTGTTTTGCTTCACCACTGTGGTTTACATTGTCAACATTATCAGCACTAGATTGGAGGTATTTGAAGGGAACTATTTTCGAGAAAACCAAATCAATAAATATCCTCAGTAGAAGACCCCTATCAACACCTGGGATAAATAATTAGGTTCGTTTTCATTTTTTTTTATTATTATTGTTATATGTAAAAACACTTATTTCTCTCTAAAATGTTAGAGTAGATAATATTATTAAGAGACTCCCAAGACCAGATTGCGTCGTGAACATAAAGATCCGACATTATAAGTCGTTTATGACCTTTAAGCGGTGTAATCGATTTAGTAATTTTTTTTGATATAAATATATATAAATATATGTACTATTTTTGTGTTTAAAAGTCCAAATCCACAAGGAATACGTGGAGATTTACAAAGAAATCTACTTATATGTATGAATATTTATCTATTCGCAAATTATTGCTAATCTCTGGTTTTGCTTTACAATCAATCCAATAGTGCATACATGTATAATAAAAATTATGTGAGTACTTTTGATTTTGTTTATGACGCGTTAATAAAAATTGACTGATAACAAAGATTTGATTTAAAAATAATGTAGAGAAAAAGTGTTTTAATTTAGAGAGGGAGGAAATAGTAAGCTTAATTTTATATAAAAGCAAGTGAATATTGTTTAATTGTCACTAGCCAAATAGCTGTTGATGAATACATATCTCGTACTCATTTTTATTAAACGGAGTTTTGAATTACTTTTATTTATATATTTGGAAAGTTAGTTTAATAAAAAACACTATATATTAAAATAAAGTAATATTAATTGAAAAACTAAAAAACACAAAACCTATATATCTTTGGAAGTTGATATTAAGCGATATAAGTATCAAACGATAAGAAATCGTTTGCTTTAATTATTTAAACAGGTCAAGAATTTCAACACTAAATATAATCCAGTGCGAGAAATGCAGTAAATCATTTTCTAGTAGTGAAAATTTAGCACGGCATGTGAAATTTATTCATAATAAACTTGAACTAATGTGTGAGTTTTGTGGAATGGAAATGGATAATGGATAAGAAAGCTAAAATTTCATCAATTAAATAATCATCAATTGAAATTAACATTCAATAATAGTATGAAAAGACTACACTCTTTAGAAAATAAATCCAGTGCAATTACAAAGAAGACTAAAGTAGATATTGATAATGGAGTGGGTAATACGATAAAAAGTGAATTAATAAAATGTGAAATTTGCAATTTAGAAGTTATAAAAAAGTATTTCCATAATCATCTCAAGAGTGTTGAACATAAAAATAACATTTTAAAAAAGTACGAAAGTGATGATTCAATACAAGTAATTGAAAGTGCTTTTAAATCAAGAATAATCGGTTATCGTGTTTCTGATTAATCAACGGATCACGTTTACTACTAGAATTTATTAAGTCTATTAAACCGAAAATAATTAATTTAATAGACCAACAAATAAAAACAAATAATGCTATAAAAACTAATTTTGAACTGTTCACATCTTATATAAAATATGATTCAAAAAATCCAGAAACTGGTGGTAACATCAACACAGTAAAAACTTTTAACACTAAAAACGTTATTCTTACAGAAGGAAGTGATCTTGATTTAACGATAAACCAAGTTATTAGAGACTTTGAAACTCAAACTTAATTAATTTTAGATAATTAATTTTAGATAATATAAGTTTTCCGGTATCTATTAAACATAGTTCCTTATATTTGAACAATTAAAAAATATTAGCATTAACGTGTATGGATTAGAAAACAATCAAGTCATCGGTCTTTTATATTTTACCAACTTTAAACAAAAAAAAACATGTTAACCTTTTGTATTTGGAATATGATAAAAACAATCACTACTGTTGGATTAAAAATTTAAGTAGATTAGTGGATCAACAGATATCCAAACGTGGAAATAAAAAACATATTTGTGATGGTTGTTTGACTTTCTTTAGAGATTGTAGTGCACCCCTAAAAATCATAACATTGAGTAACTGTAGTTGTTACCCATTGAGTAACTATAACTTCTCATAATTAATATTAAATATCAAATTTATTAAAATTAAATAAACTAATAAATACTCTTGTCAATTAAGCATAAAAACATCGCGTATGTTTAATTTGATATCAGAAGAATGTTTTAAACAAAATGCTGCTGAGCTAAACAATAATTTGTTTATGCGAGGCATAAAGAAAATCAAATATAAAAACGGAATTCAGAGTTTGTTCTGAGTTTGATGTGATGTGTTGTTGAATCATTTAAATTAGATAAAGATCTTGTAAAATTAAATATATAAAGAAGTGAAAAATATATATAATGTCTAATCTAATTTTCAAAGCTATGTGTTTTATTTATCACTAAACAAAAGATAAAAATAAAGTGGTGACATTGTGTAATAGGTGAGTGTATCAATCAAAAGGTTCTGTAATCAAACCTTCCTAAAAATGAAACCAACATAAAACATATTATATGGCGACCTGCCTTTTTCGTGCCTGATCACAAAATTTCGGATTAATATCAAATCAGTTAAACATCAACTCAAAGAAGATCTACAAACTCTCCACACTTAAATCAAACATCAAAGTGTGTAATTCGACAAAATGAAAAGGAACATACATTAATTAATTTTCAACACAATTAATTTTAGATAATATAAGTTTTCCGGTATCTATTAAACATAGTTCCTTATATTTGAACAATTAAAAAATATTAGCATTAACGTGTATGAATTAGAAAACAATCAAGTCATCGGTCTTTTATATTTTACCAACTTTAAACAAAAAAAAACATGTTAACCTTTTGTATTTGGAATATGATAAAAACAATCACTACTGTTGGATTAAAAATTTAAGTAGATTAGTGAATCAACAGATATCCAAACGTGGAAATAAAAAACATATTTGTGATGGTTGTTTGACTTTCTTTAGAGATTGTAGTGCACCCCTAAAAATCATAACATTGAGTAACTGTAGTTGTTACCCATTGAGTAACTATAACTTCTCATAATTAATATTAAATATCAAATTTATTAAAATTAAATAAACTAATAAATACTCTTGTCAATTAAGCATAAAAACATCGCGTATGTTTAATTTGATATCAGAAGAATGTTTTAAACAAAATGCTGCTGAGCTAAACAATAATTTGTTTATGCGAGGCATAAAGAAAATCAAATATAAAAACGGAATTCAGAGTTTGTTCTGAGTTTGATGTGATGTGTTGTTGAATCATTTAAATTAGATAAAGATCTTGTAAAATTAAATATATAAAGAAGTGAAAAATATATATAATGTCTAATCTAATTTTCAAAGCTATGTGTTTTATTTATCACTAAACAAAAGATAAAAATAAAGTGGTGACATTGTGTAATAGGTGAGTGTATCAATCAAAAGGTTCTGTAATCAAGTTAAAACCTTCCTAAAAATGAAACCAACATAAAACATATTATATGGCGACCTGCCTTTTTCGTGCCTGATCACAAAATTTCGGATTAATATCAAATCAGTTAAACATCAACTCAAAGAAGATCTACAAACTCTCCACACTTAAATCAAACATCAAAGTGTGTAATTCGACAAAATGAAAAGGAACATACAAACTGTCAACACATAACTATTATTAACATCAAGCTAAACTCCGTCATCAATTTAAAAAGATTATTCAAACATTTATCAACAATCAAATTCAAAAACTACATACACAAGTATTCATCGAAATCATCCCACCAACCAACTATAATCAACATACCATGGGTTCAAAGGCAACTAAGGAGATAAACACTGCACAACAACAACAGCAAGTAAACCAAATGATAAATAATGGTGAGTCAATTTTTTCAAATTTAACGCTAGACATAATTATTTTAATTTTTATCGCGATGATAATTGCTATAACAATAAAATTCGCATTAAAAAAAGTCCGAGCGGCAGGTATATCCGCTAGAAATAGGTAGATTTCGGGATCAGACAGTTATGTGTGCAATTAGAATCGGATTTATCAGATTACTTTAAAAAAAACTAACATTAGATACAAATAAAACTAACAATTCATTTTAAAAAACATATTGTGAATTAATGGAAATGAATGTAAAATTAATTAAAATAGATATAAAATTAACTAAAATTATGCGAAATCTACCTAAAAAAATTTAATTACCGCCACTGAGGTAGAGTACAAGATTTTTTTTTTTGTTGTTTTTCGTAGGAAGTTGGAAATTTTCACCGAAAACATTTGAAACACGACTTTAGCATTAAATAATTATATATCAAATAATTAAAATAATTATTCTTATTTTGTTGACTTATAATTTTTGTTGCAACTAACACTTCTAACAGTCTAGTTTAAACTAATTTAGAAACGATTATAAGGTGATAATTACCATTGCATAATTTCAACGGTTTTTTAAACCATTTTTTGCTTCTAATATGATTACAACTATCCATACGCATACATCACATATATAGGTGCATACAACCAATATTTTCAACAAGTTAACAATTTCCATACACACATTGTTTTAATTATCATTTCCATTTGCAGATCTATTATCTATTTCACGTATTTTACTAACATTTTCTTACATAAAAGTAAATACAGTGAAACCCCGTTATAACAAACTCGGTTTATAACAATTTTTTGCATATAACATATCTCTTTTAAAGTCCGAGCGTTTAAATATATTAATAGCACCTAAAGTCCTCCTCTTATTAAAAACCTCGGATATACAACTATAGCAAACCAATTTGTGCTACCAGATGAGTTTTGTAGAAGAAAAATAACCTGATATAACAAACCATGCTTTCGTTTATAACATATTAATGCACAAACATACGCAAATATAATTTTCTTTCCTTCATTCTATACATATTTTCTAGTCAAACACAAATGTATGTGTGTATGTATAGTAAATATAATGTACCAAAATTATAAAAAGTACAAACCATACATTTACTCAAAATTATAACGGTAAGTTTTTATTTTGATTGAGTTTTTCAAAATATTTTTGTGCAGTTTGATTTGTTGATTGATTCTAATATAACAAGTAGCAAGTGAAATTAAAGTTGTAAAATTTATCACGTTTTGCTGTTTAATCATAATAAAGTGTGTAGTATCAAATTCAAACTAATTATTCATTCTAAAATCAACTAAAATAAAAGCTCTTTCCTTTCAGCAAAATGCCATCACTTCAAAGAAAAGCGATTTCATTAGAAACTAAGCTAGCTATTTTAAATATGATCGATTCAACCGCAAAAACGTATGATGAAGTAGGAGTATTGTTCAAATGCCCTAAATCGACCGTTGCTGGTATTGTACGTAATAGAAAAAAAATTGTTGAGCTTAAAAACGTGGCAACTACTCGTAAAAAATTGCGTGGTTCACAATATCCACAACTTGAAGATGCTTTGTTAATTTGGATTAAAACCATGAGAGCTAAAGGTGTAAATATAAGTGGCACGTTATTTCGAGAAAAAGCTGTTCAGCTTGCCTTAAAAATGGGTATTAGCAATTTTAATGCTACACAAGGCTGGTTTCATCGCTTTAAAAAGCGAAACGCTATTATTTTTAGAACCATTACAGGAGAAAGTCAGTCTGTGTCTGTAGAGCTTACAACTGAATGGAGTCGGTTTCAGCTACCTAAGTTGATAGAAGGATACCACAAAAGGGACATTTTTAATTTGGATGAAACGGCTCTATTTTATAAGTTAATGCCGAATAAAACTATGATGATGCAGAATGAAAACTGTTCTGGTGGGAAACTAAGTAAGGAACGGATCACCGTTTTAATTGGTGCGAATTCGGATGGATCAGAAAAGCTGCCTCTACTTGTTATTGGTAAGGCAAAAAAACCACGCTGTTTTAAAAATATCCAAACGTTACCTGTGTTGTATCAATCTAATAAAAAAGCATGGATGACATTTCTCCTTTGGGAAGAATATGTTAAAAAAATGGACCAACGTTTCGCAAAAGAAAACAGAAAAGTTTTATTTTTTGTTGACAACGCGCCCTCGCACCTTCCTGTTTTAAGCTTGCTTAATATAAAAATTTTAAATTTGCCTGCAAACACAACTTCCATACTACAACCCATGGACCAAGGAGTTATTAAAAATTTTAAAGGGTTCTACCGGGAGCTTATTGTTCGAAGAATTATAAGTGTATTAGAACAAAATGATTCGTCCAAATTAGTAGCTTCGGAAATTAAAATAAATCTACTTGATGCTCTTCATTTAATTAAGCGGTCGTGGGACAAAGTAAAATCGGAAACAATTGCAAATTGCTTTAAGAAAGCCCATTTTCATAATGAAATACAAGAAACACCACAACATGAGATAGAGCAACGAATAGTGTCCATTTGGGATAATCCTAGTGTTCAAGAGCTAATGGATGGCGTTGGTGTTGACATTTATCTATCGGTTGATGATAATGTCGAAACTTGCGAAGATTTAACAGATGAAGCTCTTGTTGAAATTTCAAATAAAATTGTTAATACTGATTCAGATGATTCTGCTCATTCTTACATGCTTTGATAAAGAAAATGACGAGTTGTCCGAATGTAATAAATATCCAACTTCGCTGGAAATGGAAACATCATTTAAATGCATTCGAAAAATATTATCTATGGAGAAAAATTGCGAAGGACTTTTAAATAAACTCAACGATATTCAAAATTTTGTGGAAGATGTTAACGTAACTAGATTAACGCAGTCAAAAATAACTGACTTTTTTAAAACATCCTAGTTAACTAGCAACAGAAAATACAACATAGCTTATGATTTGATTTGTATAATTTAAGTTTATCTAAGTTGAGCTTTTATGTATTTCGCATACTTTATCGAAGTAGGCACTTGAAGTCGCAATAAATTTTAGTTTGAAAAAAATCTTTTATTAATTCTCTTTCATTTTCTTGTACAGTAGTTTTTCTTGCTCCGCTTGTAACACTCTGGTTTGTTACAAACGAAATCGTGTATTAAAAACCATCGCATATAACAATCCTAAATTATGGTCCCTTGAAGTTTGTTATAACGAGGTTTCACTGTACCTCATTAAATATATGCAATCTTTTAAAAACCGCTTGGAAATTTAGTTTAACCCAAAATGCAATTCATTTTGGTAAATAGAAAATGTAATTTTTCTATGAAATCTACCTATAAAAAAATCTAGCTAAAAAAATATTAGAAAAACATTATCAATCTCATAATATTCAAATGTTGTTTTTTTTAAACAATTCGAAAACAAAACAAATACCTATAAACAAAAACCAATACTTAACTCCTTCTTTTCATTTTCCCACAATTTTTGTTTTTTTTTTAAATAGACAAAGAAAAAAAACTTTAATTTGATTTTAGGGGTGATGTATGTAGTTTTATCTATCTACAATAAATTTATTTTAAGGTTGTTTGGGATTACGGTTATTTTGTTTAATGTTTATAAGTTTAACACTTATCTGTAATTATTTAGTCTAATTGATTGGTAAAAATACGTTTCATATACTTAATTTTTTAAGCGCCCATTGTATGCATGAATTTAGATATGATTTGTTTTGTGTTTTTATTTATTTATTTTTCAATTTTTTTCGGTTTTTATAATTTTCTTAGTGGTATTCACTGGCTTTAGATTTTTCACACAATAGGTGTAGTATAATGCTTATAAAATTGGAACCTATTTTGTTAGAACGTTGAAAATCTCTGACGTTATAAATGAAAAATGTATCTAAGAGAAAATAGGAGTTTAAACAACATAAACTCAAAAATGATGAAAGCATAGCCGTTTGCGTTTGTATTGGTTTCAACAAACTTAGCGGCTCAACCTCTGGACTTGGATCATTTTTTTTTTAAATTCTGGAAAGATTTATATTTGAAGTACGTGAAAAAAAGTTTTCAAATATGAGCTTGGCCATTTCAGCTAGATCAAGGGCAGCAAAGTTTAGTAAATTTTTAAAACAGCTGATTTTTGAGGAACCTGAAACGCCAAAGTTGTCATCTGGATAAAAATGATAAAAAAGGTTCAAATATTCAATATTTTTAAATTTTATTAAAATATTATTATTAAAACGGAAGTTATAGCGCCCTAGATTATTCGACTTTTTAGGCTCTAGCCGCTTAACCGGTACCCGGATATGGCCAGTTCACGAACTTGTCCAAGACATTATTTGCCGAAACATACACAGAAAATTATTTTGGTGTAGGTCGAAAAATGCGACCGTGAGAGTGCCGCTAAATTCCGTTATACCTCATATCGTTATATATATATATATATATATATATATATATATATATATATATATATATATATATATATATATATATATATATATATATATATATATATATATATATATATATATATATATATATATATATATAATTTTTTTTTTTTTTTGTTTTTCCATCTCCGCTTATCACATATAGTCGTTTGGCATCAAAATTTTTCCGAAATTCCGAGATGAAGCCCATTGCAATAGGTAGATTTTTATATGAAATCTACCTAAAACTAAAAAGAAATATAGTGGAAACCGTGATATCAAAAAATGAAACAGTTTAAAAGAAACTTCATATTTGTCTTCTCAAACGTAAATTTTTGCTTCATCAATATAAAGTAATTAATTTAGATCTTAAATCACCTGTAATATAATCTAAAATCTCTTAACTTAAAATTTGATAAAAAAAAATTGCAATAAATTTCAATATACATATTTTAAAACAAATTAACTAGATTCAATAATTTAAATGAACGAAAATCAAACAAAATAAGAAAATTATAAAAGAAAGATACAAATCTCTAAGACGAATAGTGTGAAACAAAATTATAGTTTTATATATATTACTTGTTATATTGGAACTCCAATAATCGCTACATCAAATTCAATTTATGAAATTCGTGTTGTTTAAATAAATGTCATAATTTTCAATATTACAATTGATAATTAAATAAATTTTTAACTGAATAATCATTGATCAAATAAATTTTATCTGTGACAAGATAAATGTCATAATTTTCAATATTACAACTGATAATTAAATAAATTTTAACTGAATAATTGTTGATCGAATAAACTGTGACAAGATGAATGTAATAATCTTCAATATTACAACTGATAATTAAATAAATTTTTAACTGAATAATCATTGATCAAATAAATTTTATCTGTGACAAGATAAATATCATAATTTTCAATATTACGATTGATAATTAAATGAATTTTAACTGAATAACTGATAACAGAACAAAATTTTTTTTATTGAATATTTGTTGATTGAATAAATCTCATTGCGACAAAACTGTTCACAGCAATACTTAAATACACAAACCGTATATTCTAAATACATATGATTAACCTTGCAAATAAAACTTTAACTTAACATTTTAATTAAAATATTTGAAACTTTTAAACTTTTAAACACACCTGAATATTGGCTACGATAGGCTTGAAAGTCGAAACCACTTTCTAAAAAAAATTTCATGATAACTAGAGCAAGATTAGCTAGTGAGAAAATGGAACTTAATATATTTGAAGTCGTTAAAATTCTCCCTACTTTTTCAGGAGATCACAAAGATCTTGAAAACTTTCTTAACTTAATACAATTGATTCATGATCCGCTAAAAGCTACTGATCAATTAAAATTAATCACTCTTATTTTGGCAACAAAAATTAGTGACAATGTCAGATCCAAAGTAGCATTGGAAGACAAACCTGAAACCTTCGCCAAACTCAAAGAAACCTTCCTAAAAATTTTCATTTCCAAACGCAATGCATTGGAAATACAATCTGAACTGATAAAAATTAAACAAACTGGAAAAATTGATAGTTATATCTCAAAAATAGAAGGACTAGTAACAGAGTTAAATAGTGTACAGAAAAAAACCTTAAGGATGCTGATATTAAAACCATATATAAAATGACAGATCAATTAGCATTAAATTCTTTTAAAGAAGGTCTTTTAAATCACCTAAAACCACCTGTTTTAGCTAGTAGACCGGAAAATTTAATTAAAGCAATCGAAATAGCACGAGAAGCAGAAAAGATAGTCGATACAGACTCAATAAACATAAAACAATTATATAGCAGGAATCCTACAAACTTAAATTACAACCAAAATAGAAATAGGTACAGAGGATACCAAAGAACTCCTTTTAATTATATGCGTAATACGAATAAAACTTATCCAAACCAATCTGCAAGACTTTACCACAAACCGAATAGTTTTCAAAAATATACTAGTGACCAAAATTATAGAAACCAAAAGTCTGGGTATAGAAAATTTTATAAAAATAAGCATAGATATTCAAATAACAACTCACGCAATAAATTCAACGTCAATCAAAATAGAAACCACAACATCAGACTACTAAATAATTCGGGAAACGATATAGTCCCTCAAATGACAGCGGAGGAAGACATAATCAACCAATTAAACAAAATAGAGATTCAGTAATATATAATTTAAATAAAAATGCAGGTAATTTGATAATGTTACGATCTGATATGTCGGGAGACGTCCTAACATACCTTATCGATACAGGATCAGATATTTCCATTTGCAAAGTCAATAAAATAATCAATCATAAAAATATTAATTGGAATGACATATGCAAAATTACTGGTGTTACTGACTCTGAAACCCATACTTTAGGATCGATTTCGATCGATCGATTCTCCCGCAGGAGGGATCGATTTTGATCAATGTTGATCTACGGGTCTGACTACCCTGCGTACTCCAGTCCCTGCCATTGACATATGAGTTAGCGTGAGATATCACATACCACTGGCAATGGCAGGAGATGTCATTAGCCAAGATGATATCTTAGGGTGCTGGCGGACGAACTTTAATTAGTCAACGGCAGCACTTCCAGTCTTAGCTGGGCAGCGTTCCGTAGCGGTACCGCTCATTAGCTCTTCCGAGGAATCGAACCAACACGTAGTTATGTGTGGGCTTTGTGCCTCGATTAAGGTGGTGGGCGGTGCGTCTGGGGTGCGCTGCATCAGCTGGATTATTGGCATTTAGTTTTGTTTTGTTTTCTGCAAATTTCTCACAATTTGTTTTTCACTTATTATTTTGTTATTATTTCTTCATCTTATCATGAAATATTGGCATATGTCATATTTTGTAGTATGATAGAATTTTTTACTTAGTTATGCATTTTAAAATAAAACACAAAAAAATAAAATAAACATTTTGATATATATATGGCAGTACAACCGCAAAGAAATAAGTCTGCAAGTGGTAAAGCAAATTTGCGCAATCCACCCGCCCATAAAGCGGCATGTCCACGGAATTTGCAGGGACAAAACATATATGAATCAATAAAAAATTTTAAAATACATGTTCAAAACATCTGCGGATTGAACGCTAACCATGACCACGTGCAACATCATCTTGAGCACGAAGAACCGAACATTCGATTCCTTACAGAAACACAAGTTTCTGAAAATTTTCTATTTATAGAATCGCTTAATTCCAAATATAGGCTCGAATCAGCTTTCAAACTCCATCAGGGCGTATGCGCATTCATTCATGAGAGTGTTGCGTACACGCGCTTTCCAAATTTTGAACTACACGGTGACGGCTTCAATACAATGGTTTTAAAGATTTGTCTTCCAGAAATGACTTTTTTTCAAAATTTCTGGAAGAAAATCATTTAATATCCGACAGCCAATACGGTTTTCGAAACAAAAGATCAACTACCGATCTATTAAACTATGTAGCGCATTGTTGGAACAGCATACTTGATAAAGGTGGTGAAACATACGTTATCGCTTTAGACATCTCCAAGGCATTCGATCGAGTCTGGCATGCCAACTTAATCAACAAGCTCGTTGCGTACGGTTTTCATCCCAATGTTGTGAAGCTGATTCAAAATTTTCTATCCGACCGATACATTTCGGTAACCTTAGACGGATATTCTTCTGAGTCTAAACTAATTAACGCTGGTGTACCACAAGGCTCAGTATTGTCCCCAACCCTATTTTTGATTTATATCAACGAATTGTTGAAAATCACCAGCAACCCAATAAATAGTTTTGCAGATGATAGTACTCTGCACAAGTCGTTCGAGCCCCTTCCTTCAAAAGGTAAAATGCACGAACGAATTAATCCTGCCCGGAGAGACGCTGCCATAAACGTTTCAACTCCTTATCATCATGAAACCCTAGGTTCAATTGAAAGAAACCATAGAGTCCTAAATGAATATTTAAATAACTTTACGACAACTTCCAACTGGAAAGAATGGATCCCTTATTTCGTATTTTCATACAACATAACTCCACATACTGATACTCAATACACTCCATTCGAATTAGTATTCGGCAAACTAGCCAACATTCCTTCTTACATTACCACAGAAAAAACAAAACCGCTGTATAACCTTGATAATTATGCTGAAGAAGTCAGATTTAGACTACAAGAAGCTCACAAAAGAGCAAACAATCTACTAAATCAAGCAAAAATTAAAAGAAAACAATCATATGATAAAGAATCCAACCCTTCTAATTTTAACGTAGGAGATAATGTCTATTTACGAAGAGGTAATAGAAGAAAATTTGAAAGTAATTACACAGGTCCTCACAAAATAATAGAAAGAAATGGTGTGAACTCAAAAATCATAATAAATAATCAAATAAAAGAGATTCACAACAACCGTTTCAAAAAATAAAAAAAAAAAAATCAAATTTAATTTAACATTTTCTTTTTAATCATTTAATATACAAGTATCGATTAACTTACAAAATAATATTTCTAGAAGTAAAATAATATAATAATAATAACTGAATAATATCAAAATACTATTTTGAAAATTTAAGATAGATATTACAATTTCAATACAATTATAAAAATAATAGATTAAAAATAAAATAGAATTATCAAAATGCTAGATTAAGAACAAAAACCACACACACACTCTCAAAAAAAATAAAAGAGTATTTTCAAAATGATAAATAATAAATTCAAAAATTTAACTCAATTAAAATCTTCTCAATTTGAAAAACAAAATTTTTTTTTCCCAATTTGTAAATTTTAACTTCATTAAATTTTTCTTAAAGAGTAAGGGTGTAGTGCACCCCTAAAAATCATAACATTGAGTAACTGTAGTTGTTACCCATTGAGTAACTATAACTTCTCATAATTAATATTAAATATCAAATTTATTAAAATTAAATAAACTAATAAATACTCTTGTCAATTAAGCATAAAAACATCGCGTATGTTTAATTTGATATCAGAAGAATGTTTTAAACAAAATGCTGCTGAGCTAAACAATAATTTTCAAATATAAAAAATTATAAAAAATTAATTTAATAATCAAATATAAAAACGGAATTCAGAGTTTGTTCTGAGTTTGATGTGATGTGTTGTTGAATCATTTAAATTAGATAAAGTTCTTGTAAAATTAAATATATAAAGAAGTGAAAAATATATATAATGTCTAATCTAATTTTCAAAGCTATGTGTTTTATTTATCACTAAACAAAAGATAAAAATAAAGTGGTGACATTGTGTAATAGGTGAGTGTATCAATCAAAAGGTTCTGTAATCAAGTTAAAACCTTCCTAAAAATGAAACCAACATAAAACATATTATAAGATGAAACTCAATTAAACAAACATATTAAATATGGCTGTAATCGAATAAAATCTGTTCTCCCTACTGAGAAAAATAACGTTCTTGAATTCAAGAACTACAAGCACAAACTACGACTTCCTTACGTGATATACTGTGATTTTGAAGCAATTTTAAAACCAATAGATTCCTGTAGTCCAAATTCTGAAACATTGTTTACTGAAAATGTTTTACAACATGAACCTTGTAGTTTTGCATATTATATCAAATGTTCGTTTGATGATAGTAAATCTAAATTTGTTACATATAGTACAGGAAATGAAGCTGAAAAAATGGCAAAACCTCGCAATTTTTTCGTCAAGCATCGATTTGTACAAAAATTTGGGATTAGGCTTATTTCACCCTCTAGTTCATTTTCTATATTGAGCCGTTGTACGCTTATGGTTTTTTAAGGGTGAAAACTACCCCTAATTGTAAAAATTATAAAATAACATTTTAAACTTTAATATGGCCAACATTTGGTTTGGATTAGTTAAATAATGATTGTTTTATGCTTTAGGATATAATATCATAATATTTCAACCCTTAAAAAGCACCTTTAATAACATTGCAATTGTTATAAGTAATTTAATAGATCTATACAGAAAAAAAGTTGAATTACATACAAAAACATTTATTTACACAAAAATACGAATTTACATATACAAATACAAAAACAAATAGTTTTTTAATCATATTCATCGAGATCGATGTCATCTTCGACTTCTTCTATAACTGGTTGTCTATATTGTTGCAATCTTCCCCCGAGCACCCAGAACAAGTGGGATTGCAGTATAACTCCAATTCTCTGCACCCGCATGAAACGCCGCACCCTTTTTTGCATTGGCAAAAACCATTTTCAAAAGTTCATCGGGTGCTCGGTTCATCAGTTTAGAACACACTGGCGAGGAATCAACGAAATATACACTCACGCACACATTAGCAGATGTTCCTTCTTTTCTGTCTTTCGATTTGAATGGAAAAAGTGGAACATATTATAACGTTTACTGCCAAAAAAACCGGTTCTGTTTTATTATATATAATGAAAATGCTATTACACTCCCAAGCGGGATAATCGAATTTTCGAAAAAAAAGTTAATTCGTTTTATAAATATAGCTCCTTCATTTTTGGTGATAAAAAGTTTTTTTTAAATGATTTTGTAGGGTTTTTCAAGAGCTATAAGACTATGTGAATTAAATTCCGTAAGATCCCTTAGTTTTTAAGTGGGGTGACTTTAAAGGACTCGAATAAGGGCGTGTTTGCTCGTAAATAGAGGTTTTAAGCAGCTATACCTCGCTAAATATTCACTGTAAAGAAAATCTATGCACAGGGAAATTTTAGTTATAAAAAAAGCTACAATTTAGTACCCCTTCATTTTTTTCGTATCTCCAGTATTTTCAGAGGTATTTTGAAGAAAAGCGTGAAAAATACGAAATTGCAAAAAATCAATTTAACTTTAAACTACAATTTTTCTAAAATTAGGCATTTTATGTAGGTCAAACTTCTTGGGTGTATTGATAATACATATATTAAAAGAATTACAGAAGGGTGAAGATCAATTTTAATTAGGAGGGTAGTAAGGGGGTTGTTTTCACTGATTTTTTCGTAGAAAAAAGTAGGTACCGACCTTATTTTGATCATAAGTCGCTCAATGTTTATGCTAGAAAATTTTTTTTTGTTGTTTGTAAGGTCTAATTGTATACTTGAAAAAAGATTCTGAAAGTTTTCCTCGAAAAATGCAAAGTTTTCCCGTTATTTGGCTTTGAATATTTCAAATTATGCATTTGACGAGAAAATCTAACCTTTAACATGCCGTGTCTCGGTTTGTATTAGTCGTAGAAAAATTATAAAAAAAAGATTTTGTTTTTTTAAGAGCTACAATTTTAAGTTTGGCAGTTTTTTGATTAAATGCATATTTTTCGAGTTATTCTCAAAAAACCCTCTAAAAAAGTCCATTTTTTCGTCGAAAAACTGTTACTTTCAACCGCGAATAACTCGAAAAATATTAGTTTTACGCAGAAAACGTATAGAACATTTTTTTCTTAGAATTACTTTTTCCATCGATTTCCATGGCTAAAAAGTAATGAACAATTTCCACCCCCGAGATGGGGGCATGATATAGGTATAGCGGCATGATATAGAAAATGATCCTTGGGCTATTCCCTACCTTCTGTGAAAA
The DNA here is from genome assembly GCA_963693315.1 of Diogma glabrata. Taxonomy (NCBI): domain Eukaryota; kingdom Metazoa; phylum Arthropoda; class Insecta; order Diptera; family Cylindrotomidae; genus Diogma; species Diogma glabrata. The sequence goes on from OY856186.1 coordinate 317,810,139, forward strand.
TTTCAAGTAAATCCATGCTTGACGAAAAAATTGCGAGCCAAAATGCTTCATTTCCTAGCCTAATATAGAGGTAGTGATTGTGGAAAAAGTTTTATTGATCAAATAAAAAAAGATTTGGAAGTTATATATGATGAGATGCATGTGAACAAAGTAATGAAGAAACTTTCATCCGCTGACCAATTAAGTTATGATAATGCTCTTAAATGTCATATTTGTAATGGTAATTTTGATGATTTTGAAAACTATAAAGTAAGAGATCATTGTCATTTAACCGGTCTATTCACGGGTGCTGCTCATACTAAATGCAACTTAAATTATAAAATAGCTGAATTTGTACCTCTAGTTTGTCACAATTTAAGCGGTTACCATGCATATTTTATTATAAAGGAATTAGGGTTTGATACTGAAACTATAGACTTAATCGCACAGAATAAAGAGCGATATATATCGTTCACAAAGCATTTCAAAATAAGCGATTCCAACAAAATTAAATTACGGTTTATAGATTCATTTAAATTTATGTCAACTAGTATTGATAAACTATCAAGCAATCTTAGCGAATTTCAATTCAAGGAAGTCAAAAAGATGTTTTCCTACTCCTATCACAGTAAATTATAAATTACATCACACTATCCATGACATGTAAATTGATTATTTCAAATAGCGTGCGGTAAGTAAAAAAAAGCGTGCGGTAATGGATTTTCGTATATATATTACCGCACGCATTTAATAAAAAGAAAAATTTTTATTTAAAGAAAAATTTGATTTTTAAAAATTAAATATTTCAATTCATTTTGACACAGAATAATGCAAAGCCTACCACAACTTACAAACTATTTGCATTTAATTTAGTTCAGTAGTAGTAGTTCATTTTTTCATTTTTTCAAGTAATTATATGCGTTTGGGCATTAAAACAAAGTCGTAGGAAAAGTATATAACAAATCTCGAGTTGTAAAGCATTTTCCATGCTCGTGAAGATACTGCACTCGACGCTACGCGTCTCGTGCGCAAAGTTTTCCCTCGCATGTAAAATGCTATTTACAACTCTAGATATGTAATATACTAATTTTGCAATTCCGAATCACAATTCAACGTATTTCGATATTGTCAACTAGATCAAAAAGTGGGTTTTTCCGCACTGTTTTATTTGCGGAAATTGTTTTATTTTTCCGCACTGTTTTGTTACGACTTTGTCTACACCTTTTACCTGCTCTAGTCTGGTATTAATATTTGCTCCACAACTTTAGAATTCTATGTTTTATGCCAGCAAAATTTTTCAAAGCTTAAATTTGTATAAATTTCTAATTCGTTTTTTTTAATTAAATCTACTTCCTCCACTGTTTGTTTAATAGCAAAATAACAGCAACGGTGAAAATCCTTTATAGGCCAGGAAAAATAGTATTTTAACAACAAAAAAATTCGTTACAGCTAACTGACAGTGGGATATTGTAGAACACGATATTGTAAAAGAGGGAAACATAAATCGAACCAGCAGCTGCTATCCGGGGGAGAATGGGGAGGGTTTTTAGGGGTTGAAAAGGGTTTTTCGTGATTTCTGGCTAAACCGTGCATCCTATCAAAAAGAGTTATATGTAAAAGTTGTAGGGAATAAAAAGATCTACACTTTTTGTACGGACCATTTTTACCCTCACCTCAACATTTCTCGAAAAAAATGCGAAAAACCGATTTTTTTCTTTTTTCTTGTTTTCTTTTACAAAAAAAATTTTATGAAGTTCAAATTTTGGAAAAAGATACCTCCATTTATTGGAAAAAGGCAGCAATTTTTTCGGAGGGAAATATTTAGACGTTGTTGTTAAAATTAATTTGTTTGAAAAAAAACCAAATTTTTAACTGCGATTCCTCTTAAAACTACGCCTCCTAAAGAGTTCAGTTTTGACTCATTTACTCGTTCTTACGTCTATTTTTGATAAATGGTTAAAAAAGTATAAATCTATGGACAAAAAGGCGGGAAAATTGAAAAAACCAAAAATATTGCTTTTTTCGTGGTAATTTGCATATTTATCGTTGAATAATTGTTACTAATTAATAAAATCATATTATTTTTTTTATTATTACGTAAACAACGATCATTCGGAAATACATTTATGAATAATTAGATGCTTTCGTTTTCGAACTTGATAAAAATTGTTCGAAGAAATAATCAACAATTAGAATTTCAGTCGTACTAAAAATCTTAAAAATTAAATATCTCAAGAACACGAATATTAGCCTCTTTGTAAATTCGTAATATTTTAGAGTAAGGATAGAACTGTTTTTACAAAAAAAAATAAATTAAATTTCAATTGATCTTCAACCCAAGCGCCAACTTTAAAAAAGTTTTTTAATATTTTAATTTAAAAATTAATTACAAAAACAATTAATTATTTTTTTTTTCAAACGATTAACTAATCACCTACAAAAAAAAAAAAGTTTGATAAAATTGGTAAAGCCGTTCTTGAGCAATTTGATTTCGAAGGTACATGGGATTGGCAGAATTTTCATTTTTCTAAAATATTTAATGCTTATTTTAGTTTATAATATATGATAATTAATATATGATATATTTTAATTTAATATGAATTTTGTATTGTAATTGAAAGGAAAATTCACTATCTATTTGATAAATTTCAGCAAAATCTGCAACTGGCATATTTTTGCTAACAAATATTCGAATTGGTTTTTATCGTCGAACAAAACGTCTGTCTGTAATTTGAGTATGTTTTGGGTAAAATATTAAACCTTCAGAAAACCCCAAAAAAGCTTATTTAGTACCTTCTTTAAACCTCATTTAGTACCTTCTAAACCCAAAATAAGTTTAATAGAATCAGTAAACTTGGGTTTAGTGTATGGCACAAAGTACAAAAAAAATCAACCTATATTCACATGTGTTTTTCTCAAAAACAAAAAATAACAATTGTCCTTATAGGTTTAGTATGTCGTAAGTAAATAACAAATCTGTAAAATATAAAAAACATGAAAGAAAACTAAAAGGTACTTTTTGAGATCGCCATGTTTGAAGAATAAAATTTACTTTTTTGTTACCTAAATAAACTAAAAGTAACGAAAGCATATAATTATTCATTAATTTATTTCCTAATGATCGTCGTTTACGTTTATCATAAAAAATTTAAACGATTTTATTAATTAATAACGATTATTCAACGATAAATATGCAAATTACCACGAAAAAAAAGCGATTTTCTCGGTTTTTTCAATTTTCCCGCCTTTTTTTCCATAACAGTGTACCATTTTTTTTACCACTTATCAAAAATAGACGTAAGAACGAGTAAATGAGTCAAAACTGAACTCTTTAGGAGGCGTAGTTTTAAGAGGAATCACAGTTAAAAATTTGGTTTTTTTTTTCAAAAAAATTAATTTTAACAACAACGTCTAAATATTTCCCTCCGAAAAAATTGCTGCCTTTTTCCAATAAATGGAGGTATCTTTTTCCAAAATTTGAACTTTATAAAATTTTTTTTGTAAAAGAAAACAAGAAAAAAGAAAAAAATCGGTTTTTCACATTTTTTGCAAAAAATGTTGAGGTGAGGGTAAAAATGGTCCGTACAAAAAGTGTAGATCTTTTTATTCCCTACAACTTTTACATATAATTCTTTTTGATAGGATGCACGGTTTAGCCAGAATTCACGAAAAACCCCTTTCAACCCCTAAAAACCCTCCCGATTCTCCCCCGGATAGCAGCTGCTGGTTCGATTTATGTTTCCCTCTTTTACAATATCGTGTTCTACAATATCCCACTGTCAGTTTGCTGTAACGAATTATTTTTTTTTTTCTAATTTTTTCTCCTATTATTACTGGCCTATTATGTAATTGTAAATTCATATTTTTTTTTAAATTATTTGAGTTAGTTAAATGATATTGGATATTGATTAAATCTTTTGTTTGCTGGCTGTTCAAGTGTTCGGAGTGAAAATCCAAAAAATTAAATTAAAATAAATTATTGGGAAAAAAATAGTAGTGAAAACAAATAGTTTAAATAGGATTGTACCTAGTTAAAAAGTAAGTGAGTTTGTGAAGTTTCATTTACTGTGTACGCACATTATACATTTTCTAAATTCAGCTTTTATATTATAGTTTATAATATATCTCATGTAACAAGATGGTGGTAAAATTGAAACCAAGCGTTTCAATTCGAATCGCGAACGCCGCACGCCAAGCTTTTCTTCAACTAGCTCTCACGGTTGGGATGGATTGAATTGCGTTCATTGTTCTTGTTAAAAAAAAAGAAAAAATTATGCGTGCGAAATTTATCCAAACAAAAAAAAAAAAACAAAATTGAAAATACACAAAAAAAAAAAAAACAAATCATTAACAATAAAAAAGAACTTACAGCTAGTAATCTTCGGTGAATTGTTGCGTTGCACGGCATACAAATTATTGGTACCCTTGCTTTTGGAATTGGTTAATGTATACGACATCTACGGCACTGCCAATAAGCCAACATTTGCCAACCACTGAACGGTATTAATGATTCAAATTATGAGGAGTTTCCTTATTTCCAAATTATTTTCTTGCAAACAAACCAACGTTTGTTAGGTATTTATTGTATTAGACAAAATATTTTTGTCTTCAAAAAAAAAATAAGTAAAAAAAAAAAAAAAACCAAAAGAAAAAAAAATTAATTAAGTCAAATCATAAATTTTATTTTATTTGTAACTATCAAAATTCTTCGCCACAAAAACGTTTTTGCAGGGAAGAAAACTGTAAGTTATTTTATTATATACAAGTTTATTTACAAGGTTATCTACATACAAAGTTTTTTATTACGATAATTACTATAGCTTATCATATACATTTAATATTTAATTATATTTAATTATCATATATGTTTAATGAATTTTAATATTTTTTTTTTTGCTGCACAATATATAGATATATTTTTTTTAAGGTGTTTAACGCCATACCAAATATAAAATTTTGTTTTGTTAATATTAAATACTTTTTTTTGAGATAAATACATAAACCTATTATATGAAATACTGGTGACTATTATCTTAATTGTTGTGTGTGTGGGTAGCTTCAACTTTAACCTATTTTCTCGTTTATATTTTTTTTTTTGTGTTGATAATTAATTTAAGATGATCAGCTAAGCACTTGTGCAGATAGGAGTTGTAGGAAGATGGTGGATTAACTTAATCAGAGGAATGGATCCAGCAGGTATCCGACTCGGATGAGGTCTTCAAAAGTTTGTGTGTGTTAAAATCTGTTTTTTTTGTTTTGGAAGAACAACCTAAGGTGTATGGTTTTATCTTTTGATTGATTTGTTTTTTTTTTTTTGCAGTGATTCCAGGTCGTTACAAGATAATGGTAAACCCCACCCCGATCCACTGTCAGCTAGCTGGGGATCATAATCCACTGCTAACCATTAAAATTCTTGTAATGACAAAATTGAAATTCCGTGATAAGGGGATGCAACCAAGTCAATATTAAAGATCATATTAATGTTCACTCGTCGGTGCATCCTATAACACCCACTTGTCATAGTTTCATAGAAAATTGTCTCAATGCTAAGTTGATAATAGAAATGTTTACTTATATTTTAATATGAATGTTGAATGTAAAAAATTTGGTTGCAGAATAATTTTGTTTAATTGTGTTTTCGGAATGGCAAAAAACGTTTTGTGCAACTCGTTGCACAAATTGATTTTTTCCGCACTTGTCGTACTTTGTCCAACTCGGCTTCGCCTCGTTAGACGAAATTACGACGCGTGCGGAAAAAATCAACTTTGTGCAACTAGATACACAAAGTACTATTCCTTTACCAAATGATTTCGATCTTATAAGGAAAAAAGGTGTTTTCCCGTATGATTTCCTTGACTCTTTTGAACGATTTAATGATTTGCATCTGCCATCCAAACAGAAGTTTTTTAATAAATTACAAAATACTAATATAACCGATGGTCAATATAATCATTCTTCAAATGTTTGGAATACATTTAAGTGTAAGAACTTAGGAGAATATTCTGATTTATATTTGAAATCAGATGTTCTTATCCTAGCTGATATATTTGAGAATTTTCGCAACGTTTGTATGCAAACCTATGATCTTGATCCTGCT
>OY856186.1:317816414-317902010 GCA_963693315.1 Diogma glabrata
GAAGTACGAATAAGCCTAAAACTAATTATTATTGAAATAACGCATGATGTTCTTACTATTTTTTATTTATATGAACCGGCATATCATATAGTCATGAATGATGCTTATAGAATATTTTATATTTACCATTTCGTGTGGCTATCGTAATGTATGTAAAATATACGACACTGATTTTGCCCAAGTTATTATTCTGTAGGAATTGGAATATCGTATATGCATTTACGCTGTTTCAATATTTAACCAAATTCAAATTTGCATTTACGTTAATTAACAATATATAAATTCTCACCCCCAGTTATAAAATAATTGGAAAATTATTCTTTACTTACTTGAGTTTAATTGATCTCAAAATTCCAAAATTAATTGATCTCAAAAATCCAAAAATAATTGGAAAATGTTAAAACGCCACTCTAGACATCTGTAATGGATAGTCTGGGATAACATAGTATATTATGGTCGCAGTTTCCTTAGTTGTTGTTCCTTATATTAATCGGTACCACTTGTAATAGATTCTCATCCCTTCGTCATCAATAGTCATGTTTCATGTAGTTTCCTTAACCCATAGTTTCCTTATGTTTCTCAAAATCTACTAAATCTGCAATAGCCGGACAAACGTATGGGAGAAAGAAAATTACACTAATTACCGTGAATTATTTATTCATTGATATAACACAATATTGGTTAATTTGAATTAATTGATAATTTTCCTTAATCATCATCCGTATAATCACTAAAAATTAATCAGAATTTAATCTTACAAGCACTAAAATTGACGCGCGTTGTGCTTCCATTCGATTGTCCTCGCCTTACTACTTGAGTTTGAACTTTTTTTGTTTCAAAACACAAACCGTAATGAAATAACGAAATTCTCAAAACCTCACAACAGCTACGTGTATTTTGTTCCCAATCGTCAACATACAACGAATTACTATTTCTGCTTGGTTAAACATTTGATTTGTCTTTGTATGAGTGTTTTGCTTTAAACAATCCTTCCGTGATTGATCTGAACTTCACGGTATTGATATTGCAGAATGTAGTTATTAAATGTCTAAACATCACTACATTGATCGAATCTGTATTTGATTCATTTTGAATTCAATTATACGTGTTATGAATGTGTCGGAAATATTGGGGATCCCAACCTTATTTTTAGTACAATATTATCAAGTAGCAAACGGTTTTGTGAACTATAATAGGTTCCCAATAATTTGAAAATCTGATGTAAATTAATTATCTTTCATCTAAATACTTTATTCGAGTTATTGCGAGATTAAAAATTTGACTATATAATGAGCACGGTAACTTATTCTCTCGCTCAGTTCAATTAGCGATTCACATAGTACTCGCGCAATCTATTACATTCGCATTATGTTGTTGCATTTTTGACGTTCAAGTTAAAAATTCTAATTATCCGTGCGGGACATGGATATCGTTTTTCTGATTCATGTGCTATTAATTTCAATTTGTTCAGTGTTAGTTGTTATAGCTTAAATAAAATTTTATTGTGTGATTTAGTGTAATTAGGGAGACTTGCTACCTCTAATATTAAATAATACAACCATTGTGCAAGTGGATCTGCTGAGGTTGAGATAGCGGTAGAATTAGCGGAAAGCGGTTTGTTTAGAATGCCGTGATTAAAAAGGTAAAGAATCATGTATAATTGCTTGTCTCATAGTAAATTAGAACAAACAAATTGAAAATTGCTCAGTGAACGAAACTGAACATACCTAGATGTTTCGTAATAAATTTGACACAAATAATATTAGTGAAAACCTGTAAATTCTTGTATGCTTGTTAGTACATGTAAATAGTAATTCATTTAGTGAAAAGAACTGTAAATTTCGTTATGATTCATAGTAAATGTATGTAGTAATTTATTTAGTGAAAAGAACTGTAAATTCTGTTATAATTCATAGTAAATGTAAATAGTAATTCATTTAATGAAAAGAACTGTAAATTCTGTTATAATTCATAGTAAATGCATGTAGTAATTTATTTAGTGAAAAGAACTGTAAATTCTGTTATAATTCATAGTAAATGTAAATAGTAATTCATTTAATGAAAAGAACTGTAAATTCTGTTATGATTCATAGTAAATGTAAATAGTGATTGATTTAGTGAAAAGAACTGTAAGTTCTGTTATGATTCATAGTAAATGTATATATGAAAGTTGTCGGGTGAGCAACCGTAAATTCATGCTTGGTTAATAGTATAAGTAAAATATTACTAGTTCCATAAAATCAACTAATAAACCTGTAATTTAGTGTTTGTTCAGAAATAATTTAAAAAAAAAAACAAGGGGAATCAGACGAAAACGGCTCTGGTTCAGTATAAGATTGTAAAATGTTACTTGTTTAGAATATCGTTAAATTAATGCTTGATTTAATAATAAAAAGAAGAGAATAATAACTGTTTTGATTATCGCCTTGGTCGATAGGGAATACGAAAAGTTGAAAGTATTGAGGGCGGGAGCGAAAGAATCAACCTAAAGGAAATTTGAATTTATCTATGGGTGTCTTCAACACGACATTTGAATCAAATTTTTACTACTAATGCCATATCTTATACCTATTTCAACGCAACTTTCCTGGAAGTGTCTTTGTTATTACTGCCATATTGATATAGAGTTTTTTTTTGGTTATTGCCACCGTAAAGCCACGCATTATTTATATACCGTTCTTGCTGATAATATCGTATTTTCTACACAACATTTTTACCAAATTTTGGCTATTACAACTGATTATTTATATACCAGTTTTTTTTTGCTGATACTATCGTATTTTCAACGCGACATTTTTACAATATTTTGGGATATTGCAACTGATTATTTATATGAAATTTTTGCGGATATTATCGTATTTTCAACGCAGCATTTTTTACAAAATTTCGGAATATTGCAACTGATTAATTATATAAAGTTTTTGCTGATATTATCGTACTTTTCAACGCAACATTTTTACAATATTTTGGGATATTACAACTGATTATTTATATACAATTTTTGCTGATATTATCATATTTTCAACGCAACATTTTCACAATATTTTGGGATATTTTCAACTGATTATTTATATACAATTTTTGCTGATATTATCGTAATTTTCAACGCAACATTTTTACAATATTTTGGGAAATTGCAACTGATTATTTATATACAATTTTTGCTGATATTATCGTATGTTCAACGCAACATTTTTACAATATTTTGGGATATTGCAACTGGTTATTCGTATACAGTTTTTGCTGATATTATCGTAATTTTCAACGCAACATTTTTACAATATTTTGGAATATTGCAACTGATTAATTATATAAAGTTTTTGCTGATATTATCGTAATTTTCAACGCAACATTTTTACAATATTTTGGGAAATTGCAACTGGTTATTCGCATACAATTTTTGCTGATATTATCGTAATTTTCAACGCAACATTTTTACAATATTTTGGGAAATTGCAACTGATTATTTATATACCAATTTTGCTGATATTATCGTAATTTTCAACGCAACATTTTTACAATATTTTGGAATATTGCAACTGATTATTTATATACAATTTTTGCTGATATTATCGTATTTTCAACGCAGCATTTTTACAATATTTTGGAATATTGCAACTGATTAATTATATAAAGTTTTTGCTGATATTATCGTAATTTTCAACGCAACATTTTTACAATATTTTGGAATATTGCAACTGATTATTTATATACAATTTTTGCTGATATTATCGTATTTTCAACGCAGCATTTTTACAAAATTTCGGAATATTGCAACTGATTATTTATATACAATTTTTGCTGATACTGTCATATTTTCAACTCCATATTTACCCCAACTGGTTTGCTATTGCTGCCGAACTGACCACGCACCAGTGGATTATCCGTACATTTATTTTTGTAATACCATGCCTGTTGGATGAATCATCACTGATGGAGGGCTAAGGCCGAAGGACTTGGACGACTGGAGGATTAATCATGGGGTGAGTGGACTTGTTTTATTACCTTTATTTTTTTGTTGCCTAACGTAAAAGTGTGAATGTGTGGGCGAACGATAGTATGCGTGAAGTGTGAGTGTGTGAGCGTCTGAGAGTGATTGTGGAGGGGTTGGACGTGTTGATCGTGGGTCTTTCGCCAATGGGGTCGCCAGAGTCTTCGTTTTTCCACTTGTATTTCTTTCCATTTCTGCAAATTTTCGTGAATAGCGTACATGTCTGTATTTGTGCTGAAGTAGCAGGGTTACTTTATCGTTCCCATGGTCTGAAGCTAGTTTGGGGCTTGAAAATCAATCTCGCTAGGTACGCTTCCTGCTATGTCCTTCTCATTGGTTCGCCAATGAGAAAGCGCTTCATTACAAATTGGCGCCCAACGTGGGGCTTCTCTAAGGGTCCCTACAGCAATGTAGGACTCTGGAGGAGTCCCTCCATATTTTCAAAAAACTTGGAAAATTTTTTTAAAATTTTTCTTCTTCAAATTCAATTTCATTATCCACCATATAATAGTTAAAGACTCTGGCGGCGTGGAAGCAGTACCCTGCTTCACACGCGCAGGAGCGAAGGAGGTCTTAGATTCCTTAGACTTTTCTTCGATGGGGTTTTGCGTCCCCACGCCTCCAGCAATGTTTCTCCTTTCTATTTTTCTATGAAACGCAAGGGTGAGAATGATTCTACGGGATCATTCTCAATGGGCCTTACAAACCCACGGACCCTAGTAACGGCTGGGTTTCTTACTGGCACGGGGAATGCCAGAGGTGACCAGATGCCAGGATTAGATATTTGTGAAATGGTGTATACGCCTATCACATCCATCCTGGTCATCTGGTTATGCTCTGGGTTCGCCGTGGCAGCGAGATTCACAGCTGGGCTAAAGACTCCATAACGTTAGAGTCCCCTCCCTGGAGCGTTAGCACCCTATGGTCTGGGTGGTCCGGTTCTCGCGAATGATACTGGGGAACATCTTCTAAAGCAGTTTGATATCAACTGCTGAGGGAAGATGTTCGCCCAGCCTTCATGTCGTGAGTTAATTGGATTAGCTCAGACCATAGCACCTTCCGTATGAGTTGGTGGTGTGGATCGCAGTTGGCGAGTGTTGTTGATTGAATGGTGGTTCAGAGGATTTATCTTCTGACCACCCCATCAGCACTCGTCCGCTGTGTGAGACACTACCAGCTCTTACCCAATCTCACTCCTTTCCCGCCCTATCAATTCCCTTCCTTATACCTCCCTTCCTGCTCCCTTTCCCCTACCTTTTCCCATCCTTTAACGTAGGTAATTTTAACTTTTTCTTTGGTCCCACCACAATATAAAAACCAACAAATTATTAAGGAAAGACCGGCGATCACCACTTCCAACCCCAGTGTGATGAATAACCCTTGATTGGTCCGTCCGTCCTCTGTCCGTTGTTATTAATACGAATAAACGAATAAATAGAAAATAACTAAACAATTAAATAAATAATTGAATAAATAATTAAATATCCGCTGATATTATCAGACACTAATCCGTTTCGTTCCATCAATTTTAGATCCAACCAAAAATAATAAATAAATAAAAATATTATACAACGAAAACAAACAAGAACTATAAAGAATAGACAAAAGAAGACCAAATAAATAAATCAAGAATTGCCAAGCAACCTGGAATATACTTACCAACGTGGAAGCCAGCCCGGAGCAGCAAATTAATATTAGCCATTAGGTTTACTATTATATTTTTTTATTACAATTGTTCATTGCATGTTAGTTTTAAGCACCTAGTTAAAAGTTCTAAATTTTTTTGTTAATTTTAAGTATTTTCTTGCCGAACCGGTAGGCTTGCCGCACTGTTTTTTTTTATTTTCGAGTTCTGGGAACTCCAGAGTCATCCGAAATCGATTCGGAAATTTTTGTTTATTCCACCGCCTACAATAGTGTAATATCTTAATTTTCCCGCAGGTTGATTCATAAATTTTGTTCTCCATTTACATCGTCAATAATAGTATAGCTTACTCGTTTTTTTTTTTTCTCTCGCACTTCATTTTTTCGCGTTTGTTTGATCACCGGATTAAACTACTATCCGTTAAAACCAGTAAACTTTCTTTAGCTTGACATCGTCTGTCCTGGGATCGTCGGATTTGCCCAGCCCCAATTGAGTCCGAAATTTGTATTTATCAATCCACTTTGTGTCTCCATAGCCTTAGAATACCGATTTAATCTCCGAGGTCCATTGTTTTGTTCGCTTTGTCGTAAGTGAGAAAGTCAGACGAAGCATTCTATTTTCTTAGTTTGCCTTTTTTCTTTTCATTTAGATTCGAGCCCGGAATTGGGTCTGAACATTTTTCATAATTGCCATCTTCTGCCATATTTGTAGTATACTTTTTTTCTCAAATCTCACCGTTTATTTTTTTGTTCTGTTCATATATCAGCACCTTGGAAAACAGTTGTAAATAGTAATAAAATAATATCAAGATAATAATCAATCTGATTTAATATAATCGTCGAATTGGAGGAAAATATTGCGCAGCTGTTTGAGGTTTGAAACGCTAAACTCCCATATAGTTTTTTTTAAATTCTGCCTTAAAATATTCAAAGTAATCAAATATTGGAATAAAGTAATCTTTTCTGTTGATAATTAAAATTGTTTATTTGGATTCAAAGTTCACATCGATAGTGTAATAATTTTCGTTTCGCTCTCCATATACGTGCATTTATTGATCTGGTCCTGTGCGGCGGTTTGAGATTCATAATGTCTGCCGCTGATAAGATTGACGTTCTGGATAGGTCCAGCTCTTGTGCTGTTTGTCAACACGAAATAGTGCCGGCCGACGTAAAACTTCTCACTCGGTGTAACCACCTCTTTCATGACATCTGCCTCAACGACTGGTTGTTGCAGAATCGCACCTGCCCAATTTGTCGAGCCGCTTGTGAGCGTGCAGAATTACAAAGGTTACCCCGAGGGATGGATAAAACTAATGATACTGTGGTACCACCTCCACCGAGACCTGTGACTCGCTCTATTACCGCAGGTTGGCAACGTCGTCCTAGTATTGGAAATCAACACTCTTCCACTCCCTTGGCAAACCAACTCCCACGATCTAGACTCGCCGATGAAGTGCGAGTGAATATAGCTCAACGATCTCCCATATATGGTGCCGCTGCAGCGGAAGATCACGGTTTTCAGGAAGCGGTAAATGCACACATCGATCAGGAAATTTCAAGAATTAATCACTCAATGATGCAATCACGTGCTCCAGCACCTGAAGTGTTGTTACCTCTAGCACCAATTGCAGTATCACCCACCACCCCGCGTCATCCATCGGTTCATTCAAATTATACGCCAGTAAATGCGTTTGTGCAAAATAATGTACCAGTACCACCAATGTTTGCTGAACCTCATCCTGCTCTTGCTCCAGCTAGAATACGAACACATCCCGATCAGCACTCTACCACAGTTAGAAATTGGAACGTAACGTTCTCAGGCAGACCCGATGGTCTGGATGTTGAAGCATTCATCTTCAGGATAGAGCGGCTGACAGAGATGTGTTTAAATAGCGATTTTTCTATTGTTACCCGTTGTCTGTACCTGTTGTTCACCGATCGAGCAGCTGATTGGTTCTGGAGATATTTTCGCCAGAACCGACAGCTTATTTGGACTGACTTATGTCATGCTCTGCGAATAGAATTTCGGGACCGGCAGACGGACGAAGAGATAAAGGAGCGGATGAGGGCCAGGAAACAGCGGCCCACTGAATTGTTTGACGAATTCTTACAATCAATTTATCGACTGGCGGATAAACTTCGAGTACCGATGTCGGACGCGGAGTTATTATCCTTGATACGCAACAATTTACGATTGGAAATTAGGAGGGAACTACTTTATGTCACCGTTTATGGTCTGGAACATCTGCGCCAGCTCTGCCGTGATCGCGAAAAATTATGGGCCGAGTCAACAATCAGACCGCGAGATTATATCAGTAGACCATCTAGACCGGTGTCAGAAGTAGACTTGGTTAGTGAATTCTCACAAATTCAAATTAGCGAAATGCCGACTGAATCGCTACCAATTGCATCCAACGAACTCGCGGCAATACAGCCCGCCCCTAATATGAGACGAATAACCAGTTCAACTATTTGTTGGAACTGTAAACGACCTGGTCACCGGTGGCACGATTGTCGTGAATCACAGCGTTTGTTTTGTTGGGGATGTGGGAAGGATGATGTATTGTGTCCTAATTGTGAAAATTGTCGGGGAAACCGAAGGGGGGGCCAGAATCCCAACACCTTTTCTCGCTCCCAGGACACCTCTTAGACTCATCTGAGCCTAAAAATAGTTTGTCTCCTGATCCTTCAAATATTTCATCAACTAGTCCCAATAACCTATTAGTGCACAATACAATGTTGAACCGAGCTTCAACATCCAATTTGATAGAACACTCTTGGAATACTCTACCTGTAAGTAACAGAGACGAAACAGATAATAATTCCATTATCGTCACCCCTGAAACACCGATTACAAATGCGACTTTTAATGATTTGGTACCCACTCATGATACTGATATGAAATTATTGAAACGAACACCCGTTCATACTGAACCACCTCCATTATGGACCAAAAACAAATCGTTCCAACAACGATTGAACGAATACCTGAAGGTGCGCTCAAACATATTTGTCGATTCATTATCATCTTTGAAACTTCCATCGCGCTCTGCGCTCCGTTCTCGTATTTATTGGCAACAACGGCATTTGTTTAAAACTAAAACCATTTCCTCTATTGTGAAATTGGCCAACGATGTGAGATCTTATGCCACAGTGTCAATATTGGGTAAACAACATACTGGACTGTTGGATAGTGGAGCGTCCTTGACTGTAATTGGTGGTGATTTTGCTAAAGAAATCGTACAGACTCCAGACCTTCTGACTTATTCGTCTGCCGTAGTGCGTACTGCCGATGGCCAAAGACAGAAGATCTTGGGGTTTGTAAAAACAAAGATTTCATTTATGAACCAAGTCAGAACCCTGGACGTCTTCATTATCCCGTCTTTGACTCAAAATCTATATCTAGGTATAGATTTCTTTAACGCTTTTGGTTTGTTTAACCCGATATTTAACTTACCTACATTTTCGACTACGGAGTCAGGAATTTCAGAATTGTCTATGGACAATCAAGCACGTCTACAAAACACTATTCAGCTTCTACCATCATTTTCAAAAATGGGTCTGGGTCGAACACATTTGTTGGAACACGTTATTGATGTGGGGACTGCAGCTCCCATCAAGCAACGACACTATCCAATTTCGCCCGCCATTGAGAAACTGATGGGAGAAGAACTGGATAGGATGTTATCTCTGGGTATTATAGAGGTTTCTAACAGTCCTTGGTCGAGTCCCGTGGTCTTAATTCGCAAACCTGGGAAGAATCGTCTTTGTTTGGATAGTAGAAAGGTCAATACAGTTACTAAGAAGGATGCTTACCCCCTCCCACAGATAGATGGAATCTTGAGTCGGCTGCCACAAAGTAATTTCATCTCCAGTTTGGATCTGAAAGACGCTTTCTGGCAGATACCGTTAGAAAAACACTCCCGAGAGAAAACTGCTTTTACGGTCCCAGGGCGGCCATTGTATCAGTTCGTAAGAATGCCTTTCGGACTGTGCAATGCGCCGCAAACAATGACCAAATTGATGGACCAAGTAATTCCTCCACATCTCAAGTCGTGCGTCTTCGTATACTTGGATGATCTTCTAATAGTTACAGATACCTTTGAGGCCCATCTGAAACTGTTAGAAGATATCTCCCAGTGTCTTAGACGTGCGAACTTGACGATAAACGTGGAAAAAAGTAAGTTTCTCTTGCCGGACGTAAAATATTTGGGATATGTAGTGGGAGGTGGTAAGCTAAAAATTGATCCTGATAAAACGCAAGCTATTTCTGAATTTCCTACACCGCGTACGTCCAAACAGATTCGACGATTCCTGGGTATGGCGGGTTATTATCGCCGTTTTATATCCGAATTCTCTGCTATGTCCTCTCCTATATCAGATTTGTTGAAGAAAAATTCTAATAAATTCGTATGGACACCAGAAGCTGAGATAGCATTTATAAATCTCAAAAATGCTCTCATATCAGCACCAGTCCTCATAAACCCCGACTATACTAAACCTTTTACTCTCCAGTGCGACGCTAGTAATGACGGTATAGGCTGTGTATTACTTCAGCGTGACATGGACGGTATGGAACATCCCATAGCGTACATGTCCAAGAAACTAAATTCTGCGCAACGCAATTACTCAACTAGTGAGAAAGAGTGTCTAGCCGCCGTACTGGGAGTAAAGAAATTTAGAGCGTATGTCGAGGGTCAGGCCTTTAAGATCATAACTGATCATGCTTCATTAAGATGGTTAATGCAACAAAAAGACCTTTCTGGTCGATTGGCTCGTTGGAGCTTGAAATTGCAGGGTTACGTCTTTGATATTGAGTACCGAAAAGGAAAATTAAATACTGTTCCTGACACTCTATCAAGACGTGACTCTGTCGACATCATTTCTGAACTATGTCCAGTGCCTGAATTAGATCTTAATTCCCCTTTCTTCAACACTTCTCGATATTTGGAGTTGGTAAATCTGGTTACCGAAGCAGACGGTACATTGCCTGATCTGAAAGTAATTTCTGGTCGGGTTTATAAACGATTGGCTTGTCTAGATCTTGATATTCCTTCAGAGGGTGAGGTCTGGAAATTGTGGTTACCTGAGGAATACACTGACGAGTGTATTGCAAGGGCCCACAATCCTCCTACCTCATCTCATGGAGGTCTAGCAAAAACCTTGTATAATATTCGTAAATTTTACTATTGGCCTCGTATGTATACCCAGGTCAAATCTTACATAGGAAATTGTAAGACCTGTAAAGAAATCAAAGCGACTAATGTTCCGCTTCGTGCTCCCATGGTGTCCCAAATGAAAACAGAACGAGTTGGACAGCGATTATATATCGATATTCTTGGCCCTTATCCTCGTTCAAAGGCCGGGAATATCGCTATCCTTGTAGTATTAGATCATGTTACTAAATATCCATTTTTATTTCCTTTACGGAAGCTAACCGCTGAACCAATTTGTCATCTATTGGCTACCAATGTCTTTCACGTATTTGGTTGTCCCGAAGTTATTGTGTCCGATAATGGGACGCAGTTTAAGTCTAAACTATTTGGAGATTTCTTGGCGAAGCACGGAGTGAAACATACATTACTAGCGCTATATTCACCTCAAGCTAACGCTTCGGAACGGGTAAATAGAAGTGTTTTATCTGGTATTAGAGCCTATTTAAAGGAGGAACATTCTAAATGGGATATGCACTTGAGCGAGATCGCTTGTGCACTACGTTGTTCCCTGCATCAAACACTGAAATGTTCCCCATATTACGCAATGTTTGGAATACCTATGGTGACTCATGGTTCGTCCTATGAACTGCTGAGACGATTGAATAGTCTTCATGATCCAGGTGAAACGATTCTGCGACCTGATTATCTTAATAAGATTCGAATTCGAATTCTTGATTTAACTGCCGAAGCATTTGTCAAAAGTGCTGAAAGATACAATTTACGAGCTCGAATAACTTTGTTTAAACCAGGGGATACGGTGTTCCGAAGGAACTTTATCTTGAGTGACGCCGATAAGAAGTTATCTGCTAAACTTGCACAGAAGTTTATTGAGACCAGAGTAATAAGGTTGGTAGGTGGTTCCGCCTACGAACTGGAGGACCTGGTTTCTAAACGTAGAGGTGTTTATCACTCCAAGGACATTCGTGCCTAACATCGGCAATAATTTTTTTCTGTCAGTACGATAGTAACTTACGTGCGTGTTTCACCGCCATGGTAAGTCAAGATTATCGACGACCATAAAGTATGAGGGTAGTTTCATCGTGAATTCACAGTTCAGTGAGTGTGTATCAACTTTGGTGTTCGAGTCTTGGTTCAAAATTTTTTTGTGTAGACTATTTGCCAGCGAAAATACCGTGATCGAATGTATTGAATGTGGCTCAATTAGTTGCTTTGAACCTATGTGAACGGCTTATTTTTTTTCTCAGCCTTCAGAGTCACTGGGACGGAAGCGTACAACAGTGTGGCCCGGCTAGCTCAGTCGGAGAAGTATGAGACTCGTGTTAGTTCAGGTGTGGGTTGCGAGCCTGCATAACGCAAAGACGAAATTGTGTCGGACGTTTCATTAAAGGAGTCGGTCCAAGGGTGTTTTTTTTTTCTTTTCGATCTATAGCAGATTGAATAAATTTTTTTTTGTGACTTTAGAGTCTCGGGAACCCCCAGATCTGCCCGAAATTGGGTCTGGAAGAAGTTAGTTATCCACCGCTTGCAATAGAGTAGAATACTGATTTTATCGATACCCCTCCCAAAAGTTTTTTATATTTTTGGATACTTTGTTACTTTGTTTCTGCTAAGACTGAGTTTGTAATACTGATCGCATTGATTGCTAATCTGTGGTACGTCGAGGTGCTTCACCAAGCTAATATGTATATACAAGGTCTATTGGCGACCAGCCTATGCCTTTTTCAACTTCCTTTTGGTCGTAGGTGTTCGTCCAAAAAGCACTTGTTCTGTAATGGATAGTCTGGGATAACGTAGTATATTATGGTCGCAGTTTCCTTAGTTGTTGTTCCTTATATTAATCTGTACCACTTGTAATAGATTCTCATCCCTTCGTCATCAATAGTCATATTTCATGTAGTTTCCTTAACCCATGGTTTCCTTATATTTCTCAAAATCTACTAAATCTGCAATAGCCGGACAAACGTATGGGAGAAAGAAAATTGCACTAATTGCCTTGAATTATTTATTCATTGATGTAACACGGTATTGGTTGATTTGAATTAATTAGTAGTTTTCCTTGGTCATCATCCGTATAATCACTAAAAATTAATCAGAATTTGATCTTGCAACGCACTAAAGTTGACGCGCGTTGTGCTTCCATTCGATTGTCCTCGCCTTGCTACTTGAGTTTGAACTTTTTTGTTTCAAAACACAAACCGTAATGAAATAACGAAATTCTCAAAACCTCACAACAGCTACGTGTATTTTGTTCCCAATCGTCAACATGCAACGAATTACTGTTTCTGCTTGGTTAAGCGTTTGATTTGTCTTTATATGAGTGTTTTGCTTTAAACAATCCTTCCGTGATTGATCTGAACTTCACGGTATTGATATTGCAGAGTGTAGTTATTAAATGTCTGAACATCACTACATTGATCGAATCTGTATTTGATTCATTTTGAATTCAATTATACGTGTTATGAATGTGTCGGAAATATTGGGGATCCCAACCTTATTTTTAGTACAATATTATCAAGTAGCAAACGGTTTTGTGAACTATAATAGGTTCCCAATAATTTGAAAATCTGATGTAAATTAATTATCTCTCATCTAAATACTTTATTCGAGTTATTGCGAGATTAAAAATTTGACTATATAATGAGCACGGTAACTTATTCTCTCGCTCAGTTCAATTAGCGATTCACATAGTACTCGCGCAATCTATTACATTCGCATTATGTTGTTGCATTTTTGACGTTCAAGTTAAAAATTCTAATTATCCGTGCGGGACATGGATATCGTTTTTCTGATTCATGTGCTATTAATTTCAATTTGTTCAGTGTTAGTTGTTATAGCTTAAATAAAATTTTATTGTGTGATTTAGTGTAATTAGGGAGACTTGCTACCTCTAATATTAAATAATACAACCATTGTGCAAGTGGATCTGCTGAGGTTGAGATAGCGGTAGAATTAGCGGAAAGCGGTTTGTTTAGAATGCCGTGATTAAAAAGGTAAAGAATCATGTATAATTGCTTGTCTCATAGTAAATTAGAACAAACAAATTGAAAATTGCTCAGTGAACGAAACTGAACATACCTAGATGTTTCGTAATAAATTTGACACAAATAATATTAGTGAAAACCTGTAAATTCTTGTATGCTTGTTAGTACATGTAAATAGTAATTCATTTAGTGAAAAGAACTGTAAATTTCGTTATGATTCATAGTAAATGTATGTAGTAATTTATTTAGTGAAAAGAACTGTAAATTCTGTTATAATTCATAGTAAATGTAAATAGTAATTCATTTAATGAAAAGAACTGTAAATTCTGTTATAATTCATAGTAAATGCATGTAGTAATTTATTTAGTGAAAAGAACTGTAAATTCTGTTATAATTCATAGTAAATGTAAATAGTAATTCATTTAATGAAAAGAACTGTAAATTCTGTTATGATTCATAGTAAATGTAAATAGTGATTGATTTAGTGAAAAGAACTGTAAGTTCTGTTATGATTCATAGTAAATGTATATATGAAAGTTGTCGGGTGAGCAACCGTAAATTCATGCTTGGTTAATAGTATAAGTAAAATATTACTAGTTCCATAAAATCAACTAATAAACCTGTAATTTAGTGTTTGTTCAGAAATAATTTAAAAAAAAAAACAAGGGGAATCAGACGAAAACGGCTCTGGTTCAGTATAAGATTGTAAAATGTTACTTGTTTAGAATATCGTTAAATTAATGCTTGATTTAATAATAAAAAGAAGAGAATAATAACTGTTTTGATTATCGCCTTGGTCGATAGGGAATACGAAAAGTTGAAAGTATTGAGGGCGGGAGCGAAAGAATCAACCTAAAGGAAATTTGAATTTATCTATGGGTGTCTTCAACACGACATTTGAATCAAATTTTTACTACTAATGCCATATCTTATACCTATTTCAACGCAACTTTCCTGGAAGTGTCTTTGTTATTACTGCCATATTGATATAGAGTTTTTTTTTGGTTATTGCCACCGTAAAGCCACGCATTATTTATATACCGTTCTTGCTGATAATATCGTATTTTCTACACAACATTTTTACCAAATTTTGGCTATTACAACTGATTATTTATATACCAGTTTTTTTTTGCTGATACTATCGTATTTTCAACGCGACATTTTTACAATATTTTGGGATATTGCAACTGATTATTTATATGAAATTTTTGCGGATATTATCGTATTTTCAACGCAGCATTTTTTACAAAATTTCGGAATATTGCAACTGATTAATTATATAAAGTTTTTGCTGATATTATCGTACTTTTCAACGCAACATTTTTACAATATTTTGGGATATTACAACTGATTATTTATATACAATTTTTGCTGATATTATCATATTTTCAACGCAACATTTTCACAATATTTTGGGATATTTTCAACTGATTATTTATATACAATTTTTGCTGATATTATCGTAATTTTCAACGCAACATTTTTACAATATTTTGGGAAATTGCAACTGATTATTTATATACAATTTTTGCTGATATTATCGTATGTTCAACGCAACATTTTTACAATATTTTGGGATATTGCAACTGGTTATTCGTATACAGTTTTTGCTGATATTATCGTAATTTTCAACGCAACATTTTTACAATATTTTGGAATATTGCAACTGATTAATTATATAAAGTTTTTGCTGATATTATCGTAATTTTCAACGCAACATTTTTACAATATTTTGGGAAATTGCAACTGGTTATTCGCATACAATTTTTGCTGATATTATCGTAATTTTCAACGCAACATTTTTACAATATTTTGGGAAATTGCAACTGATTATTTATATACCAATTTTGCTGATATTATCGTAATTTTCAACGCAACATTTTTACAATATTTTGGAATATTGCAACTGATTATTTATATACAATTTTTGCTGATATTATCGTATTTTCAACGCAGCATTTTTACAATATTTTGGAATATTGCAACTGATTAATTATATAAAGTTTTTGCTGATATTATCGTAATTTTCAACGCAACATTTTTACAATATTTTGGAATATTGCAACTGATTATTTATATACAATTTTTGCTGATATTATCGTATTTTCAACGCAGCATTTTTACAAAATTTCGGAATATTGCAACTGATTATTTATATACAATTTTTGCTGATACTGTCATATTTTCAACTCCATATTTACCCCAACTGGTTTGCTATTGCTGCCGAACTGACCACGCACCAGTGGATTATCCGTACATTTATTTTTGTAATACCATGCCTGTTGGATGAATCATCACTGATGGAGGGCTAAGGCCGAAGGACTTGGACGACTGGAGGATTAATCATGGGGTGAGTGGACTTGTTTTATTACCTTTATTTTTTTGTTGCCTAACGTAAAAGTGTGAATGTGTGGGCGAACGATAGTATGCGTGAAGTGTGAGTGTGTGAGCGTCTGAGAGTGATTGTGGAGGGGTTGGACGTGTTGATCGTGGGTCTTTCGCCAATGGGGTCGCCAGAGTCTTCGTTTTTCCACTTGTATTTCTTTCCATTTCTGCAAATTTTCGTGAATAGCGTACATGTCTGTATTTGTGCTGAAGTAGCAGGGTTACTTTATCGTTCCCATGGTCTGAAGCTAGTTTGGGGCTTGAAAATCAATCTCGCTAGGTACGCTTCCTGCTATGTCCTTCTCATTGGTTCGCCAATGAGAAAGCGCTTCATTACACATTATTACACAGCCCCCGGTTTAAGTTGGGATGCAATGTTTAAGTTCACTCAAGTTAAATTAGAATTATTTCAAGATATAAATATGGTAAATTATATTAAAAAGGGCATTCGAGGCGGCCTAGCACAATGCTCCAAGCGATATGCAAAAGCAAATAATAAATATATGAAAAAATACAATGAAGAAATTGAATCTTCGTTTCTTATTTATTTGGATGCAAACAATCTATATGGCTGGGCTATGAGACAATCACTCCCACATGCCAATTTCAGATGGTTTGATACAAGCGAAGTTGCGAAATTTGATGTTAATTGCTTGACAGATAATGATTCAGAGTTGGGCTATATTCTAGAAGTTGACTTAGATTATCCTAAACAGTTACATAGAAATCACAATGATCTGCCATTTTGTATGAAAAATATCAAACCTTTTTATACATCTTCCAAAGAAAATAAATTGATCGCTAGTTTACTTTCTAAAACAAATTACATTATTCATCAAAGTAATTTAAAGCAATGTATTAATAGTTGGTGTTAACAAAAATACACAGAGTTCTAGAGTTTAGTCAAAAACCATGACTTAAAACATATATAGATTTAAATACAGACCTTCGAACGAAAGCCAAAAGTTGATGAATAATAGTATTTTTGGAAAAACGATAGAAAATGTTGATAAGAGAACAGATGTAAGGTTATTAAAACATTGGGAAAATTTAGGTAATAAATTCGGTGCAAGTTATCAAACCCAGCAAACCCAATTTTCATTCATCTTCAGTATTTACTGAAAATCTAGTAGCAAAATGAATCGACTGTCTGTCACCTATAATAAACCTATTTACAGTAAAAGCCCGATTATCCGACATTCAATAAACTGAATATTCATTTAACCGGAATTTTAAGTTTTTGAATTTTTTCATTTTTCACAAGAAAAATGTTTTTTTTGTTTGGGAATTCACAAGAAATATATTTTGCTTTAACTTTTAAATTATTTAAATTTTTAAAATACTCTTTTTATTTATTTTATTTACTTATTTTTGTATTTGTACTAAATATTATTCGCTATTATTTTTGTATTTGTACTAAATATTATTATTATTATTTGTACTAAATATTATTCGCAATCAATGTTATTCAAACAAGTACTGGAAATACACGTACAAAAATAAGTTTCTAGTATTTTATTTGAAAATATATTGACGAAAATCCTAACAAAATATTTATTTGAAGTATTATATGAAATCGTTATAATATTTCATTTACATTCAAGTATCCGGAATTTTCGATTATCCGGCATGCTTCAATCCCCGAGCATTCCGGATAATCGGGCTTTTACTGTAGGTTTCAGTGTTTTAGATTTATCTAAAACTCTTATGTACGACTTTCATTACAACTATATTAAAACAAAGTATATAATGATAATGCATCGCTCTTGTATACTGATACAGATTCATTAATTTATGAGATTTGTTATGTAGACTGGAGTATGAAACCGTAGAGCAGTAAAGTTCCCGATTTATATAATGTCTGTTTTCTCACAATTCACAATTTTGTTTACCACACGTAGTTCATAATAGTTTCTCATTCGTCTACAATCTATAGTCATATTTTCATATAGTTTCCGTTACATAAATTCGTTCTTAGCATAAAACCATTAACAATAATATTTCCTTTACAATATCCTATTATTGACCCACACTGCGTTTTCACCAGCATTACTTCACCATACTACATAAATTTGAATTCTCCGAACACTAACCGTAATTGCCCTGAATGTTTTCAAACCTCAAACGGCTGTGCATATTTGTCCAATCGTCGCAATAGCGAAAAATTATTATCCTACAATCAGTTTTGTATTCGATTTCTTATGTGGGTGAATGTTAGCATGTATGAAGCGTGAGTGTGTGGGCGTATGGGAATGATTGTGGGGGTTGGACGTGCTGATCGTGGTTCTTTCGCAAAAGGGGTCGCCAGAGTTTCATTTTTTCATTCGTATTGTTTCCACTTCTGTTTATTCACGTAATTTGCGTACATTTCTGTATTTGTGCTGAAGCAGCAGGTAACAATCTATCAAATCTACGATGACTGAGCTTTAGTCGTTACGGCGTTAAATAACTCTAGGTACGCATCCTGCTATGCCATTCTCATTGGTTCGCCAATGAGAAAGCTCTTCATTACAGATTCGAACCAATGATTTCTACGAAGATATTAAACCTGATGTTAATATAAAATTTGATACTTCAGATTATCCAATCGGAAACATATACGGTTTACCACTTGTAAATAAAAAAGTTTTGGGGATGTTTAAAGATGAATGTGGTGGAAAATTATTAACCAAATTTGTTGGTTTAAAAGCTAAATCTTATGGTTTATTACTTGAAGATGATAACATCATTACAAAAAAATTAAAGGTGTTAAGAAATCAGTTGTTTCAAACAGCATAAATCTAAATGATTTTAAAAATTGTTTAAATCAAAATGAAAACATTATTAGAACTCAATCAAATTTTAAGAGTATTAAACATAATTTATTTACTCAATTGGTAAACAAAATAGCATTAATAAATAGAGATGACAAAAGATTTGTCATACCAAATTCACATAGAACACTAGCTTGGGGCCATCAAAAGATTGAAGAGTTTTATTTTATCTAAATTAAATCTAGAGTTTAGCACAAACTTAAATAAATTTCTTATACAAGTTAAAAAACTTTAATATTGTCAATTGACATATCAGTCGGTATACTTAACATATAATCAAAATATTCAATTTAGTGTTTAATTTAAATTATAGATAACAATATATACTAGTATTTGAATAAAATAATATTTCATTGTTTTTCTTCAACAAGCTTTTAATGTTAATAATTAAAATACTATTCAAAAGCTTAGTTATTAGTATTAAGAAAATATGTAATAGAGATCTCAAATAAAATATATTCAAGGAAATATAAATAAAATGGTTTCATTTAATTACTATATCATATATTAACCTACTGAAACATCATATTTTACAATTACATTACTGTCCATAACTTAATTGTTAATAAGAAGTCCTTTTAAGTAAATTCAAATACGACTCTCAAGAAAGTACCATTAAAAAAATTATTAGCTTATAACCTAAAATCTATTTTTCTTCGATTGTAACGAAGTTTAATATAACTATAATGTTTTATCAATGTGCTTGATTAAAATCTTACATATATTACAACACAGCATTATGGTGAAATGCATTAATTTATTTTAATTTCCTCTTATTATATAAACGTTGGTTAAAGATTACCCTTGTGACGAACATCCAAATAACGCTGTAAAATGCATTTCTACTATTTTCAATAAACAATTACAAGAAGTACATTTATTATACATATTCAATTTGAACAGAAAAAAAATAATAATAAAAATAAAAAAAAAATCATCGAACTCTGAAATCTGATTACATACTACAAACGACTCAAACGTGTATGATCATGTTTAATCCCCATTTCTTTTATTTGAGTGTGACGTTATAAATAAGTGACGTCGTATGATTTACTTACAAAAGTTGTTGATCTAGTTTTAATTTATAACGACATTGTGAAGTTTTAAATATTATGCAGATGATAAAAATTATGCATGAAACAAAACAAAAGTTACGTAAAAAATTAACAACAAAACAAATGCACAAGAAATCTTTTATAAAAAAAATACGATAACGTAGAAAAAAAAACTATATTAAAAAATATTTAAAAATTAAAAAAAAAAATTAAAAAATAAATAAAAAAATCGAATTGTATATCCGAAATATAAAACCCTAACACGAGCGAAGACTCAAATATTTCAATTTAAAATAAATATTAAATATTACCGGAAAGTAATAAAAAACTCCAATAATTAATTTTCCTTTAAAAAACGACAAAAAGAAATATGTAATAAAAAATATTCAAACTTAAATTCGATTACTAATGTTCGCGTAAAGTAAATTCCCTGTAAAGAAAAAGTAATTCAAATTAGATGCTAATAAATTGAAATATAATTATTGACTCATCTTATCCATTGCTTCCGGAATGTTGAACTGTCCACACTTTGTTTACATTTCTAAAAGAAGTAAAAGTCAAAACATTAGTTATAGTAATTAATTCAAATAATAATAATGTAAATTAATTCACAATAATAATAATGCAATTAATTTACAATAATAATAATGTAATTTATATTGAAATAGTATAATTCATATTCAAATAATATTAGTATAATTCATTCAAATAATAATATTTAATTAAGTTTAACTTACTTGAAAATGTTGTTGTTGTTGTTTTTCAGCGATACGTCAGTTTGACAACAATATGTTCCGCTCAATATTGGAGACATTTAAGTTGGCTGCATTCAGTAGTTTTTCTAGTATTTAACCTATGGAGTGTGGAATGTGTTGTTGTTAGGTTGCCTAAACTGACAAATTTTTAGTATATAAGCTAGACATTTTTGATACAGTCTCTCTTGCTTCATATATATTTTTTTTAATTTCCGTGGCTGTTTAAGTGATGTTTTTTTATTAGTAAAAATAAAATTTAAATAAAAAATGTACAAAGTGATGTAAATTAAAATTAAAGTCTTTGTTTTAATTATTTCCTGTGCATACATTTGTATGTTTTGTGTTCTGTACCAGTGGTCAATTAAATTAATAATTGTTGGTGAAAATTGTGCGCCATTATTGTACTTTTTTTTGCTAATGGCGGCACACGCTGACGAGTCTATCATTAAACAATATAGGTACCAAATTTAATCCAGGCTCGTTTCAGATTTATTTGCCTGGTTTTCATCATCAGCATTTCGGTTACGCAGTATCTACAAATAATAACATCATTAAGCTGCATATAAATATATCATCGAATTAACTACTGGCGGCATATGCTGACCTGCTGGTTGCATCATTACTTTATTAGGCGTCAGTTGTTTTGCATCACGATATAGCTTGTACTACATATCATCGAATTAAATACTACAGGCATAAGTTGCACCATCGTTTTGTTAGGCATCATTTATTTTGCATCACCAGATAGCCTGTATTACATGTCATCAAAATAAACAGTAGCGGCATATGCTGATTTTGAATGTCGTCATTTACTTACCTGTTGGACATTATTTATTATCACTCACATCGAACAAAAATCATCATAAAGCCTGTTACCTGTTACGCATTGCTTGTTTTATTATTTATTATTACTCACATCGAACAACAATCATCAGATAGCCTGTTACCTGTTAGGCATTGCTCGTTTTGTATTATGTATATCAATCTCATCGAATGGCCTGGTAGGCAAATTTAATGTGCTGGATTTCATCGAAATACAATATAAGCGAATTAAATATTCAGTTGAAAATCATTGAGCGCGTTTTTATCTCACTTCAAATAAAAGAAAAATACAGTCCACTAATTATTTATTTTATTTTTTTTGGAAAAACGATTTTCTATTGGCTAATTGGTTTTGCCCAAACGAAAACCGTTAGAATAAATAATACTGACTTTTCGGTAAAAAAGTCAGTTTCGAGTAGTACGTGGTCGGTCGTAAACAAATCTTAAATCGCGGGGAAATCAGTTCCCACTATCTAAAAGTATCAAGTGTGATTTAATTAATAACCATTCTAGTGCTAATAGCATTAAGACAAGTGTAAAAGTATAATCTAATTTAATCAATAAGTTAAGCTCTGGTCCTAGGAACCAATAAGTGATAAGGTGTATTAAATAAAATTAAATAAACCAGTTTGTAACTCAGTGTGCCCAAAAACAGTTCAGTTTTATTATTTTATATGAGAATCCGAGGAGAGAAATCTAGTAAGTACACCAACCTTTAATATCTGAGAATAAATATTTGTGGTAAATAAATATCCCTCACGGGAACACCACATATTGACGCAGCCGGTTCTCAAAGACAGAACCACATCAAACAAGAACATTAAAAATATTTGTGGTAAACCACCATCTCTCTGGGGAAACACCACATATTGGCACAGCCGGTGCTTAGAAATACCACACTACCTTTCCGAATCAACATTGGTGTACAAACCATTATTGCACTACATTTGGCAGTTCGACATATTAAAATAAGTAGTGTAATAAATACATAAATTATTGCACTACATTTAACAGTTCCACATATTAAAATAAGTAGTGTTATAAATACATCAAACAATATCACTACAAAGTAGTGTAGATAAAATCTTGGCACTACATTTTAATGTAGTAAAACCAATTACGTGTTTTACCACAGCAACGTCGCAAAACACCAAAACTACCAAGCTAACATTTTCCTATATTCAAATAAATTCAAAACTAACATTTCCTAATATCTCAAATATAAATAAATAGTTGGTCTATTTATTTATATTTGAGATATTAGGAAAACAAACACTGACTAAAACTTTAGTTTTTATAAATAATTTTCCACTATTTGAGTTATTCCAAATTACAAAATCGTTTTTGTTTAAACTAATTAAAAGAAATGTTAAATTTGCGAAATTACATTATGTAATTTGTTAAGTACAATAAAATGAAATAAAAACAAAAACAAAAGTTTTGGGCAGTGGGTCGAATTGATTGCATAGTAATTAACAATAAGTTTCAATTCAAAATCAATTTTCAACGCGTTATCGTTTTTAAATTATAAAAGAAATATTTTTTTTAACAACAAGAACATTGTTATGATCGCAGTTTGGTTGATCCGTCCTACACATCCCATCCGTGAACTACCAACCTATATGTTGTGACATATCTGAATTTCAATTCGACAAATCACATGTACATATACTAAATCGGACGAGGCACATTGCTATTTCAATTTTTTTTATCAAACGTAAATAAAGAAATAATGAAATGATGACCCACATTGCACTTTAAAAATATCATTTTAAACGTATTCACATAACTTTCCTTTGTATAGTTTTTTTTATCTGTTATATATTTAAATGAGGAAAAAATGCAACAGGCATATTAGATCTTTTCTCTTGCAATTGTTTTCTTTTCCTATAGGAATGTTACAAATATCTCAACAATAAAAACTTGTTTTACGTTTTGATAATAGAACGAAAGAAATAGACGGCGTGCATTGAATCAACTTTTGTCTTTTTTAGTCCTAAAAACAGAAATAATATTTATGCTAGCACATTGCTCAATTTCAATTCAGTTGATTTTTGATATTAGATCAAAATATAATTAAAAATTAAAAGTTAAAGTTAGTTGGTTTATGATTCTTAAAATCAAAACTTTAAAAATAAATTATAATCATTTCATGTTTAATAATTTATTTAGAATCAGTTGATGTTCAATAATTGTTTAGATTCATTGCAATTTAAAATTAAAATAAAAAAAAATTTGTCCATAACTTTGATGTTAATGGAAAGAAAAAATAATTATAAAAGAAACAAAATGAATTTATGTTTGTGCTTGTCTTTTTTGATTAATATGATTAAGAGTTCGTATTTAAAATTTGAAAAACAAACAATATCGAGCTACGTTTGATATCACGCGAAAAATTAATAGATATTATCTTTAAAATAAAGTTCTTGTTTTAATTGCTTTGGTGATATGTAAGTTAACTAAAATTAAATTCAATTTCTCGCGCAGTTCGCGATTTATTTCTAAATTGCCGGATTTCGTAATGTGGTTTAGAGTAAATTATAAATTTGAGTCACGGTCGACATTGTAAAAATGAAACTTGGGAGTTTCTTCGATAAAATTAAATAAAAAAATTATTAATCGATTCGTTGGATATAATTGATTACACAGACTTTCATTTCGGGGAAAATTGTAAATCAATTAACCAGCTTTACTTCAGCTGTGAAAGTGTGTTTTTCAATTGATATAGTTATTTTT
This sequence comes from Diogma glabrata, assembly GCA_963693315.1. Taxonomy (NCBI): domain Eukaryota; kingdom Metazoa; phylum Arthropoda; class Insecta; order Diptera; family Cylindrotomidae; genus Diogma; species Diogma glabrata. The sequence continues at coordinate 317,840,774 of OY856186.1, forward strand.
TTTTCTTAACTTTAAATACACTAGTTTACAAATTTTGGACTTTTTTTGTCTCCCTGAATAAAACCCAACTTTTCTTATGGATTTGGACCTCCTGAATACGAATATCATATTCATTTTTTTTGGTTAGCTCTTGTTTTTGAGATATTCACGAAAAACCAATTTTTTCGGTGATCAAAAATGTTGTTTCGGTTTTTGGGTCTCATATTTTTCAAAACAAACAAATAAAATATATTAATGAAACGTATGCATAGTAAATATGCCAACAAACATTTTGAGCTATATTTTGTAAAAATCCATTAAGGACTCTGGAAGTTACAGTCGAAAAAATTTGAAAAAATACGAAAAATTCACGTTTTTTTTCAAATCTTCCATTTTCAACACCATAAATTTTGAACAAATAAAGACACTAATTTTTTTTAATTTCTTGGAACCTATAGTAACTTCAATTTTCTTTCTTTCAAGTTATAATATACGAATATTGGTGCAGTTTGCACCAAGTTATTCAAGTTTTCCCAAAGAAAGTCAAAACTCAAAATTTGGAATAAAAATTCAACTTTACGAATAATTTCAATTCTGCAACATAATTGATTTATATATAAGTTGTTTTCGTAGTAGATCTAGCTCCTCCCACCTTGAACTTATTTAAGGAGTTGGAAAATATCAGTTAGTTGATTATGAAATGTCTTTTTTTGACAAAAGTTGTATTTTGTTTGTATATGATTTTTCTCGAAATTGAGATTTTTTTGTGAAGTTTTTTTACATGATCTAGGTCCTCCCACCTCGTACTTATTTTAGAAGTTGGAAAATATCTGCAACATAATTGATTTATATATAAGTTGTTTTCGTAGTAGATCTAGCTCCTCCCACCTTGAACTTATTTAAGGAGTAGGAAAATATCAGTTAGTTGATTATGAAATGTCTTTTTTTGACAAAAGTTGTATTTTGTTTGTATGATTTTTCTCGAAATTGAGATTTTTTTGTGAAGTTTTTGGACATGATCTAGCTCCTCTCACCTCTGATTTATTTTAATAGTTGGTAAATATTAGTTTGTTGATTATGAAATGTCCTTTTTGACAAAAGTTGTATTTTATTTGTATATGGTTTTTCTCGAAATTGAGATTTTTTTTGTGAAGTTTTTGGACATGATCTAGCTCCTCCCACCTCGGATTTATTTTAGGAGTTGGAAAATATCAGTTAGTGGGGTGATTTAGCAGTATGTATTATGTAACTTCCACAAATAAAACAAAATGAATTTGTGCTATTTTTACACTTAAAACTTCTTGACGACGCCATTTAAATAAACTTGATTTTACACTTTACTAACAATTTATTTTGCTTTAAAAGGCAGCTATCACTATTGATTTATTGATTTTTAAAAACAATACACAATTTAAAATTTATATTTGTAATATTTTTTCTTTTTTAATTATTATTTTCACTTGAATGTTTGGAATTAAATTTATCCTCAGAGAGATTATATTTGCAACTAATCATACGACAATTATCTACTTAAAAAGAAACCTCTTTAAACTAATTAAACAAAAGTTGGGAAAACCGAAAAACTATGAAAAAGGAGAAGTAATTGCTTTCTTAAAGTAAACTTAAAATGACCATAAACGTAAGGAGTAACACATATTGGGCGGTGATAGAAAAAATTTACATTACCAAAAAACAAAAAAAAAAAAGAAAACAGAAAACAGAAAATAAACAAACCTTACAGGTATTAATAGACATAAATAGGGGTTTAACTTTATGGTGCTTGAACTAACTTAAATAGTTCTGATGCTATGATGTTTTGCCTCTCCTCACAATTCATTATCTTTTGTTTATATTTTTCTATATACGTCTTATATCGATCTAATTCCCAACTTCGAAAACAAAAATGGAAATTATACTTTACTATTTTAAAATAATTCTTTACTGATGTTTGAGAACGACTGAACTTATAAAATTATTATTTATGGCACAATAAATTAAGTAAAAAATTATTTTTTCCAAATTTTGAGTTTTGACTTTTTTTGGGAAAACTTGAATAACTCGGTGCAAACTGCACCAATATTCGTGTCTTTTAGCTTAAAAGAAAGAAAAATAAAGCTACTATAGGCTCCAAGAAATTAAAAAAAAATTAGTGTCTTTGTTTGTTCAAAATTTATGGCGTTAAAAATGGAAAAATTTAAAAAAAAACGTGATTTTTTCGTATTTTTTCAACTTTTTTCGACTGTAACTTCCGGAATCCTAAACGGATTAATACAAAATATAGCTCAAAATGTTTGTTGGTATATTTACTATGCACTTGTTTCATTAATATTTTTAATTTGTTGGTTTTGAAAAATATGAGACCCAAAAACCGAAACAACATTTTTGATCACCAAAAAAATTGGTTTTTCGTGAATATCTCAAAAACAAGAGCTAACCAAAAAAAATGAATATGATATTCGTGTTCAGGAGGTCCAAATCTATAAGAAAAGTTGGGTTTTATTTCGGGAGATTTTTCTTGTAAACTAGTGTAATTGACGAACAAGAGCCCTCATCTATGTTTGTCATATCAGAGAATGACAACGAATAAAATACAACATCAAAAAAAAAATTCAGAAACTGAATTAGATCAACAACTACAATATAAAAATCAATTCTATAAAGATAGAGATAGCGATCCAAAAGTTAAGACGGATGCAAATAAAAGATTAAGAAAAACTAGAAAGACTAGATCAATGAAAGGAAATCAAACACCTAAAATAAATACACAATTAAACGCTAATCAAATACAGCAAAACTATACGGACAAATATACTAAATTTCTTATACCTATTAATAATCAATACATAAAAGAATTTGAAAAAATGGCATCAAATAAGTCTAAACAATCAATAGTATTATCGGATGATGATATGGATGATTTTCAGCCATTAAAAAACCTCAAAAAAGCAAAGAAATTGAAAAAGAAAAAGAAGTTGCTAGATTTCTATGCAACGGAAATGAAAATGCTTCAGTTGGTGTAAAGGAAAACATTCAACAACAAATAGTATCAAAAAAAAAAAGAGTTATAACAAAATCAAAATTTTAGAAATCGCTTAGGTTTGGGAAATACGATTATAGTTCCGGAACCACAAGCGCAACAGCAAAGGTAGCAGCAGCAGCCATCAACATCTAAAAATATCTCTTATAATATAGACACGAATAATACCTTTAAAAACTTAAAACTTTACGACAATAAAGTAGTTAATAACGGTGATGATAACACTGAAGTTAATATAATAAACGACAATAGTACTGAAGGTTTTATTACTATAATCAAAAAACGAAAATCCAGCATTGGTAATGGTGGTAATGGTAATGCCACAATTAACAAACATAGAAAAATTAACATTCCTCATAGTAATGTCAAAACAATTTTACCAACTAGGTAGCCTTCAAAATAAGGGTAGTGGTATGAATGGTGGTGGTGGTGGTAATGGTAATGGCAATTTCACCATAAATAATATTAATAATAATAAAGCTAAATCTTTTAAAATTCCACCAATCAAAGTATATTATATGGATACAAAGGACATTGTTACATATTTTAATGTACATATTAAAATTAAAAATTATAATATTAAACAACATAAAGGTGGTGTTAAAACCATTCAAACATATACTTTTGAAGAATACGATAAGGCTAAGGAGCCCTGCAAAGAGCCGAAATGGATTTTTACACGTATACTCCAAATCATTTAAAGAATAAGACTTTAGTCTTGAAAGGTTTATATCATGGCCTTGGAGCTCAAGAGTTACATGATGAACTAATGACATTCAATAGTGACAATGTCTCTTTTGTAAAAGTATCGGTATACAATCCGAAAAAAAGAATTGACCCATCAATGTTCTTGGTACAAGTTACTCAAAAAACTAACATTAGGGAAGTAATGAAAATAAAATATCTAAATCATTGTGCTGTTACTTGGCAATTACTCAAAAGTAATGGAATATTCCAATGTAAAAAATGCCAGCGATATGGTCATGCTGCAGGCAACTGCAATATGGGATATCGTTGTGTTAAATGTTCAGAAAATAATTTACCAGGTGAATGTAAACCTGGTTGACTTGCAGCCGCCATGCTGGTCCCTGCCCACGAAGGCAACCATATACTTTGGAACAAACGGCTACTACATGATGTTTCCAGTCTAATTTAGTTGTCTCCAGTCTAATTTCTAAATAAATCAGTTTTTTTAGATTAAATCGTTATCATTAAGAAAAATATAAATACAAACTATAAGTTAAAACAAAATAAATATAAACTAGAACATTGTGTTATTGTTCTTGTCTAACAAATAAAAGTGGTGTTACTTGATGCTTTATTTAAACTCGTGTAAGCTAACCAAAGCTTATCACAAAGAGTTTCCCTCATTTCTTTGGGAAATAAGAAGGTTCCGATTGGAGATTGAGTTAAGTCAATCAATCATTTCAGTTAATTAAAAGCATTGCATCTTCCACCCGCGGAAGCCTTCGAAAGCACTACATTGTAGCTCTGTACTATATACTACAAAATATTGACAATACAGATCATCATTTATTAGTGGCATACTAAACAACAGTTGCACTACAATTTAGTTACATAGTAGTGTTAAGGGAAACCTTTTTTCACTACATTTTGGCGCAGCCGGTATAAACTTAATCGTTAATAAAAAACAAATCAAGTCGGTCGTTTCAATCAAGTCAAGCAGTTTTTTTTAACAAAATCAATAAAGTCGGTCGTTTGAAACAATACAATAAACTATACAATAAAAACTCAATTCCGTAATTAGTGAGTAAGAATAGTCAGTTTTGTAATAAATAAGTTAACTAAAATTGCAAATAAATCTAGGATTATTATTAAATTACTGAATAAATACGAACAATTGAATAAACATTATCTGTGTATCAATCTTAACTACAATACAATAAGGAGTGTCACTCCAGTAAAGGCACTACACCGTCATCGTCTGAACTCATCAATACACTGTCAGTTCTAAAGAGATATACAGTAGTGTCCCAAAGTCGTTTCACTGTAATTTACACGAAGTAGTGTTCGTTAAAGTACTCATTACACTACATTTTCCGTAACTATAGCAGTGTATCAAATATATCGACACTACTCATCATCATATAGTAGTGTATACGAACATCTGCACTACATTTTATTATATAGTAGTGTTGCAATAACTTTTTGACACTACACCAGCTTAAATTTTTGGCACTACACTAGCTTTTCATTTGCACAGTTGGTAATTATATTTGAATTAAAGTGATTTGAGACTGGATAGTTTTTTAGTAAAAATATTTAAATGGTGGTGGGTGATTGTCAAAGATTAACATTCACTTTCAACACATTCTGGAAAAGTGTAAGTTTTACATGATTGAATAAGCAAAACCTGTAAGGGAGAAATTTTAAACAGGTTGAAATTAAAAATTTAAATGCATGAATGTGAAACATACTTACCAAAATAAAAATTGCAAACATCATGCTGCGTATTGTTTGAGAACAAAATATGATTCAAAATTGAAATATAGAATATTAGGGGAAAAGAAACTAAGCAAATATTATTTTCAAATGAAACATTAGATTCAAGTTTCAATCTTGAAATGTTTTTCGCAAATTTTCTATAAAATATTAATGGAAATAGAAAACGGTTTGGGGAAAAGTTAAAATGCACAGCTTCTCGTAAAATGTAAATATATGTTGTATTAGTAAGTTGTATTTGCTGTTGAAAACTATAATTATTTATTAACCTGTGTTTGTTATATTTACTTTTCTGTTCTGATAATGCCATTCAATTTTTCAACACAAAACATGTTCGAACACGGTATTCACGGAGGTCATTAACATTTGTTTGTAATAATTAATTTTCTGTTCTGATAGTGCAATTGAGTTTTTCAAGGCAAAACATGTTTGAACATGATATGCATAGGAGGTAAATATTAAAATTATTTTGCTATTATATATTACCATCTCAAGTAGATGATATTATAAAATTTTTATTTCATCAATGTGTCAATGACTGTATAATTTGGCCGTTTATAATTTCACATATAACACATAAGCAAATCACAAATTATTTGGCACATACTAAAATTTTGAATACACACAGTTTGTATTTGCACACAACACAACACAACAAAGTTTAATATTTACACACATTTTTATTAATTATATACCGATGTATTTACCTAAAATTAGAAACATTATATTGAATTAGTTTATTGTTATAACATTATAATATTATAATATTATATACATAAATATTTAAGACTTACCTTTTGATTTGTAAACAAACATAAACATAGACAACTTAACAATAACAATACGATTCAGTTGTCTAATTTATGTACTAAATTGATTATAGTTAATGTTATTTAGAGTAGTACCGTCTATGCACAATTTATTATTATATTTAGTACATATATACTTTATAGTTGATGACGTTTAATTTTGTAAAAACCTCTCTCACTTAATTTTCAACAGTCGATTGAATAACAACCAAAATCATTAACGCAAATTATATAAAATATTAAATTTATTAAAACCATTTCATCGAATTTAACGAAGTTTTATTTATTGGAATTCTTCAATCAAATACCAGCTACATCATTTTTTTGGTCCTTCGAGAAGAGCATATTAAAATTACCAGCACCGATTGAGGAATTTATTAACCAAACCAAGACCAAAACCTCGTGGAATTTGCGGAAGTGGACACCATTTTGATCACACCAACCATATTAAAAAAAAAAAACATTGAGTATACCATTTTTATTTTCCATAATTTTGCATTTATTTTTCCATTTTTACATTCATTTTCCTGTTGTATTTCCTTCACCTCAGTATTTTCGGTATTTTGCAATCATATTATATCTGGGTTTTTTTATTTTTTTCAAATTTTCGAACAATTCGGTTTATATTTAAGTGAGACAAATAAATTTTTTTTTTGAGTGATAAGTGATAATAATAGTGTTTAGTGAATCAAGTCGATATGCCTCCAAAAGTAGACCAATTTCTACGACGCCGCGAAATAACGTTGCAGCAAATAAAGGCAATTGAAACTTACGCCAACAACCTGACCGATGCCGAAAATGTACAAAGCATTACGGCCCGTTTGGAAAACCTGCAACGTTTGATGAAAACATTTGCAGATGCCGAGGACGAAATTTTTGCTAAAGATGCCGAAGCGCTATCGGGAGCGGTAGAATGTGACGAGATTTATTACAAAACAATTGCCAAATTAAACAAATATCTACATGGCATGCAACAAAAGATGCCAATTTTCAATGATTCAGCTACCATTAATAACGGATCAATCAACCAATCACGTTGTGATATAAAATTGCCCCGCCTAACCTTACCGGTATTTGATGGCAATTACCAGGAATGGCAGTCGTTTCACGACATGTTCGTATCAACTGTACACAATAATCCTGGACTTACTGGTGTACAGAAACTGCAGTACCTAAAGGATTCGTTAAGAGGAGAGGCTAGAGCTTCTTTAAGACACTTGGCAATAACCGAAGCAAACTATGACGAGGCGTACCAGAAACTAATCAAAAGGTATAGTAAGAATAAGACAAAAATAAGACATTAGAACATGAATTTAAATTACACAGGAATCTGGCTAATAATCTAAACAAGAAGTTAAGAAATGAATATTATAAAAGAGAATTTGATAAACATAAAGGTAATGCAAGGAAAAACTGGATGGTCCTGAATAAATTAATTTATAATAAAGAAATATCAAATAGGCAACAAGTTGCCTCCTTATCTAAAGACAATGTTACAATCGATGATCCTACTACAATAGCAAACGAGTTTAATAGTTACTTCATAAATGTCTCGAAATCTTGCACAGCAGATTCAGTACCATCCTCTATGCCTAACTTCTCTACCTATTTAAGTTATAATATTAATGACCAATTAGAGCTTCAAGAAACAACCCACGAGGAAGTTTCTAGCATCATCTCTAATTTAAATAGAAATGCTGCAGCAGGCAGCGATAAAATCTCAATGAAATTCCTATTTATTGTGAAAGATAAGCTTTCCCCAATCTTATCGAAACTGATTAACCAATCAATTAATAGTGGAAAATATCCTGATAGTCTTAAGGTAGCAAAAGTTTGTCCAATATTTAAAAAAGGAGATAAGACCTTGATTTCAAATTATCGTCCTATATCTGTCTCTAGCTGTTTCTCAAAAATATTTGAGCGGGTTCTCCTTACTAGATTAAGTGCATATTTAAGCCAACATAATATCATTAACAAAAATCAATTTGGATTTGTTCATAAATCGTCTACTGAAGCCGCGGTTGCAAATGCTCTAAATGAAGTTTATGTCGCTCTTGATCAGAATCTTTTCGTTGCAATTTTATTCATTGATATCCAAAAAGCATTTGACTGTATTAGTCATAACATATTACTCCAGAAACTAAGAAGTATCAATTTATCTCTGATATCACTATCACTATTTGAAGACTATTTTAAAAATAGAAAACAGTTTACTGCTGTCAATGATTGTTGTAGTTCAATGGAAACGGTGTTGGCCGGTGTCCCACAAGGTTCACTTCTCGGTCCACAATTTTTTAATTTTTATGTTAATGATCTATTTAATTTGAACCTTAAAGGACAATTACAATTATTTGCTGATGACTCTGCCTTGGTATATTCTGCTGAATCCGTCGAAGAGCTGTTTGATAAAATGAAACTAGACTTTGGTCTAATTTCTGAATGGCTCTCGGCGAATGGTCTAGCAATAAATACAGATAAAACTAATTATATCTTATTTCAAAATAAAGTTACGCCTGTCGGTTTGCCTAGTTTTTTTGAGTATAACTCAAATAAAGTGGTTCAAGTTGACAATGCTGTTTACCTAGGTATGGTTATTGATTCAAGACTGAAATTTAAGGACCATGTCCTACACGTAAAGAAAAAAATAGCACCCATGGTGTTTGCAATACGCAGATCACGCAATTATATTTCAGAACAATCGGCTTGGCAGTTATATCATGCTCACATAAATAGTCATATTAATTATATGAATATAATTTGGCAGACTTCTTCTACGTACGAAATGGTTAATAAACTACAAATCCTTCAGAATAAATCAATTAAAACGATTAGACAACTACCTAGATTAACGCCCACACTTAATTTATACAATAAATTTGTACTACCCATAGAAGCTTTATCATATTATCAGCACCTTCTCTTTATACATAAAATTAAACTAAATCTAATAAAATGTAATATTAACCTCAATTACATAAAGGATTTACACAATTATTCCACTAGAAGGCAGTCGAATTACTACATTCCGAGAGTCAATTCGAATAGAGCGGCTTGTAATGTTTTCTTTTGCGGTCTTATAAAATATAATAAATTACCGTCATCCATAAGACATATTGCTAATTTTACTAGATATAAGGCTGCTATAAGGGAATATACTTTTAATGACTGGCACTTATCAAATAGGTACAAATTAAAATCTAACCATAATAAGTAAAAAGTAAGATAAAACTTGATTTAACTTCTAAAAAAGGCAACAGTTTTAGTACAATCCAAATAAATAAAAAGATGTACACATTGCTAAATTTATATAAGTTGATTTATTCTTGCCAAATTGCATAAAAAAATATAAATTATTAGTTAAGTATTCACACAATTGTTTCTCCAATATAGTATTTGTAAACCATTCTTACATTTTTGGAATCATTCAAAATAATGAAATGCTTTAATGATTTACTGTACATTTATATAATTGATTTATTCTTGCCATGTTGCATAAAGAAAAGAAAAAATAAGATTAGCTTAGTAATTAATAATTATTCACACAATTGTTTTTCCAATACAGTTTCTGTAAACTATCAGGAAAAAATAAAAAAAATAAATAAAAAAAAAAAAAAAAAAGAAAAAACTTATATTAAATTCGTTCATTCATACCTTTATTAGCCAACCGTCAGTCATCCAAGCAACCGGTAAACAACTTCGACAAATTTGTGACACCTCCGACGAAGTTATACGTGGAATAAGAGCATTGGGAAACGCAGGAAATGGCCGCGACCCATGGTTAATCTATGTGATTCTAAATAAAATGGATGAAGATACACAACAGCGATGGTCAAATGAAACTACCGATATTGATTTTCCAACTTGGCAATCGTTTTTAGACTTCCTGACGAAACGTGCTGACTCATTAGAGAATTGCCAACCACCACCGAGAAAATCACAAATTCGATCTACCAACATCCAAAGCCATACACTAGCAGTTAAAAATTGTCCATTATGCAATACCATCCACAATTTGTATCATTGCACAAAATTTAAAGAAATGGATATTTCAGCCAGGCGAGAATACATGCAAGGGGCCAACCGATGTTTCAATTGTTTGTGTGACTCGCATCTGGTTTCGAAATGCCAATCAAAAAGGTCATGCATGAAATGCCAGAAGCGTCATAACACATTGCTCCACTTACCATTCAACCACAACGCTACCACAAGCCACACCAAAACTGAGGAGAATAGCGACAAAACAACTACCAACATTGCTGAAAAAACATCAGTTCTCTTGACATCGCCAACAACCGTGCATAATTACCAATCGCAACCACCAGCATTTAACGCCGGCCTTCTACAAACAGCATTAGTAGACATTCGAGGAGCTAATAATCTTTTATATACTTGCAGAGCACTATTAGATTCCGGAAGTTTAGCGTCTTTCATCACCGAGTCCTGCGTTCAAAAATTGGGATTACCGCGGAAGAATCAGAGAACTATATTCGAGGGACTAGGTTCAACAAAGGTGGGCACTTCCAGAGGACGCGTGAATATTGATGTATTTTCACGAACGAGAACCAATGCATCATTCAATATTCAGTCACTTATACTGTCATCGATTACCTCACAACAACCACAGATACAAATACCGGAGTACCATTGGGCAGAATTCAAGGATTTACCACTTGCAGACCCGACGTTCAAGAACCTGGAGAAATTGAAATTTTAATTGGATGTGACCATTACCTTTCATTACTTCTACCAGGCCATATTGAGAGTGTCAAAACCAATTTAATAGCCCAAGAAACCATTCTTGGTTGGATAATTTCGGGAACGCTAAACAACAAACAACCATCACAAATTACCAACCTTTGCACCGCAATCAACATTGATGAATCGCTCACTAAATTTTGGGAAATAGAAGAAATTAAAACACCCACACCCCAATCCCCAGATGAAATTTATTGCGAGAATCATTTTTCAGACAATTACAAACAAAACCGCGACGGCAGATATATCGTCGCATTACCATTCGACCCCAAGGCTGCACCACTTGGAGAATCGAAATAACAAGCCGTCAGAAGGCTCCAATCCGTTGAACGTATGCTCGATCGGGATCCTGACCTAAAAAGGGAATATATTTCGTTTATGAGAGAATACCAGAAATTGGGACACATGGAACGTGTACCCGAAATAAATATTCCATGGAGTCAATCATATTACTTACCACATCATTCAGTTTGTAAAGAATCCAGCACAACCACCAGAGTCCGTGTTGTCTTTGATGCGTCGGCCAAAACCAAAACCGGCCGGTCGCTAAATGATAATTTGTTTGTTGGCCCATCAATCCAACAAACCTTGCAACAAATACTTCTGCGTTTCCGTTTTCATCGTTTTGTTATGACAGCCGACCTGGAAAAAATGTTTAGACAAATTTTAATTACTAACAAACATACTGATTTTCAGAGATTATTGTGGAGAGAGGATTCATCAGAACCCATACAGGAGTTTCGTCTACTTACCGTCACATATGGCACGTCACCAGCGCCTTTCTTGTCAACACGGGTATTGAAACAAATTTCTGAAAATAATCAAAAAAAGTTTCCGAAGGCTGCAGCAATTATCGGCAGAGATTTCTACGTTGACGATTTGATGACAGGAGCAGACACACTGGATCAACTAATCAGTCTGAAAAATGAAATATCAATCATATTAAAGGCGGCAGGATTCAATTTGCGAAAATGGCTATCAAACTGTTTACCCGACGACGAACCCGAATGCAGTAAAGTTATTGAAAATGACCGAGAATCTAATTATTCAAAGGTTCTAGGCATGTACTGGAACACGAAGTCAGATTATTTTACATATAAGGTTGCTCTGAAGGATGTCCCAGTATACACCAAGCGAGAACTGCTATCCGAAGCTTCTAAACTGTTTGACCCGCAAGGCTGGATTTCTCCTATAACGATCTACGTTAAAATTATATTCCAAAAAACATGGGCAAAAGGTTTAAATTGGGATGATCCATTGCCAGAGGATATCCTCAATGACTGGAGTAATTTTCGAAATCAATTACAATTGATTGAGTCTTTAACAATACCAAGATGGCTCAAATTTACATCTAACACTATATATTTAATCGGTTTTTCAGATGCATCCAAGAGTGCCTATGCTGCTGTCGTCTATGCCGCATGTACCAATGAAGATGGCAAAATGGAAGTGACTATTGTGTCAGCCAAAACGAAGGTCGCACCAGTGCAAAAACAAATTACCATACCAAAGCTGGAACTATGCGCGGCACTTTTACTGGCAAAACTGATGGATAGTGTGAAGGAATTACTCACAGATCGACCGACAAATATTTATATGTGGACCGATTCAACAATTGTTTTGCAATGGTTAGAAACACTACCACGTTCACTGGATGTTTTTGTAGGAAACCGTGTCGCTGAAATTACAACGAAATACCCGAGGAAATATTGGAACCACATAACTACCGCAGAAAGTCCAGCAGATTGTGCCTCCAGAGGCATATTACCATCCGAATTGCTGAATCATAAGCTGTGGTGGACAGGACCGGAATGGCTTAAATCACCCGTATCTGAATGGCCAATCAACGTTCATCCAACTATCACCAGTAATGTAATGTCATACCCATCAGTGATTGACCAGATTATAGCTTACAATTCTAATTTTAATAAAATATGTCGAGTGTTAGCATATCGCAATCGTTTTATAAGCAATTGTAAGTTAAAACCCGAAAAAAGAGTTAGGACATTTCTCAATTGTGTTGACCTAAGTGATTCAAAATTATTGTTAATTAAATATGTTCAAGAAAAACATTTTCATACCGAAATAAACCTATTAAAGAGCAATTTACCACTACCAAATTCCCATAAATTAATTAACCTTAATCCTATTTTAGATAAAAATGGTACTCTTAGGGTTGGCGGACGCATACAACGAGCAATAGTTCCATTTGATGTAAAACACCCCATAATATTACCTACCGAAGATATCGTCACAGAAGTTTTGGTCCGCACAACTCACGAAGCACTACTATGTGGGAATCATACACTTTTGTTTACAACGCTAAAACAAAATTATTGGATTATAAATTGCAAGGCTGTAATTCGACGTGTAATCAAGAAGTGCATAAAATGTTTTCGATACACTTCAAAGGTTATGCAACCAATGATGGCCGATTTACCAACTAACCGGGTCACACTTGTCAGAACATTTATGTCGACTGGTGTGGATTATGCTGGACCAATATACGTACGACCATCGAAACGCAGAGGATTGAGACCAGACAAATCGTACATTGCTGTGTTCGTGTGTATGAGCACAAAGGCAATCCACCTTGAATTGGCTGGAGATTTATCTACTAATGCGTTTATTGGAGCATTTCGTCGTTTCATATCCCGCCGTGGTCTTTGTCGTGAAATCATTAGCGACAACGGATCAAATTTCATCGGCGCAAAAACCGAACTAAATGAACTTTTTAAAATCGTCAATGATAATGAAATTTCCAATTTTCTTTCACAGAACCAAGTTGATTGGAAGTTTAACCCACCAACAGGTTCTCATTTTGGGGGACTTTATGAGGCAGCCGTGAAATCAATAAAATACCACCTGAAACGAGTATTATCAGAAGCTTTACTCACATATGAAGAAATGGCAACTCTTCTGGCACAGGTTGAATCCATCCTGAACTCCCGACCGCTTTGTGCAAATTCGGATGACGAGCTAAACCCGCTAACACCCGCACATTTTTTAATTGGTCATCCGTACACCTATTTGTCTGATCCAGACACCAGCCATCTCAAACTGAATCAGTTATCGAGATGGCAATACCTCCAGCGACTTCGACAAGAATTCTGGAAAAAATGGCACTTAAGTTATTTAACATCACTCCAAAAAAGAACCAAGTGGCAAACAAACTCATCCGAAATCAAAACCGATGATATTGTTTTAATCCACGATAACAACTTACCACCAAGCAAATGGAAACTGGGACGAGTTGTAATATTACATCCCGGAACAGATAACATCGTTCGTGTGGTCACCTTGAAGACAGCATCTGGAATTTATAAACGACCTGTAGTCAAATTATCCATATTACCAATCGAGATATAATTCATGCACTTTCCCCAGGCCGGAGGATGTATAATTTGGCCGTTTATAATTTCACATATAACACATAAGCAAATCACAAATTATTTGGCACATACTAAAATTTTGAATACACACAGTTTGTATTTGCACACAACACAACACAACAAAGTTTAATATTTACACACATTTTTATTAATTATATACCGATGTATTTACCTAAAATTAGAAACATTATATTGAATTAGTTTATTGTTATAACATTATAATATTATAATATTATATACATAAATATTTAAGACTTACCTTTTGATTTGTAAACAAACATAAACATAGACAACTTAACAATAACAATACGATTCAGTTGTCTAATTTATGTACTAAATTGATTATAGTTAATGTTATTTAGAGTAGTACCGTCTATGCACAATTTATTATTATATTTAGTACATATATACTTTATAGTTGATGACGTTTAATTTTGTAAAAACCTCTCTCACTTAATTTTCAACAGTCGATTGAATAACAACCAAAATCATTAACGCAAATTATATAAAATATTAAATTTATTAAAACCATTTCATCGAATTTAACGAAGTTTTATTTATTGGAATTCTTCAATCAAATACCAGCTACAATGACTAGAAATGGAAGCAATTATTTTAAATTATACGTTAACCCGTCTGCACTCTCCCTACCCCATTACTTATTGAATAAGTTTGCTATATAAGAGCTGAATTGTTTTGAGTTTGGTTGTTATAATATACTGTGTACTCAAGTTGTGTATTTTAATTTTAATTAAATAAGTAGTTTTATTTTTAGTTTTTACCATTATTAAAAGTTTTGCGTTTAAGGTTAAAATTAATCATATATTAACAATAAAAATATTAATAATAAAACAACAAAGTCTATAAATTAGTTTATAAAACTCATAATATAAATAAAACTTAAAACTGAATTTAATTAGGTTTGTACTTTGTGCTATGTATTCCATATTCAATTAACAGCTTATTTTATTTAATACAGTTAAAAACATTTTTATTAAAATGCAAAATCAAGTAAATAAAATTGTGCAACAAACTAAATTAGCTTCTGATGAGGATAAAAATAAATTAGAAAAAGTTGAGACAAATATTAAGGATTGCACAAAAAACTTAAGAACTCTAAATGAGCTGTGATAATCAACAAAAAAGATAGGTGAAAGAAACCGTTTAGGTAGCAGCATCTGTTTATTGCATAGCTATCGAACACAACTAAAACAATTGCGAAACACAGCTACCGATTGTTATAAAAAACCACATCCTAATCGTGAAAATAATATTAGTAGTCATATCAAATGGGAAGATGTTGAAACAGCGTTTCAGAATCGTATCCGTACTGGAGTGATTGTAAATCTATGTCATAAAGAACCAAAAACTTTTTTGGGAGATCCTCTCACCTCTCACCTATTTCAACGCCGTGTTTATAATATACTTAAAAAATGGAGTCAGTTAAAGTCTACACAGTTTTTTGTGGTGCGTTTAAAACTATAAAAGCGGGTTAGGAAGTTTTTGAAGTTTAATATATAAATACAAAAAATTCTGCTATATATAAAAGTACTAATAAAAGTGAGTGGTTTACTCATCATGTTATGAATCCTATTCTAAAGGATTTAGAAGAGTTCCAGGAAAAAGATAGTGGTTGGACTTTATCTGCTACTATTAACCTACTATGTGTTAATATCAATAAATCCACACCATAAATTTGATCATCATATATCGATCTACCTGAAGAAATTTAAAGGAAAAAAAGCGTGCATAAATGTTCAAAATAATGATACTGCATGTTTTGCTTGGGCAGTGATATCCACTCTTTACCCGATTGCTAAACGGATGTATCAGAAGATCATCAAACCGCAATTACTATCATAATTGTATCCATTGTCAATATTGTCTTACGGTTTCTTGCTAACAATCCTATAGGCGGTAGAAAAAACAAACTTCAAAAATAAGCTTCTCATGAGATTCACAGAAAAACGCATATGTGAAGCCTTAAGAAGAGAAATATTATTAAGTATAGAGTGTGGTGTCCAACCCACCTTTTCACTTTACTTAACCAGTATACTTTACGTATCCAGTGTACGTTAAAAATTATTATATTCAATATTTCATTTCACAATTTAAATATCGTCGTTAAAAAATTAATTAATAAACAAATTCTGCAAAATTATTTTTCTCATGAAATAAAATAAGAACGCAAGTTCTTATTTTTCATTTTGTATAATGTTTCACAAAAATGCAAAAAGGGCATTTTTGTCACGTACACCATAGTTGTTGAGGTTCGGTTGAAACCAGGCAAGAATCAGTTGTTGTGTGGTAATAGTAGTGAGCATAGCTCCTAATTTTAAAACGGTTGATTAACTAATTAGAAGTTCATTTTTTGCTAATAATCGATGTGATTACCTAATTTAATTAGAAGTTCAACTTTTTTCTAATAATCAATGTGATTAACTAATTTAATTGGAATTTCAGATTTCATAATCAACGTGAATATATATAACGCACGAAATTACAGTGGTTATAAAATTAAATAAAATAATAAATTCAATTTCAATTTTTTGAATTCAATGTTATACTAATTAATGTGTATATAAATATACTCGAATGATATCTATGAGTTGTGTTTGATTTAAACAAGAAAAATTACAAACAAGCACCCTATGAGCAGCAGTGGATTGAAGATACCAGAAATAAAGGTAACAGTTAATTTTTTACTAATTGGACGCTTGCTGAAAAGTCAGCCATAGAGAAAGCCATAGAGAAAGGCGTAATAAGTGCATTAAAGTCCTTTGGTGCAGATGTAGACAACCAACAAGAAGTACAACGTGATTTTCATTTATTAAGGAAACTTCGCAAACGCTCAGAAGAATTAAGTCACATGCTGATACGGGCTGTAATTTCAGTAACCATAGGGACAGCAGCTGTAACCTTATGGGAAGGTGTAAAGATAATCTTATTTAAATAAATAATAAAAATACTATGAACAACAAATACTACCTACCATACTTTACTCACCAAGAGCTAGCCTACAGGCAAACTGGTCAAATCATTTTAGCAGCAGGTTTTGCTGAAAAACTAGTTGCCTTGCGTAGCAAATTTAAATGTCCTATGCAGCTTGCCTCAGCCTGTCGTTTTAAAGAATACAACCGCAAGATCGGCGGTGTACCAAATTACGTCAATTCGGAATAAGGGATAAGGGATAAGAAAGAATAGTGTAGATATACGAGTTATATCCACACTATTTTTAAGAATTATATCTACACTATTTAATAGTGTAGATATAAGAGTTATATCCACACTACCGATATCACCAAAATCAAAAAAAAATTAAGAAAAGGGAATAAAATAGAAATAAAAACTGTTATGACTTATGATGCGTTAAGTAGAGCCAGTAGAACGTGACGGTCGTGGCTTCTTCGACCTGTAGGGCCGTCAGGGTCTTCTTTTTACCATCTTTTCTTTTAATATACAATCCGATTTCTAACAATATGTTATATAGACTGGATTAGGATGACGTAGTGCAGTAAAGTCACAGATCCATGAAGTTTCTATTTCCTCACATATCACAATTTTGCATATCACGCGTAGTTCATAACAAGTTCTCGTTTCATCCATAATCTCTAGTCATATTTTCATATAGTTTCCGTTACACATATTTATTCTTAGCATAAAAAAAAATTAGCAATAATCTTTTCTTTACAATATCCTATTATTGGTTCACACTGTGTCTCCACCAGCATTGCTTCGTCATACGGCAGGAACTTGAATTTTCCAGACCTCTAATCATAACTGCTCTAATTATTTTCAAACCTCAAACAGCTGTGCATATTTGTCAATTCGTCTGATTATCTAAAAATTATATCCTGCAATTAGCTTTGAAATTGTCTTCCAAACGTATTATATTTCAAAATTAAAATTTAGTCAACGTGTGTTGACTGTGATATTTGTATTTGCCGAGTTAGCCACAGAGAATTTTGGAGCGAAAATTTGCAACGAATCAAAACCGTATTAAAGAAGAACAACTATCGGGATAAAGTCACTATGAATCTGATTTAACAAGTGAGAAAAAAGAAACCAAATGAAGCTTCGCAAAGTTATGCGTTTCTATCAACAACGAAAACTGATGATTCCACGCTAATAAATGATCAAACAATCACAATCAACCAGTATTCATCAGTGGTATACGTTCCTGGACTGAGTGAAATGATAGATAAGAGTTGCAGAGAATTTGTTCCTACGCTGAAACTAGCGATGAGACCTTACAGAAAAAATTCCTGCATGTTTGCAAATCTGAAGAGCCGTATTGCAACAGATGATAAATCCAGTTTGGTATACAAAATTGACTGTGCTGATTGTCCATCTAATTACATTGGTGAGACAATACAGAAGTTTGGAGTTAGAAAATCACAGCACAAAAATGATTGCAACAAACCACTAACCAAATATTCATCGGCCTTAGCTAAACATGCAAAAAATTCTGGACACAAATTTAAGTTTGATGATGGGAAAATACTGAAGAAAGAAAAGAATAAAATAAAACTTCAGATTCATGAAGTAAACCAAATCATCAAGTTTGAAAAAACTGCATGCGATGAAAAGACTGATAAGAAAGACTACACAAATACTTATGTAAATCTAATTAAACATTTTAAATAAGTTTTTTTTCCTAATTCACACTAATTCATGTAAACAGAATGATTATAAATTAGGTTTTTTCATGGTGTTAAATTTTTTCTATAGATTCTATGTCATTTTTTGACAGTTCATTTTCATGTGGTTCATCATTGAACGTGGTAAAATATTTTCAATTTTTTATTAATTTAATAATATTTTTTTTTTTTTTTTTTTAACAAAATGTAATTCTAATTGGATTCACTTTTTAGATCCTGAAGATGGATTCTAAGAATCCGAAATATATTGAGAATAAATAGTGAAATTATTTAAATTTTTATTCGTGAACTAAGGAGGCAAGACAATAAACACACTACGTGTGTCTTTCAGTATTATATTTCTTTTATCAATTCTTCTTTCCACCAAATGTATAGATTCTACTGTAAAACGGTTGTAATTTACTATTTCGTAATATGATATCATCATAAAATCGGTGGTATATACGTTTTAATCCATCCTAATATCGCATATATTACTATTTCTTTCAGACGCGTTGTAAATAGCATATTTCGTTGAATTATCTCTCAATTTTGTCTATTACAAACTAACAACCCGTATTTGTTTTGATACGGAAAATGTAGTAACAATAATTTGTAAATTTAAAACTTTTGAAAAACATTTAGCTCATTTTTCGATATTAATTGCCCCGTGAACAAAGACCTAAATAAAGTGGGGTGACCAAAACCTTGTCAATTTCAACTCCACCAAAACACAGCTGTTGATTGTTTCCAGATTAAAGACCGAGTTCCCCAAAGATATTTTATTTAGTATGTGTGATGAACCAATAGGTGAATGTAAAAACATTCGTTTATTGGGTGTCACAGTTTCAAATGACCTACTCTGGAACGATCATGTAATGGCGATGGCAAAAAGCGCGTCTAAAAAACTCGGCCTCCTAAATAGATGCAAAAAATTTTTCACTCCATACCAATTGCTCCATGTTTATAAGTCCTATATTCGTCCCTGTATGGAGTACTTCTGTCAAGTTTGGGGTGCTGCCTCTGTTTCCATCTTGGCCCTCTTGGACTCTGTTCAAAAGCGAGCTATACGAATTGCAGGTGATCGAACTTTGACATCAAAACTTGATTCCCTACAACATCGTCGCACTGTTGCTGACCTCGTTGTTTTTTACAAATATCGTCATCAGCAGTGCTCAGATGAAATCAGCGGCATCATGCCTCAAACTTATTCTTACCCCTGTTCCACTCAGCAATCGGCTGCCGCAACCAGCGAAACGGTAAAGATCCCGCGCTGTCATACTGGCAGATCGCAGAGAGACTTCTTTGTCCGAACTGCGTACAAATGGAATAGTTTGCCGGAACACTTAGTCTCAGGTGGCTTCAACCCACAGATGTTTAAAAAAAGCGTTAATCTACACCTCAGAACGCCAGTTGTTGTGGGACCCAGGTCTAGACCTAGGTCTTAAAAGTTATTTATGTGTTGTTGTGACACATATTCTAAACCCTATTACACAACACATTTTATTAAAAAAAAAAAAAAAAAAAATATAAGAGATGAAAACATCTAGTCTCTCTCTCTTAGTCTGTTATTCATTTTTGGTGTAATTTTTGTTTTTGACAGACTGACAGAACCGTGTGATTTATATTTTTTGTAAAGATGCTTGAAAATAAAATGTGTTTTTATGTTTTTTGATCTGTGATAAGCAATTCTGTGATAATTAGCCAAATTGATTAGAATAAAAAAAATACAAAATCCAGAGTTCCGAGGAGATCCGGTTCGTCGCTGGTGGTTTTCTGTGCTATCAATGAACGGTCCAATTAATGTAATAGACAGGTAAACTAATAGTACAATTTTAATTACAAAAATCAGGAAAGACAATGAATCTAACTGTCTGCGTAGTGAATATGATCCAAAGTTTGTTTGCCAGAAGGATTTAAAAATCAAAATTCCCTGTGATATTTAGTAAAATATATTCGTGTGAGTCGAGAGTCAGATTATATCATTTTCATGGCTTGTTGTTCCTAATGAATAGTAAAATTAATGTAAGATACAGTTAAATGAATAGTGCAATTTTTATTACCAAAATTAGAGAACAAAAAGAACCTAACTGTTTGTGTGGTGAATATGAACTAAACGTTATTTGTAAAAGCCTTCAGTAAAATTACAATGAAGTAGTAAATATATTTGCCTCGATCCCAAGTTTTCTTTGATTAGATAAACACCAATTTAATTGTTATTAAAAGAAAAGTTCAAATCTGTAGTTATAGGCTAATTAATAAAACAAAATACTAACTAAATTAACGTAACAGTTGTCACGGTGATAGCGTACCGTTGAATTTGTTTAATTGACAACCCGTATCCTTAAACATTATAAAGTAAAGAAACATTTTTCTTTACTCATTTTTCACCAATAAGTGAAGGAAACCACTCAAAGCCAAGTGAGTTAATATTTAAAACATATATAATTTAGTACAATAGATAGATCAGTCGATCACAACTAATTAGAATAATTTAATTCACGACTGAAGGTCGTTCTAAGTAAAATAAAGGTGATGTAGAGGTCATCCAACCGATAGTTTTTGATACCTTATATGGGTTCAGTTAGTTTTACACAAAAGAAAACTTAGGATAATTTAATTTAGAGTCGAAATTATTTAAATAGATTTATTTGAACCAATAAAAAAACCAATAAAATTAGAAAAATAGAAATTATATCTTGATACATGCATCAAATAAAGTTACAACGGAAGAATAATGAAAAAAAACAATTATTAATTAATTAGTCTATAAACCTGTAATAATTACGTACTTTTTTTTAAATTGAATATGGTTTTTAATGTGTATTTAAACAATAGTGATAAGATGAGGGTTTGATCACCCCATTGTGTAAAACGGTATTGCTAATGTTATAGAAATCCGTAAAATAAAGTAACGTAAAATAAAATACTAGATATTAAACGCAATTACTGTCTAGGTATTGGCCTAAAATTGTACATTTAGCCAATAGTGATAAAATTAGTGTTTGATGATAAAATTGTGTGTAACGTTGTTAATAATGTTATAAACCAGAATCCCGTATATTAATATTAAACAAAGAAAAATAAAATAACCAATTCGTAGTTCATGACAATCTGTTCCAAACCAAATATACCACAACTTGGTGAAACATTTCATTACTTCCATGCGATTTAACAACAATCACCTGTCATTTGGGGTGCCACATTGGTATCTGCATTGAATTACATCTTATCAGTGCAGTTGGTTAACACTCGCTATACTTGGAGGCGCAATATTTGTATACTATCTATACCAGTGGCCAATGCAATTTATCTATAATCACCTGTCATTTGAGGTGCCACATTTTTTATACGAATTAATTTACATCTTACCAGTACAGTTGGCCATTGCCTTATTGATTACGGCGCAACAGTTTTGCCTTATTTATACAAATTACCAGCAATCACCTCCTTTATTGCGGCGCAACAGTTTTACATTATTTATACAATTTATCAGCAATCGCCTTAGTTATTGCGGCGCAACAGTTTTGCATTATTTATACAAATTACCAGCAATCGCCTTCTTTATTGCGGCGCAACAGTTTTACATTATTTATACAATTTATCAGCAATCGCTTTAGTTATTGCGGCGCAACAGTTTTACATTATTTATACAATTTATCAGCAATCGCCTTAATGATTGCGGCGCAGCAGTTTTACATTATTTATACAATTTATCAGCAATCGCCTTAGTTATTGCGGCGCAACAGTTTTACATTATTTATACAATTTATCAGCAATCGCCTTAGTTATTGCGGCGCAACAGTTTTACATTATTTATACAATTTATCAGCAATCGCCTTATTTATTGCGGCGCAACAGTTTTACATTATTTATACAATTTAAGCAACTATTCATCTTATCATACGTTACCTGCTGGAATATTCACCGCTGATGGAGTGCTGAACGTTGGAACATTGAGGTCTGTCGGATATAGCCATGGGGTGAGTGATCTTTGATTATTCTTATTGTTTTTTTTTAACGTAAAGGTGTGAATGCGCGTGAATGGGTTTACGTATGGATGAATGTGGGCGTGATTGTCGATGCGCCTGCGTGAATGCAGGTGGTGCGTATATGCGAGACACTACGATCTAAATAAACAAACGATTATAATTAAAATTTTTTTTTTCTCTAATGTAATATTTTATTGTGGAATTATTGCTTAAGTCCTAATCAGTTTTATGCTACCTGTAACTGGCTTATAAGGAAATCATTCATGCCGTTATAATCGCAACCGACGTAATATATCACGGCTAACTCACTAGGAAAGAATTAGCCTGGAACTTCTGTGTATCAACCAGAACACCAACTACTGTACACTGGAGATAATGATCCGTTTTGTCGATGTGCATTTATATATGCCATTTCTTTTATATATAGCGTGTGAGAATTACCCGAACTCTACGATTTGCTCGTCGGTTTACAGGTGATGGCATTATTTTATGGACCTGATCAGGATGATTAAATGGCAGTGGTAAAAACTATTTTAATTACTACTATTTACTATAATTACCAAATTTCGTGGAACGTAATTGTCTTGCCTTGCTACGGGGGTGTGTATTTGGATATGGGTGTTTGAATGTGAGTGCGGGTGTGTGGGAGGATGTGAGCATGTATGAAGCGTGAGAGTGTGGGCATATGGGAGTGAATGTGGGGGTTGAACGTGGTGATCGCGGGTCTTTCGAAAAAGGGGTCGCCAGTCTCATTTTCTCATTTGTAATCATTCCATTTCTGTATAATCTCGTAATTCGCGTACATGTCTGTATTTGTATTGGAGTAGCAGGATATACCAATCGAACTCCATACTGTGACTAGGCCGGAGCATCTAAATAACCTAATCTAGCTACGCGACCTGCTATGCCGCTTCATTGGTTCGCCAATGAAAAAGCTCTTCATTACAAATACACGCGTACAATTTGGCGATTAGTACTAGACGGCAGTTAGATTCTCTTGTTTCCGCAGGCTAGAGCTGGCTCAGGGTTTTAAAATCGAACTAGGTACGCGGCCTGCCATAACAACTCCATTGGTTTTCAAATGGAGCTAGTTCTGCTTTACAAATCCGGCGCCCAACGTGGGGCTCTTCTAAGGGATGTCACAGCAATGTGGTACCCTCGAGGAGTCCCTCCATACTTAAAAAAACTTGGGGAAATTTTTTTTAAATTTTTCTCTTCAAAAATTAATTTTCTTATTCAACCTGCAATAGTTAAAGACTCTGGCGGCGTGGAAGCTACTCCCAGTTTCATATACGCAGGAGCGGAGATAATCTGAGGTGCCTCAGATTGTCTTCGATGAGGTTTTGCGTACCCACGTCTCCAGCAACCTCTCTTTTTTTCTCTTTTGTCATAACGCGAGGGAGAGAATAATTCTCCGGAATTATTCTCAATGGGCTTAACAAACCCACAAACCCTAGTAACGGATGGGTTTCCTGATGGTACGGGGAATGCCAGAGGTGACCAGATGCCTGACCTAGAATAGTGTAAAGTGCTGGTTAGGCTCTTTGTTCGCTGTGGCATCAGGATCCCCATACGGTCTAACAACTCCATAACGTTAGAGTCCCTCCCTGGAGTGTTAGTGTCCTATGGCCTGAGTTGTCCGGTTCGCAATGGGTGATACTAGGGAACGTCTTCCAAAGCAGTCTGATCAACTGCTGAGGGAAGAGTTCGCACAGCCTTCATGCCGTAAGTTGATTGGATTAATTCAGGCCATAGCACCTCGCCCGTATGTGTTGGTGGTGTGGATCACGGGTGGGAAGTGGCGATAGTTGAATGGTGGTTCAGAGTATTTATCCTCTGACCATCCTATCGTCCCTTGCCATCCGGGTGATATACCACCGGCACATGCCCCATCTTTTCCTTTCCCCACCCACCTTCTCCTATCCTTATCCATCCCTTCTTATTCCCATTCCTTTTCCTTCTCCCATCCCTTAACGTAGCTTACTTTTACTTTTGTTTTGATCTCCCCAACCTTTAATCTCAAAATGAATAAGCGGCGAGCGTCCCCATCCTCCCAAACCATAAACAGACCCCAGAGTGGGATGGATCCCACTTCTTCTCCCGCCTAAAACTGGTAATTTGTGTGGAAACTAATCGTTTTTTTCTCCAATTTTAGGAAAACTAAATAAATAGTTTATGTTTAAGATTCGTGTAATGTGTGACGAAGTAGTCTGGTGATCAACGTAGCAGTCGTGTAATTCCCTTGGTTTAGAAGCGCACTACTTTCTCACACGCATTGAATTTGCATGAGCGGAGGCTTTCCTAGTTGTTTTCGTTTTCCTTTAGACATGGTCTCTTGTACTCAATCCGTAATCACCATCTGCAATGGTTTCCGTTGAAAAATTGTCATAAAACAGTTGTGTGCTATTTCCCCAATATAATTTTTTGATATTCACTTTGTAATCGTTAATAAAAACATCATAAAATAGTTGTGCAATATCATTGATTCGTAGTTCCCCTATTTCCTTATAGATTTTCTACAATCGTTTTATAATCAATGTTTCTGTTTATAATACCCTACCAAATTTAGTACAGGTCGATGGTGAAGATTCTTTAGTGAGTACACATTAATTAACGAAGAAAAAACTAGAAACCAATTTATCGGTTGATCGACTTGTTCTTATTCCCCAACGATTGTTAGTTTGTTTGGCTATAAATACGCGTAGTTGCGTATAGAGGCTCTCTTAGTCGATTTTTTATAAACGAACATCACAGCTGTTGTTGAAGTTTGACGTTTGAGAAATAAACAGGAGGAGATTAATTTTGTGATTCGAGAAAGATTTTTGTTTCTTGGCGCTATTGGATATACGGAAGAACCACACCCAAAATAATTATAAAAAAATTTGTGTATTCTTAGGTAATGTAGAGTGCATTATGTTAACCGGCTGTGATACAGATTAAGTAAACTAAACTTTTCTGATGAATAAATAAAACTCTTTGATATAAATTATAATATTAAACGCTGTGTTATAAAATATTAACATTTGCTTAACCGCTGTGATATCAATATGAAAATTTGTCTAAATTATTTGAAATTAATTTATTTAAAACGCTAAGATCTGTGATATCAATATAAACTATTTGATTAATTTATTTGAAATTTATTTATTTAAAACGCTAAGATCTGTGATACAAACTATTAATTCTTATTTATTTTGAATGTTAAAGATTTGTGCTGTATATTAGAAAAATTTTATGTAATGCGTGTCAATAACTATAAATAGCCACTAGGAAAATTAAAAAAAAACCATTAAGCAAAATCATTTGTGGATTACTATTTAGTTTAATGGGCATAAGATCCAAATCAATTAGTGTAAATTGAATTAAATTAAATGTTCTAATACAAACAAATAAAGAAGGAATTATTTGTTAACTTAACCTCAGGAATTTGATAAAACTGTTTTATAAAAACGGCGTGTTTCCGATTAACTAATATAAAAAAAAAGGAGATTTGGAAATACCTAAACGAAAGATCGCATCTACTGACCCGATCCAACACTGTGTCCAACCGAGGAGTAGATATATTAATAACATTCGGATTTTGTTTGCGGCGAGGGACATGACGGACTAATGTTAATCCTAGAAGGTGGAGACGCGGGTATCGGCCATAACATGAAGTGAGTCATTTGAATTTTTTTTTTATATGTATTTTTTTATAGATATATGTATGGATGAGGATGTCTATAGATTTGTGTATATGTGTGTATAAGTGTAGGCGAATGTATGTATGTGGGCGTGAGATTGCGGGTGCATGGAGGTGTGAATGTATAGATATGAATGGATAGGCTGCTACCAATTATAAAGTATTAATTCTGCACCGAGAACTGTTGCCATCAAGACCATCGAACTACCATTTTCTTTACAGGTAATATAACTTACGTCACCAAGAAAGCGGCATAACAGTTAATTGGTTGTGTTTGGGTTTTCTTTCGTTCACGATATGAGGACAACGTTTTCGTTTGATTTCGACAAAATAATACATTAACAGTGGAATGTAGTCAACAAATTGGAGATTTATTTCATTGATTTTTTTTTCTCTTTGTAATACCAAGCTGAAATAATTTCTAGGTAACTCAACTAATTTAATTGTGTGAACTTTCTTCACAGAATAAATGCGAAGCCGCTATGAATATATACGGGCAGTTGATTGATGATCAGATGTATTGATGATCAGATGCATTACAATAAGGATGTAACCTCAAATTGGCATCGTTGGCATGATGCTCGTGTAGGATTACTGGCTCACATCGATAATACCAATCTTTTACTACCAAGCATGGTAGAATTGGCTCCTGAATATAATTTCGAGGAGGATGCGGTGGGAAATGGCGGTCGACGTTTTGTTTGGATATCTCCGAAAGTGTTTCTGAACCTCCAATAGCAGAAGAACCATAAATGTCGACATCTTAAAGGAGAGTAGAAAGTTTCTGTCTATTTATTTGTGTCATTGCAATGGAAGCTAGGTGCTCAACGATGATAGTAGTGCGAGTCATGTCCTGTGAAAACAAAATTAAAGTAAATAAATTTGATAATGAATCAAAACAAAATTCACATGAAGTGATTTTGTTTTGAAGTGGATTAAGTTACACATATGTTTGATATTTTTAATTATCAGTTTTTATAAATAAATTCTCATGAAGATAATAAAATTAATCGTTTCCACAGAACATGAACAAACTTGATAAAATATAATATCAAGAATCTGAACACTTGTGAACAATTAAGATTATGTAAATAAAGAAACTTTTTAAACAAGAAAGGTTTCTTCGTTAGTAAAATAGAATTAAGAAGTTAGATTCATAACATTGGCACTACAAGTAAGACCAAATAAAAAGTTAAGTTTTTCATTTCGAATTTTTAAATAAATTTGATCTTAAAATAAATTGAAGTGTTTTTTTTTGATAATAAATTAAAAGCACAACATTTTTAGCGCAGTTGATACTCTTTATATCCGAAGATAAAAAGAGCAGTGATAAAGTTAAACCAGTTTTTTTATTCAATTTTTTTGTTTTAATAAAAATTGAAGTCAGTTTTTTTAGTGGTATTTTTGTTTTAATAAAAATCACGAAACCAGCCGTTCGAGAAAAAGTGAAAAGTTAATATAAAAGTGAATAATTATAAAGAAAATAAAATCAACAAAAAATTAAATTAAATAAATTAAATAAAAGTTAAATAAAAAGAAGCAGAAATTAATATACCAAAATAATAAATTATTAAATCAATAAAAAAAAATTCGACAAATAAATTAAATAAAAGTTAAATAAAAAGAAGGAGAAATTAATATACCAATATAATAAATTATTAATGAAATAAATCAACAAAAATTCGACTAATAAATTAAATAAAAGTTATACAAAAAGAAGGAGAAATTAATATATCAATATCAACAATTATTGTGAACAAAAAATTATTTCAACAATCAACCAAAATTATTTCAACAATCAACCAAATTTATATCAACAATCAACCGAAATAATATCAACAATCAACCGAAATAACATCAACAATCTAGGAAATCAAAGGAAGAATAAACCTAAGTAGTAAGTCAATCCAAACTATTTTATAAATTAGTTAATATATTAAAATTAAGTTCAAAAGAGAAAAAGTTTTCGATTCAAATAGACCCAAATTATTTAAAATGGAACCAATAGACCAAATAATCAATCAAGTTCAATTACTTACCCAAAGAATTGAGGAACAAGAAAATAATCTAGTTAATTTAAATAGAACGCGATTTGAATTAACCCCCGACCAAATAATTAGAAATTTTAACGATATTACACCATTTAGCGGTGAAGATAATTTTAAACTTAAATCTTTTTTAAAAACTGTAAATAACGTAGAAAATTTATGTGGTACTAACAACGAGGAATTAAAAACATATTGCTTGAAAAAATTAGTGAATAATAAAATTATTGGTAGAGCAAGAAATTCGATCTTGGAAATACCAGATAACGAAAGAACTTGGCAAGAAGTTGTCAACCAACTAAAATTACGTTTCCGACCTAGAAGCGGAATACATCAATTATTGTATCAAGCGAAAGATTTTAAAGTCTAAAATTTCAAAGATTTATTTAATAAGTTAACGAAAATAAAAAGCGATTGTAACGAAATTTGCGATTTCGATGACGCAATCCCTTTTACATACGACTCAATTGACAAAGAACTAGTCCAAATTTTAAAAAGCAAATTAATACCAATTTTTCAAATACAAATTGATTCAGATAAAAACTTATACGAATTAGATCATTTATTTTCACAATCAGAGATATTTTATAGCAATGAAATAATTAAAGATAAATTTAAAATTAACAAATATAATTGTTTTAACAAAAACAAATTTTACAAACCAAATAATAACCAACATCAATTCAACAACCAAATTCATTTAAATCAAAATTTAAACAGAACAAATTTCAATAATGAAAATTTTCATAATAATAACCCAAATAATTTTATAAGAAATAATTTTAATAATCAAAGACAGTATAGAAATCCTAATAATTCAGGACAATTTCGTAATAATAACAATCAAGGACAGTATCGTAATAATAATAACAATTTATTACAATATCGTAACAATAATAACTCAGGACAATATCGCAACCACAATAATTCTGGACAATACAGAAATTTCAACAATTCTGGACAATATCGTCATTTTAATAACACTGGACAATTCAGGAATTTTAATAACAACAACAACAACAATTTAAATATGAATGATCCTAGTAATCGTCAAGAACCAATGGAAGTAGATAACATATCTTCTGAAGTAAATTTTATAACACAGCCTCAATTAACCGATCACCCACAATCAATTTAACTTTTGGTAATAAAACACTTAAAATTTTAATCGACACAGGATCTGAAACTAGTCTAATTAAACCAAATCTACTAAATTATGAGATAACCGAATTAAATAAACCTATTACATATAAATCATTAGCTGGAACAACCCAGGTCACCCATAAAATGATTACACCAATCCCGAAAGAATTAATCAAAGACGGAAATTTAGAATGGAAAATATTTCCTTTACAAAGTAATAAATACGACGGAATTATTGGAATAAATTTTTTAACCCCTTTTGAATCATTCGTAGATCTAAAAAATAAATATATGATTATATTTAATAAATATAAAATACCTTTTAATGAAATTGATTATAATGATGAAATTAATTATTTACAACCAATTGTTGACTCAAAGATAGAAATCAGTAACAAAATTAAACAGGATCATTTAAATGAAGAAGAAAAGAAAAGTCTGAAAAAAATTATTAGTAGAAAACAAGGATTTATTTTTTAACGAAGGTGAAAATTTGACCTTCACTCATGAGATAACTCACGAGATAAAATTAACAAATAATAATCCAATTTACTGCAAAATCTATAGATATCCCCAAATACATGAGAAAGAAATAGAAAAACAAATAAAAGAAATGTTAGATCAAAATATTATACGTGAATCAAACTCACCTTATATCTCACCTTTATGGATTGTACCAAAAAAGTTAGATAATTCTGAAATAAAGAGGTATAGAATCGTAATAGACTACAGAAAATTAAACGAAATAACTATAAATGACAAATTCCCAATCCCCAATATAGAAAATATTCTAGATAAATTAGGAAGATCCCAATATTTTACAACTTTGGATTTAGCCAAAGGTTTTCATCAAATTTTAGTAAATGAAAATGACCAAAAGAAAACAGCATTTTCAACACCATTTGGACATTACGAATACGTTAGAATGCCATTCGGATTAAAAAACGCACCATCAACTTTTCAAAGATTAATGAACTCAGTATTAAGAGAACATATAAATAAAATTTGTGTTGTTTATCTAGATGATATACTAATCTTTAGTACTTCTATTGAAGAACATTTAGTAAATATAAACAAAATATTTAAAAGTTTGAGGAATGCAAATCTCAAAATACAAATATATAAATGTAATTTTTTCTGCAAAGAAACAGAATATCTAGGACACATATTAACTACTGACGGAATAAAACAAAACCCACGAAAAATACAAGATATAACAAAATTAAAACTTCCAAAAACTCAGAATCAAATCAAATCATTTTTAGGAACAACAGGATATTATAGGAAATTTATTAAAGACTACTCAAAAATTTCACAAAATATGACAAAATATTTGAAAAAAGATTGCAAAATTAATCTTTTAGACCCACTTTACATTAATTCATTTGAACAATTAAAAAATTTATTAACTACTTATCCAATTTTGAAATACCCAGATTTTAATAAACCTTTCAAATTAAATACTGATGCTAGACAATTTGCATTAGGAGCTGTATTATTACAAGATAATCACCCAATAGCTTATGCCAGCCGAACTCTAAATAGACATGAAATAAATTATAATACAACGGAAAAAGAACTATTAGCAGTAGTATGGGAAATTAAATATTTTAGACCATACATATACGGAAAACAATTTGAATTACAAACAGACCACCAAGCATTGAAGTGGCTACATACAAAATACTTAGGCAAAGATCTAAACCCAAAACTTCAACGATGGATTCTATCTTTAGGCGAATATAATATAAAAATTAATTACCTTAACGGAAAAGAAAATAAAATAGCAGACTTTCTCAGTAGAATAAACACAGACGAACATGAGATCAATGAAATTTATAATTTAAACGATATTTTTAAGTCTAACGAAGGGAGAGTTCAACCATTAGAAATTAACGTAAATGAAGATGAAAATTTAAATGAAATAGATTATGATAATTTAATAAACGTATCAATAATACCAACAATACATTCACAACCAGATCAGTTAAATGATCACATTCCAATCAAAGAAACAATCGTTAATAGATTTAAAACAAAGGTAATTTTAACCAATAACTTTAACACAGAATTCGAAAATATTTGCGGAAACAGAAGAATATATATTAACCCATATTTGCCAAAACAAGAATTAATTAATAAAATAAAAACAAATATATCCAACACAAGAATAGCTATATACACACAAATTCCCGATCACGATTTTAATGTAGTTCAACAAATTTTAATAAAAGAATTTCCAAATACAAAATTTTTAAAATGTACACATTTCGCTCAAGATATTGAGAACGAAGACGAACTAATTAGATTAATATCAATCGCACATAAAGAACAAACACATCCACGAATTATAGCCTTATATGAAAACATAAAATTCAAACTTTATAATAAGAAAATGAAATTAATCATAAATAAAATTACTAATAATTGCGAAACATGTAATAAAAGTAAATACGATAGGAACCCCATAAAACCAAAATTCAACAAAACGGAAATACCAACAGAGAAAAATAAAATAATACATATAGACAATAAATAATACATATAACAACCTTTTATAATGTTTATAGACAAATTTTCAAAATTTGCTACGGCATACCCAATTGAACATAGAAATCATACAGAATTCATAGAAATATTTAAAATATATTTCAATCATAAAAAACCAGATAAAATTATTGCAGATAATGAATTTAAACACATTGATATAAAAGAATTCTTGAATAACGAAAGTATCGAATTACACTTATGTAAACCAAATAGCCATACAGATAATGCAGACATAGAAAGACTCAATAATACAATTACAGAAAAACTAAGAATCTTAATGTTAGAACAAACAAATCCAATACGAATTCAAATGTTAGAAGCAATAAAGAGTTACAATAATTAATATCATAGTACAATAAAAACTACCCCATATTCAGTTGAAAATAACGAAACAAATAATTTAGAAATATATAATAATATAATTAAGAAACAAGCTAAACGATTAGAAAAAGATAATATAAATAGGGAAGAATACGAAGAAATAAGAAAACACGGTTTCATAAAAAACTATGAGTCAAAAAGACATAAAGATGAACCTAAATTTAGAAAATACAATTTAACTAATGTACATCCAATAAATATTAAAAGACCATTAAAATTTACAGCACAGAACAATGATGATACTTTTGATGATACTGATGATGACTCAGATCATTCATATTCAAGCTCAACTTCAAGTAGAGAAAATTGAATCTAATGCAGGATATATTATAGTACAACACGATGAAATATTAATCCCAACAAGTTACAACTATACTTTACATATAATTGACCTCAAACAATTAGATAAAATTTTAAAAGAATTAATTACTGTATCTAGCTTAACAGAAAAAGAAAATCTTTTAAACGATTTAGAAAAACTTTTTGATAAAATGCTAACTTTAAAACACGGGCATCGTAATATTCAAAAACGCGGACTTATAAACGCAATAGGAACAATAAATAAATGGATATCAGGTACAATGGACGATGAAGACAGACAATTAATAAATGAACATTTAAACATAATAGAATCAAATAACGATCAAATAGTTTCAAATATGAATAGTCAAATTCATATAAACGACAATTTTAATAAATCATTAATCAACCTAATTGAAACAATTTAGCTTGATAGACAGTTAATATCACAATTCGTAAATGATAAATATAATAACACATTAACGAAACTAGCTACCTTCGACATTAAACTAAAATTTCAAGAACTAGACAAAATTATAAATGAATTACAAGATAATATTATACTCTCAAATCTAAATATAATTCACCCATCCCTTTTAACTCAAGAAGAAATTAAAGAATTTGAAATCGACGCTGATAAAATAAAAAGATTAAGAATAGGATTTTCAAAAACTGATACAAATAAACTAATATTTTTAATAAAAATACCTTATAATATGATAAAGATAAATGTAAAATTGATAGTTCCATTATCTAATATGAAAACTTGCACCATGATAAATAATAATATAGAAAAAACTATTGAATATAATATAATATCCTCTTTGAATATACAGAATCTAAATCATCAAGTAAATTGAAAAATCTATATCATTGTATTTTAAGAAAAGATTGCCAAAATATAAAAAATTGTAAACAAGAAATAATAAACTTAGATGAAAGTAGTATGATAATACAGTTGGCAAATAATTCAAACCTATCATCAAATTGTGATGAAAGAAAATTTATCCTAAATGGAAATTACTATATAAGATTTTATAATTGTAGTATTAAGATAAATAATCAATACTTTAATAATAATATTAAAACAATAAATGATAAATACTATATTCCAAATTTAAATCATAGCACAGGAAATAATACTTTGTTAACATTTAATGAAATTATGTCAAAAACCATTGATAATGTAAAAGAATTAAAAATGTTAAGATATCATAAAATAATTACATATTCAGGAATCAGTTTAAGTTTGATAATTTTAATAATTTTAATAATTTTATTAGTAATTAAATATTTTATGAAAAAGAAAATTAAAATAAATATTGTAAATAGAATTCGGGAGAATTCTAATTTTAACGAAGGGAGAGTCATGTCCTGTGAAAACAAAATTAAAGTAAATAAATTTGATAATGAATCAAAACAAAATTCACATGAAGTGATTTTGTTTTGAAGTGGATTAAGTTACACATATGTTTGATATTTTTAATTATCAGTTTTTATAAATAAATTCTCATGAAGATAATAAAATTAATCGTTTCCACAGAACATGAACAAGCTTGATAAAATATAATATCAAGAATTTGAACACTTGTGAACAATTAAGATTATGTAAACAAAGAAACTTTTTAAACAAGAAAGGTTTCTTCGTTAGTAAAATAGAATTAAGAAATTAGATTCATAACATTGGCACTACAAGTAAGACCAAATAAAAAGTTAAGTTTTTCATTTCGAATTTTTAAATAAATTTGATCTTAAAATAAATTGAAGTGTTTTTTTTTGATAATAAATTAAAAGCACAACATTTTTTGCGTGAGTGAGTCTACAGACGTGAGCGTATGAGGGTGTGTGTGATGGCGAATGTGTAAACAAGCATGAGTGTATGGGGGTATGGACGGGGGGTATGGGTGAGAGTGGATGAAGTGCGCGAGCGTGTGACTGGATTAAAATTAAGGGGTTGGACGTGGTGATCGTGGTTCGTTCGCATAAGGGGTTCGCCAGAGTCTAATTAATTCACTTGCTTTTTTGATTTTCCGTTCTTATCATTCGATACGCGTACGATACAGTTATTTGTGCTGAAGTAGCAGGATTTCCTACTCGTTCCCATGGGCTGAAGCTAGCTTGGGGCAATAAATAAATCTCGCTAGGTACGCGGCCTGCTATGCCACTTCGGTGATATATGCCGAAGCAGCGCTTCATTGCAAATGTGGTAATTGTTCTACACGGCATAAATATCTGTGCTTAATAATAATATCAATTTCGAAGTGACCAATGTCACGCGTACATTCATATGCTTTAAGGCCGAGGCCCCAAAAGGTCTCCGATGGACAGAAAGATTGGCATTGAAGCCAAAATGAGTATTTTTGCACGTACGAGAATTGTACAGGAAAATACAAGTCAACAGTTGGGCTAACACACCATATGAACATGCATTTTAATAAAAAGCCCTATGAATGCCCTTTATGCTCTACTAAATTTAGATCAAAGGGAAATGTAAAAAAGCATTTGAAAAATATCCATAAAAAACGTAAATCATCGGATGAATGAAGAGAAATTTCATCACCTGTAAAGGTCTATCGTCAAACAAAAATACAAAACTGATTTATTTCTCAGATGTGGAAAGACCACGAACCGCGATTCTTTTCAACAAACATCTGAAAATATTTCCATTGAATGAATTTATCTGTAGAGGTCTTACAACGGTCCAGATAGAAATTCATCTTCCTCAAGGTAGATTTCGTAAATTCATTATAGCTTCTGCATACTTCCTGGGGGATGAGGACGAGACACCACCAGAAGTGGTAGAGAAACTCATCAAGTATTGCAATAATAACCACTCTAACCTCATAATAGCGTATGATGCTAACGCTCATCACACCGTGTGGGGAAGTAGTAACATTAACACAAAAGGCGAGCGTCTGCTTCAATTTTTGTACACTAACAATATGTTTATTGCAAACAAAGCTAGTGAGCCTACCTTTAGAAACGCAATCATTGGTGAGGTCCTTGACTTTACTTTAACTAACATAAACGCTACTAACCATATTAAGAACTGGCATGTTTCGAAGGAAGCTTCTATGTCTGATCATGTTTATAAATGTTTCAACATAAAACACTATCCAAAGAGCATCCAGTACTTTAGAAACCCGAGAAAAACCAACTGGGAACTTTACACAACATATCTTCACGTAAATAGTTGCGGCAGTATCAACTCTACATTTGAGCTTGACTCTGCAGCAAATAATTTACAAGAATTTATCACTGAAGCACACAACCTTAATACTCCAATAACTCAATCCAAAAAATGCAGCGATGTACCTTGGTGGAATGGTAACTTCGAGAGGAAAAGGAATAAAGTTCGCAAGCTCTTTAACAGAGCAAAAACAACAAATAATTGGACAGAGTACCGAGTAGCTCTAACCAATTATAATAAAGAACTCAGACAATCAAAAAGAAATAGCTGGAAAGAGCTTTGCAATACCATAGATAATCTGCCTGCTGCAGCTCGACTCCAAAAATTCAAAAATTGATGTCGTCTGATCACTAGGCTCAATCTGCAAACCAAATGGTATGTATACTACCAGCTGCATTGAGACACTAGATACTTTACTAGATACTTTAAGTGGGTTTGAACTTTCCTGGCTCAATAGAATGGAGCACGGAAGATAATGCCAAAGAAAACGTACATTTTTTAGACCATGCAACTAAAAGATCTGCAGATCATTTAGCCAATACAATTTTCACCCCCAAAAAAGCGAGATGGGCTATAGAATCTCTCGGTCCGTATAAATATCCAGGAGGTGATGGAATTTTTCCGGTATTTCTGCAAAAGGGTCTAACAATCATTCTTCCATATCTCATGCGTTTGTTCAAAGCAAGCATTGGCTTTGCTTACATTCCTCAGATATGGCGAGAAACTAAAGTTGTTTTTATACCTAAGCCAAGAAAAAAACCAAATGAAGCCAAATCATGCAGACCCTTAAG
Source organism: Diogma glabrata (assembly GCA_963693315.1). Classification (NCBI taxonomy): domain Eukaryota; kingdom Metazoa; phylum Arthropoda; class Insecta; order Diptera; family Cylindrotomidae; genus Diogma; species Diogma glabrata. The sequence continues at coordinate 317,877,923 of OY856186.1, forward strand.
TCATATAATACAGACCCTTACATCTTTTCTATTAAAAACAATGGAAAAGATGTTGGACTATCACATCCGTCATGTATAGCTCAAACAAAACCCTCTCAACTCTAGCCAGCACGCATATCAGACTGGAAAATCTACTGAAACGGCGTTACACAAGATGGTGAAAGAAATTGAAAGCACCTTAAACTATAAAGGCCTCTTGTATGTACATTTATGGACATACAAGGAGCCTTTGACAATGTCCATTTCAATGCTATCATTTAAATGGCCACAAAGAAAAATATAAACCCGCTTATCATTGCATGGATTATCAAGATGCTACAGAGTCGGAAGCTAACGGTGGTGCAACAGATTGGGACTGTCGATCAATTCCCAAAAAACAAGCTTTGTCGTTTTCACAAACAGGAGAAACTTCAATTTCGTTTCTCCTGTTCTAAACGTTTCCTTTTTTCATAGAGTATGTTATTTGCAGGAGTCAGAATAGTCAATCGCGTGTTCGGTAGGTACAGATCCATAATCTTGTCAGCACAAAAGCATCATTTTGGAGGGAAAGGCTCCGTTCCTGTTAATACATTTCGTACGAAATCAAGGTCACAATCGGGGTTTTAAAAACAAAATGGGTCATAACTCAGTCCCAAATCATGTTCGAGAGGTCTATTTTTTTTAAATCATCGATTTTTTAGCCACTTTGCGAATTTTAAAACCGCATCTTGTTAAGTTGAAAATTCGTTGAGAAATTTAATTTTGCAACTAAGGAATTTTCGCCGTTTTTTGAGTTTTTTGAACCGCTGTAATTGTTGTTAATATTGAAAATGGGTATAGGCAACCCTTTCGATTGCCGTGAAGCAGATTGCAATCAAATAAAAACTCAGACCTTGCGGCCTGCCCAAAGTTATTAACTTTTTTTCAGACATTAAGTGCAAAATGGAAATGTGCAAAAACTATTAAGCCGAATGAAACGTTCCAAAGCTTTTATTTTTGGTTGAAACCTCAACAAGATAGAGGGGTCAATTATATAAGTACGCTACAAGATAGAGGGGTCTATTATATTCTAAACAATTATTTGCAAATAAATAAATTCAATTGAAAAATATCATTTTTGGACATTTTTTCGCAGTTTTTGCAAAAATTTGCAACAAAAAATCTTTTTTAATTTTTTTTCATTTTAAATTATAGAAAAACATTTAAGGAACAACAACGTTCCATGACACCAACATCCTAAAGTGCATCATTTACGATTTATATCGCTTACAGAAAGAAAAAAAAAAATGTCCAGCCGAATTTGTTGAATAACTCCAGTCCCCAGGTTGAGTCCAGGGCGAGTGGACTCGGCAGGTCCATTATGTGAGTACCCTCTCCCAGAGATTAAAAAAAATTCCGATCTGTTACCGACAACAACACGTAAGCCATAACTTTTTCCGTTTTATTCTATGGGCCTATACAAAGAATCTATTAATCGCCCCTCCATCCATATGATTTTCCGAAATTAATGTTGTTATACATTCATCATCCATACCTAGATAACATTTCCGTTTTCCTTTGTTTAAATCTATTTAAGCAAACATACGAAAACTCTAAATACATTGCATTTGTACATTAAACATTTCTGTTAATATCTATTGACACGACCTGATATTTTTGTTTCTTTCAAGGCCATATCAGTTTGTTGTTCTATATTTTCATCGTAATCTATTGACAATCTTCAATTTCCCCTGTTTTACTTAGAATGAAACGAAACAAAACAAACAAATATTGTTACATTTGAATTTGAATTTTTCTAATCGGCATTAGCACTGAATGTTTAGTATAGAGGTATTCACCAAAAGAAGAGCATACAATTTATTAAACTATAAAATATTAATTTGATTTTGAAGTTAAACTACAAAAACTGAAAAGTAAGATTATTAAAAATATATTAAACAATATAGTGCAATTTAAAAAAAAACTAAAAAACGTGCAACTAAATAAAATAAATACTAAAACAAAATAAAACAGTATAAACATCAAAGAGGAGCACAAAGTTTTAAATTTATTAAAAAATATTAATTGGACCTTGCAGTTGCAACTATAAAAAGATAAATACAAAACTAAAAATATATTATATACATATTATGTATGTAGTACATAAACTGTAAAGTACAATTAAAAAATACGTGTAACTAAATAATAAATATAAAAAACATATGATGAATAACCAAAATATTAAGTACGCCATCGTTGGAACCATAGAAGAAGGAAATTCATATTGTTCAGCTGTTCCAGAAACTTGGATAAATGACGGAGTTTTGCGGTGGCTATTACGAGGTGCCGATGTGATGAAGGGGCGAAAATTAGGTATTACACCTAAGGGAAATTGGCGATCCGTACCATGCAGAATTATTAGCAAGGGAATTGGTGAGATATAAATATTATTATTTTTATATATCACAACACTTAGAGCTTTTTGAAGATTAGATTTCAAATTTATAAAACATTATATTAACAAAAAGTAAAAATTTAAGTTTGTTGTGATATGGTTATAATATAGGATAATGAATACTTATATGAGTAATATTTGTTATAGATAACTTTAAAACTGCTTTAGAACTCGAAGCCAAAGCTGAAATTATGACGTCTAGCTCAGATGAAATGTGTTCAACAAAAAAAACTCATTCGATTCCACTTGATTTCAAAGATTTAATGAATGAAATTAATGAGCATGAGTCACCTAATGAGCAGATTCAAATCGAACCGATTATAGTTCCAAGTGAGATTGTAGAGACCACTAATTTGGTTTATACTACTGAACCAATGCAAAATGCACAGTTCGTCGAAACTCTGAATACTGGTAGGTTTTGTTGTCATTTAAACAAACAAACATATAACCATTGCTGATTAATATTTTTATTTTATTCAGGATGTTATGTGAATTGCACAAACTGCTCAAAAATTGATGAGCGATTTGACGCGATGGAACAACCCATTACAGAAAAAATGGATGTAGGATTTAAAGCAATGGAGGGATCTATTGCTGAAATAAAAATAACCATGGATGTTATTTTAGAAAAAATAACACGTTCGCGTTCCGGTTGGCTGAACCGGAAACAATCGATGAAAGCGAATGGGATAAGTTTCCCTTACAAACTGTAGATGAAATTGAAAATTTAGAAAAATGCCTACGAAGTGATAAACACTATAAAATTAATTTGGTAATTTGTTGCTAACATTTAAATGTATTTTTTGATTTTGACTTGCGTGATTTGCACTATATTCCATTTTTCAGAAAAGCAAGTTGTCAGTCTTTGGAGGCGCTGATGAGCGGGGATCCGTCAAAATTTTATATAATTGGCTGTTTAAGGACAGTCTGCTCCAAATCTTTTCATGGGCTGGAACTTCCGAAAAACACGCTTTCAACTCGTTGTAAGAAATATTGGAAATTATAATTTAAAGCGTTAGAATTAGTCATCCAGCTTATACAGCACATTCTAATACTAATTTTTTTAAAAACTATTTAAAATACGCGAAATTTCGGATTCTATCAAAGTAAGTAATTATTTAAATTAATATGAATACAATTACAATTTTCTTTATGTATTTGTAGAAACAAACCGAAAAACACAGAAGATAGGACCGAACCAATCATAGATAGCACCGAAGTGACACCGAGTCAACCGGCGTAAATTAAAATACATGTACATATTAGGGTTAGCAATACCGGTATACCGGTATTCGAAATACCGGTATCCCACCCAAACTTTGATTTAAAAAATACCGGTGTTTAAAATTAAAATACCGGTATTTTCGGTATTTTTAAACATTTTATATCAAATAATTAATAAATAGCTTTTTAATAATAAAATATTCTTATTTATGATCAAATGTAGGGTTATTCTATTGAATTTTGAATTAAAAATATATGGTAATCAAAATCAACAGTGTAAATGAAGTACAATAATTAAAAAATGATGTAAATGAAGGACCAAGTCATATACACATTGACACACTTTCATTTTTATTCCGTTTTTTCTACGAATTTGTTAATTTTTATTCCGTTTTTTCTAGGAATTTGTTAAGCGACGAATTATTTCACAACAGGAATAGTTTTGTTTTCTTAACATTGCATTAATTTATTTTGAGTTTTAACTTATAATGAGTTATAGTGTTTGTGTTACAATTTGTTTTAAATAATATTAGTTAAAATACAGAAGATTTGTTTGTTTAAATTTAAAGGTAAGCTAAAAGGAACAATTTTTTTAACTTAAATGGTTTTAATCGAAATTTTAAATAGTTTTTAGAAGTTCAAATTGCGAATTGTACTTCCATACTTATGGATCATTATAGTTTTGAGAAACACAAAAAAAGTTCTACTGACAAAACTTCACCATGGTTCCATTTTCTACGTGAGAAGAATGGACAAATTTCAAAATGTAATCACTGTTCTAAGCAAATTAAAATTGTCGGAGGCAGTACAAGTGGTCTTCATACACACCTAAGAACAGCGCACAATATTAACCTTTTGAAGCGGGAGCACGTTGCATTTAATACTTCATCGCAATTATCAGAAAGTAGATCTTCTTTAAACTCAAGCAAATTAATGGAATCAGTTGCACCAAAAAAAATTACGAGTTTTTAAAAGTGATAAAAATGATTCATTAGAGTTAGTTTTAGCGCGCATGGTAGCAAAAGATGGATTATCGTTTCATACAATTTGTTCATCCATTGATATAAGAAAAGGATTAGTGGCATGTGGATATGCTAACATACCTCTGTCACACCACACAATAAAACAAAAAGTTTTAAAATATGGACAAGAAATAAGGAACCAATTGGTTACAAATTTAAAGAATCGGAAGAAAATAATGAAAGGTTTAGTTTAACGTTAGATGAGTGGACATCGATACGAAATAGACACTATTTGAATATCAATCTGCACACGAAACAAGAATTTTGGACTTGGTTTGAGTCGGGTCTTCGGTTCAATGCCCGCAGAAAAGTGTATTAAGCTTATAGAAACAAAACTTGAAAATCATGGAATTTCATTTAATAAGCATATAGTATGTATTACCACCGATGGAGCATCGGTTATGACGAAACTTGGAAGGTTAGTGGGAGCATCTCAACAACTTTGCTTCGCACATGGTGTTCAATTAGCTGTTACAAGTGTTCTATATAAAAAAATACTAATCAAAACAATATAGGAGAACAACCAGAGCAATGCTCCGAAGACGATGAAAGTGAAACGGACGAAGAATGTGATGGTGAGGCAAATAGCGATTCAAATTGGTGTGATCTTTTCCATGTTCTTATTTTACCTATCATTACGAGAATACGAAAAGTGGTAAAGTTATTCCGTAAATCACCAACAAAAAATGATCAAGTTCTGCAAAAATATTCTCGGAAAGAATTTGGCAAGGAGATACAACTAGTTTTAGATTCGCGAACTAGATGGAGTAGTTTGTTAGCAATGCTGGAGCGATTCTTCAAATTGAAAAATTGCATTCAGAAAGCGTTGATTGATTTGAAAAATACAACAATTTTTTCTGAGGACGATTTCGAAATGATCTCGAGTACAATTTCGGTCTTGCTTCCTTTAAAATTAGGAGTAGAAGCGTTGTGCCGACAAGACTCAACTTTATTAACAGCAGATGCCACGATTGACTTCATGTTAAAATCTCTCAAGGAACAGCAATCACCATTAGCTAATGACGTTTTTACGGCACTAAAAATCAGAATGAGTGCCAGAAGAACTGATTTGTCAAGCCTATTGCAATATTTACACAATACCGATCAAACTGACGAAGAAGATAAAGATATTTTTAAACCAATAACGAAAGCTTCGGCTATTAAATTAATAGTAAATTTAGTACAACGATTAGCAAACATTAAAAAAGATGGAGATATTCAGTCTACCTCTGCGTCAATTATTGTTGAAGATGAAGATGGTAACAATGTGAGTATAGTTGATACAATTCTTTCTATGGAACAAAAGCTCCAGATTGCAATAACAAAAAAAACCTGTGTGCAAAATAAGGAAGAATTAGATTGCAGAAAAGATCTTTCCAAAATAATAAGAAAGGAATTGATATTTTACGAAGAAGAAAACATCCAGGGACATTTCATTAAACTTGTATATGACTGGCTATTAACAATTCGTCCAACAAGCGTCGAATCAGAAAGAGCGTTTTCGTCCACTGGGTTAATATGCACCGAAATTCGCTCTAGACTCTCAGATGAGAGCATTGATGAAATCAGCTTTTTAAGAGCCCATTTTAATAGTATAATATGAATAATTAGTACTAATTCATTCAAATGAATTCCATTTATTTTGCTTTGTTTTAGCTTATTTTAGTCAGTGAAAATTGAAATGTTATGTAAATGAAATCTATTTTTGTTATTTAAATAAAAAATATTTCTTCTTTTATGTTTTTTACTATTTATTTTCGTTTTGATTAATACCGGTATTGAAATAATTGAATACCGAAATACCGGTATCGATTTTTTGGTCCGGTATTGCCAACCCTAGTACATATGTATACAGGGTGAGTTTTTTAAAAAATGCCAGGCTTTTATCTCGAGAACGATGCTAGATGGGACAAAATAACACTAGGTGATATTTGTTAAATGTCGAGGGGGACGTCTAGTGGTAATATTGAATGACCTTGAAACTCATAAGCATTGGAATTATATGCCAAAGTAGGGTTTGTTTAAATTAGAACCTATACATTTAAGGTTTTTTTTAATTAAGTAAATCAAACTACACACTTTTTGCTTACAAATTTTTTTTGTAAAGTGTACGATTTAGTAGATATGATTAACATTGATTTGCACTAAAGCAAACGTGTCTTCGCTAATGTCTTCAGAAATAAAATAAAATTTCGATAAATTAAAAAAAAACAATGAAAATCATTCATTAATTTAAATATTATTGCATCGTGGTCTACTGCGTGAAATTGATTTTCGTTTTTTTTTTAATTTATTGAAATTTTATTTTTTTACTGAAGAACTTAGCGAAGACACGTTTGCTTTAGTACAAATCAATTTTCATCATATCTACAAAATCGTACACTTTACAAAAAAATTTTGTAAGCAAAAAGTGTGTAGTTTGATTTACTTAATTTAAATAGACCCTTAAATATATGGGTTCTAATTGAAAAAAAACCTTACTTTAGCATATATCTCCAATACTTATGAGTTTCAAGGTCATTCAATATTACCACTAGACGTCCCCCTCGACCCTTAACAAATATCACCTTGGGTTATTTTGTCCCATCTAGCATGGTTCTCGCGATAAAAGCCTGGCATTTTTTAAAAAACACACTGTATATATTTTTATGATAATTTAAAATTGAAATTTTTATTTTTGTAAATGAACTAAATACATACATAATTTTTATTTATATTAAAACTAATCACGTTTTGTTTTCTTAATTTATATTGGGTAAAAAATCGGCAATGGTAGTTCGAAAAGTTTAAAAAGAGTATTTCAAAAACTAAAAAATTATATTTGTGAAGGTTAGCTATAGGTTAAAAACATCCCGGTCAATTTCTAGCTTTCTTTAGATTCAGGAGCCAACGGTTATTAAGTTACCGTGTCTAAACTGAAAAGTTACAGGTAAGTACCGCATGGAGGGATCAGTTTTTATTGTTTTGAAATTTTTTTTATTTTTTAACTACGGGTGTGACAACCCCGCGTACTTTAGTCCCTGCTATTGGCATACGAGTTAACGTGAGATATCACATCACATACCACTGGTAGCAGTGAGATATCACTAGCCAATGTGACATCTTAGGGGTGGTGGCGGATGAACTGTATTCAGTCAACGGTAGCACCCTCAATCTTAGCTGTGAAATAATCCTTAATGATGAGACGCTGTTACTTCCTTGAAGAAACGAGCCTTTATATAACTATGTGTGGGCTTTAATCTTCAAGAAAGACAGAACGTCACAGGATCAAGGAATATGCAACCGGTTGGGTTATTGGCAACTACAGTTTTGTTTCGTTTCAGCAAATTTTTGTAAAAATTTGCTATTTACTTTTATTTTCTCTATTCTATCATAAAATATTGGCCTATGTCATATTTTGTCAGTAATAGGATTTTTTGTTTAGTTATCCATTCTTTACCAAAAAATATACAAAACAAAAAAAGAAAGATTTACGTCCATCAACACCTTTGAACGTATGTTGTTGTGGGACATTGGTCTTAAAAGGTTTTTATGTGTTATTGTGACACATATTGTAATTCCTACTACACAACACATTTTATTAAAAAAAAAAAATAAAAGTTCATTTCTACCGGTTGATCAACTACATAGTCCATCCGTAAAATTGTAAACATCAAAACAAGAAATCAACATCATAACGACGGAAAATGTAAAGTTTTATCAAATCCAATTACCGATTCCTGTCCATATAACACCTTTCTTTTGAACTGAGGATAGTCCAGGTAAACAAATCCAACAACAATACTTAGATGAACGACGGGTATTTGTTGGAATTGTATATACGAATTTATAAACAACGTTAGTTGGTTCCTTGTTTCATTTTTGATTGTATAAGACCTGTTAAATATAAGACCAACCAACAGAATTTAATTTAAGAAGAAATCGATTATAAGTAAAGATATTTGTAAACTTGCCTATTGCTATTATATAAATTCACTCTTTAAATTTTAATTAATTATCGCAGATCTGACATCTGTCAAATCCCTACTTGATCGACTTCGATATATAAGTCTTTCGTCTAATTAGTAAATTAATTTTTCATGATGGTTGCCATCTATTGTGCAGATTTTACTGCTAAATCAAATTTTGTCTTTTGAAAATGCCGGAAATACAACCGAACTGGGGAAGTACGAAGAACCGAAACGTATATATTTCGGTCGATCAAAGTAAATTCTGTTGTTCTGTGGTGATCTAGATTAGCACAAGTCATTTTTGACTTGTTGCAAATTACTAAAAAAAATAGTATAATAAAAAAATTATTTTTGCTGTTATCTCTTAGCAAGTTTTGTCATAATTGTTTTTTTGTTATGTGTTAAAAATACAGCTAAATATAGTAAAAAATTTATAACAAATTAATCGTTTGCTAATAAAAACATTTTTTATCCCAATGTGCAATAATTTATAGTGGTAAATAAATAAATAAAACAAGTAAATAATTCTGTCAGGGTGATCTAATTGAAAGTTTACTTTGGCCGTGATGACCCCCTCCCTTGAATTAAAAAGCAAATATGACTAATTGATGTCGTTAAATCAAGTAACACTATTCACCGTCATAAAATCCAGTGTTGGAGAAAATATTCTGTTAGCAGCCATCATAGTTTAATTCAAAATAATAATTGTTATTTGCTGTCGCGCTTCAGATAATTTTGGTAAAGCTGATTATAAATGTTATAAAGTTTGTCGTTGTGGGTCAGAATAATTAAAATTACCTGAAAAGTGAAGGCTTCATGACAAAGTGCAGTTTCAACAGTAATTAATCATCTAATTCATTACCCGACTGGAAATTAGTTCAGGGAACCCGGATTATGATCAGATTTTCCGTAATACGGCCATCTGATCAGTTCCTGATCAGCGTACAGTATCGTTTCCCTTGATCCGGCTATCTGATCAGTTACTGATCAGCGTGCAGTACTTTATCCGTTGATCCAGCTATATGATCAGTTACTGATCAGCGTGCAGTACTTTATTCGTTGATCCAGTCATACGATCAGTTTCTGATCGAAAAGACTCATCTTATCCGATGTCTTGAACTGGATAATAATACAAAATTTAGTTTTGTTCCTGATCCATTCTGTATATAATATTGCTCATTAAACAATAAATTCGTTATTAATGGTATAACTGAATTATTATTTTGATTATATTATCGACGTCATAATAGTACATTTACTTAACTTAAAATTTTTTTGTGCAAAAAATTTTCTCATTCTTCACGAATTTTTTATAACTTTTTTAAAAGTTAATTATAATATACTTAACTGTAATAATTAACTGTAGACTGAATCTATTTAATTGTTTAATATTTTGTACTTATAAGCACAAATTTATTGTAGAATCGAAAACAGCATTGTCAAACTTACAGTTGTGAGGGATCTTGCTTATTAACCTTAAAGCATATAATTTAAATTTTTATCTTGCATCTCCTCTTTGCTCTCGAATTTCCAGATATTTTTTGTTAGCAGTAATTGGTGAAATATTTATTATGTTGCTCAAAAATTATTCTATTTGAAATATGACAAGTGATCTAAAGCAGGTATGGGAGAAGTTAGTTTTCGAATCCAAACTTGGATCCATACCTGCATAAGAGCCTATGTAAAAATTTTATTACCGTAGATTGTTTCGGATTCGTACTTGAAAAGTTCGCCTATCATTATTATTATATTATTATTTTGTCATTTTTGGTTTTATAGATCTCTCTGATTTGATGAAATATTTAAATAAGCAATTCCATGGTCTTTCACAAAAATTAGGCACTTTACAGGCTGATGTTGATGGATTAAAATGTGGTCTTTATCGTTTGGTACATTCCAAAACTTCTGGGTCTAATGTCAAAGAAGATAAAAGATGCTCTTTTCAATTGCCTTTTCAAACTACAACAGATTTTGAGAAGTTTGAGAATTCCTTAGAAGAGGAAAAATTGAAAAAAGAAATGAACTACAAAATGAAATTGTAAGTCAATTACCACCCACATTTAATTAATTATTGTACTATTATTTTGTTACAATAAAATCTTATTACAGAGAAGCATCGTATGAAATATGACAATGGCAAATAGAAATTTGATGCAGAATTTAACGAAAGTAATGGCAAAATTCTTTACAACTATCATGATAAACAAATTCACAGCCCAAAAACTCACCGGAAACAAACTTGTTTTCAAAGATACCGAGTTTGGTTCCTAGTCTGGGAGCCCGCCGACATAAACAACAACTCATAAATACTCTTCTATAATTATTTGTGTGGCTTAATTACGCCTAGTCTACCACTTTTTTTTCTCTATCATAATTTTCTTAACCGCGGCTTTTTCTCTCCAGTAATTTTTAAACTTGTCAATATCGTATTAAGCTAAAAATTTATAGATACTCTATTTTTAAAAAATTTAATACAAAGAGAAATTCATGAATCGCGAGAGAAAAAACTTGTCCGACAAATATTTCGGTACGTTAAGGGTGTCTACCGAGTGAAACATGTAATAATAACAATTTCGAAAAACTTATGGATAACCACCTGATTTTTATGAAAAATGCTTCAAAAAGGTATATAAAATCACGTCCTTACATCGTCCGACAAGACAGATTTACCAATTTTCCAGTCCGACAAGCGGACATTGACATTTTCACGGCGACCTAAAATTTATTCATAACAATTTCCGCTTTCGATTTTTTGCTGTTAAATGAAGCTTACAACGAGTTGAACAAGTTGTCCGACAGTAAAATATTACCATTTTCATAAAAATCGAACAAATTGTTATTTTTCAATTGAAAATCCGCGATGGTTTACAGTATTTGCGTTTGTGAGCGTAAATACAGCATACTTCCACATAACCAGCTGTTTTTTACAGGATTACTAGAAAAAAGTATGTAGAATCCAATTGTTAAGTTGTCGGACACGATATATTCTCCGATTTTCCAGTCCGACGCATGGAAATTATAGATTTTATGAAGCTTCAATTTTTTTGATGAAATTCTGTTTTGATCTTTTTTATTTATATTTTATAATTGCTATTAAGGATGTATATAACATTTATGAAATCAAAGATTTACGTCGGATTGTAAAATATATTACAGAATAAACGTTCCTGCATCGATTGGAATCAAAAAATTTAAATCTCACCGACAATTTTCGCGAAATAAACAATTTTAAAGTTATCATTCACTCTATGTTATATTCGACGGAACTCGGAAGTATCAAAATTTGATAGATAAATTAAAAATTCAAAATGTTCTTGAAAAGAAATCCGAAAAAAAAACTTACGTTCAGTTTCTCTGTGCGATTTATGATTTTTTGAGCCAAAAAACAGCGGTGCCACCGGCAATCAGACGTAAATATTTAATTTAAAAATTTATAAAAACTGCTGCGTACACCGGAAAGCTGACCGCCATTTGCAGTAAGGAAATCTGGCAACGTTGTGTGTATAGTAAGTGTCTGGCAATGGGTGACGTGACTTCTAATACTATCCTGAAGAATATATAAAAAAATTAGCTTTTTTACTTTCACGAAACTTTGGAGGCCCCTATGGCACCTGCTCCCTGCCAAAGACACTATGATCCAAACTACATATGTCGCTAATCGTTCCTACCTGAGTAGGGGTATGCGCAGAGAAACTTTCAGCTTTTATAAAGTAACGAAGGTCTGGCCGTCGCGGGCTCTTAGTCTATTATGTTGTAAACCATAAATAGTACTGTTTAGTATATTTACATTTTCCTTCAAAATCGTTAGCTTTCTGTAGCCAAATGTTTTGCTTTATAACAAAATTCAGTTCAGTCATTTTATTTTATTAATAATACTAAGAACAGCTAATTTGTAACAAAAGTTATTTTAAAAAAAACAGGATTAACGGTGGGTTTAATTCAAAATTATTTAAACAATGGTGGTGGTTTACCACCTGAATAAATCGTGCAATAAAAAGCATAGATCTTCACATATGTCATTAGCGATGTAAATTGTTTGCTTAATTGTTACTAACCATTCGACATAAAATAAAATAATCGGTTACAAATTTAATATAAGTAAAGGTGCAATCACGATTACTTATTTTGCTAACGCGTTTTTTGAGAGAAATAGGTTGGAAAAAAAATCTATTTTTTTCGTTGTAAGATATTGTATTACACTTTGCCTAAAGTAGGACATTTTTATAGTAAAGTAGGACGTAGGACATTCTTGCTCCAAAGTAGGACTGTCCTACCGAAAGTAGGGCACGTGGCAACCCTATTTGTCATGCTCAATAAAAAAATATCTATGTATATATAAAAATTTTGTTTATGTTAATTATTAATGAATCATTGTATTACATATTATTACATATTGTTAATAAAAGTTCCTATTATTAGTTTAATGCATGTTATTAACTATTCAAATTCCTTGCCATTCATTTATTATTGTAATTAATGAAACTAAAATTATTTATGAACTTGGAAAAAATAAAGTATTGAAATGATGTTGTCGATCGATGTTTTTTTGTCGGACTATTGATTTGGCACGACATATTTGTCCGCCACTTGTACTACAGGGTAAGTTCTGTTCTATAATATGTTAATTTCTTTTTGTCCGACGGTTATAAATAAATTTTAGGTAGCCGTGAAAATGTCAATGCCCGCTTGTCGGACTGGCAAATTGCTGAATCTGTCATGTCGGACGATGTGGGGACGTGATTTTACATACCTTTTTGAAGCATTTTTCATAAAAATCAGGTGGTTATCCATAAATTTTTCGAAATTGTTATTATTACATGTTTCTCTCGGTAGACACCCTTAACGTACCGAACTTTTTGTCGGACAAGTTTTTTTTCTCGCGATTCATGAATTTCTCTTGGTATTAAATTTTTTAAAAATAGAGTATCTATAAATTTTTAGCTTAATACGATATTGACAAGTTTAAAAATTACTGGAGAGAAAAAGCCGCGGCTAAGAAAATTATGATAGAGAAAAAAAAGTGGTAGACTAGGCGTAATTAAGCCACACAAAAAATTATAGAAGAGTATTTATGAGTTGCTGTTTATGTCGGCGGGCTCCCAGACTATCCTGTTTATTTGGTGAATATTATTCTTTTTTTGTTGCTCAAATATTTATTTTTAGTTTTACAATTTTTTAATGTTCCAGACATAATGCGTGCAGATTTAAAAGAACAGGGAATCAGATTCAAAGACAAAGAGTTTTATGATACCATTGGTAAAATCATCAATAATGCCAAAACTTGGACTAAATAAAATAAAAATAAGAAATAACTAACAAACTTACTGTTTAAATATATAAGCATTTGAAATGTACTTGAAATTATGAATAAAATTAAGGAAAAATGGTAATATTTTTTTCATTTATTTAATGTCAAACTAATATTTAAGAACAAAATTAATTATAAACCTTTGAACGGATCTGGTATGGATCTCTTGACCAGACCGGACATAAAACTGTTGAATGGATCCGGCATGGATCTTTAAGATGGATCCGGAATAGATCTTTGAAATGGATCTGGAATGGATCTTTGAAATGGATCCTGTACGGATCATACATGGCGTGACGATTTTTAATCATGCCCAGATCAGGAGGCCTGATTCATCCCTGATCAGTCTTCAGGCAATCCTGATCCGGATCGGACCCTATACTGATCTAATTTCTAGTCGGGTTAATCGCCTAATAACCATCTAGTTGGATGTTCAGATATTGAAAGTTATAAAGTGGAATATGTCTCTAATTCAAATGGGACGTATAAATAAAAATTGATAATTGCTTGACGACGACGAAGATCCAAGCTGAAAGTCTGGACCATCTCAACAATCACCAATAAATTTAGAAGTAAGTTTGAACTTTGTTTTTGTTACCAACTTTTTATCTTTTTTTGATGTTGGTTTTGTTTTTTTTATTTCAAATTAATATCAATAAATAATATGTCTCATTAAGAAGGCATTTATAAGTGATCTTGACGTGAGCGCGACCTCGATTCAGCCCCTTTAGAGGTTTGTTATTATGTTTAAACGAACTGTTAATGTAGTGTAATTAGTATAGCTCCACACAAATTTTATTTCATGCCACTGGGCTTAATGATAATGAAACCTCGGCAGACGGATGCAATCTCGCTCAAAATCTAGGTGTGGTAAGCCCGTGTCACGTTGTATACAGACTACAATATAACTTAGGTTAACATTGACCCTTGAATTTACTAGGCAATCGACAGTTGACTAAACGTTTGAATAGCGAGAAATCAACCAAATTCTAATCTATGCATTGGTTTAACCAACGATTAAAACTGGTTGAATAACTGTTTTTTAACTTGAAATTGTTACTTGGGTAGTCAAGCATCTTTTTTAGCCATTTTGTATTCTTTAGTCAAGAAGAATTGCTGTAGTGTTAAGAATAGGATTTCTTCAATGTTTGTATTTTTATTCTTTGTCAAGTCTGTTACCATTATTTTTTAAATTAATATAGTATTTTTTATACTTTTTCAGTTTAATATCAAATAATAGGAAAGGTTTTAAAGGTGATTCTATTTTTCTCTAATAATTTTTTTTTGCAGTTCTGGCTTTTTTCTAATGTTTTAGTGTTAATGTCAAGTCCGTTACCAGTCAAGTCCGCTACCTTGTGGTTGGTAACGGAATCGACAGAATATAACAAACTGACATTAAATTATTAATTGAAGTTTTTAAAAGGAAATTTGTATCTAGAATGTAATTGTAATTTAAATTGTTTAATTAAAATTGATAATTCCTGGTATTATTTGCATTAAGGATATTATTTTATTAGTAATTTGTATTAATTGTTAATTCTGGATTATTAAAATTATTTAGTGACTAAATGAAATAATTTTCTATCTAGTATGGCTTTAACACCTGCAGAAATGCAGAAGCGGTACAGAGAAAGACTAAAACTTAATTCAGAAAAATATAAACAAGCGAAACAGAAGGACAATGAAAAGTAAGTTTTTGACATTTATGATAAGTGGTATTTATTCCAATTTTAAAACATTTAAAAAATTCATTCTATATTTTGTTTTAATAGGAATTTGTTAGAGTTAGTATATTTGGGTCTGTTACTTAGGATTTTTATTGTTTGGATGATAAAATAAGTTTCTTGAATTGAATAAATTTTCAAAATGGATTTGCTCAAAAGGGTATTTTGATAAGGCTAATTTGGACCATGTTCAATGCTTATCAATATACTGCTTTGTATTTTATCCAATGATAATAACATTTATAACAACGCTTGGAGTAAAATATTAATATAAATATTTTCCTTTTATAGGAAAAAAAAGGATCGCAAGAAGATCAGTGACTTAACAACAAGAGAAAAGAAAAGAGGTATCAGAGGAAGTACGGGCGTAGAATGCAAGCTGCATCTCGTTCGCGTAAAGCTCAATTATCAGTTGAAGAAACAACTCCAAATAATGAACCGACTAACTCAATCACTCCACATCGGTAAGTCAAAATTTCTGGGAATAAAACAAGGGGACGTAAGAAAGTATGCAGAAATCGTCTTATGCTACAATCCCACGGTTATCTAAACAGTAGCCTTTATAGGAAGATCTGCACCCACTCCAGAACAAGTTCAGGTTCTACACCGGTGGATTGGAGGGAATGTAGGCTTTGGTAGTTAACGGTTGAATAGCCAACTAACAGTCAAAGCTACACTTTTGTCCAATCGACACACTTTTCCATTATCTTCCTTATAACTTAACTACTTGGCATTTTTGTATCAACATCTACAAATACGCATAACAACAAATATAATATTCTCGACAATGCATTAATCATTGTCCATACAATTAACAAATCAATATAAATAATCTATTAATCGCTCCTCCAACAATACAATTTTCCATATTCAAATATCGTTACACGTTCATTTGCAGCTGTTTAGTAAAAGCCATATTTTGAATATTTCGGCATCGCCATTTGCATTTATGTACTAAATACTACAGTGAATATTTGTCATCGCTGTTTGCAGTTACTTATTAAATACTATATTGCATATTTGTCATCGCCACTTGCAGTTATTACTAAGTATTACATTGAAGATTTGTCATCGCTGCTTGCAGTTATTTAGTAAAAGCTATATAAAAACTATTTTGTCATCGCCATTTGCAGTTATTTAGTAAAAGCTATAGTTTGAATATTTCGTCATCGCCGTTTGCAGTTATTACTAACTACAACATTGAATATTTTGTCATCGCCATCTGCAGTTATTACTAACTACTATATTGAATATTTCGTCATCGCCGTTTGCAGTTATTACTAACTACAACATTGAATATTTTGTCATCGCTGCTTGCAGTTATTACTAACTACAACATTGAATATTTTGTCATCGCCGTTTGCAGTTATTACTAACTGCAACATTAAATATTTTGTCATCGCCGTTTGCAGTTATTACTAACTACTATATTGAATATGTTTCATCGTCACATGCAGTTATTACTAAATGCTATATATTGTGTGAGAAAACTAAACTTGTTGTTTCTCTGAATTTGTCAACCATCTTACAAAAGTAAAACATAAATACAGTCCACTGCTAGTTCAGAGAATTCAACATATTGGTTTACTCCCCATCTGCAAGCCAAAATTGCTGGGAATAAAACAAGGGACGTAAGAAAGTATGCAGAAATCGTCTAATGCTACAATCCCACGGTTATCTAACCAGTAGCCTTTATAGGAAGACCTGCACCCACTCCAGAACAAGTTCAGGTTCTACACCGGTGGATTGGAGGGAATGTAGACTTTGGTAGTTAACGGTTAAATAGCCAACTAACAGTCAAAGCTACACTTTTGTCCAATCGCTACACTTTTCCATTATATTCCTTATAACTTGACTACTTGGCATTTTTGTATCAACATCTGTAACGTCGATGAATTCTCATAAATAGTACTAAAACCAATTTCTATCTTTTCTTCGTTTAGTTAAAACATGTTTCAATCATCTTATTTCATTTTTCTAAATCCAAATAATAAATATTGTAAAAAAGAAAAAGGGAAAATACAAGTTGTAACGAATAAATTTAATTTTAAAAGTAAATAACGAACAAGAAAAAATGGGAGTTACAGAACTCATTTTTTTGATCGAAAATATTTTTTTGGTTGCTCAATGGTGCTTCATCTTCCTTTCGTTTTCTTTGCTTTTCGATAAATGTCAATGGCGACACATGTGAAAAAAATTAATTAATAAAAATGTTTCTGCTTGACTCACACTCATCACAGTAAAAAAAAATTGAATTTTCAACAAATTTCTTGTTAGATATTTCGCGGAAATTTAATTTTGTACTGTAAAATTAACACATTTCAACATTTTTAATTCTTTTTTCATGCAAAATTGTGTAATCGTGTATTTTTCAACTATAATTTAAAATTAGCCGAAAAGAGTAGGAAAACTACACACCATTTCATGCAAGGTGATTTGGGATTTAAATTTAAAGTATATTTCATGTAAAATATTCTGAGTACTGTAATTTATTGAAACAATAGAAAAGATAAATATTATTTTACAACCACATGTTGTTAATTGTATTTCAGTTTTCGATGAGATAACATCGAAAGTTTTGTGTGATTATAAAAAAAGTGTTTAAAATTAAAAATAATTGTGTTTAAGCATTAAATAAAAAGTTAAATAAAAAATAATAAAAATACATTTATACGCAACTTATAAAACGGTATGTACATAAAATATGTATTTAATTTAGGGTTTCCCCCTATTTATTAGAGTAATACTATTTTGATTTTATATTCAATTGCAGATAATTGAATCTTTCAAATCGATATTCTTTTTTCTTCGAAATTCTATTTCTTTGAAATGTTTCACTGTGGTAACTGTGATAAAATATATAACGAAAAGGAAAAATATATTTCCCATCTTAAATCCCACAAAAATGATGTAAATGCAGTATTTCCGTGCGTTTTTGGCAGTTGTAATCGCATTTATTCTATGTTTATAAGTTTTTCATCACATTATTACAGAAATCATTATCAGACTACCACCAAATTAAATCAAAATAGTTACTCCTGGTTGTACACCATTCTTTGCAGTAGTTGGTAATAAACAATTTCCGTTTCTTAGTTTAAGACTGAATTACAAACTAACACTGAATTACAAACTAACACTGGATTCCAATCCGCTGCTAAATTGTACAAAACTGCTAGATCTAAATTTAATTTCATAAAACTTTATTTAAAATTAATGTATTTATGCTTCACATGCATATAATGTTATTATAAAGTCTTGGATACGCGATATATAAATGCATCCATAAAAACCGGGGCGTTATGAGAGGGCATTATGAATTCATAACGCCCGCTCTTAATATACTAAAATAATATTTTAAACTTCAAAATGTTTATCCTCATGGCATACTAGACAGTTTGTTTTTGTCGTAAATTGTATTTTTGCTTTTAATTTAAAAAGTTTTAAAAAATGTTTATTAATTAATAATTTTTATTCAAATTAAATCAAAATTTTCAATACAGAATGTTACTTTTCGAAGTAAAAATGGCAATTTTCAAACTTGCCAGAAAAATCCACAGATTTACTGGAAAGATTGTCCGATACAGTTATCATTTTATTTGATATGGGGTAGGTTGATGATGTTGATGGTTGTTCTTGAACAATCGAGATGATTTCAAAACTAGAAATAGCACTTGTTTCTCCTTCAAATGAACCTACAGCACTTGCAATCATGTTGGAAATTCTATTTTTCGAAGTGATGCTTTCTTCTATGTAGCCTTGTGCTACAGTGTCACTCTTCCATTTGCCGTGCAATTTAAGAGTTTCGAAAGACGCACCCCCCTCAATTAAGAGAGTAGACGAAGTGCGTCTCAAACAATGACCAGTAAACTGGTGAGGGTTTTCTAGTTTTAAGAACTTAGCAATAGTGTTTGGAACACTGCCTATCATATTTTTTCCAACTGGTTGCATTGTCCACTTTCTGTTTCTATATGTAAGAAAAAAACGTGTCCCATTTGTTTTATTTGGCCTTAAATTCATATATTGTCGGACTATTTTCAGAGCACCCATTTCTTCTTCATCTATGATTGTAAAGCCTTTTGACGTACCTGTTTTAGTTTCTGGCACTTTTACAATCAAAACGGAACCTTTATCAGTTACATCCTCAACTGACATTTTTACCATTTCGTCCCTTCTTAAGCCTCCAAAGACTCCCATAACCAAAACTACCTTATGCAACAGATAAACGTCATCCGGAGCATCTTTTATGAAAGCCATAACCTGATTGCCGGTTAAAACTTGAGATTTTTTTGGCGTATAACCTCTTGATTTTGTTTTTAAAAACGAAAGCAATTGGTTATATTTTGAAATATCAATTTTTTCGTAAACTGTAAGGGTAGATTTTAAAATGGAGTATTTGGTCCACAGTGAATTCGGGGTATACTTTTCAGACTAAATAAAAAATTGAATTAATAAATTTACTTATTAAAATGTATAAACAAATTAGAATTACCAATTCTTGAAAGTATGCTAACAACACATTTTTATTCACTGCCTGTACTTTATTTCTTGATTTCCATGAACCAAAAATCCCGTAATCTTTATCATATTGTTGTTTGGATTTAATTGGCAATAAAGATTCCGTTGCTTTTTGAGCATTTTGCTTAATAAACTCTGGCAATTGCAAATCCATTATTGTTTAGGACTAATTCAGAGTTCTGATTAATAATTATTTGAAACTTCAAACTGTTTTTTCTCATGGCAAACTACGCTACAAAATTTGGGAGAATTTGTTTATAGCAACGCACAAACAACAAATAATTAATTTAAACTTCAAAATATTTATTTTCTTGGCATACTGGGATACATTTGTATTTTTTTGCATAGCAATATAGACTAACAAATTAAATTCTTTCTTAGTTTTTAGCTTATTAAGTGAAGCATAAAATCTTGTATGCACCACTGGCGTTATTGGGTATTACGCCCTTCAAGCGACATCCATCCCTCGGGCCAAAGGCCCTCGGGCTAGATTACGTCGCTTTCCGGGCGTAATAACCTACATAACGCCCTTGGTACATAAATAGCTATTAAATTATCACAAAATGACAGAATTGTTAATTTACTCACGTTTATTTGTAAATAAAATTTGAATTTAGTCAAATAAATACTGGACTAGCATGATTTAGCAAGCTTAGTACTATTTACCATTAATTGGAATCCAGTCTAATTGAACTTAAGAAGAGTCAAGAGTTTTTTAAGAGAACCAACGAACGTTGGTTTTGTTTATAATTTAGTCAATTTGCAAACAGTTTAAAAACTATTTTATTTCAAATTTTGATATAAATTTCAGTATATTTATTTTATATTAATTTCAGAACAAGACAAAAAAATAAAATTTATTGTTTTGTGGAGGGAACAATCATTGACACAAACAGCAATTGCATAAAGACTGCACTGCTTATTACAATGGCAGCCTATTTTGTGTTAAACATACAATATCCGTCTGAGTTATCGCAGACACTAGAAGTGGTTCAAAAAGCGTTTTTAGATATTGATGTGACATTCTCTCGTTCGAAGAAGAACAAAATGAATTTCAAATCAAAAGTAGTTAATTTTTTAAAAAAATTTTAAAATAATTTAATTAATTAATTTACTAATTTTTTTTTAATGCTTAAGAAAATTTTTATGTAACTTTTTATGTGGATTATTGTTTTACAAAATGACAAAACAAACTTATTA
Organism: Diogma glabrata; assembly: GCA_963693315.1. Lineage (NCBI taxonomy): Eukaryota > Metazoa > Arthropoda > Insecta > Diptera > Cylindrotomidae > Diogma > Diogma glabrata. Next base: position 317,899,279 of record OY856186.1, read on the forward strand.
CAAACTTATATCTTCGGATATAATTGAATTGCTAAAATTTTGAATGAATTGCTAAAATTTTATTGTTTAAATATAATATTTTCTTTTTTTAATTACAGAACGAATGTAATTTTTTTTTAATAAATTATAAAAGGAACAATTTTCTCTAAACTGATTTTTAATTAAATAATTTACAACTATATTTCCCGACATTTCCATATTCAATTCCTCTCGTTTTTCTCTTAAATTTACATTAAAAGTCATGTGAATTTTAATTGATTTTTACTTCAAGTATGTAAAATTAAATTGTTTTTAATGTAAATGTACAAACTTTGTGTCGTATAATTTGGGCATTCTCGAAATATTACAAATATTTTCATTTAAACAAATACATTACTTAAATAGTAAATTTAAGGTTTCAAAAATTGAATATTACATGATTATGTAAATATTATATGGAATGCAATTTTACGTGAAAAGTGTCGGCAAATTTGCCCACTTGAAATTTCATGTAATTTTCAACGAAAATTTTTTACTGTGCTGCACTTGGAGTTTGAGTTGCATAAAAAAGTAAAAATTACTGAAAGTAAAATATAATTAAAATAAAATATATTATTAAGATAATTTAAATGAGTTTCCTATGGTTCTCATTTTTTTTTCAAATACCATGAACAGTACCAACTTTTGTTATAATAAAAGAAACAAATAATCAAAAGAAAAATATATTTTCGTGTCTAACTTAAAAACATGTTTCTTTATGAGTAATTTCATCCAATAAAAAAAAAATTTTATGAGTCATTTCATCCAATAAAAAACCAATTTGTTTGTTAAAAAAAAACCTGAGAAAAATTACAAGTTCCTTTCAAAAAGTAAGGAAGAATTTGTTATCTGGAGTTCCAATTGGATTAAGGATCTATAATTTAATTTTGGTGGACGTCTGGACACTTATCGTTCATACAACTAAATATACCACTTTGAACCGGTGTTCTCATCAAGGGCGTGATCATTATAATAACGAAATCACATCGTACAGCATTGGTAATATGATAAGAGGGATTGGTCGATTTGATATGTACACGGGATTAAAAGAAGAGTGAAGGGAAAACATTATAATGCAATCCCAAGGTTCAAGTAAGCAACTTGAATTTTTTTTTTAACTACTATTGATTTTATATAGATATATGCAAATTATTTTACTTCTTCTTGATAATGTCAAAATAGGCTTTTATGCTAATATGAAATGATAGGCTAAAGAAAATATTTTCATATAAGAGATTTCCAAAACTTGTATCCGTCTGTAGACAAGCAAATCCCGTGGCATTTTTTTGTGTTCCTTTTTAATTTTAAAAGTCCAAAGAGAGTCACCAAGTGAATTTCCTACACATCTACAAATACGCATAACAACAAATATAATATTCTCGACAATGCATTACATTAATCATTGTTCATACAAATAACAAATCAATATAAAGAATCTAGTAATCGCTCCTCCAACAATACAATTTTCCACATTCAAATATCGTTACACGTTCATCATAACATTATCGATTTCCTTTATTTTTAATCTGTTAAAGCAAACAAAGAAAAATTCTGCATAATTGCATTTTTACATTTAAACATTTCTGTTAATGTTCATTGATACGACCTGATTTTATTTATTTGATGTTACAGTTGTATTAGTTTATCGATCTTGTTTACCTCTGTAAATTATTAACGATTTATTTTCATCCTTTGCTATTTCACTTTTTTTATAATGTTAGTAACTGAAACAAAGTAATAATGCGTTTGGATTTCTCTTTTTGCCTGGATGATTAACAATTAAAAATAAACGAAATGCAAAGTTCTAAGCTAGTTTTTTATGTTGCATTTTAAACCAGGATGATGATAATTGTGAACGATAATCCTCGACTTTGTGCGTGATTTTTTTTTTATTTTGAAAACGGAAAATGAAATGACAACGGAGAAGAATATACGAATGTTTCAATAATCATCTCCCTTCCACACTTTTGTTAGGTTATTAATAGAATGCTTTCACATTTTTCAGTTCAGTTCGATTTAGATTTTAAAATCAATAAAAAATAACAGTTCGATTTTTGGATTTTTAAAGAAATTAACTAAAATTAGTTTTCGAGATTCGCGATTTTTAATTTACTAAAATCAGACAAAAAGAAATTTTCTTTTTGAGTAGTAAGTTGAAATTTAAAACAAAATTCTCTTACCAGGCTGTGATTAAAAGTTCTAACAAAATTGTTTTAAACAGCATCAGTTATGGATGAACTTAATTGAAACTGAAAAGAATCCTCCATGTTTTTGAAACAAAAAAATTCATGTAACATTGTTGTAAAATCTGTGACATGATGATTTATAAATATATAAAATGAACCAAAAATTATGTTATAACATTGTTGTAAAATCTGTGACATGATGATTTATAAATATATAAAAATGAACAAAAAATTATGTAACATTGTTGTAAAACCTGTGTCATTAAGATTAATAAATATCTAAAATGAGTTTGTGTGTTCATATTATTACATAATCCGAACAACTATATTAATTAAACGAATTAATAATGAACTATAGTGTTGCCTTTTTGGTGAATCAAAAATATGGAAAAAGTTGTTATTTTCTGATCATTAAAACAAAATGTCGTACCTCAAATTTTTATTTTTGAATTAAAAAAGCGCTAAAATTTCCAAATAATATTGTGTTGGTTATATTAAAATAACAAAAAAAATTATATTTTCCAAATA
>OY856186.1:317902210-318224094 GCA_963693315.1 Diogma glabrata
CGTCTGATAATGATGTCTGGTTTTCTTCTTCAATAAGAGATTCGTCGTTAAATATTTCGTCACCTTCCTATATATCATTATTTTCAATTCACAGATTGTGGAGGACACAACATCCTAAAACAAACTTGCACATCCTTTCGACTGAGAAGAAATCTAAGCGTATGAGCTGCCGGAACCTTTGTTTTAGTAGACCGAACGCATTTTCTATTTTGACTCTCGTTTGGCAACAAAACGATATCGTCTATTATGAAAAAATTAGTAGTAGCTGATTAAAATTTTTAAAAAGGTAAATAGCGCGAACAATTTTTTTTGGCTTTAATTTAGTTATCCGGATATTTTTTGTGAATTAACTAGATATCGGATAGCAAGATTTTTACGCATTATCTGGATAATTTCAATCCGGCTTAAACCGGATTGGAAACACTACTGTTCACCATTGCCAGAACCTCTTCATCTATTTACATGGAAAGAGTTATGATCCGCTGATTCAGGGGAAACCCGGGAGTGGGATCGACTGCTGACATGGGGTGAGTACGCACATATTTAAATATATATGTTTATGGTTATGTGTGTATGGATGGGTAGTGGTATGTACTTGTGTGTGTATGTGTGTGTGTGTGTGTGTGTGTATGTGTGTGCGTGTGTGTGTGTGTGTGTGTGTGTGTGTGTGTGTGTGTGTGTGTGTGTGTGTGTGTGTGTGTGTGTGTGTGTGTGTGTGTGTGTGTGTGTGTGTGTGTGTGTGTGTGTGAGTGTGTGTGAGGAGCGAGAGCGTGTGAATGTGGGGTTGGACGGGGTGATCGCGGTTTTTTTTCACGTAAAAGGGTCGCCAGAGTCTCAGTCTTTCACTTGCTCTTTATTTCATCCGTTCTTATCATGTGTTACGCGCACATACCGATATTTGTGCTGAAGTAGCAGGTATATATATATATATATATATATATATATATATATATATATATATATATATATATATATATATATATATATATAAATATATATATATATATATATATATATATATATATATATATATATATATATATATACATATATATATATATATATATATATATATATATATATATGTATATATATATATATATATATATATATATATATATATATATACATATATATATATATATATATATATATATATATATATATATATATATATATATATATATATATATATATATATATATATATATATATATCCACTTACTGTAGCTAGTTTGGGACTTAAAAAAAACTCGCTAGGTGCGCGGCCTGCTATGCCCTTCATCGAAGCAGCGCTTCATTACAGAATATCAAGCGACTCTGATTTAAACCGTCAGGCTATTAATGTTAAAATAAATAAAATTGTGGATTAAAATTAAAGTTGGTTATGTGTTTATTTTAAATAAAGTTTCTTAAAGAATATCAGGACGGTCCGGGGTCCATAACAATATCATTAATATTAAAAAATTTTGAATTTTAATTAAATTTTTAATATGTTGCGTTTTAAAAAATTACTGTGTGTTCAGAATGTTTTGTTAAAGTTTGTTTTAAAAGTGTTTTTAAAGTTCTTTTAAAATTCTAGTTATAAGTTGTCAAATGACAAAAATATGAAAAATAGAAATTGTTATAAGAAATGGTGAAGAAGCTAGACACAAAAAACTAATCATTTAATTGTAAGTTAAACAATTGTATATTATTTTCAATATTTTTTATTTATTCTTTGGTTTTGGTTTTTTATTTATTCTATAATTTTGATTAGTTTTATTTTTATTTTTGATAGATATTTACAATTTCAATAGTATATTTTATTTTTATAGTCAATTAATAACGCTTGATAATGAGCATGGGCCGAAATATTGTGCAATGTAATAAAAATTAAATAAATAATATATAAAAAAACCCAGTTGGCTGAAAAAGTGCGAGGAAAAAATGAAAGTATTGTTTTAATTAAATAAACTTTGAGATCGGTCGGTACATTATAATAAAATTTGATTTTTATCAAATCTTTCATAAGAATAGTTATTAAATCCATTCGTTACATTGGTGACCTCGTCAAAAAAGTGAACACAAGTTTAAGAGTGAACACAAAGTTTAAAAAAGATAAAATAGGTGATATTATGTAATGTGTGGTTATGTAGTATTCCTAAATAGGAATATACATAATAGACTAACAAACCCCCAAAAACTACACAAAGTAGTTTTATATAATTAAAACAAATAAAAATATTAGAGCCAAATTCATTATGATTAAAACCCGTATCTAACCCAAAACCCTATTTCATCATAAGATGTAACAAACATTCCCAAACCAACATGTTAAAACATGTTTCAATTAATATAAATATTAATTCAATTATCCCACAGTTTTTCCATTCACCAAAAATCCATTCTCAGCTATTTTGCTATTAATTTTAAATATAAAATGCAACAATGTCTAAAACTATAGACATTGAAAATTATATAAACATTTTTCCCTAAAACTAATTTCATAATCGTATGAAATTAATAAACAAATTCTCGAACATAATTCAAAAAGCCTAAGCTAAGCATTTTCACCAATCCAACATGTTAAAACATGTTCTAATAAATATTCGAATATCTAATAATTTTTCCGTTCACATCGATTCCCAGCTATTTTTTTCCATAAAACTAAATTCAAATTAAAATAACCTTAACATATAATATATGGAAAAACCATCCAAAAACCAATTTAATATAACAACAACAATTAAACTAAAATTCGACTAACGGAAGCTACCAATCGTAAACTTGTTCAAAAAAAACCATAAAATGTTAATTGAAAATGCTGAGTAATACTTTTCCTATACTTATTCTATTTATAAAAAATTCATTAATGAAATAGTGAAACGTACTATTTCATGATTGGTCAATTATTCATTCACAATTTTCTATAAATAAAATAGAAAATTGAATGAAAAAAGTCTGTTAGTGAGTAGCAATTAAAACGTAGTAGAAGGCAGTCTTCAACTGCAACGCGAGCCGCGGGGCCTAGCGTCGATGGGCCCCAAAATCTTAGTCTGAAGTCCGAGTTATTAAAACGTAGAAATACCGCCCGTTAACGCGAAATAGTTTCCAAGTTTAGTGAAAGTTAAGTTCAAAAGAAAATCATAATAAAATCAAAGTTGTCTTTGGAAAAAGAATTTATTAATTTAGAAAAAATTTCAAATAGAAAAAAAAATCTTTTATAATTCACGTACAAGTGAAAAAATTCTTCTTTAAATTAAATTAGTGAAAAAAAGAAATTTTCTTTAAAAGAAAATTTAAGTGAGGTTTTTGTGATAAGTGCGAATCAATATCTGAAAAAAGAATCATTAAGAAAAAATCTAAATCTATTCAAAAAAGTCAAAAAATCATTTAAAAGAAAAATTTCATGTTTTACTAGAAAGAGAAAATTGTGTTCAAAGTTTAGGTTTAACATTACTTTGTATAAAAAATTTTCCAGATAAAATTCAAGTTGTAATAAATTGTGTGTTTCATAAAAAATCTACGATTTCTTCTTAATTTACTCAAACAATTGAGACTAAGAAACACATAATCCGGGGAATAATACCAGGTAAGTGGTAATTGTAAGACTTCCCAGGTAGTTTTCATCGCACACAACATCCACGCTTGGCGTTAGAACCCCCCACAGTTATTTTGGGGCGTAATAATATGGAGTCGGATTAATATTTAAATAGGAAGTAAATATCAATTTTAATTTTTAGTTCGGAGTGCAGTGAAATCTTAAATTTAAATAATTTAATTTTATTGTTGCAAAATTGCAAAAGTTGCAAAAGATGTCCTTTCTGAAGATGATCCTAGATCGAAACTAGTAAAAGAAATTTTTTTAGATTTTGTATATAGTTCAGTAAATTTTTATTATAAATAAATTAAAAATAGACAAGTGTGTTTTTTTTTAATTTGTGAATAGTGAAAAGGTGCTGGAGTATTTTGCAAAATCCACTGTGTGAAATCAAAAAGGCAATTTTGCAACAATAAAAGTAAATTATTTGAGAAGTAAATATATATAGGAGAAAATCAAGTTATCACTAGTCAACCCCAACATCAAAATAAGGTATTTGTTAATAACTAAATGGTAGCTTGTAGAGTTATTGAAGCGGTTTCCGGTCCTACGAATACAAATGTAAAATAGTGCTCATAACCTTCATCACCTCAATTATTATAAATTCCTAAATTATTATAAATTCCGCGATCCTACAACATATAATAGATCATGCTAATTAATATTTTGGTTACCATAAATGGTAATCCCAACAAAACCATCAAAAAAACTTAACAATTTTTTGAAAATATGGAATGTTATGAAAATTATGTTCCTTCTAGAAGTTTATCAAACGATGGAATTTAACAACGTGGGATGGTGACGTAAGTGAAATAAAGTTAATTCGATTACAATATTTATTAAATAAATAACTAAATAAATAAAAAAAATAATTAAATAAAATCAAACAAATATATTACAAATAATTTTTTTTTAAAAAAATCTTTTCTAAATAATATTTTAAAGAAAATTAAAAAATAAATAGATCATAACATTTTTATTATCCCTAAAGAATTTAAATTTATGTTGTAATGCCCAATAATACATTAAAAAACGAATTTATTTTATTCAACTGTAGCAACGAGATAATCAAAAATAGTTTCACCCCTATAGACCCCTATTTTTTTATAAAAACAAACAACCTAACAAAAACGAAATAGGAAAAAAAAGATTATAAGTGACACACCCTATAGCATGTTTAAAAAAATAGTCGACGACATTTTCTAAACAAAAATAAAAATCCATTCGGTTTTTGGTTTCTAAACAAGAAACATGGAAATAAAAATAAAAATCATTTTAAAAGTTTAATAAAAATTCCATATGGTTCTTTTTTTAAACTTTATTATCATTATGTAAATATACAGTAAAGATAAAACATAAAATTCATTTGCCATATAAAAACATTTCAAAACCAACATAGGTTGTTTAATTTGTAATTAAAAACTGTTTAAAAATAAATAAATATTTAAAAATATCACCAAAGTGTTAATCACGTAATTACTGTTGTTAGTTTGGGTTGTTGAAGTTAAATAGAAACGGGGGTTGATAAGTGAATCGGGGTTAACATTGTAAGTTATCAAAGTAATACAATTTACATAGGTTATAAATAATTTTAATTATTAAAATATTTGGTGTGTAAAAGCTAGCTATTTCATATTTTCGGGTATATATATATATTTTTTTTGTTTTGGTAAAATTGTTGCGACTTTTGTTATAAATATGTATAACGGTTATATAGAAATGTCACACGGTAGCAATGGATTGCCACGTGAGGACATATGCAATACGCGGTTTGTTAATGAATCTTCACCTATGCTACAAACCTACCAGGCAGAGCAGCTGGAAAACAACGTTGACGTTAGCAAATTAAATTCAAAACAATTAAATTTTTTGAAGTGAAACTTCTTTATCGGCGTATGAGAGAAATTTTATAGCAGTGTTAAAAAAAATCGTCACGATTTTCGGTTACGCGCTATGTTGTTTTTTTATAGATTTTAATTTTGTTTTGGTAATTTTTTTTTTGTTATAAATAAGAAAATTAAAAATAAGAGTATTTTGTTTTCAAGATAAGGCAATGAATATTATGAAAGATAAAAGCTTTATTTTCTATTGATTATTGTGGTTTGTTGTACGGGTATGTAAAAAGCAAAAAGAATTTATATTTGTTTTAAGATTTGTTGTTGACGATTGAGATAATTGTTGGTTGGTAAGAAATATCTTATCAGAATTGATTTTTAAAATAAAATAAAAGGAAAAGATTTAAAAGTTTTTATATTGGGAAGGACTTAAAGCGGCTTTAAATATAAAGAAAGAAAATTATGTTGGTGGTTAAATTAGTAGTATGTTTTGTGGTATGAGTTGAATTTAAATATAATTACTTTACAATGTAATCTTTTACCGTTGGCAAAATTTAGAGAAGCAGAAACATTCATAAAGTTTAATCTGAAAATGTTAATTGTGAAAATATTTTCCAAATTAATTTCAGATTATTGAGAGATATAACGTATAAAAATATTTCGAAATATTGCTGAAAACCCTTTGGCGGCTAGTAAACAAATTTATAATTTAAATAACAAATTACAAAAGAGTTGAAGGTTCTTCAATTTTTCCAAGTAGTAAAATTTCCAAATCAATTCGAAAAGGAAGTAATAGAAACAACTATAAAAAAAATAATTGGAATTGTGTTTCAAATCTTGTTTTCGGAACAACTGGTTTATGAGAAACTCTAAAGTTCTACCACAGTTTAACTAATTGCCTGTCAATAGAATATGCAAACATTTCCAAATCTTGTTAAAGAATTTAGCGTTTCGATTTTACTTACCATCAACCGTTGCAGACGAACAGTGTGGAGAGTATCAGAGATATATACACAGATATATACTCACCAAACAATTGGTTATTAATAATCGGTGTTTTAGGTAGATTTCATATAAAAATCTACCTATTGTAACGTGCTTCATCTCGGAATTTCGGAAAAATTTTGGTTCCAAACGACTATATATGATAAGCGGAGACGGAAAATCAAAATGAAAAAAAAATTTATATATATATATATATATATATATATATATATATATATATATATATATATATATATATATATATATATATATATATATATATATAACGATATGAGGTATAACAGAATTATCCGGCACTCTCACGGTCGCACTTTTCGACCTACACCAAAAATATTATGTGTGTATATTACGGCAAACAATCTCTTGGACAAGTTCGCGAACTGGCCATATCGGGGTATCATTTAAGCGGCTAGAGCCTTAAAAGTCGAATAATCTAAGACGTTATAACTTCCGTTTGAATCATAATGGTTAAATAAAATTGATAAATATTGAATATTTAAACTATTTTTTATCATTTTTTGCAAAATGAAAACCTCAGCGCAAAAGGTTCCTGAAAAATCAGCTGTTTTAAAAATGTACTGAACTTTGTTGTCCTCGATATAGATGAAAATAACCAAGCTTACAAATGAAAACCTTCCAAAACATAAATACGTAGATAAATCTATCCAAAACTTAAAAAATAAATTGTTTAAGTTCAGAGGTTGAGACCCTGGGTCGGTTAAAACAAAAACAAACGCAAACGTCCATGTCTTCATCATTTTTGAGTTTCTTTTGCTTAAACTCATATTTTCTTTTAGATTAACTTTTCAACTATAATCTCAGAAATTTTCAGCTTTCTATCCCTAGAGGCTCCAATTTTATAAGCTTAAACAAAAAACCTTTTACATATCTTACAAAGCCTAATATTGTAATGATTCAGCTGCAATTGTAACTTCTTTAAAAAAAGAAAAACTACAACATTAGACCAAGTTGCCTTAGTTTTTGAATGGAAAAATTAAAGAAAGAGTTGGCGAAAAAAAAAGAATGAAAAAAAACAAAGAAAAACGAAAAAAAAAGAGAAGTTCGTGAAAAATGTAGAACACAAAAGTTGATAAATTTTGTGGAATAGTAAAATTAATTATAAAAAAAATGTTTTAAGTGTTTACTTATATTTTAATGTTTCAAATATAATTTCTTTAATTTCTATTATCAAATTTAATTTTTATTATTATAATAATTGTGTGTAATGTTATTTTTTTCTTTAAACTAAATTCTGAAAGACCATGCATGATATTGGTTGAAATATGTTAATGAATTTGTTTGAATAGTCTTAAAGACTGATAATAAATAAGTTTTGATCGTTTTAACTTGAAAAACTGATTTTTAAAAAAATATATTTTTACTTAATGAAATTCGAAATGCAGAACGCCAATTTATTAGGAATAATGGAGCATGGAAATTTGAACTTATAAAAGTTATGAAATTATTATACAGTTTGTAATTAATTCTTGCTAACAGACTAGTGCAGGAGTAGTGAATTTTAGTGTGTATTGCTGACTAATTGATGGTTTAATGTTTATTTGGAACTGAAAATAATTTTATTATTGATTGCTAACATGAAAGGTATCAGAATAAATCATCAGCTTTTTTCTGGAATTGAAACAAATGAAGAATTATAAAATAAATGATATTGTTTCCATTGGAGATACTTCAATCAACCATTCACAAACAAAAGAAGATAATAATTTTCATTTTTGTTAAATTTTATTATTTTTCTTTAAGTATATTATTTTTATTTAAAATGAACTAAAATAATTTCTTTAGGAATGAGGTTGGATGGCAAAGGTAATCACTAGTATGGGGTGAGTTTTTGATTTATATTATTTAATTTTTTTTGCTCGCGTAGCACTACGGTCAGCTGATTTCTATACATATGAAAGATGTATATTACGTATAAGCATAAACACTTAGTTTATTTTAGTGTGTATGATTGAAATTTAATTTGTTTTTGGTTTTAGTTTGTTTAACAAAATTGCACTCAAATTTTTTTTGTAACTGGATTAGAGAGTAACACGAACTCAAAGGCTGAGCTAAGCTAGTGCATATACTAGGAGTGCAAGCTCTCAAGGAATGGTTGAGATTTAGTATCTCAACCAAACTAAAATATCCAATCATTACAAAATGGCGCCCGACGTGGGAACTCCAGAGCAGGATGATCGCTAGTAGGTCGTAATACTTTGGAGCTTCCAAATATTTTATTAATTTTTTCGAACATAAATTTATTGATTGTTTTTTTCAACTAATTCTAGTTTTATTATTGTTATTTTATTAATTAACGCAAGGGTGGAAATTAGTCCTTCAGAATAATTTTCAACGGGTTCTACGATCCTGCGTACCCTAGTAGAGTACAGACTAGTGGCGTCGCAGATTAGCCTTGGATGATGTAGCACTATGTGTGGTTCTTGTTGATGATTGGGGTTCTGTCCTCAGTATCATCCCTGCATAGAAGTTGCATCAGTTCTTGGTCCTCTGCGGAGTCACTGATCTGTACCTGCTTCGCTCATTTAAATTATTTCCCTGTTTCTTAATTGCAGTTCGAGCGGAGTTTGCTATAGGTTTATTCAGATGGAGCTCGGTGGACGATACTGAAGGACCATTTGACTGATCGGTAAGTCTTTTGGTGCCGTTCATACTTCGTGTCATCTTAGTTGCCATCTGGATTCAAACCAAGTATAGTATCTTTTTCTCACTATAGGATATTTTGTTTGTTTCTTTTGGTTGTTGAAATAATGTATCGGTGGAAAATGCTGGTGCTAGGGATTTATTCCTGGACCAGACCACTTGCATTCTTTTAGCAATTGGAAGTTGTAACCAGAGTGCCCTTCTAATTTCCCACTTTTATTAGCGTAGTTTATTTCAATATTTTTTTTTTCAGCTGACCGTAGTTGTTGAATAAATGATCCCCCATACTTTTGAGACTGTTGTTGTCTTGCCTCCTCCTTATTATTTACCATTGATATTTGATTAATAAATAACAGTTAATATTAAATTTAAATCTTTAAATATATATTTTAATTAATAATTGATTTTATTTCAATATATTAATACTTAATACTAATACTAATATTGATACCTTGCTCTAAATGTTAATAGAATTTATTAATATCATTATTTAAATTATTGATAATTTATTTTCAATTTGAACATTAATGCATTCATATTTAATTTTTAATCTCTTTCATATTATTTGTCATAATATTTTAATTTTTTTATGTAAATAACTTTAAAAACAATTTATTCATAATCATATTTTAATTTTAATATTTCAATTTAATACTTAAATACTTAAATTAGTTATAATAATTTTTAATTTTATCAGTAATTAATCTCAATTTATTAATTTATAATATTTGAACTTACTCTATTTGAAATTTTAACATCTGATTTAATTTACTTAACTCTGGAAGTATATTTAAGCAGTAATATTTAAAAAATATTGTAATAGGTATATTTGTTTAAATATTTATTGAACGTTTTAATTTATCATTTGAAACATTTTTTTTTTCTCGTGGCGAAAGCAAATTCAATTAATTTCACTATTTTTTTTTTCTTTCGGTTTTTTGTTTTTTGTTTTTTTTATTGTTATAGTGGATTACATTTTTTTTCTGCTGAAAGAAAATTTTAATTTATATTTTCTTTATCGATTTTTTTTATTTTTTTTTTCATTAAAAAATGGCAACTAATGTTATTATTCAGTCTCACAGTATAACATGTGTGATCTGCTGCGAAGATATTCGTGAATCAGATCCAATTATTTCCACTCTTTGTCATCATGTTTTCCATACTGCGTGTCTTACCAACTGGTTGGAAACATCCTCAAATTGCCCAGTCTGTCGAACAGAGTGTATTAAAACAAATTTAAGACAATTACCTGAGTCTATTTCAGTCCCGATTTCTTCCAGCGGTGCAGTTCATAAAAGAATTACTCGTTCTCAGACGGCTACTCAAAACAAGATTGCTAGTGGTGCAACCTTGTTTTCTTTACCAGATGTGGAAGTCAATCCACATTCTGCTTCCGAAATTTTATCTCCATTTAAAATTTCAAACTTAAATAACACAACTCAAACTTATACTGCAGCGATTCAAGCTAGCGAAGATCGAATCTTGCAAGTCTTCGAATCAAAAATGGCACAATTTGCGAATTCTTTTAATTTTAAAAATTCGGATATTCAAACAGAACCTGTAGCTCCTGTCCATTCATTTAGGGATTTCTTGCCACGTACTAGTAATCCTTCGTCTGTAAATCAAACTGCATATCTTTCTCCTCCTATAGATAATATTAGTTCTCGACTGAATGATAGATATCCCAATATGATCCGAAACTGGAATGTAACTTTTAACGGTAGCTCAAATGGGTTAGATGTTGAAGAATTTATTTATAGAATTAGAATTCTCAACCAAACAACATTCAATGATAATTTTGAAATCTTATCATCATATCTTCATCTTTTGTTTACTGACAGAGCTTCGGAATGGTATTGGCGATACCATCGACATCATCAACGAGTGTCATGGCCCAACCTTTGTCTGGCACTTCGAATTGAGTTTAAAGATCGTCGAACAGACGATGAAGTACGTGAGTTGATGAGAGCTCGCAAGCAACGCTCGACTGAGTCTTTCGATGATTTTTATAATTCAATTCTGAGGTTGTCAGATAAATTGTCGGTTCCCATGAACGAACCTGAATTACTCAATTTATTGAGGAATAATTTAATTAGCGAAATTCGTATGGCTCTAGTTTTTGTAACTATTTTTGACATAGCTCATCTTCGTGAACTGTGTAGAGCTCGTGAAAAACTGTGTCAGGAACAACATTCGAAAAATCAAGGGTTTCGTCCCGTACGGCAAGTTGCTGAATTATCTCCAGTAGCTTTGAACAACATTTCTTTGAATGAATGTAAATCTTCTGTAACATCTGATATACGTTCTTCTGAAGTAGCTGCTATACCACCTCCATGTTTCTTTAACCCTCCACCAAAACTCCCAACTTGTTGGAATTGCAAAAAAATTGGTCATCGTTGGACAGAGTGTAAAGAACCACAAAGTATCTTTTGTTGGGGTTGTGGTCAATCTGGGGTAATTTGTCCTCAGTGTTCATATTGTCAGGAAAACCGAGCACGGGGTCGGCATATCAACACCTTTGTTCGGTCCCCGGAAATTTATCCAAATTCAAAAATCCCGAAATAGAAGTTGATTTGAATGCAAATTTTTCAAAATCATTTAATTCTTTTTCCACAAATCCTGTTTTAATTCCTTCAATTGTTAAGCCTTCCGCTGTAGAAATTAAGTCAATATCTAATGATTCTCTTCACTTAAAACCCAATGCACATTCCAATTGTCCTGATATTTCTTCAACAAATTCAAATAATATTACAATTCTCAAGCGAGAGTGTCTTGTTGAAAAACCTCGATCTATTAACATTCCTTTCAAATCACATCAACAACGACTGAATGAATATATGACGTTAAGGTCAAAACTGTGTCTTGACTCGCTTGTAAACTCTGCTCCTATTTCTCGTTCTACTTTACGTATGCGTAAATTCTGGCGCAACAGAAAATATTTTCGATCTCAAATATTATCATCTTTAGTTACAGTAATAAATGACTCTCGTTCTTATGCCGAAGTTATTCTGCTAGACAAAACTCAAATTGGATTGTTAGATAGTGGTGCCTCAATTAGTGTGGTTGGTGGTACGTATGCCCAACAATTATTGAAGATTCCGAATCTTTTAGAACGATCATCTGCTAAAATTCGAACCGCAGATGGTACAAGTCAAAGGGTTGTGGGTTGTTTTAAAACAAAAATCTCTTTTCAGGGTCGAACTAAAATTCTTAAACTTTTTGTAATTCCTTCACTTACTCAAAATCTATACCTAGGTATTGATTTTTTTCATGCCTTCAATATATTTGGTCATTTAAATACTCTTCCTCCAGTTGTGACTGACCAATCGATTATTTCCACTTTGTCAGCAGACGAAAATGAACAGTTGCAGGATACGATCCAACTGTTCCCATCATTTTCGAAAGTGGGCTTGGGTAGAACACATTTATTGGAACACGTAATTGATGTAGGTGACACTGTCCCCATCAAACAAAGGCATTATCCAATATCACCAGCCATTGAGAAATTGATGGGAGAAGAGTTGGATCGTATGCTGTCACTGGGTATAATCGAAGAAAGTTCAAGTGCCTGGAGCTCGCCCGTAGTTTTAATCCGCAAACCTGGTAAAGTACGTCTTTGTCTTGATTCCAGAAAGGTCAATCTTGTATCAAAGAAAGATGCTTATCCTCTCCCACAAATTGACGGAATACTGAGTCGTCTGCCACAAGCAAACTTCATTTCTAGTATAGATTTGAAGGATGCTTTCTGGCAGATACCACTTGAAAAACACTCTCGCGAAAAGACCGCATTCACAGTACCCGGTCGGCCGTTGTATCAGTTTGTCAGGATGCCTTTCGGGCTGTGCAACGCGCCACAAACCATGTCAAAATTAATGGATCTAGTAATTCCTCCTCCACTCAAGTCACGCGTCTTTGTGTATATAGATGATCTTCTTGTAGTGACTGACACATTTGAGTCTCACATACAAGCATTACAAGAGGTGTCTATATGCTTAAAGCGTGCTAACTTAACCATTAATGTTGAAAAAAGCAAGTTCCTTCTCCCGGAGGTTAACTACTTAGGATACGTTGTGGGGAGTGGAGTGTTGAAGATAGATCCAGATAAAACAGCTGCGATCGCGAATTTTCCGATTCCTCAAACAGTCAAGCAGGTACGTAGGTTTTTGGGAATGGCAGGTTATTACAGACGTTTCATTTTTGAATTTGCATCACTTTCGGCTCCAATTTCTGACTTGTTAAAAAAATCTTCTAATAAACTTATTTGGTCTAAAGAAGCAGATACGGCTTTTATTGCTTTAAAACGTGCTTTAACTTCTGCTCCTGTTCTGATTAACCCTAATTACAACGAACCATTCATTCTGCAATGCGACGCTAGTAATGACGGTGTGGGCTGTGTTTTGATTCAACTGGACAGTGAAGGTATTGAACATCCGATTGCCTTCATGTCCAAGAAACTTAACTCGGCACAGCGTCATTACTCCGTCAGTGAAAAAGAGTGTCTAGCTGCGATGTTAGGTGTTAAAAAGTTTAGAGCTTATGTCGAGGGTCACTCCTTCAAAATTATAACTGATCATGCTTCCCTTAAATGGTTAATGAATCAAAAAGACCTGTCTGGACGTTTGGCCAGATGGAGTCTTAAACTACAAGGATATAATTTTGAAATTGAGCATAGGAAAGGAAGTTTGAATATTGTTCCTGATGCCTTGTCCAGAATGTTTTCAGTAGATGCTTTTAATAAAGATGAATCAGTTGGAGTGGAACTCGATCTAAATTCAGAAGCCTTTAAATCTAAAGATTATCAAAATTTAGTTAAAATTGTTATTGATTCAGATGGTTCAATGCCTGACTTGCGTGAGTCAAACGGACTAGTATATAAGAAATTAAACTTTTCAATAGCTGACGTGCCCCCTGACGAAGAGGTTTGGAAGTTATGGATCCCTGCGGAATTAACTGACAAGTTGATTGCAAAGGCCCATAACCCACCGACCTCATCTCACGGTGGAGTCGCTAAAACTCTGCATAAGTTACGTCGATTCTTTTACTGGCCCCGAATGACAAACCAAGTTCAAAATTTTATATCTGCATGTGATATCTGTAAAGAAGTTAAAGCTCCGAATATTATCCTGCGCGCTCCTATGATCACACCCTTTAAAACTGAAAGAATGGGTCAACGTTTATTTGTAGATATTTTAGGACCATATCCTCGTTCAAAAACCGGTAATATTGCCATCCTTGTTGTATTAGACCATTTTTCCAAATTTCCTTTTTTGTTCCCTCTACGAAAATTATCTTCTGAACCCATCTGCCATGCTTTAGAGACTCATGTTTTCCACTTACTTGGTTGTCCAGAGTTTGTGGTAACAGATAACGGTTCACAATTTAGATCCAAATTTTTTGAAGAGTTTTTAACCAAATGGGGCGTTAAACACACTTACACAGCAGTTTATTCTCCTCAAGCTAACGCGTCTGAGCGAGTGAACCGAAGTGTCCTCGCTGCCATTCGTGCTTATGTTGGGGAGGATCATACTAAATGGGATAATCATTTAAGTGATATAGTTTGTGCTTTAAGATCTTCACTACATCAAACTATAGGATGTTCTCCTTACTTTGCGGTGTTTGGTTTGCCAATGATTACTCATGGCTCAACTTATGAGCTGTTGAGGTCTTTAAAGTCTTTAGAGGAACCTGGAGAAACACTTAATCGACCCGATAAGTTGTCAAAAATACGTTTAAAGATTCACGATTTAACAGCTGAAGCTTTTGCTCGTAACGCCAATCGATATAACTTGCGCTCACGCGTATTGAAATATAGTCCCGGAAATGTGGTTTACAGACGTAACTTTATTCTAAGCAACGCAGGACAAAACATAAGTGCAAAACTGGCTCCGAAGTTCGTGAAAGCTAAGGTGATCCGGCTTGTAGGTGGCGCCGCTTACGAGTTGGAAGACCTGATTTCGCAACGTCGAGCAGTTTATCATTCCAAAGATATTCGATCCTAGATTTGGTGTTTATTTTATTTCGTACTGTTAGGTTTTGTTACTACATTTATATTGTTGTTTGTTCTTTGACACTACTCTTTTTCAATACTATTCAATAGTATTTTTAGTTGCATTTAAAACGATAATGTGTACATAATTGATTTTTTTTATTACCGTTTTTATTAAATTCTTGTTTGGTTGCGGAACTCAATTATGTTTATGTTTATTTGGTGCCCGACTAGATCAAATTTTAGAGCATGAGACCCTTAATCTCAGGGTTTGGGTTCAAGCAGAATAATAGCTTCACCATCTTTCATTCTTATCGAATTTTTTTTTTATTCGAGGATTCGATACGAATGTCCTGTAATGATTCAGCTGCAATTGTAACTTCTTTAAAAAAAGAAAAACTACAACATTAGACCAAGTTGCCTTAGTTTTTGAATGGAAAAATTAAAGAAAGAGTTGGCGAAAAAAAAAGAATGAAAAAAAACAAAGAAAAACGAAAAAAAAAGAGAAGTTCGTGAAAAATGTAGAACACAAAAGTTGATAAATTTTGTGGAATAGTAAAATTAATTATAAAAAAAATGTTTTAAGTGTTTACTTATATTTTAATGTTTCAAATATAATTTCTTTAATTTCTATTATCAAATTTAATTTTTATTATTATAATAATTGTGTGTAATGTTATTTTTTTCTTTAAACTAAATTCTGAAAGACCATGCATGATATTGGTTGAAATATGTTAATGAATTTGTTTGAATAGTCTTAAAGACTGATAATAAATAAGTTTTGATCGTTTTAACTTGAAAAACTGATTTTTAAAAAAATATATTTTTACTTAATGAAATTCGAAATGCAGAACGCCAATTTATTAGGAATAATGGAGCATGGAAATTTGAACTTATAAAAGTTATGAAATTATTATACAGTTTGTAATTAATTCTTGCTAACAGACTAGTGCAGGAGTAGTGAATTTTAGTGTGTATTGCTGACTAATTGATGGTTTAATGTTTATTTGGAACTGAAAATAATTTTATTATTGATTGCTAACATGAAAGGTATCAGAATAAATCATCAGCTTTTTTCTGGAATTGAAACAAATGAAGAATTATAAAATAAATGATATTGTTTCCATTGGAGATACTTCAATCAACCATTCACAAACAAAAGAAGATAATAATTTTCATTTTTGTTAAATTTTATTATTTTTCTTTAAGTATATTATTTTTATTTAAAATGAACTAAAATAATTTCTTTAGGAATGAGGTTGGATGGCAAAGGTAATCACTAGTATGGGGTGAGTTTTTGATTTATATTATTTAATTTTTTTTGCTCGCGTAGCACTACGGTCAGCTGATTTCTATACATATGAAAGATGTATATTACGTATAAGCATAAACACTTAGTTTATTTTAGTGTGTATGATTGAAATTTAATTTGTTTTTGGTTTTAGTTTGTTTAACAAAATTGCACTCAAATTTTTTTTGTAACTGGATTAGAGAGTAACACGAACTCAAAGGCTGAGCTAAGCTAGTGCATATACTAGGAGTGCAAGCTCTCAAGGAATGGTTGAGATTTAGTATCTCAACCAAACTAAACTATCCAATCATTACAATATATGTGAAAATTAAAAAAATGAAAATTTATATAAAATTAATATTGAATTTTGTTTTAGTTTTGTTGACATTTACTTGCAAATACTATTCGAACAAATTGATAGATCTTTGTGCGATAGGCGTTCAAAAGGATCTATATATGAAAAACATTTTAGGGAGCTATTATATAATTTACCAACCGAATAATTAGTTAGTGTTAATTAAACAGTAAAATTAAGCATGTAAATTCCTATAAAAATAACAGATATGTATAAACTTTAATAAAACATGTGTTAATATCACACAGCGTTTAAAAAAATTCATATTTAATAACATAAAACCATAATGATCACCCCCAAATCTAATTAACCAAATTTTTGTTCTTCATGGTTATTTAGATATTGTATATATAAAAGAAAAATTTGCGAAGATTGCATTTGTATGCAATTTTTCAATTTATTTGTATTGTTTTTATTTTGAATTTTTGTTTTGTATTCAAATTGCATATAGAACCAATTACATATGTTATTAGGAATTTTGTTTTGTTTTTGAAAAATTAAACGATTATGTGGGTGATTTGGGAAACTATTTTATATGTATTTCGGAAACGATCTTGGTATTGTATAACAATAGATAACTAAATAAAACAATGCGCGTATGGAAAATGTTTAATAGGTGATGAAAATTTTAATATGTATGGCGTTGTGTTAGATGTATAATTGCGAAGATTGCATTTGTATGCAATTTTTCAATTTATTTGTATTGTTTTTATTTTAAATTTTTGTTTTGTATTCAAATTGCATATAGAACCAATTACATATGTTATTAGAAATTTTGTTTTGTTTTACGTAGATTTCATATATTAGGTAGATTTCATATATGCCAAACGACTATATATGTAAAGAACCTTTAAAACAAAAACAAACAAAAAATTATACATATATATATATATAACGATATGAGGTATAACGGAATTTAGCGGCACTCTCACGGTCGCATTTTTCGACCTAGACCAAAATTTTTTTCTGAGCGTATTGCGGCAAACAATTTCTTGGATAAGTTCGACAACTGGCCATATCCGGGTACAGGTTAAGAGTCTAGAGCCTTGAAACTGTCAAAAACAAAGCGTTATAACGGCCCTTTGGGGCAAATTATGTAAAAAAATTTATAAATATTAATTATTTGAACATATTTCTATCATTTTTTAAAAAGCCAGATATCTGCAATAAAAGGTTCTTTAGCTATCTGCAATAAACTGTGTGAAGTACAACGGCATTTTGCGGCACTTTCACGGTCGCATTTTTTCACTTACGCTAAAAATATTTTCTGGGTATGTTGCGGCAAACAGTTTCCTGAATATGCTTGACAATTGGCCATATCGGGGTACAGGTTAAGTGCTTAGAGCCCAAAATATGTATAAAATAATGTTTATTTTTAAAGTTTGTTTAATACTTCTGTTTTTAATTAGTGTTTTTTATAAAGTAATCTGATAAATCCGATTCTAATTGCACACATAACTGTCTGATCCCGAAATCTACCTATTTCTAGCGGATATACCTGCCGCTCGGACTTTTTTTTCTCAAGCCTTATCTACCCAATTTCTGTGAAGTTGTAAATAGTAGAAAAATGATGTCATAAAGAAGTTTCACTTCTTACCTGTGTACTATGGTACACACACATATTTTTTTAAAAGATAATGTTACAGGAGAAGACAACTTAAACGGTTGCATCTCCATTTTCTTAATACCTCAAATACAGAATATAAAACTCTTAACTCAAAAATTAATTGTATTTCAAATATGATTAAAAATCATATAGAGACGGTGCTTGAAGATCGTTTTAAAGCATCATTAAAGAAAATTATTCCGTCCAATAATATGTTTCGTCAAATTAATCAAATAACCGGCTGAAAGAAAGGTTATTCCACCACAATTGTAGATGATTCCGACAATGTTATTGACAGCGATGAGCAAATCAAAAGCCTCTTCGCGAATCACTACAAGAATCTTTTTAAAGACAGTACTCCAACCTCTCCCGACACGAACCCCGACTTAATCGAGAAAACATTGAAAGATTTCTTTGAATCTAACCCTTCATGCGAAAGCATTCCTTTTCTCACAATTGATAATCTTAAGGCAATTATCAAGAACTTAAATAATAAAAAGTCATATGGAAACGATCTTATATCCAACTTCATGATTAAAAAATTCCCCGACATCACCCTTGAGCTTCTACTTGCAATATTCAATTGCTGTATTATATCACAATATTTTCCGAACTCCTGGAAAATTTCTAAATTAATAAATATTCCCAAAGTCAGAGGTAATGTAAAAATTTCGCAGCATAGACCTATTTCTATGCTTTCCAACATAGGAAAAATATTGGAAACTCACATGTGTGATTTCCTTCTTAGCTCCACTGAAGATCTAAAAATCATCCCTGATTTTCAATTCGGATTTAGAAAACAACATTCTACCACGGATGCTTTGACTAAATTCCATCATGACATCACCTCTGAACTTAATCATAAATATTGTACTTCTGTTCTTAGTCTGGATCTAAAAAATGCCTTTGATTCAGTCTGGTTAAAAGGCTTACTATATAAGCTTATAATATATGGTTTTCCTCCCTCAATTATCATTTTTCTGAGATCTTTTCTCTCCAACAGGTCATTTAATATTGCATATAAAAATCTTATTTCTGACCTCTTTCCCATGGAAAGAGGTGTACCACAAGGCTCTGTTTCCGCCCCTCTTCTTTATTCCTTGTCAATAGCTGACATCCCTAACACTTCATGTTTCTGCAAATTAATTCTTTACGCAGATGATACCCTTTTATATGCAAGTCATTACTCGCCCAGATCGGCTATCAGAGAGGTTCAATCTGCATTTGATGATATATCAAGGTTTTATTCAAAATGGGGTATTGAAATAAATACGAATAAAACAAAACTCATTTTTATTAGAAACTCTTCTTCAAGGAGTCCTGGAATCGTTTCCAAAATTAAAGACCTTTCAATAGACATAAACGGTACTATAATTCCACCATCCACTTCCATTAAATACCTAAGTATATACTTCAATGAACTATTTAAATTCAACCCACATGTGAAACATATTATTCAAAATTCAAACAAAGCGTATCATATGATTTATTCAATTTTTAAATATCCCGATGGTCTATCAACTTCAACTAAATTATTAATTTACAAGCAGTTGATTAGACCGATAGTCACCTATGCTTTCCCTGTGTGGTACACACTTTCGAAATCTTACATGGATCTCCTATTGCTACAGGAAAGGAAGATCCTCAGACGTGCTACAAATACGTATAGACGTACGGACAATAAATACGTTTCAAACGAACAACTATATTTCAATGCAAATCTCAACCCATTAGATCAACATCTGATCAAGTTATTGATAAACCACAATAACAGAATCTTGTCTCACCCAAACAGACTTCTCACTCAATGTAAGGACGATTTCCAGAATGAGCACATTGCTCAGGCTGATTTCATTTACCCTTCAATATTCATGGCAGTAACAGACTTGTACTCGCACATGTTCCGAAACGAGGTCTCCTTCTACTCTGGAAGAAGACCTGGGTTTCATTATGGTTAACAGACATATTTAGCTTGTGCTCCACCCCTTTCCTCCTTCCCTCACAACCGCATTAATTTAACCATCTCCTACAGGCTCTTCTTCTAACTCTTCTCTTCTCATTACAGGGACTCAACGCTACGGTGCTGGCAGCGTGAAATTAAAATTTGAATTTAGTTTAAGTAAAATAAAAAATAATCTTTTAAAATATATATCTTTTGTATATATTCGTAGTTATAAGTATACTGTATTTATTAGGCTTAATTTTAGTCTTAAGTTTCTATTACATATTTTAACTAAACACATTGAATTATAAAATGAATATAGCACCAATAAATAAACTAACTAAAAAAAAAAAAGATAATGTTACATTCACGAACACGTGTTCGAACAAAACGAATTCTGTAGAACATTCAACAAATCATAATAAAAATAATAGAATTGATGAGTATAATTTAATCGGTACAGCGAATTCGAGCAGGTTAAAACTTCCAGAATTCAGAAAATTCAAACTGGAAGTATATTTCAATTACATTGAATCTTTGTTTATTGCAAACAACGTCTTTAACGAAATAAATAAATTCCATTTATTTAGCGATCCTAGCCAAAGATATACTGTCTGATATTACCGACTTATTAGCTAGCTCTAATAAACCTGGTGTATACTCTACCTTAAAAAACAGATTAGTATCGTTATATTCCGAAACCGTATCAAACAGATTCGACAATCTTGTATCAAATATTAGATTAGGCGATTTAAAACCTTCACAGTTGCTAAACCAATGAGGATTTTCTAAAAAATCGGTGGATGCAACGTCTACCTAATGCAATCTGCATCACACTACAAATCTGCCAAAAAGCGGCAGTCTTGATAGCTTGAGTAAGCTAGTGTGACGAAGGAGATTCCAAACACAACCTTTTCGTGCTCATTTCTTCACTTTTACTTTCCTCCGTCAGAAGGTGCCCGACTCCAGATTTGAATCCACAATTTTTTTTATGTCTCATGACATTAGACCCATTTCTCAGAACCAAGTTCCAGTTTTGCTAATAATTAAAATGCCATTAATTTAAATTACAACCATTCCCATGTTTCAGTTTTGCAATCTTGCAAAACATTTTTATTAAATTAGATTAAATTTAAACGGTCTGAAAATTCTCCAATTTCGTTGTTTTCGCATTAAAACTAAAACTCAGTTTTGATGTTTGTTTTTGCTAAATTCTATGGTTTTTTTTATGAAACTTGATTAAATTCTTTGTTTTAATTGTTGGAAATCTTAACTTTCCCACAGTTTTTTTTAGTGGATCTCTGGAATTATTTTGTTTTTTTTTATCGTGACTATTCGGACTCGAGGTGTAAACTTTGGTGCTATTGCTTTGGTTTGGCACTTGCGTTTTGAATTTTAAAACGAGAAGGTGTAAGCGCAAATTAATATTTGGTGTTATAATTAATTTTGAGTTAATTTTTTTGATTAAGTAATTTGTTTAGTGAAAATTAAGCCAACTAAGAAAATTAATGAATTTATGAAGAAAAAAATTCAAATAAGTTGATTAGATATTTTGTTTAAAGAAAATTAATGAATAAATCTCGTTAATAAAAAAAATGAAGTGCGTAATCTTTACACGCTGTTGAAGTAAAACTTCGTTGGCCACTGCAGCAGGTATTACTAAAAATATTATATATAGGATAAAATAGATATATCATATTGAAATTTAGAGTTTCTTTCTAATATTCTTGATAATATAATTTGCAACAATGTGTAATAAAACGCCATATTTACATGTTTTTCAAAGTCTTACAACGTATTACAAATTAAATTTCACGATGAATGCATGTCCACTTAATTTAACAATTGGTACAACAATTGATGCATTTTTCAAAAAAATTAGCAAATTTGTCATAAACCTCTAATTTGATATTTCAATTATGTTAATAATTGAATTGACTTTGTAACACATTATGTAAATATTACTTTTTATTACACATGCTGCAAATTATATTATCATGAAATGCAACTCTAAATTGCAATATGACATATTTATTTTATATTTCATCTTTTTATTAATACCTGCCACAGTAGCCAAAGAAATTTATTTCAACCGCGTGCAAAGACTACGCCACTCATTTTTCTATTTAACAAAACAAATTTAATCAACACAAATATTTTTTCCCGTCCGGAAAAGCCCGGGATGCAAAATCTAAACACCATGACCACCATGACCACCATGACACCCCCACGACCATCATGACCACCATGAACACCATGACCACCATGACCACCGTGACCACCATTACCACCATGACCGCCATGAACAATATGATCATCATGACCACCGTGAACACCATGACCATCATGACCACCGTGAACACCATGACCATCATGACCACCATAACCACCATGACCACTATGACCACCATGACCACCATGACTACCGTGACCACCATGACCACCGTGACCACCACAACCAACATGAACACCATAACCACCATGACCACCGTGACCACCATTACCACCATGACCACCATAACCACTATAACCACCATGACCACCATGACCAACATGACCACCGTGAACACCATGACCACCATGACCACCGTAACCACCATGACCATCGTGACCAACATAACCACCATAGCCACCATGACCACTATGACCACCATGACCACAATGAACACAATGACCACCATGACCACCGTGACCACCATGACCGCCATAACCACCGTAAACACCGTGATCACCATTACCACTATGACCACTATGACCACTATTACCACCATGACTACCATGACCACCATGACCACCATGACCACAATGACTACTATAACCAGCCCTAAAGAAGTTTTACTTCAAAAAACTAAAACAATTCAAAATATAAATTTAAAAAATTATGAAACTCAATAAAATATTACGAATATTATATTATTAGATATTTAAATCTAAGATCGACACGTCCAACCCATTTAACGTTTAATACGATACTGAATAAGCGTATACAAAATACAATACACATAATCGAATTGTCGCATACTTGCCGAACATAATATTCGTTTGCCTTTTTTACTTCTAGTTTCTTTTTTATTTTATTGTGTTTAAATTTCTACTCAAGTTTTTTTGGAATTGTGTGCATGTATATGTTTAAAATTCAAAATCAGACTGTAGTATGATAGAGATGAATATATATGGTTATATATCTGTTCAAATGACTATTTCCGACATTTATATGTGTGTCATAATTGAATTGTATCGTATATTTGCCGAATATTATATTCGTTTTTTGATCTTCCGTTGCAAAATTCTTAAAACGCGCCTAAAGAAGTTTTACTTCAAAAAAGATTGGAGTACTGGAGATTTTGGTTTTTATTTGTAAACTACTTTTGGAATGGGAATATTCACGCAGAAATAGGTGAGTAACTTATCGTAAGTATTATATAGTTAATAAGAATTTGTTGTGATCACAATTCTGACGTTGGTAGAATTGAGGTGGGTTGTCGGGAAGTCGGGACTTGACAGGTCAGACAAATAGACCGATTGCATTACCAGCAAAGGCCGGCATCCTGATAACTCACCCTATATTCCTCATTCTCCAACTATAATATTACCTGCTTCGCGTTACATAAGTTTTGTTTAACATGTATCTAAATAATCAGTTGCAAATGTGATGAATCTTTTATCGTCCAGCGTGTATTTTCCTAAATTCATTATTTACTGATATTGTTGTGGTTATATTTTGTTTTCATTTAATATTTAACCTAATACACATTGCTATTTCAATTTTTTTTATCAACCGCAAATAAAGAAATAATGAAATGATGACGCACCTTGCAATTCAAAAGTATCATACTAAACGTAATCATATAACTTTCCTTCGTAAAGTTTTTTTTATCTGTTATATATTTAAATGAGGAAAAAATGAATCAGAAATATTAAATCTTTTCTCTTGCAGTTGTTTTTTTTTAAATGCTTTAATACCTCAACAAAAACTTGTTGTACGTTTTGATAATAGAACGAATAAAAGAGACATAATGACAATGAATCAATTTCGTCTTTTTTAGTCCTAAAAATAGAATATTATTAATACTGGCATATTGCTTAATTTGACTTTAGTTCGATTTTGGATATTAAATAAAAATAATATCAATTCGGTTGATTTGCTGTGTTTTTGAAATAATTTTTCCATGCATTCAGTTGACGATTTATAAATTCTAAATATCAGAATCTTTTTGATTTCGGATTTATTGACTTAAAATTAATTGAGTCAAGTCGCGTTCCGTTATCTTTCGAACGATATACAGTCGGGTGTTGTAAGTCGAACAACGATAAAAATTAAAGTAAATTTTCTTTTTCCTGAGTGCAAAAGTTCAGTTAAAATCAGTTATGTGCAATAATAGAAATGAAAAAAGATGGCGATTGAATAAGATCTGTTTTTGCGTCGGTCTTCATATTATTTTCAATTTTAATTAATGTGTACTTTATGAATAAGTTAAATCAAATAAAGAAATCTATTTAAGTGCTACAGTTTAATTCTAACAATATTACAATAGAATCTGTGTATTTTTACTAAATAACATTGAACATAATTTATTTCAATCTGCCGGTTCTACTGTCATAAAAAATTTTCATTTTTTTTTTTTTTTTTTTAATAAAATGTGTTGTGTAATAGGGTTTAGAATATGTGTCACAACAACACATAAATACCTTTTAAGACCTAGGTCTAGACCTGGGTCCCACAACAACTGGCGTTCTGAGGTGTAGATTAACGCTTTTTTTAAACATCTGTGGGTTGAAGCCACCTGAGACTAAGTGTTCCGGCAAACTATTCCATTTGTACGCAGTTCGGACAAAGAAGTCTCTCTGCGATCTGCCAGTATGACAGCGCGGGATCTTTACCGTTTCACTGGTTGCGGCAGCCGATTGCCGAGTGGAACGGGGGTAAGAATAAGTTTGAGGCATGATGCCGCTGATTTCATCTGAGCACTGCTGATGACGATATTTGTAAAAAACAACGAGGTCAGCAACAGTGCGACGATGTTGTAGGGAATCAAGTTGTGATGTCAAAGTTCGATCACCTACAATTCGTATAGCTCGCTTTTGAACAGAGTCCAAGAGGGCCAAGATGGAAACAGAGGCAGCACCCCAAACTTGACAGCAGTACTCCATACAGGGACGAATATAGGACTTATAAACATGGAGCAATTGGTATGGAGTGAAAAATTTACACGCGAAATTGATATAAACTAACTTTAGTGCATTTTTGTGCTTAGTGATAGCAAAATTGGACTATTAAATTGTGAACATTATAATTAAATTACATCATGAGTGCATCAAGTGTTGAAAAATTGTTTGAAAATACAAATCCATCAAATGCCGACATAATGGCGGCTATAAAACAACTATTTGTTTCTGTGGCCCAAAACCAAGCAACATTCCAAGATGCAATATCTAATATTATCAATGATAATAAAATGCAAAAAAAACGTGTAGATAAAGTTGAAGCTGCCTTACAAAATACTGAAACTGCAGTCGAAAAACTACATTCGGAAATAAACATTCTAAAACAACATGGTTTACAATACGAAGTTGTTGTTACAGGACTTCCTCCATCAACACCATCGGCTTCAGATGTGGTGAACAAATTAAGTGCTTTATACGGGTTTGAGACTGATGAAGTTTTAACTGCCTACATACAACAAACTAAACCGCCACGTCCAGTTCGTAGCAGTGTTAAAGCCTTCATGTTCGTCATTATTAAATTCGCTAAATTGGAAACTAAACATATAATGCTTAATAGTGTCAAGAGTAATAGTCCTCTGAATTGGTTCAAACTTTATCCAAATTTATGCAACAACACCAATAAAGATAATCGAATTTACATTAACGAAAGATTAACCGCTGTAAATGGAGAAATTCTAAAACAACTTCGAAACCAAAAAAGGAATAATAAAATCAAGTATTGCTGGCTAAAAAATGACAGAGTTTATATTAGGGTAAAGGAAGATGAGCCTGCAATATTTATCCAGTCATTAGAACATGCAAAATCCTTTAATAAATAACTCATCAATTTTTGATTTAACAACTACTAATATAAAGTGCACCATCATTTCTAACCAATACAAGTGAGATATGTATGATACCGTCACACAACAAACAGTTACATTTTTCAAGTTATAATACGTCATTTATTCAATAATTCAACATTAAGTTTAGTTAAGTGTTATTGGTTTGGTTTTAAGTATTTTATAACTAAAAAAAATTTTTTTTTTCTTATTTTTTAATCCTTTTTTGTTTAGATTTAATCTGCTACTTGGAAATATATATATATATATATATACATTTTTATGAATTTGGTTGATCGTCAAGATAATTACGGGTTTGATGACGACAGCAACAAGCACTTTTTGAATCTGGAGGATTATATCAGTATTAGTCAAAATAATGTGGGATTAAGCATTTTATATATAAATATCAACCGTCTCAAAAATAAAATTGAAGGAATTGAAGAATTAATGCAAACTCTTGGTATGAGTATAGACATTCTGGTTCTGGTTGAGACATTCTTGAATGAAAACGATATAAATATAAATTTAAATAACTATCGATCATATCATGTGCGTCGGAAAAGGCCGGGAGGGGGTGTAAGTATTTTTGTCGCAGATTATCTTGATTTTGATTTTAAATTTTGTGTGTCCCACCACGAGAACGACTTTCTTATCCTTAATTCCAAAAAACTAAATATTAACATAATTGGGGTGTATCGTCCAGGACACACAGATTTTGCACAATTCCTAAACTATTTTGAAACACTTATAAATAAGTATAAATCCTCTATAATTGTGGGTGATTTCAACATTAATCTGAAAGATAACACTAATAATAACGTTTTCAGTTATGTGTCAACAATCCTTAATAATGGCTATAAAATCATTAATAACATTAATGATGAGTTTTACACAAGGCGTTCGAATACTATTTCTACGTTCTTGGATCATATAATTTCATCTATTCATGCCGGTTTTAATATTCTCTATGATAGTACCTATCTAAGTGACCATCGATTTCTTTTATTCAAATGTAACATTTACAATAAATGGAAGCAAACTGAAACCATAATAAAAAAAACAACTGACCACACGATTATTAACAGTTTCATTTCCAGTTTTAACTATACAGAAATCGATTTTGAAACATTTTACTTCCAATTAATGTCTATAGTCGAGCAAGCAACAACAACAAAATCTTTCAAATCTGCGTTACCTCGCAAAAATTATAAAAAGCCATGGTTTACAAATGATTTAAATGAAAGCATAAAGCTTCGAAACAAATTTTATAAATTGAGTAAAAAATATCCTAATAATACATACTTTACACAAACGTTTAAACAACTCAAACAAAACATAAGGCAAGCTATTGCTGAAAAAAAATCTCAGTATTATTCCAATGGTTTCAATGAAGTTCGTAGAAATCCTTACAAAACCTGGTCCTTGATTTATGAGATTTTAACGAATGTTACAAAAAGTAAAATTGTACCGAATATAATTTTGGACAATAATGGCTTAACTTGCGATAATCAATCCGATGTCTCCGATATTTTGAATGATTTCTTTATCAATGTAGCAGATGATTTAACGAATCATCTACCTCTATCTATCCTGTCAACAGATGATTTGACTCCTTTCTCACTAAATAATTTTGATCCTATTACTGAAACTGAAGTTGCTACGTTGATTGCCGATTTGGATTTATCGACTGCAAATGGTTATGATCAAATATCGGCAAAAATATTGAAATCCTGTTCCGATAAAATAATTCCATCTCTAACCAAATCAATTAACCACTCTTTTGAGAATGGAATTTTTCCTGATTATCTCAAAATTGCAAAAGTTATTCCAATATTCAAAAAGGGTGACAAGAAAGATAAAAATAATTACAGACCCATTTCAATTCTACCTGTGATCTCTAAGGTCTACGAAAGAGCCATTCAAAATCAATTAAACAAATTTTTGCAACAATATTCAGTTATACACTTCAACCAATTTGGGTTTTTAAAAAAAAGTAGCACTCTCTCAGCGACCCTTAATTTTCTTGAATCTATTTTCTACAGTTTAGAACACAAAAAACACACCGCATGCCTTTTTATCGATCTTATGAAGGCGTTCGATTGTGTGAACCATTTAATACTAATAGCTAAATTAAAAAAAATTGGTATCAGGGGAAGAGCATTAAATTTATTGAAAAATTATTTGACAAATCGATCTCAATTTGTCCAAATTGGACCGGTAAAATCAAAAATTAAAGGCGTTAAATGTGGAGTACCCCAGGGTTCTATTCTTGGTCCCTTACTTTTCTTGATCTACATAAATGACATATTTTAATTACAGTTCCACGGAAAGCTGCAACTGTTTGCGGATGATGCTCTATTGATATACAGTTGTATGAATTCTAACGAACTAAAAATAAAAATGGAAGAAGATCTTCTGCTTCTAATTAAATGGTTAAATGTTAACAAACTACGTCTTAACATAAAAAAGACAAACTTTATGAACTTTTATATAAAAAATCCCGAGGATTGTAATCAATTTGAGCAAATCTCAGTTAATAACGAATTAATCAAGCGGATCGATTCAACATGTTATCTTGGTTTATCTTTAACGTCGAGACTGAACTGGGTTAGTCACATTGATTATGTTAAATCCAAAATTGCACCAATTGTAGGTGTTTTTAAAAGGGTCGGAAAATATTTAACTCATGATGTGGCACACTGTATATATTTTTCTCTGATTCAATCCCACATAATGTATCTATTACCAATATGGGGCAGTGCTAATGATTCTAAAATACGAGAACTTCAGGTTCTTCAGAACCAAGCCTTAAAAAAATTGAAATTGCTTCCAAATCGAACAGCATCTTATAAATTGTATAGTCCTCAAATCCTTCCGATAAACAAAATGATTGATTTTGAATATCTTATAACAATATATAAAATAACTAACAAGATTATTAAATTTAATACTAGTCTATCCACAAATCATTCAATTTCCCAACGTACTGGCAGATATGCAAACCATTTTCGACCCCAAAATTATACATATAGTGTTACCCAAAACAGTATATTTTATAAGGGATTGATTTTATATAATACGATTTCGGATGCAGATAAACATTCGAAGATTGGAGATTTCAAAAAGAATGTCAAGACAAAACTATATAATGCCTATATCTACGAATATAATAGAAATCATGGCCTAATCAATCACATTGTATATGATTAGACCATATCATTTCTTCTTTTTTTCTATTCGTTCTGCTTCACACCATTTTTTTTTTGTTTTTTGATGCTCATATTTATATAATGCTGTTTGATTTCAACTGTAATGCTGTTGCTGTCGTCACTTATCGTCACTTACTTTCATTGCCTTCACCCATCGTAAAAATCTAATTATTATTTAAGTTTTATTACGCTCACTTGTTAACAATCAATAAAATATTTCAATATAATCTTAATATTGTAATTTAATTTGGCTCAATTTAATATTTGTAAAATCTTATTTGTATAATCGTAAAGAAAAAAGGAGAAAAAAAGAAAAAAAAAAAATTATTGATCAATGAATTGTACTTTTTAATTGTACTTTTTAGTTGTTTTATTAAGTATGTAATATTTTCCTACATGAATTGTAAAATTTTTTGGAAAATAAAAAATAAAAAAAAAAATAAGGAAAGAAAGAAAGCTTAAGCTATTACCCTGTGATATTCTTTCTTTGCACAAATCTGTGCCAGTTTATGTTAATATAACAGAAAGCAATAAATAAAAAAAAGCCCTAGCTGATAGATACGCCAATTTAAAAACAATTCCTGGAACACGAGGATATCACTCATACATTCCTACAAATGATGGATCAATCTTAGCTAGACGTTATTCTAACTCTACGGAATATAGAAATGTAAAATTAAATAAATGATAGAAAATGTGTCAAATATTTATTTTGAGTTAAAATTAAAAATTTATTATAAAAACATATATGTAAATCCAAAAAAACTGTTAATTGTTTAACTCCACTTTTTTTTATGATGAAAAATTTTAAGGCGTGTTGCAATAAAATTAATAAAAAAAAAACAAAAATTTTTCAAAAAACCCCTCCTGAATTTTTTATAAAATGTTAGTAACATGTACCTTTCACATATTAAAAAATCAACAATTTAAAAAATACGCATTTCTAGAAAATCGAATTTAAAATTTTTACCATTATTTTTCTAAAAGAAAGTGTTCAAGGTCATATAATGTGAATTATTATTTTGATTAGCTCTGTTCAATACATACCTACATTTTTAGCTATATAACATTAAAATCAGTTCAGTAGTTTTGACTGTAGAGCTATTTCAACACACCAGGGTCAAGCAATTTTTAGATTTTTCATCACCCTGTTTCTTAAGAAAGGGTAAAAAAAAAAATAAAACAGCAGAAATTTTTTTTTTATTGATGTCAATGAATTCCAATACCTAAATATACAAAATTAAAACCTCATTTCCGAAATTGCATGTTTTTGCTGATTTCACGTGTTTTTCACCAATAGTGTTTTTAATTAATAAGTGGTCATGAATCTAATCTCTTAAATAACATCCAAGAACATCAAAGATCTCCCGTATATAACTTCACCGGCCGGCTCTCCGGGAACCGATTAGAAACAACTTAAACCTCTGTGACCATTCCTTTGTCTTTTGAGATAAACGACTAAACATGGCGACCGTTATTTTCAAACGCAATAAAGTAATTTCTGAACGTGATGTTCAACCCATAGAATAATTTTTAACTGTGATTTTAAACCGTAATAAAGTGATTTTTGACCGTGATTTTTAAAAGTAATAAAGTGATTCTAGACTGTAAATAAGTGATTTCGTTTAACACGTAATAACTGAACAGTGAAAACAATTAATAAATCAACACACAAGATAAGTAAAATTTGAATTATTATAATGTTAAAATATTTCTACAAAATATCAAATTCCAATTCATAACAAATTCATAACCAATTCATAATCAACAATTATTGTAAATAAAAGTTGAAAAATTAAATTACTCATTTTATTCTAATATTTTTTTTCTAATATGTTTTTTGTGTTGATAGATGTAGTAATTTTGTGTAATTGAAATGTGATAAGTCGATAACTGGCACTACAAGTTCAAACAAGTTCAAAAAACTAAACTATAAACTGTAAAAAAATCTATTGTTTGGAAGGTGATGAAGGTTTGGTTGTGAAGGTGACTCTATTTCTTTCTTTCGATTTGTGAACATTAAAGTTTTATAATCAATAAAAATTTTTATAATCAATAATTATTATGTAGTGAATTTGTGTAATTGAAATGTGAAAAGTCAATAACTGGCAAAAAACAAGTTCAATAAACTATACAATAAACTGTTAAAAAATCTATTGTTTGGAAGGTGATGTCATAGTTAATTGGTTAATTTTTGGTTAAAAACAAAATCAAAATCCAAAATAACATTTAAACAATAAAAATTTCTTAAAGTAATAAAAAAAAATTACTTATAAATTGAAATCAATATTTATAGCCAATATAAGTAACTGTTGTAAATACGTTGTATTATCCATGTTTTGACCATTATTTTTTATATTACTTTTTATAAAATAGACAAGTAAAATAATTAGTGCTCATCACTGTCCACAATGCTACAAAAAAATTGCTTTTGTAACATTGAAGTCTTTGATGACTTTTTCAGTTGTAAAGGGAGCTGCGACAAAGTAGCTCACTATACTTGCGCAGGAGTCAAAACCAGATCTAATTCTACGTTTAAGGCCAGCATATCGAACCTTGAATCAGTCTACTGGTTTTGTAAATCATGTGATGAGCATGTTGCAGGTTATACAAACACCGTCAATGAACTGCATTCGAAAATTTCAATCCTTGAGTCTAAAATCGATAATATTATAGATTTGTTAAGTAACAAATCTGAATGTAAAGGCAACCTAAATCAACTACGAAAGATAAATAAAACAAATAATAAAACAGAGAACTCGTTACCTTCAACCCAATCACATGAACGTAATATCCAAGTAGAAAACCTAAACATTAACCATCAGTCATCATCATTAATAGAAAATTCGAAAATTCCTGCCGCACGACGTTTTACTAGATCCCAGTTGTCAACTGTGGTTTCTGATGATGATGTTTTTACAACTGATAGCTGCAGTGGCCATACAACTATACAAGCAATGCATATCGATAATCGGGAGCCTGGAACACATATTGAAGCAGCAAAAAAATCTATCACTTCTAATTTATCGCCAACTAAATGGGTATTTATTTCCAGGTTAAATCCAGATGTAACAGTTGAAGAGGTCATATCGTTTCTAATTGAACATCTTCACGTAACAACTACTGAGTGTTTCAAAGTAATAGGTGCAAAAAATAAACAATTGGGTCTGGGATATTCGTCATTTAAATTCAAAGTACCGACATCAAACTTAACTTCCGTAACTGAATCATCTGCTTGGCCTTCAGAAATTTTAGTTAAAGAATTCGAAGCCAAAGAGAAACCTTTTTTATTACCGGCCACGCCTCAAATCAATACAAGTTAACAGCTATGGACTTGAACTTTATTTCAACAACCCACTCAACACCAGCCCGATTGAGCACAGCAAGGAACACACTTTGTTCCCCAAATTTGCTGTCAATGTATTATCACAATTCAAGTGGTATTCGGACAAAATCTAAAAACATTTTCTTATCTGCACTCGAAGAGCAATACGATATTATTATCATTGTGGAAACATGATTTATCGACTCCATTAACTCGGAAGAATTTTTTCCATCATCATACACGATACATCGCAGAGACCGCCATTCGGAAGAAAGCTCATCGCTTAGAGGTGGTGGTTTAATAATGGCTGTATTAAACAAATTTAAATCTGAAATACTGTACTCAAGCAACGGAGAGATTGAACTGTTGGCGGTGCGATTGAAATTCGGCAATAAATCAATTCTAGTAATGGTACTTTATTTACCTTTCGATGCATCTTCAATTTCTTATGCTGCCTTGGATTTGATTTTGGACAAAGATATCGGTCCTTTGATTCATGATAAAGATGAATTAGTGTTTGTAGGTGATTTTAACTTCTCTGCTCTGAAGTGAACATTCTTGGACGATGTAATTACTCCAACAAATGGGAATGAAGCTCAGAACTCAGTCCTAGATAAAATATTTGGCTTTGGTACCAAACAAATCAATAATCTTAACAACAATTACGGCAACTTGCTGGACTTAGTATTTACTTCTTTGGATCTGGATAGTAATATTGCCGCATGCGATGACTTAGCGGGATCTGCTAGTGTTTTTCATACACCATTACATATTAAAATAAATTTTTATGATTTAGAAACTTTTAATAACTCGCCCTACACCAATAACCTACATCAATCTCGTAATTTTAAGAAAGGAGATTACGATTCTTTAAACACTTTTCTGGACTCGGTAGACTGGACCTTTATTGATCTAGATGAAGATCTGAATGCAGTTGTGTCCCGTTTTCATGATATCTTGTATAACGGCATTAATAATTTCATTCCACAATACCGATCAAACTTACCATGTTTTCGCCAGCCGTGGTTTAATAAAAATTTGGTTAATTTAAAAAATCGAATGCATAAGGCTCACAAAATTTACAAATCTACGCAATTAGAGTTGGACTATCAGAAATACAACTGTCTTCGTACTGAATTCAAAATACTAAATAAGTTTTTGTACAATAATTATGTTCTGGATATTGAGTCTGATCTTCATTCTGATCCTAAAACCTTCTGGCATTTTATTGACATAAAGAGAAAATCTTATGGTTACCCATCAACAATGTATTACAATGATGAATCGTCTAGTGACTCAAATACAATATGTAACTTTTTTGCAAACTTTTTCAAAAGCGTTTACAACTCAACACCATCCATGCTAGATCCTTATGAACCATCAGAATCTATAGTCACCAACCCTCACTTTAAGGGCTTTCAAATAACGGAATTAGACATTCAATCGGCGATAAACGGACTGGATATAAGTAAGAGTGCCGGACCAGACAACATTCTGCCAATATTTTTAAAACAGTGCTCCACCTCTCTGATAGGTCCTTTGTTAAAAATATTTAGTAGGAGCCTGTCTTCTGAAATTTTTCCATCGTCCTGGAAGCAATCCTATATTACTCCAATTTTCAAAAAATCTGGAAGCAAAAATAACGTCGTGAACTATCGTGGTATTGCTAAATTGTCAACTATTCCTAAGTTATTTGAAAGCATCGTAAAAAATTATATATTTTTTCATACAAAGAAACTCATCACCCCTTCCCAACATGGGTTCTATCCGGGCAGGTCGACAACAAGTAACTTAAGTATTTTGACTACAGAAGTATCTCAAGCTTTAGAACGTGGATTGCATATTGACGTAATTTATACGGATTTCAGGAAAGCTTTCGACAAAATAATTCACTTAATTTTGTTTAACAATTTAAATAACTTTGAATGTGCTGAAATACCAATCCGTTGGAAAGCGTCATATCTTAACCAACGAAAACAGTTTGTAAAAATAGGCGCCACAAAATCTTTTGAATTTCTGGTCACCTCTGGCGTACCTCAAGGCAGCCATTTGGGTCCGTTATTGTTTATTTTATTCATATATGATGTTATATCTTGCTTTACTCAATGCAAAGTTCTTATTTATACTGACGATATTAAAATCTTCAAAGTGATACGCAACGAAACAGACGCAAAAATAATGCAAGAGGAATTAAATCGATTTTGTTCCTGGTGTAACGATAATCAACTGCTTTTGAACGTGTCTAAATGTAAAACCATAACCTTTCACCGAACTAGATCAGTTACCTATAACAATTACTGCTTAAATAATATTTTAATACAGCGCGTATTTTCTGTCCAAGACCTCGGTGTCTACTTCAAATTTAATCTAACTTTTGATGATCACATAAATAAAATTATTCTCAGGGCAAATAGTATGTTAGGTTTTATAATTAGAAATTCATCCGATTTTCAAGACCCTTACACTGTTCGCAATTTATACTGCTGTTTTGTTAGATCCATATTAGAATATGCGTCAACAATATGGTCTCCTTTTTATAACATTCATTCAAATAGATTAGAAAGCGTTCAAAAAAAGTTTATTCGTTACGCGCTTCGTCGTCTTCCTAGGGATACTAACTTGCCCGCGTATGTACTACCACAATATAAAGGGCGGTGCCAACTTTTAAATCTGGAAACGCTCGCGAACAGACGACAAATCTCTTCTGCAATCTTTGTCTATGACATTCTGATTAATAAAATTGACTGCCCGTTATTATTACAGAAAATAAATATATATGCTCCCATACGACAGCTACGAACAATATCAAGCTTTTTAAAGCTACCTTACCGCAGAACAAACTACGGAACAAGTGATCCATTGCTCACCGCTTCAAGGCATTTCAACTATTTTTCGGATGTCTTCGACTTTAACATATCCAGAAAGGTGTTTAAGAACAGAATCAGACTAAAGTTATGAACATTCAATTTAAACAAATTTTTTTTTTTTTTTTAAACTCTTAATTATATATACATATATCTATCTTGAATTTGTATTAAACTGTTCTAAATGTATTATCAATTGTATTTCTAGGATAACTTTGCCTCGTTTTGTTTCTGTTTAGGTTTAATTTTTTTTTTTTATTTTGTTGTCGTCACGTTTTTGAATAATAGTTAATAATTTTATTCTAGCAATTCTTGTTTTTATTTTCATTTTAATGTTTGATCTCTTATTTGTTTGTACTAGCTCAAAATTTAGTATTTTTACTTTTTAATGTTTTAAGTCAAAGTTCTAAATATGTAATCTATGATACAATGTATTGCTGATGAAATAAAGAAATAAAGAAATAAATTAGTAAAAATAAAAATATAAATATATGCAAAATAATCACAATTTTAATATACCACAATAAAAAAATATTTCCTTGCAAATATTACGTAGTAATTTGTTTCATACAAACAAAATAAAAATAATAAAGCTCGCGCATACTTCATCTATCCGTATCTATCTATCTATCATTAACATTTTTCAAGTTATTTAGAAAGACAATTTTTTTCAAAATTATACAAATGCTCGCTTAACTTCAAGCTTAATTTTTTCAAAAACTAAGAACTGAAAACTAATTAAACATCTAGAGCTTATTACAATTACATTAATAAAGTGAATTGCAAAGTGGTACCAATTACTTTTAATTTGGGTGATAATTAAGGGATGATTTTCACTTTTTTGTCGCCGAAAAAATTAGGAACCCACTTTATTTTCGTCATAACTCGCTTAGTTTTGATGCTATGAACTTTTATAAAAAAGAAATATAAAGGTATTTTAACCAATTTAAAAATGTTTTGCAAACTTTTCCCGAAAATGCATTGTTTTTTAATTATTTTACGTTGAAACTTTCAATTTTGATATTTGACGAAAAAGAACCAACCTTCAACAAGCTTTTACACCGTTTGTAGTGGGCCTACAGACACCATGAATCCACCATTTCTTTGTATTTTATAAGCTACATTTTTAATCAGAATGTTTTTTGATATAATCTTTACTTTTAGAGTTATTCGTAAAGAACCGTCTGAAAACGTGTTTTTTTGGTTGAAAAATTGAAATGTTCACTCGTGAATAAATCGGAAAGTATTGACTTTCAGCAAAAACTACATATTACAAAAGTGGCTTATAATTAGTCAATCTATCTATTCCCGGACCTAGTTTTAATGAATAATTTTTCACCCCCGAAAAGAGGTGCCATCCACCTCCAGGGTAAAGGCACCTCCCGGCACAGGGTCAACTTTGAAAAAGAAAAATAATTAGAAATAATTAGAAGGGTAATTAGAACCTTAATCCAAATTTTTGTTCAAATTGGTGCTGTTTGTAAGGATTATACGGGAAAATGGTCAATGACTGGACTAATATAACTGTAAAACAAAATCAAAGTTTGATGCATTTTTTTATATTTGTATGAAGCTGACAGCTGATAATATTGAACTATAAACAAGAATTAGATACTTGCTA
This sequence comes from Diogma glabrata, assembly GCA_963693315.1. Taxonomy (NCBI): domain Eukaryota; kingdom Metazoa; phylum Arthropoda; class Insecta; order Diptera; family Cylindrotomidae; genus Diogma; species Diogma glabrata. The sequence goes on from OY856186.1 coordinate 317,939,544, forward strand.
ATATAGAAAAGGAAAAACGGCTGATTGGTATAAAGATTTGAAGTAGACTATAGTTTAATAAAGGATCAATCGAATATTTTTATACTGGGGATAAAATGTCATTTTTATAACGTTGTGGTGTAGTCGATTTAATAAAAAATGAGTATAAATTGCAAGGTTCAACAGTCAAGTTAAACACTAACATTTATACAAGGTAGTTCACCGTGTAAACTGGAGATTGGATCAAGAATAATTGAACAGTTAGTTGTAAGTCTAGTTTCGTTTATACCATTTCTTCGTCTTGTTTTTTTATATATTATATATTTTTTTGTTTGTTATATATTTGTTGGAGTTTAAAAGTATTAGAGTACTAACGTCATACATATTTGTTTTAATTTAACATTTTTAAATCATGCAAACATGTATACAAAATGTCCAAAGAGATTTCGGTCATAAATACAAAAATATTTGATGTATAACTTTTATGGCTAGACTCTTCTAATACGTTATGAATCTTTCCTAGACTAATATTTTTGGTAACTTCATTACATTACATTTAAATGAAAAAAAAATCAGATTTCAAAATATTTAAATATTTCACTTACATATAAATAATATCAATTTTTCATAATTTTCTTAATATTCTAAAAAAATAAATTTAAATATCCGTAAACCGACATGAAAAATGGCAAACAAAATATATTAAATAAATATAATAATTTTTTTATATCACTAAAATTAATTATTCAAAGTGCCCGTATGTTTTTTGTGTTTGTTTTCACTACCTAAATTCATCAATTTAATATTACGAAAATTTTACTCCATAAAAAGTTAAATAACACCAGTCATTTCAGAAAATGTAAAAATGGTTTTTATTCATCCATTCTTATTCTTTCTTTCGTTTGTTTATTATTATGATCATTAAATAAATTTCGTTTTTATTATTTACATCATTTTATTATTGTATATATGTGCTAAGGCGTTGTACAAAATCGAAAGAACACTCAAAATACCGTCAACACTAAAAACGGGTGAACGTTTGTGTGCGACAGAAATTACATAAACTTATCGCAGACAAGCAAATTTTTTATATATACAACTTTTTACATAGATAATATATATTATTATTCTAAACAGCTATTTAAATAAGTGATATTATATCTTTAAAAAAATTTCTACTTACCTTGATGTCATGACTGTGATATCAGTCAGTTTCGGATACACAATCTTTTTTTATTTTCACATAAAGTTTATTTTTAATTAAACTACTCATAATTAGTGTAAAATCTAACGATTCACCAAGATTAAAACGTCGTTTAGTTTCATCTTAAAAAAAATTAAAATATTTTAGAGTAATATACTAAAAATATTAAGATTAAAATTACATACCTATAATTAGTGATGATAACAATAAATTTTGTATTGCAATTGACCTAACTTTATTCACTGTTGATTCCATATTCCATGTGATATTTAAAGTTGATTCACTTGGAAATAAAGCGTTCAAAATATTTTTTAAATATTCTCCGACTTCGTTGCCTGTTATTTCAGATATATACTTGTTCTATGCAAAAAAAAAAGAAATAATAGTACATATAGTATAATATAGGAAAACAGTGCAAAAATAGTACATTTCGTAACAAGTGGAGAAAGTAAGTTATTTCAGCATTGGTGAAAGTTTGTGCACGAGCGATAGCGAGTGCAAACAATTCACCAATTCTGAAATAACTTACTTTCTCCATGAGTTACGAACAGTGCTTTTCATAATTTCTCTCTAAAAAGTAGTAAATTGTTTACAAGTTTTATTCAAATGGAGAAATTATTACTTTTATTATAAAAAAAAATAAAATAAAATAAAATAAATAATAATAAATTTCATACTTTAATTATTATTATTTTTTTACTTTGATTTAAAAAAGAAAATTTGAGGCCAAAACTTCAGCAGTTACGATAAGTAATTGACAGCGGTTACGATATGAACTTATCTAAACTGCTTTGATATTGACAGCTTTCGCAACGCTGGACAATTAAAGCAAAGTGTACTTTTTAGAGAGAAATTATGAAAATGTGTTTATTATACCGTTCCATTTATTTGTAATTTTGAACACAACAAGTTAACTCTTAAATCATTTTTGTTCTATTATCTTTATTTAGCGCATGAGAAATAAACGCATGACAAAAAAGTTTGGTATAAGCACTCAAACTCCGCATGTCACACAGACCACATAAAATATTTCAGAAAACCTTTTTTTCTGTCAATGTTACGCCTTATGGCTTTTTTTTTTAGGTGATTTTTAGGTTTCAACCAAATTTTGAAAGATTTGAATATTGAAAATTTTGAATTATATATTAGAGATTTTTTTGATCACTTAAACTAAAGCAATTAAATTATTTTTGAATTTTTCAACACGTATACTATATGATTTTCTTTCATTTTGATTCCAACATTTACTTAATACTTAATGGGAAGCATTTTGGATGAGAAACATTTGGCTCATGAACTTAATTATTTGGCATCATGAAATGTTATTGAATATATAAAATATGGTTTAATCCAACTTCAGCTCCTCCCATCTAATAAGAACAGCTGGAAATATAATGTTGTTTCAGAATAAATGTCGTTTTTTCATAGCAATTATGGAAATTATTAGAGATTATTAGAGAGATGTTTTTAAAAAAATTTTGTTGTGTGAATCCGGGTTGCACCACTTCCAATTAATAAACACAGTTTGAAAATAACAGGTTTTTGCAGATCAAATCTTCTTTTTATACAAAAGTTGTAATATAGTTAAAATAATATGTATTTACGTCAAACGAAAAAGTTTAGTGAGAAGTTGTGGTTGGAAATGTCAAATTATTGCAGACTAAATTTGTTTTGAAAATAAATAATTATATTTTGAAAAGAAGCATTTACGTTAAATGTGGAAGTTTCCTGAACTAATACTTTAAACTTTACTAATAGGAATAGTTGGGTAAGAAATTATCATGCCGACGCTATATTTTCTAAAGCAACTGTTCCTATTAGTCCCGAAATCTAGGCTTTATAAATATTAAATATCACGAGTACGATACGAGTTAACGCCCGCGTTAATGTTATTTAAATGTATTTTTATTTATGAAGGATTTTACTTTTATACGGTATAAAACGTAAATAATTGTGTGTTTTATACTGTACGTTTTATACGTACGTATAATACGTGTTTTATACGTTACCGTATATACGTTACAACCCTGCCAAAAACTATATAGCGACATGTTGCCAAGCATCAAATCAACATGCAACCACGACCTCGCAACAGAACACAATGCGAATGAACACACATCCAAAAGCCTCAAGTGATGTGAAAATAAGGCAACTAAATTGTTACGGTCTCATAAACAAAATCTATGATATCATCAACTATATGTACAAAAACAATATTCTAGTCGCGGTTTTACAAGAAAACAAATTAAATGTTCTAAGATTAGTGATAGTATCCTTGATTATTCAGCTATAAGACTGGATAGAGCAGTGATCGCAAATACGTGGCACGCGTGCCAGACTTGGCACGCTTAACGATTTTGCTTGGCACTGCAAACTTTTGTGAGAAAATTCGTCTAAATTTCACTATAAATTTGTCTTTTGGAAATCAGAATAATTTTTTTAAACACATGATACAGGGGAAAAACAACGGTACAGGCATAGACAATATACTAGATGCCTTTCTCTTTGACATCAAATGTGCAACTAAATTTATTAAATGGTTTTTTTACTCAAAAAAAATTTTAGAATGGGTAGAGTGTATTCAAAATATTTCCTATCTATTTTTTTCTCACATGACAATATTAAACTCTGTAAAATTTAATATCGAGGGGAAAAATACAAATTTTAAAGGAAAAATAATAATATAATTTTTTGTATCTTTTTTGGCAACCAAATTATCTAGGTATAAAACAAAAGAAATTTGTTTGCCCATGCGTGTGTGGGTTAAAATAAAAATTGATGGTTATTATTATTTTTAGATTTGTGTATCTTTTTCATTTAGGATGGATTATTTAAAAGGAAAAGAAACCAATTTTTATTTTTGTTTTGTTTCGGATACAACAACAAATTTTAAATTGAAAGGAAAAGAAATCTTTGATTTTATTATTTTAGAGTAAATACATTTCATTCATTAGAAAAAAAGTTTTTGTTTTTTTTTCAATTCATTCAATTTAAATTAGCATGGAATTTGCTTAAATTTCATAACTGAAAATTAAGAAGGTTACCAAATTCAGTAGTAGTTATTTTTCTTGCTCTCAGATTGCAAGAATAAGATTTTACATTATATCAGTAAAACAAAAACTTCCGTTTTTAATTAGTTCTGACTTCTGAGAGAACTTTTTTTACAGCTGTTGATTAGCCAGTTTTAAGTTTGTTTTGGTTTTTTTTAACGCTTTGGCAGCAATGGTTATGTAATCATTCGATGGGAGCATTCGTTTTCTGACTGTGTTTTATGCTGTGGATGTAATGGTTGATTGAAGAGTTTCCACTTTTTTTGTATGTTTAATGGGAACTCTTGACGGCTATCATGGTCTTCTCAGTTGTAAGTCAATATTTATTATTTACTAATATTTATTCAGCATTTCTGAATGTTTTAATACCACGAAATATCTAGCGTAGGGTTCTTTGTCTTTAAATTAAATGTAGATGACAGCTTGTATTTGTAATTAAAGAAAATAAGCAAATGATCGGTGTCCATACCAACAAATCTGTATGATCAAACGATAGTTATATTTGTATATTACCTTTTAAAGATCATGACTATTCTACAGGATGCAAATTGCAATAAATATTTTCTTACGTTGGAAGCTTGATGGTTGGACACATAGATTGGCCGAAGTTATGCGTTCAATGTTGGCATTTGAATACATTCGGAACATTGTCGTCATTTTGACACAATTCAAAGAGAGTTTCTATTTTAAATGGCTTTTGTTATGAAATTTGTAATATTGTTCACTATTCATTTTTGTTAATAGCTGTAATGTTGTTTACATTAACGAAAACTTTGAAGGGATACTACCTACTACCATACTACCTACTCCTCAAACAGATCGGATATTGATAATATTGAAATCTCATAAAAGTAAACTACTTCTAATAAGTTTTAGGAACAAATTTATTAAAAATAAAAATCAAATGCATATTTATCAATATCCGATCATTTTCCAATTAAAGCGGTTATAAAATTATACCATACTACAAGAACCCATCTGGATAAAAGAAATTTGTGAAGAAGTTAATTTTAAAAGATTTTATAGGAATGTCAGTTGTTTAATTAATTATTACAGTAAGTAATATGAACAGAAAATAAGAGCGATCGTGGCTTGCGTCTTCATCAACTCATATTCTTGATTTCAATTATTTAAAATTTTTAATCTCTTTTTTGATTGGAGATCTCTAAATTTGCTTTTAATTGTAGAACCCTTAAATTCACCTTTTGTAATGCACCATTTTCACCATTTCGAATTTTTTCTGGTTAGTACCAAAACGAAAAAATTAATTAAAGATTTTATGTGCTCATAGCAATCGTCTTCGTGTGTAGGTACAAAGCCAAGAAAATCTTTTTCTACAACAGTAATACATTTTTCAGTTATTTTCATGCAAATATTTGGTAAATGACAATTCGCTTTGTATAACTGCTCAAAAACTGTAAGTAAAACGTAGGCTATTGCAGCATATTCTTCAGTTGGTGCTCGAAGGGATCCATAATGAGTCGATTTCTTAAATGTTTTTTCCATTATGAATGTTTCGTTTATTGCAGGTGCCGTTATTTCTTGCGCTTTTAATAATTTACTTTGACATTTATTGCAACAAATTTTTTTAAAAGCACAATAACCAGCATAATAAGTTATGGCATTTCTTTTAATAACGTCTTCATCGGTTTGGTAAATTATTTCGTACTCTTCCGGCATATGCTCGTGTTCTGGATCTCCATGCAATAAACTCTCCTTATAAATATCTTTGAAATTTTTCCATTCAAGATCGATCATATGTTCATCGTCAGGCTTACAATTTGAATACTCGCTTTGGAATAAGAGTTTTATGGATATTATGTTTGTAAAATGAACACCTATTTCATTGCAAGTCGGCATAAAATTAAAACCACCTCTACCCCGTACTTTGAAAAAAAGTTTTCAAGAGCGTCTTGGTTAGTTTTGCCAGTTAATAAACAATCCACCTCATACGCATTGGTTAGATATTCTATCAACAACAATTGTGCTTTAACTGTTATCTTTAAGTTTTTGAGAAATTTAATATAGTTAGCATTTTCGGAGAGAATTTTCAAATCTTCCAAATAACACAAACTATCTTTTAAATAATCATATATGGCATTGTTTTTTCTAAGAGGTGCTTCAAAAGGTGACCTGGGAAAAGAAGCTCGTGAATTTAAACAGTCAAATATATTATTGAACCGTTGAATGAAATTAGCTGTTGAACTTGCTTGACGAAAATGAGTTCCTAAAATTTCCGGACAAGTTTGTTGCACGGTTTTGATAGCACAGCAAACTGTATTACTTAACAGTTGAGCTGCCATAGAAACATTCATTTTTTCAAAATTATTTGGCTCCAGGTGCTTTTTATTAAGCTTAGGCAATAATTTGCATTTGTTTTTGGTGTCATGCTCAAATACTTTACGTACAACATTTATGTCAGCTATGCCGTGCTGATTATGAGAAACTTTGTATTTTAAAAAGGCATTTCGCACGGATTTTATAAGATGAGGAGGATCAAACTGTGTAAAAATGTTCTTGCCATTAAAATCAAAATATGGCTTTTCAAGAGTTATTCCAAGATTTTTATATGCTTGTATATTTATTGACCCCTGGTCACAAGTAAGCATAACCACATTTAAACCTATTTTCTCTTCACACAGTTTTATATTTTCTTTGATCAAATCGCAAAGTTTTACTGACGTAAAAGATTTGTTGATAACAACATAATTTATAACATATTTCCAGTCCGAAAACAATGACCGTACCATAAAAAATAGAGCCGAGCTGGCAAGCTCATCTTTTCTTTCGGTTCCATCATCGCAAAACCCTTCCAGTCTATCCATCAAAATATTATGTGTTAAGTCTTGCTTTATTGAAATTTCATCAAAACTTAAAACACATATTTTGTCTTTCGGTGGAAAATTCGCAAAGAACGAACTGTGTTGGGCCATTAACACCTCATTAATACCCGGTGGAATAAATTTAATGGGAGACCACTTGTATATAGAAGAAGTTGACGGCACAAAAGGTGAATTTAAGGGTTCCAAAATTAAAAGCAAATTTAGAGATCTCCAATCAAAAAAGAGATTAAAAATTTTAAATAATTGAAATCAAGAATATGAGTTGATGAAGACGCAAGCCACGATCGCTCTTATTTTCTATTCATATTACTTACTGTAATAATTAATTAAACAACTGACATTCCTATAAAATCTTTCAAAATTAACTTCTTCACAAATTTCTTTTATCCAGATGGGTTCTTGTAGTATGGTATAATTTTCAAACCGTTTTAATTGGAAAATGATCGGATATTGATAAATATGCATTTGATTTTTAATTTTAATAAATTTGTTCCTAAAACTTAGTAGTTCACTTATATAAGATTTCAATATTATCAATATCCGATCTGTTTGAGGAGTAGGCCTACTGGGGATATACCTCGTTAAAAAAAACGCGTTATGGTCATACCTCAGGGGTAACGTGGAAATGACTGATATAAAAAGATACAAAAAAAGGTAAGAGTTCAAAATTTTGCAGTTTTCAATTAAATTTATTTCTAATCAATTTTCATTTTTCTTTATTTAAACACACAGGTAAAATGTATACTGTCCTGTGTTTTCTTTTCCTCTATTTGTGTTGAAATAAATAAAACCAAAGAAAACACCAAGCGATAGATCATTAATTGCTTATTCTGTTAATTTATTGCAAATATTTCAAGGTTTTGTGACCTCCTCTTCAGTGCACTATTAATCGAAATGAGAATAGAATTTATAAATGTTACAAAATATTAAAATCAATATAAGCTTACATAAATAGCAAATTTTTTTAGTTTCTTAGCATTTCACTTTTTATACATATAAAACACCATTAAGTTTGCGTCTTTTCGATAAAAGTAAAATTATAAAATTGAATACAAACAAACCATTTAAATAAATTAAGACCATTACAAGAACAGATTAAAAGAATTTTTCTATAACTAAATTAAATTAAATTGAATTAAAATAAATAAAAAATTTTTGTATACTAACAATAATCTAAAGGTGTACATTAGTACCCAGGTTAGCAGAGAGCATTGTTTTTACATTGAGCCAAGCTTGTTTTAAGGTCGAACAATGTTGGGACAAGCTTTAAAATAAACTTGGTTGAATGTTGTTTTAACCTTAAATGATAACCACGTACCATTATTATTTTTACACATTGGAACAATATTTAAATACAATGCTGGTCCAATTCTACCCAGATAAGCAAAAAGGATTGTTTTTACATTGAGCCAAGCTTGTTTTAAGGTCGAACAATGTTGAAACAAGCTTTAAAATAAAAATGATTCGATGTTGTTTCAACCATGATTAATAACCATGTACCATTATTATTTTTACACATTGGAACAATATTTAAATACAATGCTGGGCCAATTCTAAAACAAATAAATCGAATTCATAGCTTTTTAATTTTTTATTCTAAGCATGTATAGTATAATTCATTTTATTCTCTTCCATTTTATTATATCAGCTTTATTTGTATGTTTTTTTCGATAATAATAGTATGTATTATTTTCTAACCTATAGCCTAATGAACTTAACCTATTGTCTAATGAAAAATTTCCTTTAAAAAAATTATCATTATTCAATTGGTATGATTCCAATTGGTCAAATTATTTTGATTTCATTAAAATTATTTTCAAATTATAATCACAATTGCTTTGATAAGTTTTGTTCAAAAATCAAATTTTGAGCAAAATTCTCTTATTTCGTTTAGTTGAACTTGGTTGATTGTATGAGATGGGCGTTTTTTATCATCAGGGTTTTTTTTAATAAGAAATTTGATTTATCAATTAAAACAATAAAGATTTATTGTTTTAATTGAAGAAAATGTTTTTATTTTTTATAATACACAATTCTTTGTCAGAGAATAAAGTATTGTAATCGATTCGTGCTTAATGAATTTTATTCTCTCGCAAATTAAAATGCTCGCTCGTGCATCGCTCAAATTTTAAACTTTTTTTTTTTTTTTAATAAAATGTGTTGTGTAGTAGGAATTACAATAAGTGTCACAATAACACATAAAAACCTTTTAAGACCAAGGTCCCACAACAACATACGTTCAAAGGTGTTGATGGACCTAAATCTTCCTTTTTTGTTTTTTTATATTTTTTGTTAAAGTTTGTTAAATTTTGTTAAAGTATGGATAACTAAACAAAAAATCCTATCACTGACAAAATATGACATAGGCCAATATTTTATGATAGAATAGAGAAAATAAAAGTAAATTAAAAAGTAAATAGCAAATTTTTACAAAAATTTGCTGGAACAAAACAAAAACGTAGTTGCCAATAATCCAGCCGGTTGCATATTCCTTGATCCTGTGACGCACCGTCTTTCTTAAAGATTAAAGCCCACACATAGTTATATGAAGGCTCGTTTCCTCAAAGAAGCAATAACGTCTCATCATCAAGGACTATTGCACAGCTAAGATTGAGGGTGCTACCGTTGACTGAATACAGTTCATCCGCCACCACCCCTAAGATGTCACCTTGGCTAGTGATATCTCACTGCTATTGCCAGTGGTATGTGATATCTCACGTTAACTCGTATGTCAATAGCAGGGACTGGAGTACGCGGGGTTGTCACACCCATAGATCAAAAATAAAAAAAAATTTCAAAACAATAAAAACTGATCCCTCCATGCGGCACTTTAGCTTGATAATAAACTATTTCATTATACACTCATTGATTAAACTACTATTTGTTCAAAAAACAATAAAAGTAAATCAAATTAATTTATCTAACAAATTAATTAACTTCTTATGACAAAGATATTAATAAAAATTAAAAGAATTGAATTATAAAAGGGATATTTGGACCGGCTTAGACCGTTTATGAATTGAATTGCATGATTTATGGTTGCCCCGGGTAGAAGCTGCCAATATTAAACAACGAACTAATCTTGGTCAAGTATTGGCGAGCCAAGCATTGGCTAGTTAACTTTGGTTTCAGTCTTGGCCAGTTGTAAATGCCTAGACTGAACCAAGATTCAGTTTATTATGTTACGCAGTATTCACTAGTCTAATGTAGTGTAAACATGTGCAAGCCATATTAAGTTTTTCTCTAATTTTATATATGTTACTCTTTCCACAACTTCTTTCCACACATTTAAAGGAGGTCTGGAAAAAAAATTGGTTTGGTTGACCTGGCCCAAGTCTTATTTGCCAGACTTGGCCCAAGCCTGGTTTGCCAGGCTTGGCTTAAGGACATCAGTCCACACTTAGCCCAAGCTTGGGTCGTTTGTAAATATTAAGTCTGGCCCAAACCCCAAAAGCTGCGGTGCAGGCTTGACCCAGGTCTGCCCACTTAGCCTTTTCTTACCGGTTATTGTAATGAAATTCCCTCATATATTGTAAATTTGTTGGTTACAGTCCATCACTGCACTGATGAAGGCCTTCTATAGATTGATCTTAAAAATAAAAAAATGCTGAAATAAACCAATTATTAAAACAATACCATAAACAGGACGAAACCCACACTAAAGACCACACCACGCAAATGAATTACAAAGGAATGGTATAACAAAACACCTATCTGAAAATCTCAGCCATTTATTTTCATCTAACGACCACAATATGAAAGTAGCTTTCAAACCGTACGCAACTGTAGGAAAAACAATAAGAAAACCCTATGACAAAGTCGACACCATGGAACAACATGGTGTGGTTTATGCAATTAACTGCAACAACTGTCCAGGTGTCTACATTGGACAAACGGGACAAAAACTAGGTAGTCGGTTGAAACAACATATTAATGATGTCACGACAAACAAAATAAAAACCAACAACACTGCTCCCTTCCACCACAGCAAACAAACAGGACACACGTTCAATTATGATGACACTAAAATAATAAATAAAGAAAACCATTGGGAAAAACGATTGACACTGGAGTCCATTTCTATTCACCAACATAAACAAAAACCAGTAAATCTGAAGTCGGACTTTGAAGTATTAAATCCTGCCTTCACTCATGTTCTCAACCACCTAAAACACTAGAAACAATAAACTAAATTGCAACCAAATTAATTAAAATATCAAAACAGTCAACAAAAAACGAAACCGATGAAAAATAAACTGATTTTCCAGGTTGTTTAGTTACAATAATATATTTTGACACAAAAACAAATAATAATGATGGGGAAATTTATATTATAATAAAAAACAAGAACAGCTGATAACGGATTCGTTATGTCCAGATAAGTAAAAACGGCGGTTGATAATAAGGTCTTGTTTTACAATTTCAATTTCAGTTCATTGACCGATCAAAAATGTTAATTTATTACTAATGCACACCTTTAGATTATTCTTAGTATACAAAAAATTTTTATTTGTTTTAATTCAATTTAATTTAATTTAGTTATAGAAAAATTCTTTTAATCTGTTCTTGTAATGGTCTTAATTTATTTAAATGATTTGTTTGTATACAATTTTATAATTTTGCTTTTATCGAAAAGACGCAAACTTAATGGTGTTTTATATGTATAAAAACTGAAATGCTAAGAAACTAAAAAAATTTGCTATTTATGTAAGCTTATATTGATTTTAATATTTTGTAACATTTATAAATTCTATTCTCATTTCGATTAATAGTGCACTGAAGAGGAGATCACAAAACCTCGAAATATTTGCAATTAATTAACAGAATAAGCAATTAATGATCTATCGCTTGGGTGGTTATTTTGTAGTGTTATCTCACTAGGTGAGATAAAAAGTGAGATAAATATTTGTTTTTGATCGATTATATTAGATAAAACAAATCATTTAAACATAATTTTTTTATCTCACTATTTATCTCACCTAGTGAGATAACACTACAAAATAACCACCTTTGTGTTTTCTTTGGTTTTATTTATTTCAACACAAATAGAGGAAAAGAAAACACAGAACAGTATACATATATACATTACAGATCAGTTTTATGACATATTTCCACAAATTTATATCATAAACAAAAACCACGCACACTGGTAAAACTTATTGGTAGACTTAATAGTTAGACTTATCACTTAATTGATAGACTTAATCAGATGACTATTTATCATGGAAAAAAAATTTTGGGTAGTGAAAATCCTACATCTACGTCAACGTCGTGCTACCTGAGTAACGCTAACAGAACTAGGATCTGTGAAGTGGCCTAGGTCATGAAAACCGAACCTAGGACGACAAAATTTTGAGGGTGTTAAAATTTTAAAGTCTGCATGTAAATAATGCGAACGATTTAAATAAAAAAATTCATTAAATTCAATTTTGCTCTGCAAACTATTTTATGTAATTTTGAAATTATTCGAAATAATCAATTATTATTATTAAATTATTTTGCAACAAATTTTAAAAATATTTTTGAAGCATGTTTATACATATTATATCTACACTGAAAAAAAAATTGAAGATCATGACAACCTCATCTCGAAGTTGGCAATTGATTATTCATGCAAAGAAAAATTATTTGCAAACAATTTCACTGTGATTGGGACAACTACACGATAACATTTTCCTAACAACAGAATGAGGTTTATTTAAAACATAAAGTGTTATATCCAATATAACAGTAGTTGAATAAAGCTAATAATTATTTCCCTGAAAAAAAATTTCTTTGGTTTTATATCATGAATTTATCATTTTAAAGTTTAAGTATTGAGATTAATTGAACTATATTTTATTTTCGCATAAATATTTCGTGTGATTGTCTCAACTTCATCGATTTATAATTGTAGAGTTGTTGAAGCAATTTCGTAGTTTGATTCGCAATACGTGACCGCACGGTGAGGTGAGACAATTCAATTTCGATTGGAAATAGGACAGGTTTTTTTCAGTGTACTAAAAAACCAAACTAATCAAACTTTACATTTTTAATTTGAATATACACCTATTTTCAAGCGAAAGTACTGTTGGTTTTTTGTAAATAAAATGGTACTGGGTGATCCGATTATAAATCCGTTTTCAATTTTAAATAGCTCAATATTGGTGGAGTATTTTGGTATATAATTTGTTATTTTATCCCAAATAAATCATTAAAAAAATTAATTTAAAGTTTGATAAAAGTTTTTCAATAGAAAAAAATCAAAAAAAAATAAGAAAATAATTGAATTTTTAATTTTATTTCATAAATAATTGACTAATTGTTTAACAATATTTGATTATTTGATTAATTCATTAAATTTAATTAATATTAATATAATATAAAGTTAATATCTTATGTGACCGCCTTGTACTGCAATAATTTCGCGCATTCTATTAGACATTAAATTTAACAAATTGATGAAATATTGGCGCCAATCAACGCCTCTCATCATGTTGTGCGCTCTCACAATGGCATCCCAGACCTCGGTTGCACAATAGAAGATGATTCAGGTATTAAATAGCTGTTGCTGTGATTAGTCTAGTGATTACTTTTAGGTTCCTAGTTACTAGGAGTTTTCTTAATATTATTGTTATTTAAGGGGGCTAGTCACTGTACTGAAACACAAAAAAATTTTTTATTTTATTTTAAAGATTATTTCTTCTAAAATATGCATATAAAATTTTAGGCCACAATTTACAAAAATTGAACTTAACTTGTTGTCATTTTATTGAATGAATCCAGTTTTTTTACAATTCTATCACTCTCTTTCTATCGAAGCTAATAATGCACTCTCTAATATCGAAGCTAATGGCTTTGTTACTTTTTAATATTTTTCGCTCATTATAAGTAACATAATCAATCCTTTTTCAGTTTTCCAGGTTCTCGGTGAAGAGCGAACACAAAATGTTATACTCTCGCATTAAAAGTTATTCTCAAATCCTCAGTATAATAAGTCAGTATAATCCTCAGTCAATAATTTAGTTGCAATAGCTTATTCTGAGATCATGCCACACTGATCTCAGAATAAGCTATTGAAACTAAATTATTTATTAGAAAAAGAAAAAGATTTGGATGCAATTAATACAAATGGTTTGTTTATAGACGTTGATCAAGTCTCAAGTTGAATCAAATTTTCAAAACCATATTGTTAATTTTATTTTGTAAAACGATTTGGGTGCTCTTTGGTCGTGTTCTAAACTGAGTAGTCAACGACTGCCCATACAATTTGCGTTGAGTAAATTGTTGCTATTTTTGTTTAACAAACATTATAATTTAACTAAACTTGTAAAATAAATGGTATAAAATATTTATATTACAAAGTTTTCGTTAATGTAAACAACATTACAGCTATTAACAAAAATGAATAGTGAACAATATTACAAATTTCATAACAAAAGCCATTTAAAATAGAAACTCTCTTTGAATTGTGTCAAAATGACGACAATGTTCCGAATGTATTCAAATGCCAACATTGAACGCATAACTTCGGCCAATCTATGTGTCCAACCATCAAGCTTCCAACGTAAGAAAATATTTATTGCAATTTGCATCCTGTAGAATAGTCATGATCTTTAAAAGGTAATATACAAGTATAACTGTCGTTTGATCATACAGATTTGTTGGTATGGACACCGATCATTTGCTTATTTTCTTTAATTACAAATACAAGCTGTCATCTACATTTAATTTAAAGACAAAGAACCCTACGCTAGATATTTCGTGGTATTAAAACATTCAGAAATGCTGAATAAATATTAGTAAATAATAAATATTGACTTACAACTGAGAAGACCATGATAGCCGTGAAGAGTTCCCATTAAACATACAAAAAAAGTGGAAACTCTTCAATCAAACACAGTCAGAAAACGAATGCTCCCATCGAATGATTACATAACCATTGCTGCCAAAGCGTTAAAAAAAAACAAAACAAACTGAAAACTGGCTAATCAACAGCTGTAAAAAAAGTTCTCTCAGAAGTCAGACAGAACTAATTAAAAACGGAAGTTTTTGTTTTACTGATATAATGTAAAATCTTATTCTTGTAATCTGAGACCAAGAAAAATAACTACTACTGAATTTGGTAACCTTCTTAATTTTCAGTTATGAAATTTAAACAAATTCCATGCTAATTTAAATTGAATGAATTGAAAAAAAAAACAAAAACTTTTTTTCTAATGAATGAAATGTATTTATTCTAAAATAATAAAATCAAAGATTTCTTTTCCTTTCAATTAAAAATTTGTTGTTGTATCCGAAACAAAACAAAAATAAAAATTGGTTTCTTTTCCTTTTAAATAATCCATCCTAAATGAAAAAGATACACAAATCTAAAAATAATAATAACCATCAATTTTTATTTTAACCCACACACGCATGGGCAAACAAATTTCTTTTGTTTTATACCTAGATAATTTGGTTGCCAAAAAAGATACAAAATATAATATTTTTTCCTTTAATATTTTTATTTTTCCCCTCCATATTAAATTTTACAGAGTTTAATATTGTCATGTGAGAAAAAGAAAGATAGCAAATATTTTAAATACTCTCTACCCATTCTAAAATTTGTTTTTACAACAATAAAAATTGGAAGCACAACGACATTAAATAATCTTATATGCATGTTTGATGTCAGAGAGAAAACCATCTAGTATATTGTCTATGGTACAGGGGAAAAACAACGTAAGACCATAAAATCAAATTTCGAGAAAATTGAAGTTTTGTGTTTGAAGTCTTTAAAATGCAAGAAAATTTGTGAATTCGGATTAAACAATGAATAGACATGGTGCATAAAAGTGTTTTGAACCGGGGCCACCAGAGACGTTTGTTGGTACAAAATGGTGAATTAAGTTGCTTTTCCCCTGTAAATTGTGTGTAAGAAAAATGTTGCGAATTCTTTTCAATTGATTTATATGAGCTGGGTTTGATAGTCATCAAAATTAAATATACCAGTCGAAAGCTGTTGTATTTCTTCAATAGATAGCAGCACTAACTCGATTTCGAAAAAAATGGACTGACGTTGTTTTTCCCCTGTACCCTTCACATATTATTGTTGTAAAATTATTAAATTATCAACTTTTAAATTTTTCACCTTTTTTATTGTTTTCGAATGTCAGTAGAGGTAGGTATTTCTCGAGATTCGGCATTTTCCGAAAATTTCAATTCTCGCGACTTGGTTTCCACGAAAAAAAGATATCGATATTTTTAAAAAATTGTAGTCATAAAATCAGCATAGAATGCCAAAAAAATTGTGTTAAATGACCCGATCAGTCTTTGGAAGTTTTGTGTTTTCTGTCTACTTTGTTTTTTAACATTTTGTTCGTTTCTAAACGACGAAAAAAATTGGTTTGGCCAATGTTGTCCATTGTTAGCGTTCGATTTTAAGCTTAGCTGAGCATATTTTAGAATTGCTTTTGCCAGATCTTCTACTTCGTTGCTGTTGTTGACGACCTTGGCATGTTCGTCAGATTCACATTTGTGTCGTTGTGGGGTCAACATCACTGTGAATAACTAATTTGATTATTTTCTTTTTCTTTTAATTTGTTTCAAATCAAAATTTGTTTTTTTTTCAAAAAAAGAAAAGTTATATTTATAAAAAATTAATTATTAATTTCCTAAAACACTATTTGGAATATTATAGAAGTTTGGTGTTGCTGAGTTTCTAGAAGTGTTTATTATTGTGAAATTTAAGATTTTATCTAGAAAATGGCCGTGTGTAGTGTTTGCAACAATAAAATCGATAGATCTGATGATACAAAAATGGAATGTGTTGGGTGTCACAATTTTTTTCATTCAAATTGCTTGAAAAATTCTATTGCTGATTGTTTGAAGAAGGAGAGATTGCTCTGGAAGTGTAATAAATGCTTGGATGTTACAAAATCAATCTCAACAATATCTAGTGCTTCAATAACTCAAGGTAATTCTAAATCAAATAATCGTCATGCTACTCCTACTACAACGGACCTAAAAACTGTCAATCTATTTGAAACAAAAACAAATGATAAACTTGATTTCATCACGCAAGAATTACAGTTAATATCAAAATCAATTGAAGACACAAAAAATTTATTGTTTACAAAAATTAAAAACATTGAAGATAATATGAAATCAACGATTGCTGAACTTCATAATGAAAATATTTTGTTAAAAACGGAGATCAAAACATTAAGCGGTCGTATCGACTACCTTGAGCAAATACCATTAAACAATAGTATCGACATTATTGGATTTCCATTAATAAAAAATCAAGATATGCTGCAAAAGTCAATTCTAAAGCTTTTCAATGACACAATGAAAACAAATGTTAACGAAGAAAGCATCATATCATGTTATCAGAAAAATATTATCAGCAATGCATCGGTGCCAAATAAAAATGTTACTTGTGTTAAATTTAATTCTAGTGTTAATAAATCGATAGTTATGAAATGCAAAATAGTATATCAAGAAACTAGTTTCATAATCGACCCGCGCAGCGGGGAGTTTTCTAAAGGATAAGTGCGATAAAACGTCTTATGAAACGAGTTTTTTATACTATTTTTTCTATTTTGCATTTTTTGTCTTGAAATTTAAAAAAATATTTTTTATGTTTTAATGTTTTAAAGAAAATTTCTAAAAATTTCAATTCAAAATAGTAAGCTCTGCGTTTCATCATATTTCTATATATTTTTTTGTTGCAAACTAGCTTTCATAAAAATGTGTATTTTATTAAAATATAGTAAATTTGATATTTTGTTATTATTACTAATTATTTTAATTAATTAAAATATTTAACACTAATTTATATTATTTTTTAATAAAAAGATTAATTAATAAGAATAATTTTATTTATATAATTATTCGTTTTAACTTTCACTGACGTTTGTATGACCAATGTTCACTGACGTTTGTATGACCTTGAAAAACAAAACTTTGCGTATCTTAATGAAGGCCATTTCGATACGCATTTGGGTATCGAAATGACTTTATTTTAGACGCAAAATAGAAAAAATATCTTAAAGGTAAAAAAGTTTGTGTAACTTGTGATGATAATAATCCAATGTATTCAGAATGTTTTGTTAATGATAGCATGACCGCAAACAAAAGAAAATTATTCAAGGCTGCAAACAAAGTTAAAAAGGAAGCTAGTGTTAAGTACTTATGGTTTCGTCAAGGAAATATATTTATGAGGGAACAAGATGGGAGTAGAATTATAGTGGTCAATGATTTGAAGGATCTTGATATTTTTAAACGTTAGTATTTAAAATAAAAAAACGCCAGTAAATAAGAAAAATATAATATATATAGATCCTGATCACGATTCTACGTCCCCTCTTGATACTTCAAATGCTTCTCTAAATGCTAATTATAGCATAGTTGAGGAGGTTATTGTTCTGCATCAGAATATCCGTAGCATGCGTGCAAATTTAGATAAGTTTATAGCTCATGTTGATGTCCTAAATAGTCTGCCTTTGTTAATGTTTTTGTCAGAGATCTGGATTGAAGACAATGAGTTGAATAATTATAATATAGAAGGTTATAATTTGTATGGGTGTTGTAATAATAATTATAGAGCAGGTGGAGTGTGTGTATATGTAAGAAATGATGTTGAGTGTAATATTGCAACTTGGAATCTCAAATCTGCGGACATTTTAAAATTGGAGTTTCAAATTTTTAATGAAACTTTTACCTTCGTTTGTATTTATAGGTTTAATTATATGCCGATTCAAACTTTTCTATCGGAGTTCACTCCCGTGTTAACAAAAATTAACAGCAAAAATTTAATAATTCTTGGAGATATTAATATTAATATTCTTAGTTCATCTCAAGAAAGTGATGAATATTTGTATTTGTTAGCGACAGAGGGCTTAGAAACATTATTGAATGAAGTAACACGACCTGCTTCTAATACCTGTATTGACCACTTTTTTGCAAGACTTCAAAACTCCTCTAAAGTTATAATACAAACTGAATCACTTAATCTGAATATAACTGATCATAATTTGATTCATGCTACTATTAAACTTGAATCAATTCCTGAATCTGCGGAATTACAATCTCTACCTACAACAACCGTAAATTATAATATTCTCAATGGATTGCTGTCCCAGGAGCTCTGGCTAAACATTTATAATGAACGTTGTCCCAATAAAGCGTTGGATTTATTTATTGATGCTTTTTCTGATTATTTAAAATTGAGTACTTCGATCAATGTTGTATCAAAAGCGCACCCTAAGAAATTAAAACCTTGGATTTCAAATAAATTGTGTAAAAAAATTAATAAAAAGAATCAGCTCGCCAAAAAATTAAAAAAATATTCCAATAATATTAATCTCAGACAAGAATTTGAAAAAATGTCTAATGACATTGCAGTGGAGGTTGTTAAAGAAAAAGAATTGTTTTATAGAGGCAAGTTTATCCAAAATAGATCTAATGGTAAAGGAAGCTGGAAATTAGTTAATGAAATTCTAACTAAGAACTGAAATAATAATGTTGTAAAGCAGGTTTTAATAAAAAATAAGCAAGGAGTTACTATAAACGATCCAATAGAAATAGCGAATGAATTTAATAATCATTTTATTAATATATGTAAACAACTGACTAATGAAGCGCCGGCACTTGATAACTTGCCGTGTCCTACGTATAATAATACTATAGATTCTAGTTTCTTTATGAAACCAACCTCAAACTCCGAAATAATCTCAATTATCAGTTCTCTCAATTCAAAGAAATCTAATGATGTATTTGGGTTTAGTAACTATATGTTTAAAATGATTTCAACTAATATAGCGGATGTTTTAGCTCATGTTTTTAATTTGAGTTTTGAGACTGGTATTGTGCCCGATAAATTGAAATCTGCCCTGGTAATTCCGGTATTCAAGAAAGGAGACACTAGCTGTGCTGGAAACTATAGACCTATATCCCTACTGCCGATATTATCAAAAATATTAGAAAAATTAGTTAAACATAGAATGCTTAGTTTTCTTAATAAGCATAATTTCTTTAGTAGGAATCAATTTGGTTTTATTAAAAATCGTAGTACTGAATTAGCGTTATTGGAGTTTTTAGATAAAATTTATATTGCTATTAACGAAAATAAAGTTGCAGCTGGGTTGTTTGTTGACATTAAAAAGGCGTTTGATATGGTTGAACATAAGGAACTATTGCGTATCTTGAAAACAATTGGGTTTAGAGGAGTAACATACTCTTGGTTTCAGTCTTATCTCAAAGATAGAATCCAACGGGTGAAGTTCAATAACTGCCTTAGTAGTAGTCAAAAAATCGAAAGGGGTGTTCCCCAAGGTTCTGTATTGGGCCCAATTTTCTTTCTAATATATATAAACTCAATATTTTCTCTACCTCTTATTAGAAATATTGTTGCATTTGCTGATGATATGGCCCTGAGCTATAGTGATAAGAACACAGATAATATAGCTGTGTTTAAGAATTATGATCTGAAAATCTTAAATAACTGGTTGCGTAATCATTCGCTAATAATTAGTGAAAAAACAAAAGCCATGTTTTTTAGTCCTCAGGTGTCCAACTGCAGCAATTTGTCACACAGAATTATATGTCATTCTCATGATTGTGATAACGTTATATGCTCGAGTAATTGCTTATTGATTGAAACAGTAAAGACTTTTAAATATTTGGGTATATTTCTTGATTCTTCTCTTAGCTGGAAACAACATGTTGACTATCTAAAAAAATATTTTTGTTCCACCTTGAGACAAATTTATATACTTTAAAAAGTTTGTCCTATTGGCGTACTTAAGACATTTTACAACGCTTTTATTCAATCAAAATTTGAATATGGTATACCGTGTTGGGGAGGAATTTATAAGACCACGCTAAAACCATTATTAATTGTTCAGAAACATTGTATTAGGGTAATTTTGGGAAAAAAAAAATGGAACCATCTTTTCCACTATTTAAAAGTTGCGAAATATTGCCCTTACGTCATCTATACGTATTTAAAGTTTTACGAATTTTTTATTTCAAAAGTGGAAATTACATTATTCGACATTCGGAACAACATAATCTTCGTAGCAATAATCTTGGTATGTTTGTCGTACCTAAATTCAGGATAGAAAACGTTAGAAGATATTTTTTAGCTATTGCACCGTATTTATTTAACTCGCTGCCCGAAATTATTAGAAAGGTAAAGTTTCACGAAGGACTGAAACTGTTTTTGTTGTCTATCGAAGAATGGCTATTTGGTATTTCCGATGTAGAACGCTTATTTAGTGTCTTTGTCTGAGTGCACGCATCCAAATCTAAATTTATTCTGACTGGCAGAACTTTGGCTTGCCTCGTTATGTGTCATTGATGGTTTTCTTTTGTTTTGTGCTCTTGATTTAAATGGAATTGTTCACTTTTGTTTTTTTGTTTTTTTTTTTTAGAAAATATTTTAGTTTTATAATACCTCTATTTCAAATATTAAATTTGTATTAAAATTGTGAAAACCCCACTTCCACTATAACTTAATAAAATGTTTTTAATTTTAGATTAATTCAACTCTATCCAAACTTTTCATCTGAAAGCAAGGATATCGAATTAATAATATTTCTCTTTTCTTTTGTAACCATTTTAATTTTTAAACATGGACCATGGTAAACAGTAAAAAAAAGAATGAAAAAAACTATTGTAATTAATTTTTTTTTTTTTATATTAGTTAAAATTATATTAGAGTTTTATTTTATAAATTTAGTTATTGTAATTCTTGATTTAAGTTTTTTGATGTTATGTATTGAAAAGTAGAAGAGAATAAATACAAAAAAAAAAAAAAAAAAAAAGAATCAAACACTGCTTTGTCTTCTTGAACTGCTCGGTCTTCTTTGTAGATTAACGACAAACCAGGTACGTTTTGGTTTCTTTAATTAATTCTACTTTTGAACACGTCTATCAAAATTCAGATTTGTCACCAAAATTGTTTACCGGACTGTACAAATACTTAATGCCAGTTAATAAAGGGTCAGATATACGATTACTTAGTTTTCTATTTAGGCTGGATAAGAACTCGTCGCCCAATTTGGTGTACTGATTCTCCCATTTTGTGAACAAAAATTTCAGATAGTATCCGCAGGAAGTAAGTTTACATTTTGGCGGCTAAGAGCTTCGCACAAAACTATATATGTATTTTTTATATAAAAATTTTCAGTTTTCATTTTTTAAAAATTTAATTTTTAAAGATGGCATAACGCAAAAGTATCTTTTTCTTCTCTTTTTTGGTTTTATTGGCAAAACATATTCCAGACAATTGTTTTATTCTTTTTAACAAGGAAACCACAATTGAACATTAACTAAAAGCAAAAAGTGTCAGGAGTGAAAATTGTAAAACAAAAATTAGACATTGCATAATCGTTGCATAATCGCCCACACGACACTACCTACCCGCATCTCAAATTTTGTTCAAATAATGCAGTTTATACTTTCAAAAAATTTATCATTTAATTTTGAAAAAAATCTTTTTTTCAATTGAAATAATGGTAAAAAACTTTAAAAAAACTGGAATTCTCCTAAAATCTCAAGAGTCGGAAATTTCAATTCTTAAGATTCGGGATGAAAATTTTCGAGAATTCCTGTCGGGCAATTCCCGAACATCAAATCTAAATATCAGTAGAGTTGGTTTGAAAAATCTTAAATTGGGTTGTTGAGGTAGAGAATATACGTATTGAATGCTTCCTAAAGCCTTCCTAATCAGTACCCATATTTTAAAATACATACTGGCAATAACGCGGTTTTGATGCTCTTATCATATTTTTATAGAATTTAATCCTGACTTGTTGTTGCAGTGGGTGAAATTCTTTTACTGTTGTTTTGTTTCTTGGATTTAAAGCCAAGACCAGAAAAGTTCACAAAGTGTGGTTTTATCACACCTCATATGAAGTTTATTGGTTTATGAAATTCTAACAATATAAATACTTTGTAGGATTTTACAAATAGTACAACCACGGTGATCCCGTTTACCAAGAAGCGTAAGTTTAACTTGAGACCAATTCGTGCGGGGTTTGGCAAATGTAAGCAATGGGTTGGCAAATTATTTGGGAGTTATTCTAGATAGTAAGCTCCTGTCGAGTAGCCCATTAAGACGGTGGTAAGGGCTCTGTATCTCTTAAGGAGCAGTTCTATGGAGCAGAAAAGTAGAGCTCAGGTCCGGGGAAAAATTACAGAACAGAGACTCTCATGTATAGTAGTGTCCCATACTAGTGCCATTGGAAATATTATTAGGAGCAATTCCACTGCCCTTTCAAGTCAAGAACATAGCTGGGCAAGCAATCCTTGGATTTCACCTGGAAGCCATGAACAAGAGGAAGATCATCGACACCAAACATTGAACACAACTTTCCAGTGAAAATCCCTTGCCAGTGAAAAGTAATAAAAAGACGGCATTAACAGATCAACTTTAGAATAAAAAACATTTCGATGTTGAGCAGATAAAATAAAGTAGAGCAGTGAATGTTTTAAGTACAATCTGGGCAATGTGTAAGAAAATTGTACGCGTAGTAGGAATATTTAGACCAAGATTACTTACCCCAGTGTACTTCAGATTAAATTTCACGTAATTGAAATTGGTTCAAAATGTGGCCTTAAGATAAAATATCGGAACAAGTGTATTTCTATCTTGTGGAGCAAGCAGCCGTTAAAGCATAGCTTTGTGATGGTAACATTGAGTACATTGTGTTGCAGATAATGCAGAAGCCGATAAATTACGGAAGGAACGGCGCTTTGCGTCTGGCTGGAATAATGTTGGGAAATGAGCAAAGTATCAATCTAAAAAAATAAGGGACAACTGTAAAAAGGAATGGTCTCAGGCCTTAACAATGTCATGGATCTAAGTATTTTTTAGAGGGTCGTAGGAAAACCAGAAAGGTCAATAATATGTACAGGATTGAGTAGGATCAACTTAAAAACACTGACAAGCATACTCATAGGAGCTTAAAAGTGGCATTAAAATTTGGCAAGTGGCAAATGAAAACCTTGTTTCGTTGGTGAGTTTGTCAACAAAGATTTACTCACCGAAAAAAAACGGTTTTTTAATCTCATGTAGCGAAATGACTTAAATTAAAAAACAAATTAAAATATGAAAAATTGTACAAAATTGTTTTTACCTCCAAATCCAATTGTATGCCTAAATAATACTAATTGATCAATGGATAACTTAAATTGCATTGGGATCAGACCACGAATCGATCATAATCATATTAAGCCGTTTCTTAAATGGAATAAAATCCGAGAAGAGGACATATATTAATTTTAACAAAGCTGACTGGGATAATTTTACCAATTTTACTGAAATGAAATTCAACAAGCAATTTTTACCACTTGACGCCCGCTCTTGGAAAAGACAATTCAGAGAAATTTTTATCGAAGCTAGATCTCGCTTCATTCCAGACGGCAGAATACAAAGGTTTAAACCAAACTGCCCACAAAAAACTTTTGTACTTTCCTTCCAAAGAAATGACATCCGTAAGGCAGATACAGCTGATCGTAGAATTCCGGGCCTGAGTAAGCAGATTAATAAGTTACTAAATGGAACACAAACGTAACAAATGGAGAGATCCAAGGAGTAAGGCAAACTTAGGCATAAGGAATTTGATAGCCCACCGAGATCACCTGCACGAGGAATGTAACATATTGCCGGTCCGTAAACATAACGAAATGCTTACAAACAATATCTATGGGCCTGTCATAAAGAGCAACATCTCTGCAATGATACCTTATTCATGACTACACCCCCTAGAGACAGACTGTGATGTGCTTCTTACAAGATTTTAAAAACAATCTAGTCATCGATAAAATCGACGAGCCTACGTAAAAGACTGGCTTAAAAAACATTCCAAAGTTGTTGTAGACAACCCCCCCCCCCCCCCCGAATCGAGTTCTTAATAGCAAGCCACACAAATCGCTGCCGAAGAAGTCAAACCATCCCAGCGTAGTTAAAACCCGGTTGGTCACGCATCTTAAATAACTATTACATTAGTAGAATTGATAAGGAAATTGTTGACTAGTGTCTCGCATGTGAGAGCACGCCACATAATGCTAACCACCTTTTCAATTGACTAGAGAAACCAACCGACCTGGCGAAGAAAGATCTGTGGTACCGCCCAAGGGGAGTAGCAGAGTTCTTGAATCTGGACTTGGAGCCGGAAAAATAAGATCACATTTCGTCGCTACAACAACAACTACTTAACTCAATAGTTTTGAATGTACCCCCAGATACCATGTTGGCAGTTTTTCCTTTTCTATACGTTTGCTAGCAAATGATTAATTAACGACCCGATCTGAAAAAACATATTTTCACATTCACATCTGAAAGGTTAAGATTGGTTTTGATTTTGAATGCAATGATTATGAACTTACAAATAGTTTTACAACACTGTTGTTACTTAATAACTGACTTTCCAATATATAAACATCTGAATTGTTTTTACAGACAAAATTAAGTTTCATAGGATGTTGATTTTCCACAAAAGTCTTTAGCTCGTTATGAATTATTTCAATTTTTGTTTCAATATTATCTATTCGCTCGTTCAGATGCTTTTCGAGACCATCAAATCTTTTTGACATTTCGCTAGACATTGTTTTTAGAATTGAGAGTTCTTCTGATGGCAAACTTTTATCTAAACAATTATTTGTAGACTCAATGCTATCCATATTCGCAATTTTAGTTGGTGAATTAGAAGAACTATACTGTTTGACAGGAGACGATAACATTGTAATCAAATAATTGTTTTCTGTTTTATCAATTATTTCAACTTCTATAGGATCTAACTCAATGCCTGATTGTTCATCCGTGTTTGAAATATTTGTAATAATAGATGTTTTTTGTTGAAAATCTATTTCGTTAGTTTTATTATCTTCTGCATATTCTACTTCTTCAGACAATAATCGATATTCTTGGTTCCTTTTTTCATCTGAACCCGAGCAACGAACATCACCAACTTCATAAGAAGACAATGATTTTGCTTTTGCATATTCCGCAAAATACTTCTCCATAAACTTTTTAGTTTCTTCTTTTGCATTTGTTGTTTCGAACACGCTTGAACTAGAATCACAATCACCATAACCTAAATCCATTGACTGAAATTATTAAATAAAAATTAATTTCAAGTTTCATGACGAAAATACTGAAATATAATAACATACTCGACAAACTCTTTTTACAGAAACCTCTACGTGTTCAACTTCACTATCGTTCAAGTCTTCATAACAAGGTAGAAATTTTGTTGGCACAGCATCTGGTTTTAATAAATTCGGTTCATTTTTGTTATTGGACTTTTTCTGATAAAAGTCTGTATCTTTAAAATGGCGATTACATATTTGAACATCATTTGTAATCGGTTGTGTTATTCCTGTCCTGGTTTTCCACAAATTATGCCGTTCACGATTCGCAAAAATTAAGGGAAACATATGTAGTGAAAAAACTGTATTAGTTTGATTATTATTATCACAGTTTCTCACCGCACAATAAAGTACATTACTTTTATTATTCATTTAAAAAAATAAAACGCGTACCGGAGCAAACTTTTTAAAATAATGTTTGAAAGTACACTGATAAGTGATAATGATAAGCGATTTGACATTGACGTTTGCTGAATTAATTTTGAAAGAAATTGACGACTGGTAAAGTGATAACAGCGCACTATCTTAGCAAAATTTAAAAACTATTTAAAGAAATCAAAATTCAAACGAACAGTAAGTAAATATTAAAATTTATTCTTTTTGATTTGTTTTGGATAAATAATTTAAAAAATATGACAATAAAAGATTTAAATTGAAGTAACAATTAAAATTTTTTAGGTTTTCATCTCGAGTCTGCCAATATATGCAACATTTTAAAACTTTTGCTAAGAACTGCACACAATCGGTAAAATAAATTTTAGCACATCTTGAGGAGATATTAAATAGTATAGCGGTTTGTATATTGTTCATATTCATCTTTATTCGACACATTGTCAATATTTTACTGTTTTTTTGAGACAACCCAATATTATAGGGCTCTCCTGACCTTATTAATGAACAGCACTTATGTAACCGTTCTAACAAAGTTAGAGTTGGAATTCCAGTCATGGAATTTAATTTTTCGTCAGTATCAATAAGGAACGGTAGTTTATTAAGTTTTTCTGTTTCACCATTAATTTCCACAGATGCGCCGCGCTCGTGAATGTTGAATTGAGTACCTATGTAGAATTGGTGTATGGGTGGCACCCTTCATCATCCTTGCTGTTAGTAGGATAAATATTTCCAAAGCCATCTTCTGTTCTACAGGACGTATCAATTGATAAACAAAAAATAAAATATAAGTACATACAAGATTTATAATTATACATTTAGTTTCAAAATTGTACATACTTGTTAATTATATTTAACATGAGTTTTCTTGCCTTTGGCTTCCTCGTCATTATGCTTGATTGTGGTAAATTTCTGAAGGAAAAGCATTTGATGTGATGCCTTTTTTCATATATATTCGCCCGTGGTAATGGAATTAGAATCTGTTCTTTCTTGCTACAGAACACAAAGTTTTTGCGAATCTTTTTTCCCATCCTTAGTACATGTTTCCATTCATTTAATGTTATTTTATTTAACATGATCTTACGGGGAATATGATGCATAGACACGCCGTCAATATCATATATTTTGCACTGTGGTACGACTTAAATATGTTTTGCACAGTGGTACGACACTAATAGCGACCCAAATATTTCACAGTTTTACGATTACTTTCCATTTTGCTATTAAAAATTATAAAATTGCGATCAAATTATAATAGGTAATAGTGTTGTAACTTACATTTGAATAAATAAATACACCAATTATTGCACAAATTTTAAAAATATTAAATTTAATATGGTTTAAATATTTTTGTGAGTAAAAATATATGGTATTTGACATATGTTTACAATTTGATTTATTTAACTTGTTTAACATAAAATCCGCTAGAGCACATGGTGTATGTCGTCTATATGCTATGGTTTTGCCACCTAGCGGAAATTTCAAAAAACAAGTAGTTTAACAAAATATATCTCAGACAATTATTAAGGTAACTAGCCAAACAGAATACCTAGGAATTATCAATCCTATCTTTATGGGAAAAGAAAATTTTATGTATTTCAGTTAATTTTAATGGTTTGTGTCTGGAATTTAACTGTTAATCTCATACTGCAGTTATCACTGATAGAGAGCTGCTAAATGCTAATTGATCCTATCAACAAAGACCTTGATTGTATAATGGAATGTGGTGATCTGTGATCGCAATCTTGTTTCATTTAATCCAACCAAAACCAAACTATGCCGTCTTTCACGAATAGAGCGACATAAAAATTTCCCTTTTAAGATAAACCATGAGGAATTGCGTGAGATTGAATCAGTTAGACTTCTTGGAGTGGATATTTAGAATAACCTTAAATGGAATAAACATGTGTTCAACCTCGCTAAATCTGCTATGCAAAAATTAGGATTCTTGAGTCGATGTAAAAAGTATTTCAATCCCGATCAAATTTTGCTAATCCTCAAGTCCTTTATTCGTTCATGTATGGAATACTGCTGTCATGTTTGGGCTTGGGAAGGTGCTTGTCAGTCAGCAATAAAATTTCTAGACTCTGTACAGAGAAAAGCAATACGGTTGATTGGTAATACCGAACTAACGGACTAACGAACTAACGGACGAACGGACAGAAGAAATGTGGCTGAATTGTCAATCTACTATAAATATAACTTTAGCAAATTTTCCTCTAAGGAAAATGAAGGAAATGAATTTTCCTCTAAGGAAAGGCAAGGAATTCAAAATATCCTTCCATCGTGTGCGCAGTATAATCGACAAACAAGAGCTGCCGAGTTATCCCATCCATTTATTGTACAAATACCTCGTTGTAGAACAGTGTCCTTACAGAACGACTATTTTAATAGAGTGGCCAAATTGTGGAACTCAATGCGCTCCTCTGTGTTTCACGATGGATTTTCATCTCAGGCATTTAGAAAGAAAATGTCCATCATCATTTAAAACATTTAGTGTCTGCCCAAAGATTCGAGCCGGGCACTGACGAGGGTAGGTTCGAATCCGATCCGAAACACGTAAAATGTGAATTGTAGTTTTTTTCTGAGAAACTTCAAACCATACCTTTGAATTGAAAATATTCCAATTACTTCTTTACTTACTTGAGTTTAATTGATATCAAAAATCCAAAATACAATTAGTATAGTTATTTCCATATCCTCATTCCTTCCATTTTCCTCATCTCCTTCCTTTATAGTTGACATGGTATCTTCGGATATTCAAAGAGTCTGAATAATGAAATTTAGTGTGCTAAACATGTCTTACTAATTAATAAAAAATAAAAAAAAAACGTACTTACAACCATCAACACCAATATTATTTTATCAATTAAAGCACACACACACATTAAAACTATTTTTTTTGTTTATAAAAGATTTTTTTTCATATTGGGAAAAATATCATAGGAACTTTTTTTGAATATCGAAAAATGTGTTTACCTCATAATTTAACTGTCAACTTATCTCGCCTAGACGTTACCAAATATAAATCTAAAATTTAATAATATAAATGTTCGCCACAACACCCACCCTCTAGTGCCATCAAAGATGGGAAAATACAAAAGTAAGAAAATTGGAGTGGTTTTAGTGTGACAGAGCACATAGTGTGAAATAGCTGTTGTTGATGCATGTGATTAAATTTAGTTTTAGTTGATACAATCGCTTTAGCGTTACGTTGCCTCATTTCTGTAGAGGTAGAAGGAGAAGAATCGGATATGCAGGATGGAGTAGAATGGACATTATCTGTAAAAGACGATGTTTTGTCAGCGCGACTGAGATTAGTACTCGAAGCTGGTAAGAGTTGAGTTCAGTCCTCTTCAGGTACTTTCTTAAAGCAAAGTTTCAATCTGTCGATGGAAACTCGAATGTGTTGACCTTTACGGTCAGTAACAAAATTTTTGTCATCGCGGTTAATGACTGGAAGCAACAGAAGTTGATTAAAATGTTGTTTCAGTTGTGAAACTCGGCCTGTGGAGTGTGGAGTGGAGTTAGATTTTTGACTAAAGATTTCTCCAGGAAGACGTATGTTAGTACTAGCTCGAACGATGAAGATTGGAAATCTTCACGAAAATAGGTTCGTAAACCGAGCAATATTGACTGTAAAATCCATCCAGTAAGAGGCAATGATAGCAGTTTTGAGGGTTCGATGAGTGACTTTGATGTCATAATTTGGACTTAAATATGACCTTATTATGATTTTGTTAAATTTCACTAGAAGTATATCCATTTTAATTGGTTATGGTTTGAAAAAATTTGTTTATAGTTAGTTATTGCTTCCTAGCAGTCTATAGAATAGTGGGTAAGTAGTGAGTGGTTAAGTGGTTTTTGTATTTTGTTTTTTAAGTAAAAAAGAATACATCACAAATACATGTTTATATTACTATGATATTATCCTTATATCATAACAACGTCACGAATATCTCTACAGACATCACATTTATGTCATAGTTATATCATTATTGTTATGTCATGTTTTTACGTAAATAAGTGTGAAATAATGACATACATATGACATATATGACCCAGATCCTACATAAGATGTGACTTAGCATGATGTGATTTTGATATCACAATGACTTAAATGTGTTTTTTGGGTATGTATCTCGAAAAATCTTTGAGAAGTTGAGGGATAATTACCCTAATTAGATTGAGTATGTTGAGTGACTTTTCCCTTTTGTCAACCACGCAGTTCTGTACCATTTGTCGTGCATCATTTATAATGGATGGCCCAAATGACTACACAGTAAGGTGTTTGACAGAACCCTAATTTCCTGTGTGAGACAAATTGTGGAGGTTATGGTAAACTGTTAGTATAAGAATTAAATTCAAAAAAGCATCAAGAAATATTTGTCATCGTTTTTTGTTTTCCTTTTAATAGTGTATTCTAAAATTCTTTCTTTAAATATACTTTGTATTCATTATCATTATATTACAATAGGTTATGGGGCCAGACCATAACTAACGTCGCAAATTGAAAACATTATTGAAGAATTGTCAAATCTAATTTACCATAAGTTGAGCGTTTGCGATGTCGAGAAAACTGGAAACAGTGAAAGTTTGCTGTAGAAGCTTTACTCGAAATGGAAAGATTATGGAATTCTATTGCTGGTTCCGAGAAGGATGAAGAGAAAAATGAGAATACAAGATCGAGGCTGATTCTTTTGTTCGATCCGTTGCTTTATGTTCACATCCAGACGGCTAAAACGGCGAAAGACATGTGGTCAAATTTGCAGAATAGTTAGTCTCTTGAGAAAATTCATCATGACAAGGTTTGAAGATTGTGCATCGATGGAAGAATTTGTCAACAATACAATTTTGTCTGCAAATAAGTAACGAAAATAACGAATTTTGGATTGGCAGTTACTGAAGAATGGATTGGAGCGTTGTTATTGGCAGGACTCCCGGATAGTTCGATGATTATTTGAATGGAGAGTTCAGGTATTCAAATAACAAAAGATTTTTTGAAAACCAAATTGCTTCAAGATACACCCGTCAGTAAAAATGCATGTTGCTTTATTGAGAAAATCGCTAGAACCTCGGAAGAAAGGACTGAGATGTTACGGTTGCAATAGCTATGGTCATTTGAAGAAAGATTGTAAAAAGCTGAAGAAGCAAGCTGATGAAATCAAACCAACAAGAAGACATTGTTTTGCACTGAAAGCTCAAGAGGTAGCCAAAACCGAGTTTGTCTTTGACTCGGGATCAACATCTCACATGCGTCTCAACTGCGACTCAACTGCGTTTTTAAAATTGGAGGAATGTTCGAAATTTGAGATTTTCACTGCAAACAATTCTGTTATGAATGGTAATTTGACGGGCAATGTTCCTATGCAAACGTCCATTGATGGAGAATGTAACGAAGCTCATTTTTCTAAGGGATATTATTTGCCAGATGCACATATGAATCTTTTGTTTATATCTAATATTGTTGAACGAGCACATGCTGTAGTTTTAAATTCATCTGGGTGCAGGGTTGTGGATGCTAATAACGAGATTATTGCTACAGGAAGTAATTCAGATGGTGCGTTCAAGTTGGATCGTCAAAAGCAAACAACGAACGTAGCAAAATCTGCTTCAAGCAATATGGAAACTTGGCACAAACGCCTGTGACATCCCTGTCAAGAGAATTTCAAGAAAATGGCAGAATATGTCAGCGACTTCAACAATTCCGGTTTGGAAAGAAAAGATTGCGTTATTTGCTTGAAAGCAAAAACTCCACGATCACCGTTCAAGAACCAAGGTAAACGAGCACAATTAGTATCTTAGAAATAGTACATTCTGATATATGCGGGCCGATAAAGGTGAATTCCATAGGAAGTTCGAGGTATTTACTTATATTTTTAGACGATTTTATACGAAAGCTATTTTTTGAAAAATAAACACTCGGTTCCATCTAAATTTCAAGAGTTTAAAAATCTTGTTGAGACTGCAAAGATGATTAGAATTATGAGAACAGACTGAGGTTTTGTAATGATAAAATTTCCAAGATAACTTCAGAAGCAGGAATCACTCATCAGCGAACAGTAGCATATACTCTTGAACAGAATGGCATGGCTAAACAAATAAATAGATTATAGAACCATTGTAGAAAGAACTAGGTGTCTTCTCGTTCAGTCAAAGCTATAGGAAAAAGATGCTGGGCAGAAGCTATGAGTATAGCTATTTATTTGAGCAACCGTCTTCGTTGTAAAGGGCTCGAAAACAAAACACCTGAAAATGCTTGGTCTGGTAGGAAAGTTTCCTTGAATTGACGTATTGGTTGTAAAGCTGTAGTTAACATTCCTAAGCAAAAAAGGGAAAAGCTTGATTTCAAAGGAACCGAATTGGCATTTCCTGGATATTGCTTCGAATCCAAAGCATATAGATTTATTGAATCGAAGAGTGAAATTATCACTGCGAAAGTTGGAACGCTGGGTTTCTTGAGGACAAATTTCATGATGAACGCGTTGAAGATAATCATCAAGCATTCTATATTTATCCAGAAAAAAATTCCGTACGAGCAATTAATTGTATGTAATTTAAATAGGTAGCGAAATCCGAAATTCGACGTCCACGCCGTGCTGCCTGGGTAATGCTGACAGAATTAGGTTGATGTATTGGAGACAAGCAGAGTAAAAACTGCTTAGTCAATGACGCTACATCACGGCGAATTGGCGCTCTACAACCAATGCGACTCAAGCGTCTGTTCTACATGTCAGGGGCGGCTTGGAGCGGGCGTCTGTCTTGAATCAAGCGGCTCGCTATATAAACGTGTAAAAGGGTTGTTTCTGGTGACCTTAATATGCAGAACGGACCCATTCACGACAATTTGGGTTGGGCCTAAGGTTAACACCCTAACCCCGGAAAAAAAACTAATATGTTAAATTTGGTTATCAGAAAGAGAAAAACAGACCCGGAAAAAACAACAGAATTTTACCTGGACGTGAAAAAGGACCAGACTACCGAATCGGAACGTGGAACGTGCGCAGCCTGAGCGCTCCTGATGCTCTTATAAGTCTAGAAACAGAGGCTGAGAGGTATAGGATGGATATTATTGCTCTACAAGAAATTAGACAGCCGATAATCGGAAAACAAGATTTGGATAGTCACTCTCTATACTGCAGTGGTCATCCTTCTCGAAGAGAATTTGGAACTGGCTTTCTTGTTGGTGCACGCATACAAGAAGCCGTGATGAAATTCATCCCGGTCAGTGAGAGGATCTGCTACCTACGTGTACGCGGTACATATAACAATATTTCTCTTATTGCCGTGCATGCACCAACTGAAGCTAAGACCGTCGACGAGAAGGATAATTTCTACATAGCACTGGAAGAGGTTATGAAACAAACACCAACACGCGACTTCATTATGGTTCTTGGTGACTTTAATGGACAGGTTGGAAGAGATATCTCTTATGGAAATGTGGTGGGTCCCAACAGCCTGCATTTGAATTCGAATGATAATGGTGAGAGAATGACTGAGTTTGCATTATCAAATAATTTGAGAATTGCCAGTACGTTCTTTCCGCATCGATCGATTCATAAGCAGACTTGGGTCTCACCGAATGGAAATACTCGAAATCAAATTGATCACGTTCTAGTAACAACACGTTTCTTTTCGAGCGTTCTGGATGTGCGATCCTTTAGAGGTGCATACATTGGAAGTGACCACTTCCTTGTATGTGCAACGATAAGGTTGAACTTCCCAAATCCAGGCATTCCAAAATTCAATCAACGGAAACGTTTTAACATCTCAACATTAAAGAATGCTGAAACAGAAGAGAGATATCAAATCCATATTGCCGAAACATTGGAGAAATCAGAAACCATTAATGGAGACGTCGATAAGTCATGGTATTTGCTCAAAGATGCTGTTTTAAGCGCTGCTGAGGGAATACTTGGACGACCAGAGAACCACTCCCAGAAGCCATGGATGGATCAAGCATGTCAATACAAAAGAGATTGCTATCTAAAGTGTCTACAAGGACGCAACACCAGGTCCACGAAGGAGAATTATAAACTGGCAAGACAAGCCGTTACAAAGCTATGTAGACGAACGAAGAGAGAATGGTGGAAGAGACAGTGTGAGGAAATTGAAAGCTTCAATAAGGAACATCAATCGCGTAACTTCTTTCAACAGGTTAAAACCTTAAAGAAGGGCCCTCAAACTAGATCGACTGCTATTCAAAACGAAAATGGGGAGCTACAAGTAGACCTTAAAAATATTTTAGATACTTGGGCCGCTTATTTTGAGAATCTTCTCAACTTAAGTGACCAGCAACAAGTCGGGCGACGAGCTAAGCTTATTCGTGCGTCAAAGGTACATGTAGAAGAACCCACCAGAGAGGAATTTGATGCGGCGCTGTCAAAATTAAAATGCAATAAAGCACCTGGTATCGACGATATAACATCCGAAATGATTGTACATGGTGGCGAAACTCTATCCTCAAGATTGTTTGAACTTGTTCAAATGATCTGGAGGACTGAAACCATGCCACAGGACTGGAACAAAGCTATGCTGATACCAACCCATAAAAAAGGTAATCGCCTACAATGCGCAAACTACAGAGGAATCGCCCTCCTCTGCACAGCATATAAGATCTTCTCCTACATTTTGCTATCCAAAATCAATCCTTTTGCTGAACAACTGTTTGGAGAATATCAGTGTGGTTTCCGGCGGGGCCGAGGTACCACCGATGCACTTTTCTCGATAAGGATGATTTTGGAAAAGTGTCGAGAGTTCAACATACCTGTGCACCAACTTTTCATTGATTTCAGGCAGGCCTACGACTCTCTCGAACGAGAGACTCTATAGTCTGCTCTGGTGTCAATGGGAATTCCTGGTAAACTGGTATCACTATGCAAAATGACAGTACAGAACTCTCAATGCTGTGTACGAGTAGAGAACGAAATATCAAAGTTTTTTAAAGTCGACTCCGGCTTAAGACAAGGTGATGCTATCTCTCCTATACTTTTTAATCTAGCCTTGGAATATGTGTGCCGTCAAAAGAAACTACCGACTAATAACAATATCTTGTCAATAAACTCAGTACAGATGATTGCTTACGCTGATGATGTTGTCATCCTCGGCCGAAGTGAAGCTGTTATGAGTGAGACTTTCAAGTCGCTTGAGAGTGGTGCTAGGAAAATTGGTCTGCAAATTAACTACGATAAAACCAAACATATGAATGTTTCAAGAGAGGCTGAGAAGAAAGATTTGATGTGCGGCGATGAACGAATTGCGGGAGTTGAATCTTTTAAATATTTGGGATCAATGCTTGACTCAAACAATAGCATACTTACAGATATTAAAGCTCGAATCGCTGCAGGTAATCGAACTTTCTACTCAATTAAACCTCTCCTTGGATCACCGTATGTATCAACTAACACCAAGCTCAAGTTATACAAGACATTGATTAGACCGGTTGTGATGTATGGGTCACAAACGTGGACCCTTACACAAAATGACGAATCGCATTTATCTGTATTTGAGCGTAAGATCCTACGCTACATTTTTGGTCCACTTAAGACAGACGATGGAGAGTATAGAACCCGGTATAACTTTGAGATCAGAGACCTTCTTGAGGGTCCTGATATAATAGGTTGTATCCGTTCTAATAGGATTGCTTGGTTTGGGCATGTTCTACGAGCCGATTCACAGTCTGGAATGATTAGAAAAATGTACGTTAGTACCCCAGGGAGTGGTATTCCGCGAGGTAGACCACGACTACAATGGGAGACTGACGTAATAAACGACCTTAAAAAAATCGGCTGCCATGGTAATTATGTCGCTGTTGCGAATGACCGTGGTGAATATTCAAAGCTGATTAACCTGGCAACGCTCCTACATGGAGCATGAACGCCATAAAAAAAAAAAAAAAAAAAAAAAAAAAAAAAAAAATTTAAATAAATAAATAAAAAGGTCACCAGTTTTAGTAGCTGAGGTGGAATTTTCCAAGTGACGACAAATGATCTACTGGAGTATATTTTTCTCTTGCTGAAGTTTTTATTAATGTAAGGTCTAAATAGTTTTATTCAATTCCAGATACTTCTTGAGGCCAATATAAATATCATATTCAGTTGAAATATTGTTGTACTTATATTACCGTAGAAATATGGAAAATGTATATTCGGTTAAATATTTTAATAATACATTTTGACTTGTTACAAGATATAATAACATCAAATTAATTGTTTGACATTAATATATGATGACCGATGCAGTTTGGATAGAAAATTATATTGTTGTAATAAATTATCATAATCGGTCATATATTCTTTATAAATATTAAGCAATAGAACAGCTTCTGGTATTTTATGTTCACTTTGACTTTATTTAAAAATAAGAGTTTCTTTTAATAATTCTATAAATAAGGCGTGTCAATATGAACTATTTAAGATGGGGCATTTTATATTAAAAAATATGTTATTACAATATGGCGAATTTGACATTTCAAAAACTTAAGACTAGAATTCATTCAAATTTTTTACACGCAACTTTTCTCTTTCACCAGGAGATTAAATGTTTTATTAACCATGCAGTGTGCAAGAAAATTTATTTGTTGGAATAAATTTTTGGTATTATTAGAACTGGAGTTCACATACCATTGGCAATAGAGAGCAATTCCTGGGAAAATTTACATCCATTTTCTTCGAGTCTTTTAATTTTGATGAACACAAAATATGTTCAAAGTACGCGATCGAGAAAAACAAAAATGCAAAAAAAAATTTTTTTGGTCGCTCGCATAGTGAGCAAATGCGCATGGAAAATATAGGGTAGGGGTGTCTTTAAAATGATGTAACTCGGTCAATTATTGTCGGATTTCAACAATGTTTGTTTTTATTTTATTCATAAAAAATCATATATTTTACAAAAAATATTTTAAAAAATTAAATAATTATTTTTTTATTTTTTTTAATTAAATGTTTAATGAAATCTGTTATAATAAAAAAGCTCCGTAAAATTTTAATCTCAAAATTTATGAAAGATAGTCCCAAGTATGCCCAATAACATATCAAAACTAGAGGAGGCACTCTTTTATAGTTTCAAAGATATTGAATTTTGAGTAATCCAACATCCGATAAATTTGATTAATTTTTACAGTAAAAAAATTAGTATACCATCAAATATCAAAAATGGTAAGATGATTATGGTAAGCAAATGTTTCCAAACTTTTTAAAAACATCTCCAGAAGTTCAGCTGTAGTCATCACTGATTGTTGAAGGTTACAACGATCTGTATTTTTCCATTTTTTTACAATTATTTGTTCATTTGGGTTTGATCTCAAAACTTCTGCGACCTCATTTTTAAATGATGAAACATCCTTACACACAGCGCACTCTCTCAGAAAACATTTTAACTGCGCAACTGGACATACAATCTTCTGAACAAACTCGTAGTCTTTTAGAAAAATTCCATTGTTCTGGTTTCTAACAACCTGCAACAGCAATTTGAAATTTTCGTGAATTGAGCACAAACAGACTTTGTGGTGATTTAGGATGTTCTTTTTTAAATAGGTTCTAGGCCTCATTTACAGTCCATACAATTAGCCTTTTTTGGATTTTTTTCTTCGTTTCATTTTCCTTTATTATAACAAAGTCACGAATTCCTGGAATTTGTCGTGAGATACATTCTGAATTAAAAAATGAAATTACTTCGGCGTATTCAGCGGAATTTTTTGATTATCGATTACTTTTTGGTTGACTGATTTGTCTTTTTGCTCTCCCAGCCTGGTACAAAGAAACACCATCAAAGTTGTCTACAATATCTGAACATGATCACGATTTGGGTAAAATGGATAGGATTTGATGCTTTTCGGTTTTACTTGTTAGAGGACTATTATGTATTTCACGAAGCTGTGAGATAACTTCTTGAAAATCTTCTGCATCCTTCAAAATTGTAGTGTCGCATTTATATACTGTGTCGATTCTAATTCGTGACAAACACGTTCCGCCTCTTTCTCCCGAACATCTTGCGTCATTTTGGATATTTTGTCACACGTATCGGTATCAATAAATTTCAAAAACTTATTGAGTTCGATTTCAATATCTGTTTGATCAGGATGGAATATTTCCAATGGAGCATCGATCTCCATAATCTCAATTTCAGGTTCAATTTATTTTGTTTGTTGAACATATCTATTTGCAAAATAAAAATTTATAATTTTGTTATATGATCTGATCACTTTAAATTGTGTATCTATAAAACTATTAGAGAGTGCCTCCTCTAGTTTTGATATGTTATTGGGCATACTTGGAGCTCTCTTTCATAAATTTTTTGTATAGAAATTTAACGAGATATTTTTGATATTTGATGGTATACTAATTTTTTACTGTAAAAATTGATCAAATTTATCGGATGTTGGATTACTCAAAATTCAATATCTTTGAAACTATAAAAGAGTGCCTCCTCTATCTTTCATAAATTTTTGGAATTAAAATTTTACGGAGCATTTTTATTATAACAGATTTCATTAAACATTTAATTAAAAAAAATAAAAAAAATTAATATTTAATTTTTTAAAATAGTTTTTGTAAAATATATGATCTTTTATGAATAAAATAAAAAAACATTGTTGAAATCCGACAATAATTGACCGAGTTACATCATTTTAAAGACACCCCTACCCTATATTTTCCATGCGCATTTGCTCACTATGCGAGCGACAAAAAATTTTTTTTTTGCATTTTTGTTTTTCTCGATCGCATACTTTGAACATATTTTGTGTTCATCAAAATTAAAATTCTAAAAGCTCATTTTTCCATTTTTTTGTAAATTTTCAAAATAATTGCTCAATAGCAATGAGATGTCACTAGTGACTAGTCAAGATAGAGTCGAACATGATTCAATCAAATGAGTCAATTTAATGAAAACAAGACTTCATTAAGTGTTCGAACGCACTTAGTTGTGCTCGTTATACAATAACAGGGGCGTCAATTGGGTAGGGCTGGGGGGGGCATTGGCCCCCCCCCCACCCCCAAGGATCTGATACTATCAATAATTCAATACATCGATTCAATAAAACCATCCAATCGTGGTAGAATTATACACTATAAAAATTTCAATGCACGGTTATTTTGTAAATTCGTCTAATTTTTAGAAGATTTACTTAACTAATATACCAATTTTATCGCATACTATTAATTGAAATATATCTGATAATATAATTATTACGTTGCATATTATTTTGGCCCGACTAAAGTACAGTTCATCGCAATATTCAAACCGTTATCGTTCTTTGTATCAAGGACTAGAGCGCCGCCGACATGAAAGGCGGTCGTATTACTTCTAATCTTCTGATGAAATCAGTTTTATAAACAAAACACGATCGTTCTTCCAAAAACACCGTGCGTATTTTGACAAAATTCTATCGTACTATAAGGTGCGCGGCATTACCGCTTTTAGAAGAACGATTGTGTTTCGTTTATAAGATATTCGTGTCTGAGCCAGAGGAAAGAAAATATTTCATTAGTATAGGGCTCCTCGAGAGTTCATAGTGCAGTATTTAACATTCAAATTTCAATTGTTATTGGCCATTGGTAATTTATATAAACATAAAAGTAAGTACATGCAGGAGAACACAACCTAATTATTTTTTTTTTAATAAAATGTGTTGTGTAGTAGGAATTACAATATGTGTCACAATAACACTTAAAAACCTTTTAAGACCAAGGTCCCACAACAACATACGTTCGAAGGTGTTGAAGGAGAAGGACGCAAATCTTCCTTTGTTTTATTTTTTTATATTTTTTGTTAAAGAATGGATAACTAAACAAAAAATCCTATCACTGACAAAATATGACATAGGCCAATATTTTATGATAGAATAAAGAAAACAAAAGTAGATTAAAAAGTAAATAGCAAATTTTGGCAAAAATTTGGTTGGACAAGCAATATTTTCTAACGACACGAACAAATTAAGTTATGTAAATATTTTCAAAATATGTTATGAAGACTTGCTGACAAATTCTTTTCGCTATATGGACTATAATTTTTAATTCATAAAATAGCAAAAATTATATGTTTGGTTGGTTATAATAAAATCTAAAATGTATCCTAAACGTCAATCTTTGTTCATTTTTTTATACAGGGAGGGAGAAACTATTTTTTTTTTGTGGTAGGTTTTTCTTATAGATTTAAAAGAAGTTCGCAATAATTGTACAATTTTGAATCAAATGAAAAATTTACGCACGTTTATGGGTAGTAAACTGCCCAGACGTCCCACGCTGCGTGGAAATGTCCCATATTTCGTTGCGTTGTCCCACGAAACAAATATTTCCACCACATTTGCCCGCATTATCGAAATAATCAAAAAACCTTATATCTACCTACGTACAGTTTGCGCAATATCTTAGTCAAAGCAATGGCTTCACAGTTTTTTCTTGCAGTTTGTATGATGTTATGTATATGTTGATTTAACTATATATTCAGAGAACAAACCAGTGCAATATTTTTTTTACTAAATAGTGTTTTAACTATAATTTTCATAGAAATACTAAACTCAGTTTTTTCACTTCAATAATTTACATTTTATTTTGCAAATATCTATTGATGTCTAACACATCTACCTCAGCGAAAAGGTTTCTTTGTTTATAGAAACATCTCCCCGGTGTATATACGAGAGATCGAAAGTATATTATGAAAAATAAAATACAAAATATTTTACTTAAAAAGACTCAGTTTTGCGTATAAATTCATAAAAATTTAAATTTTCAAACCAGAGTTTACAATTTTACTTTACTCATTTCAATCCTTTGAAATAATATTCCAAAATTAAAATGTTCATAATTTGAATATCGTTCTTACTCGTAAGAGTAAAATTTTTGTTTTTTCGATTTTACTCCTTTGGAGCAAATTACATTTTCCTGTTCTTTTATGCGATTTGCAAAAGAACAAAATTAGTTATCCTTTATATTCATTTTTCTAACAATACATGAATAATTGAACGAATCATTCGAAGCATTTTACGTTGGAAAGCATCAAATTTGAAGCAAAAATAAAAGTTTTGAGTATTTGGAAGAAAATATTTATTTCAATTTAGTAGCAAGAATGATATTTTACTATTTTCACTCCTCTGTGTGGGAGTGTTATATTTTTTTTAAGCTACGCACTCTGAAAGAAAAAAGTAAAGGAGTGATATAAGTAGCCTTTCAAACTCTGTTTAAACACACTTTAACTAGGTAGCTCAAAAGTAAAATTATTACTTTCTAATTTCTAATTTTTTTTCTCAATAAAGAACAAACAAAGTAAACAGCATAAAAACTTGATAAATGGTATAGATTTGCAAAAATAGAACGCGAGGTATACTATATACCTCTTATACTTAACAGAATACAGAAAAGATATTAATTATTTAGTAAAATTAAAATAAATTGTTTCAATTGTTTTGCAGTCTTTACTTGTGTAACAAAAGTTTTAAGCTACTATAAAAGGTAAATTTATACTAATTTTTAAAATTATATTTAAAAAGTTCTCCTGCAAATCAAGACGGATAGTAAACGTTTACGTAAATTCTCATACGATATTGAATTGGACTATCCTTTTATAAAAAAATCAAAATATAACGACGCAAAAGTTTATTGTATTACCAGTCGGAGTGAATTTGCAAATTAACAGTGGACATTATGATATTAAAAGACATATAGATACAGATAAACATAAAAAAGCGTTGCTATAAGCCGCCAGCTCCAGTAGCTTAAACAAGTTTTGTTGTTATTTTGTTTTCTTGTTGTTATTTAACATTGACAAAAAGCTAGTTGCAATTTGCGCTGATAACACGAACACCAAGTTTAGTGGTGTCACGTCAAGGGGTGAAAATTTAAAAGCAAGCTAAACGCGGATTTAAACCAGAAATTATTGGGTATTGGATTCGCAGCCCGTATTCTAAATAATACAATAAGAAGTGCTGCTGATTTAAATGGCAGGG
This sequence comes from Diogma glabrata, assembly GCA_963693315.1. NCBI lineage: Eukaryota > Metazoa > Arthropoda > Insecta > Diptera > Cylindrotomidae > Diogma > Diogma glabrata. The sequence goes on from OY856186.1 coordinate 317,982,075, forward strand.
TTAAAAAAATTTGAATATTTTACTGTCTTTACTGGTTTAAGTTGAAGGAGTTCTGCGGCAAAAGAATTGTCAAACATAACCAACCTATTGGATACAGTGAAACTCGCAACCAACTTATTGGATACAGTGAAACTCGCTGGCTGGCGGTAATGCCAGCACTATAAAGAATTTTGAAAATGTAGGAACCACTGTAAGCACGTTTCCTAACGGTTGAAAAATGTCCAATTAAAATAAAAGAATTTTTTGTAGAATTAAATAGTAAACAAATAGTAAAGGAAAGCATTAAATAGTAAATTTATGCACAATCTAGTTAGCACGTTTTCACCGTCCCACTTTCTCGCAATAGAAATTCTAATTAGCTAGTATTTGGAAGAATGTTTGCATTTTGTCCCACATTTTAACGATTTGGCTCTGGTCAGTTTAGGGTAGACATAACTCTTTCTCTCTGAGACAAATAAAGGAAAACAAACAAACAAAAAACAATTCGACATAAGAGGAGTCACGTAGCAATTGCGATCCCTTGGTGTTCTATGGATCCTGGGACTACGTGACTCATAAATTTTAAATCCCGGGATGCCTGGGATCGTATAGAAAAACCATCCTTTTTTTATGCTGCACGATCTGCTTTCGTTTACTCTGAACAGTTACGAAGCAAAGATATAATAATTTCTAGAACAAGTGCTTTAATTAAAACTACTTTCTTGATGCTTAAACAATGCAGAGATGATACTAAATTTAAAATTATTTTTAACAAATGAAAGGATTTTGCAGAACTTTGCGACATTCGCTTCAATGAAACAACAACAGAAGACAAAGATCTAGCAGAGTAACCGAGGTAGCTCAAAATCATTTTATTTTTATTTCTTAGTCCATGCATTTAAATGCTTTTAAATATATGTGTGTATAAAAATGTGTATGTTATGTTTTACGAAAAAAATCTTTTTATGTCATTTAAATTCTGGCCCCCCCCAAGATTTTGGTGAAATGACGCCACTGTACAATAAATACTTTTTCATAACGACAAAGAACCAAATATCACAAGACAAAGAGTTTTGCCTATAGTTAAAACTAAGTCTACTGTTTAAATGTCTTGATGTGTATGAACACCAAGAAATATTTGTATATGCAAAGGTATGTATAAATAACTGGCTGTATTTGTCTATACAATATATTAGAATTGAATAGTTCAAGAAGCATCCACTGCATGTTATTTTAATAAATTAGATTTTAACATATTCAGTATTCTCAAATTTGTCATTTTTTTGGCTCTTTTATAAAACGATTTTGCAAATTTAACTGCTGAACTTTTTTTGAGTGAACCATTTTCAATACTCACCCATGGCCATAAAATTATGTTGATTTAAATGTACATATTTAATTCGCCTTGTATGTGTATTGGTCATGTTTCAGTAAGCAATGGCAGATCTAAACATTTAACCTCACTACATACTATAAAGCCATGGGTTTTAATATATCTCCAGATATTAAATTGGATGTTGAGTAACGGTAATTAGTTGGATTGGAACTCCGAAAACCCCGGCTCGATTCTAATTCAGGTCAACATATTTTTCATTAAAAATTATAAGACAAAAAATATTGGACCCTTAGTCCGTATTTTGCAATTGAACATTGAAGGCATAAGAAAGTCAAAAATTGAACATTTACAAAGAGTATTAAAAGATTTGGATATCGACGTTGTAATTTTGCAAGAAACGCATGCAGCAGATGAAGCGCAACTTACCTCTAGAGGTAACATTGTTGGTTACAAATTAATTAGTGCTATTCACTATCAAGCATATGGATCTGCCACGTATTTTTAGTCAAAAATCATGAACTGCACCCATGTACTTACACAGACGGACAACGATATGAGCAATTTCACGAAGATTCAACAACGTTTTGACTTGACCGCTTTTAACTTTGATTATTTTTTGTTTATAGATAGTCTTTAATAAATAAAAATACAAATTCTCTTAGAATTTTTTTTTTTTCGACCAGGGGTCTTCACAGGGTGCCCCTCAATTTTTTGTTATTTTGTGATGTGAGTGCATTTTGACGAGCGATTGTAGAAAAACTACTGAATCGATTTTCATAAATGATATGTCGTTGAATAGGTATTAGAACAAAATTTTTAAAAATGTACACTGTTAATTTTTTGAAATAATTTTTAACGGTGTAACATAAGAAAAAAACGGTGTAATTGAAAAAAAGATTGCCTCATAGCCTTTTTTTTTTTTAACTAAACTGAAGCTTATTTTATATTTAACCACTTGTGAAAGTTTGGGACTAGCGTTATTTTTCATCTTAAAGATAAAATTCGTTGTGCATATGACTGTCGGGAATCAGTTTTTTTTTGTTCTGAAGGAAAATCATAAAAATGGCGTTATAAACTAAGAGATTTTTTTTTATGTTAAATATCAAATATTTTAATACTAGATGAACTTTTTAAAACATTATAAAAATTATATATGTAGTACAATAAATAAAATAAATACAATTGTTAAAAATGATTTACTTATTTTACAAACAGAAGTTTCTTTTGAATAGGAAAACAGTTCTGCAATTATTTTATTTGTATTAGATGGCATAAAAAAATGAAATGTTTATTTGTCACTTTTAGTAATCACTTGTCACTCTTATAAAAAATAATTTGACAGTCTCGACTGCAAACAAAAAATCCGTATAAATAACTAAATCTATTTAGGAACTTTTGACTGGAGAAGTATTATGTTCGTATTATGTTATTCATAAAGGGGGTCATAAAGTAAAAGATTGTATTTTAACAAATATTTTATTATTTAATAAACTTTTTAAAGTATCATACAAATTACGATGGCAATTTGAAAATTCCGTGATATTGAAATGAAAGAATTGGTTTTTGGGATAATTGTTATTTTATTTTTCAACGTAGTCACCTTTTAGCTCGATACACCGAGCCCAACGTTTTTCCAACTTTTACAAGCCGGTCAAAAAATATGATTTCGGGAACTCTTCAAAACAGGCATTTGTTTCGGCGATGACCTCCTCATTTAATGTGAATCTTTTTCCTCCGAGCCATTTCTTCAAGTTGGAAAATAGAAAGAAGTCGCAGGGAGCCAGATCTGAAGAATACGGCGGGTGAGGCAGCAATTCGTAACGCAATTCGAGTAATTTTTTGTTGTAAGAAGACACGAATGAGCTGGTGCACTGTCATTGTGGAACAGGATTTTCTTCTTTTTCAAATGGGGGACGTTTCACCTTCAATGCAGCATCGAATTTATCAAGCAGAGCACAATAATATTGCCCTGTTATTGTTCTTCCCTTTTCTAAATAGTCGATCAGCAATATCCCTTGCGCATCCCAGAAAACGGTGCCATAACCTTACCGGCCGAAATGATGGTTTTTGCCTTCTTTAGAGCACGTTCGTCTGAAGAAGTCCACTGTTTCGACTGTTCTTTCAACTCAGGTGTGTAGTGATGGATCCACGTTTCATCAACGGCCACAAAACGGCGAAGAAACTCAGGTGGATTGCGCTTATACATCTTCAAACACTGTTCCGAAGTGGTTTCACGAACTCGCTTTTGCTCTGGACTTAGCAAGTGTGGCATCCATCTCGCCGATAGCTTTCTCATTCCCAATTCTTCGTGTAAAATGGAATGCACGCGTTTGGTTGAAACGTTCACCATCTCAGCTATCTCTTCAATCTCTAAGCGGCGGTCGGGCAACACGGGATTTTATCGATGAAATGTGGAATTACAACCTCTTTTGGACGTCCCGAACGTGTTGCATCATTTGTGTTTGTACGGCCACATCAAAAGTCGTTGAACCATTTTTGCACCATTCCATACGATGGAGCAGAGTCACTGTAATACTTCTGCAACTTTTCTTCAGTTTGTTTGATGGTTTTTTCCCGCAAAAAGTAATGTTTAATAAGAACACGGAATTCACTTTTTTCTATTGTGTCGAAAATTTAGAATCTTTTTCTCTTTCGAAGGCTGTAGAAAATTTGTTTATTGATAGATTCAATTGAAATTTTTTTTGGCTCGCTAAATATGATGACAGATGTCAAAACTATATTCACTTCGCCGATCCGAACGCCTTCTGTTGACAATATCACGGACTAATCAAATTGCCCTCGTATATATGTAGGTTAAAGAAAATAAATATAGTTATTAAAAATTATTTACTTATTTTACATTTAAAAGTTTCTTTTGAGTTGGAAAACATTTTTGCATTTATTGTCTTAGTATCTAATGGTACAAAAGAATGAAATTTTTGAGTTCCACTTATAGTAATCACATTTTTATATCGATTTTGAATTTTTTTTTTGTTAATTGATATTCATTTTTATCGGCGTATCCAAAGTTTATGATAGATTCCCATTTCAAAGCCCATTCGAAAAGTTTTTTTGATGTATCAATAATATCTTTGCTCGCTATACTATAATGGTGTGCAGCACGCTTCAGTGTACCACCAATTCCATCACAAGGGCCCTTTCCATGGCTGGTAGCATGAAAATGCCATTCTGCATCAACCTTAAAGTCTTTTTTGTGGTGGAATAAGTTAATTAGGTTATGTTTATTTTTGTATTGAGAAGGTGCACCGTCAGTGTTATAAATTATTTTCGTAATATTAGAATTTATATGCGTTTTGATGAATTCAATAAGTTTTGTAATGAAAAGATGGACTGTAGTACTGTTGTGATCGTTTATATCCGAAATTAGTATAAAACTTCGGTGCTGTATATATTCACTTGCGGCACTTTTAAAATAAATGACAAATAGATAAATAGTAGCTTGTAAATTATTATAATAATAGACTTGAACCGCATCCTGAATTATGAAGCCGTAGTTTTCAGAAAAATCCCCTTGAACGAAGCACTTCCTGCTTTTAATTTTTTTTTTCCTCAATGAATGTAGATTGATGTTTTGCTATAAAGTTGTGTGGTATCAAAAAATGTAAACGGTAAATAAATTTTTTCATAAATTCTTCTAAAAAAAACTTGGTTTATTAAAACGTATACGAAAAAAACTTACATTAGATAGTGCAATTATTTATTATAAAGCCCTTGTGTCGCCTCATATTGATTATTGCAGCACAATACTTTTTACTTTAAATCAAGGTCAATTACAACAGTTGCAAAAACAACAAAACAAATTTATGAGAGTAATTTTAAGAGTGAGTCGTGATACACATAGACTTAATATGTTGAATGCTTTAAGTTGGCAGACCATTGAACAACGAGTGAATTTCAATACATTGAAATTTTTGCATCGTATAACAACTGGTGAATTACCACAGTATTTAAGACGTCATCTAGTATCCAATCGAGACCAGCATTCATATAACACCAGAAATACTCATTATGTAATTCCACAATACAAAACAGAAAGAGCAAAAAACTCAATTTTTTCAAAAGGACTAAATTTGTACAATGAATTTAAAGGAAATGATGAATTTATTAATTTTCGTGATTTCAAAAGAAAATTAAACACTTTTGTAAAACATAAATTTCCATTAGTTTAGTTCAGTACTATTATTAAAATAAGGAAATCAGATAATCAACTTCTTAAATTTTATTTTAATTCAAACAATATGAATAATATGATGTTAATTGTACCTGTATTATAAAAATGTCGTTTCTGACAATAAATTATTATTATTATTATTACAGTTTCTATTAAAGTATCCAAATTGCATCGATCAGTGGTATTCCATTGTTGATGTTTGACTTGAAGGATTCCTTTAACGTCAAAATCATTTAGTAATTTTTCTTCCAGTTGTTGAAGTTTTTTTGAACATTCATTGCACTTCAAAGTATGACAATCTTCTGTTAATTTACCACATGAAACAAAGTCAATTAATGTTTCATAATTCTGGAAAGCAGCATCAGTAATTCAAGACATCTTAGAGTGTTGAATCATTAGTTTCATATTTTGATGTATTGTACACACGCACACATTATGAACTCCTTGGGATAATTTTATACATTCTTGTGGTCGAAGGGACGTAAATTTAGTAAATCCTATTTTCACATCAGGAAACTTATTTTTAAACTCCACATAAGCTTCATTAATTGTGCATAGCAATAAGCGCTTTTGTGTTTTTATGCGCTCATCTCCTTTTTAAATAGTACATTATGATGCTAGGACGTAAAGCTAAAGATTTTGGACGTATGTGGAGTTTGCAAATCGAGGCGCTAGCCGAGATTTGCACCCACATTAAGTCCAAAATAGCTTACGTCCGTGCATCATATACTATTTTTTATTCGCCGCAAGCAAAATATTTTAAGAAAAGTTGTTTATTCTAAATTAAAATTATAAATTTTTATAAATTTTAAAATAAAAAAATGTGGAACAAGTAACCTTTGAAAAAATATTTATTATTTTTTCCAAATTCTATGACAACAAATGATAACAACTATTTTAATTGGATAATGAAATTTTGAATTTGCGGGTTGCTTTGATAAAAAAATTTATTTTTCATAGAATTTAAACAAATACAAATGCTTTTTACTTTTTTGGACGTAGCTATGACGACAAAATAAATAGTTGAAAAGTGATACTTTAAAGCCGCAAATCACAGTAATAAAGTAACACTTTAATATATAGGCGAATAAAAAAGATATTGCATCTCGTTTGCCTGGCAATAATCTACTGATTTCATCACTTTTATAGAACTGCTCCACAACATTTATATCTGTTGTGGATACACCTCTTTTATCCGTCGCAGATGGATGCTGAAAATTATTTTTATATAGAGTTTTACTTTTTTCAACCAAATGACGCGTAGCATTACTGTTGTTTGTTATTATAATTATATTGTTATTATAATTATATTATTATATTTTTAAAAAATTCTACTTGAAGTCGTATTTTTCATTTATCAAAGGCTACCTATAAACTAAAAATAAACCAAATTAAAAAGGGTCGAGTCAAAATGTCGCAAAATTTTGCTGAACTTGACTGAAATTGCTTTTTAAAAAGTTCATTTAATAATAAAATATTTGATATTTAACATAAAAAAAAATTTGAATCTAAAAATCACCATTTTTATAATTTTCCTTCAAAAAAAAACTGATTCCCGACAGTCATATGCACAACGAATTTTATCTTTGAAACAAAAAATAACGCTAGTTCCAAACTTTCACAAGTGGTTAGATATAAAATAAGCTTCAATTTAGTTTAAAAAAAAAAAGGCTATGGCATCTTTTTTTCAATTACACCGTTTTTTTCTTATGTTACACCGTTAAAAATTATTTCAAAAAATTAACAGTGTACATTTTTAAAAATTTTGTTCTAATACCTATTCAACGACATATCATTTATGAAAATCGATTCAGTAGTTTTTCTACAATCGCTCGTCAAAATGCACTCACATCACAAAATAACAAAAAATTGAGGGGCACCCTGTGAAGACCCCTGGTCGAAAAAAAAGAGAATTTGTATTTTTATTTATCAAAGTCTATCTATAAACAAAAAATAATCAAAATTAAAAGGGGTCAAGTCAAAATTTCCCAAAAATTTGCTGAACTTGCGTGAAATTGCTCATCTACATCTTATTGTTGTTGATATATCAGACACGAAGATTGTAAACGTATACCGTATACCTTCAAATACAAGATTGCCAGCTCCCAACTAGCATTTTTACTTCTTTTAAAACACTAAACAGTCTTACCGAAACTATCTTCCCCACCTTCATAATTTCTTCAAAATTTCTAAGCAGTTTCGATAAAGGCCATTTGAAGAATTTTCCCTGCCTTTAACGAAGCTATAATTTGTAAAAAAAACTTCGAAAATAACTTCGGTAAGGTCCTTTGTAAGCAGTTATGCAAGCTGAATAGAGTTTATGGTTTTACAAGTTATAGCTTCGGTAAAGTGCGTCTAATAGCTTTGTTACGAAGCAGTTGTCCAATCTCCGTAATTTAGAGTTGCCCTACTTTCTCATACGCACTAATTTATAATAACAAGAACTTTTGAAGTTATTTTTAGCCTTTTCAAACACAATTTCTTACATCCAGGTCGTAATCATCTTTTACATAATTTTTTTTAATTTTGTTACAAAGCAGATGTGCAATCTCCTTAGTGGGTTTCATTATCGTTAGCAAAAAAACAATCTACCAGATAATGCCTACCATTTTTTTGGTATCGAATCAAAACGGCTTTTTCGAGCTATAAATACCCGTCGAGAGAGGTCTTCTGCCCTCTTAGTCGCTATTATTCTGACAATCGTATTGGATTTTTTTGGTTTGTTTTGACGTCTTGTAACGCCAGGACTATGTCAATTTTGTTCTAAAAATAATAATTTTTATTTTCAATTATAATTTCATTAATTTTCTTTAGTCGCAACATTTTTGTATGCTACTGTTAGGATTTAATTACGTCACTCAATTTCAACTAAAAGCATTTTTGATTTAATGTTTTTTTATACGTTGGAGAATTGTTGATTGTTGGAAGGGGAAACAGAGGATCTAAAATAATATAAAAATAAGAATTTTTTTAAACAAATTGGTCAGTATAATTTTGAAAATTACAAGAACAATATGTTATAAAAATTAATTTATGTTATGATTTAATTTAATTTATTTGCTTATAACAATTGTTTAAGTTTTTATTAAGTTAGTTAGTATAATTTTAAAAATCAAAAGTTATTGATAAAATTGAATGATGTTTAAACTGTGATATCAAAGTTTTTTTATTTGTTTTTGTTTTAATGTGATGAGTTGATGAAAAAGTAGCAAAGAGAAAAATTAGTGAATAAAATTATTATAAAATTTTTATTTTGAGAAAATAATACGTTATCTGAACGTTTTCTTTGTGTTTTATTTAGACATGCTGTGTTAATATGTGTGTTGGTAGAGCAGCTACCACTAATAAAATGTCGGATGTCAAACTAAATTATAAGTTTGATATACTGTATACTGTACTATATACTATACAGTATACACTATACTTGATGATGTTACATTAAATTCCTTGATACATAAATTGGATCTGGAAGAGTATTTCTAAGTGGTTCGCTACTTCATAGTATAATAGAGTGGTGAACTTGAATCACTATTTCTGAGTTATTGATTTGAGTTATGTATATGGTTGGAAATCAGCAACATGTTTATTTGGAATAAGAAATTTTGTTGTTGATATTTTTTTATCATAATTTTTTTTTTTTTATTATTTATTCAATTTATTCAACACATATACAATTAAGGCAAAACCTTTTTACAATATTCTTGCATTAACAAGAATATTTTCTCTTGTATACTATAGATACTTGAGTTTATACAATTAAAAATGGTCGTTTATATATAATAATTCAATGAAAACATATCAAATGCTACCACATACTTATCCAATGATACTATATAAAAAAAAACAATTAATTAATGATTATTCCTCTTATAATTAAGGAAATTTACACAAAAGAAACCGATTAAATAATATTAATAGAATCGAAATTTATGAGCAAAAACAAAGAAAAAAAAAATACGCTAATATTACAAAGAAAAAAATACACTAATTAATTTGTAAAATATTAATCTTAAATAATTAAAGTTATAACATATTACAGAACTTGTATATTTGCCATTTACACACAAAAGTTAGGATTTGGACGAGAAAAATTCAAATGACAGCTTTTGAAAGATACCAACTGATGTTGTTGCTTTCATCTCCTGGCTTAATGAGTTCCACATTTTTACAGCATTAACAAAGAAAGACGATTGTCTAGATATTAATGGTTATGTAAGACATCCAACCAAAGGATTATGTATATGGTTACAACAAAGATCTGTCACAAAACAAACATGGCTAGGGAGTCACGATGAAGACAACATTGATGTAATAACGTAAGCTAATTTAATTTGATTTATATAATAATTTTTGATTTGCTTTTGGTTAAATTATTTTATTTGTGCTAATTAGCATGTTGCTTAATAAGTATTTTTGCTGTGATAGTTTTCTGACATATAAAAGATTTTCAAGTTATTATATGTTTGTTGTGTTAAATTCAAATAATAGTTTCGAGCTATCCGGTGTAAATTAATTTTCTAATAAAAGTTCATGGTAATTTTTTGGCGCTACGAAACGAAACCGACCCGTGGGGTGTAATAAATTTTTTGATAAGTACCGTAATTGCGGTAATAATTAAATAATTTTGAGCAAATTTTGATGAGTCATGTTTTTGACGCAAAAATTTGGCGCGAGTTTAGCAAAACCAGTTTCATGGTTTGTTTGTATATAGTCTCGAAATACTTTTTAGCTGAAAATTTATAAATTATTGTTTTTTTGCATTGAACAGAAACAAAATAATGTTTCTGACATTGATTTTAAAATCTATTTTGAAATAAATAATAATTTTCTGGTTTTGTTTTCTTGACCAATGACTTATATGAAATAAAATTCAATTAGTCATCGGTTGATTTAATGGAAATTTAGGGTTCTTGTTTCAGAATAGATTTTGTTAGGAAACATCAATTGTTGTATTGAAAATTAACTTCTTTGTATTTAAATACATGTTTCATATTTAATATTGTATTTTAGGTGTTGTATATTTTTGATGCAATAGAACAATGTCTATGGAGTTTAAGACTTGAAGTCTGGCGCCCGGAAGCGTTCTCCAAGAAAACGTCATTAGTTCTAGTAATTTATTTTTAGTTTAGTTTTAGGTGGAACAACCATGGCTGGGCCAATAGAATTTGGTTTTATTCCATTATTCCATAACGTGACTGTCATGGTTGTTTCTTTTTAATTTTGGGAGAAACCGTTCTGTAGAATCTGTTCGTTAGGGGCTTATCTAGTCGGTTCTCACATGCATTCTTGGGGAGTGCTCGCGAGCGTGAGAATTCATGTATAGAATTAGATGACATTGGACATTTGTATCATATTTTGGTTGTTTTTTTTGTAGACAAACAGATCTTGACTTGGAAATCTCTTATCATTTTGGAAATTAAGTAAATAAACAATTTTTTCGTAAAAAAAATAAATAGATTTTGAAAATATAAATAAATAAAATATATTAAATAGAATATATTTTTTTTTTTGAAAATAATAATTTTAAGAATAAATAAATATATTAAACAAAAATTTCTTTGTTAAATTTTCAAAAATCAAATTTTTTTTGAAGATTTAACTAAACCAATTTTTCTAAATAGGATAAATAAATAAATAAATATATATTATGTTTAAAATAATTAAATAAAAAAACAAAAATTTTTGAAAATTATATTAAATAAATAAAATTTAATAATTTTTTTAGAATAATAATATAAATAATTTTAAGATAAATTAATTAAACAATAATTTTTCTAATTAATCAAAAACATCAATATTTAAATCTAATAATTTATTAAATATCTTTATTTTTTCTAAATAAATAAATATTTTGGAGATAGGACTTAACACCTAATAAATAAACAAATATTTTTATTTTTTCAATGTTAAATAATTAAATATTTTTCTTTAGAGGTGTTAAGTCACATAAATTAATTATAAGATTTTACAATTAAGAAATTAAATTAAATAAATAAAAATTATTATATTAGATAATAAATATAAAATAATAATTTTAAGAGAATTTAAATAATTTTAATATTGTAGTGAGTCTTTATGAGCTCACTATATTTCATTATTAAAGAAAAGTACAAGGTATATTTCTTTAATAATGAAATGCAACGGTAAGCAAAATATGCTTGGCGTGTGCAAGCGAGCACCGGAAAACAAATAATATATTTGGCATGTGCGGTGTCAAATATAAATGCTTACCTCATAAATCCATTCGAAATAAAAGTATACATTATTAGAATAGATATAGTAATTAATTAGACAATGAAGTGTACACACCTTACTAAATAAATATAATTAATTAAATTAAATAAACTCTAATGAACTATATCTAAAGTGTTTTAATTAATTGGTAACTAAAAAGATCTCATCATGGCGACCGTGACTTCGTATAATACAGTGAATCTGTGCATATAATAATTTGTGAAGTGGTTACTTTGTGAAAAAAAAAGAAACTTTCAATAAATTTATACAAATATGTAAAACAAACAAAAGTAATGTTTAGTGATGGGTTCTCCATATTCAAAAATTGAAGAACAAACGCCCACAATTATTAAAGACTCAAAGAATCAAGGGCTAAGTAACCACAATGAAGTTATTAACACCATTACAAATTCAAATCAACTCACAAATAGCATATTGATTGTTATTTTAATTTTAATAATAATCGCAATAATAGTGTTTAGCTGTTGTAAAGCCATACAACTCGCTAACAATAAAATCAAGAAAAGCATTACAAGGGAGATTGCAAGATCTCGCATTGATCTTGATCATGTATAAAAACAATGCAACTCAACTCGCAGATCTCATCTCAATTCTAAAAAGATCTCATCATCTTAAAAAGATGTCATCAAATTTAATATTTTCAAAAAAAAATCATCAAGCAATAATATTAACACATCAAGATCATCAAGAAATATTATCTCATCCAAGAAATCATCAAGAAATGGGACATATGGGATAAAGTTACACGAAGGATGACATATTTGGAATTTGGATCAGAACCACTTAAATAAGATTGTAAGTTATCATTTTGAATTAAATTTATTAAATGAATATAGAATTAGAATTTATTTTTCAATTTAATTATGTAATAAGTGATTAAGTAAATAATTTACAGACATTTCAATTTTTTTTTAAGAAAAAAAGAAAGAAAAACAGAAAAACATGAAATTGAATAAGCAAAGAAAAGTTATGTTTTCGTTAAAATTTTACTAATAATTTTTTTGTTGTTTTTGTTAAATGAAACAAAAAAAAAATAAATACTAAAACATAAGAAATGAAATTTATTTAATCAAATGTTGAATGGTTTTAGTGTTTGATTTTTGTTATATTTTCTTTAAAATGCTGATGAAGTTAATTCCTAAGGTATAATTGATTTCATTTAGGTATTATTTTTATTATGGTAGACGATAAAGTCATTTAGAATTTTAAAACATTTTATAAAATAATAAGATATAAAAAAATACTGAGTATTGTTATAAGTATATTTGTGTTCGAATTTTTGTTTGATTGAAATCAGAATATTTCAATAGTAACCTTGTAGAACACTTGTTTTCAGTAGAATATTTTTTTTACTTGCAGAATACTTTTTTAGGTGTTTTGGCTTTCTTTTTGGTTCTATAGGTTTCCCCTATAATTTTTAGTGATTTATTTTCTAGTATAGAATATAATAGATTTAGTTTTCTAAACGTCCTACCATTCTCTAAGGTAGAATCTGACGAAATTAAAATTTTTTTTAACACACCTATTGACGTAGTTGAAACAAAAACAATGACGAATACTGCGTTAACACCAATCGATATAATCTCCCTCGTACCAACAAAATCATTACAGAAAATTACGATGGAAATGCTACAGATTTGACTCATTTCTTAAGAAAAGTAAATGTAGTTAAAACTACAATCACAAGCGAAGCGAACATAGCTCAAACAATTACTATTATTTTAAAAAAATTAAAAGAGAAGGCTGAAGAAGCTGTACCGGATAATGTTACCACGATAGATGAAATTATTGAAAATTTAAAAAGGAAATGCTCTGGTAAAACAGTTGAGCAAGTAAAATCAACATTAAATAGTTTAACTCTCATAAACAAATACCAATATATACAAAAAATTATAAGTCTTAGATCTGAGTTATGCTTAGCATACAAAACTGGCATGCCGATAGAAAATGCCAACAAAATAGCAATCAGCGATATTAAAGCCAACATCAAAATGGTTTATGCAACGAACAACAGCATTCAAGCAGCAATGTTGCAGGAGTATGATAATATAGATGAAATGGTAGCCAAGTTTAACGAGGCTATTAGTGCAGAAAAAACTGCAAAAGCGGCAAACATACTACGATTTACCCGTGGAGGTAGAAGTTATGGACATATAAATAATGAGTATTTCAGACAAAATACTTTTAACGAACGTAATTTTAATGGGAATATTAATAGAAGAAATTTTCGTCAAAATTACAATTCAAATTTCAACCGTGGAAGACAGTTTAGTACCAACAATACATATTGTAATAGAAATCGTCCAAATACGCTCAATATCAATACTTACGCAAACAATACTAGAAGAAATGTTAGAGCAATAACTGATGTAACAGAAGACGAAGAGTTGGGGTTTCAAGTACAAAACCTCAGTCTAAATCAAGACTCCTAACACAAAAATTAAAACAGGTTTATACTATTAATCTAAATTATGCAACCTTTGTAAAATTTAAAATATCAAACTCTGATAGAATTGAAACCTTTCTAATAGATTCTGGTGCTGAAATTTCTTTAATTAAAAATAATAACATAACAAATGTTGACAAGCAAAACATAATAGAAATAAAAGGTGTTACAAATGCCATTGTAAACTCATTAGGTACCTTAAATACAGAGATTTTCATTCCAAATTATGCACTTAAAGTAAAATTACATGTACTACAAAATGACTTGAATATACCTACAGATGGAATATTAGGACAGGACTTGTTAAGTACTTATAAATGTATATTAAATTATGAAAATTGGACTTTAACTTTAAATTTTGATTTTAATGGCTCTAAAAGTGTTGAAATACCTGTTAACGAATCGTTCAATAAAAACATTCTGACAATACCTCCCAGAGCTGAAGTATTTAGAACTGTCCCGATATTGTTAAACGAAGATATGGTAATTTTAAACAAAGAATTAATGCCAGGCGTTTTTGTAGCAAGTTCAATAGTTTCTTCTGGAAAACCAATTGTTAAAATTTTAAATACAAATTCAGATTCAATTAACATACCAATATCCAAATTTAATTTTGAAAAATTGACCGACTTTCAAATTTTTAAACAAAAACCAAATGAAAATAGTATCAGAAACACCCAAATTTACAATCATATTATTCAAAATAATAACCATATTAATGGTTATATTAGGAACAAATTTGAAAATTTAATCAAGAATAATTACGACATTTTTGGTCTTGAAGATGTACCTTTATCTTCGAATAATTTTTAAAAGCAAAAGTTGAGACTAATGGATGATAACCCAGTCTATATTAAAAACTATCGATTGCCCAACTCTCAAAAACAAGAAATAAGAACACAAGTCCAAAAACTAATCGATAATAAAATAGTTGAGCCAAGCATTTCTGAATATTCTAGTCCTATATTCTTGGTACCGAAAAAATCTCTACCAGGTTGTAACAAACAAAGACACAGACTTGTAGTTGATTTTAGACAGTTGAATCGAAAACTGATTGGCGATGTTTATCCTATTCCTAGAATTGAAGAGATTTTGGATCAGCTAGGAAGGGCAAAATATTTTACAGTCTTAGACCTTTTAAGTGGATTTCATCAAATAGAATTGGAAGAAGAATCAAGAGATTGCACAGCTTTTTCTACAGAACCCGTGTTTCATTCGGTTTAAAAATAGCACCAAATTCTTTCCAAAGAATGATGTCATTGGCGTGTTGCACCAGAAAGCGCTTTTCTTTATATGGATGATGTAATAGTAATTGGTTGTTCAGAAAACCATAATTTAAAAAACCTTCAACAAGTATTTGAAACTTGTAGAAAATTCAACCTAAAATTAAACCCAAGAAAAATGTTCCTTCTTCAGAAGTGAAGTTACCTTTCTTGGACATCAGTGCACTGCTGATGGAATTAAAATTGATCCATCCAAACTACAAGCTATCAAAAATTATCCAGTCCCACAAAATGCAGATGATACCAGACGATTCGTTGCATTTGCTAATTTCTACAGAAAATTCATTCCTAAATTTGCAGAAACAATCGCTCCATTAAATAAATTTACAAGGAAAAATGAAACTTTCAACTGGACTCCTATCTGCCAAAAGGTATTTGAAATATTAAAAAATTATTTACAAAATCCTCCAATACTGCAATACCCACATTTCAATAAAAAATTTATAATCACTACAGACGCTTCCAAGATTGGATGCGGCGCAACTCTAAGTCAAGAACATTCCAATAATGATCTACCAGTAGCCTATTTTTCAAAAACTTTTACACGTGGAGAATCAAACAAGTCAACAATTGAACAGGAATTATTAGCAATCTTTTTCGCTATAAATCACTTTAGACCATACGTATTTGGCAATAAATTTTTAATTAGATCAGATCATAAGCCCCTAGTTCATCTGTTTTCTTTAAAGAATCCTTCCTCCAGACTAACACGAATTCGATTAGAACTAGAAGAATACGATTTTGAAGTAGAACACGTAAGAGGTTATACCAATGTTACCGCAGACGCGTTATCGCGAATCGCAATCGAAGATTTAAAAACTCTAACATCTTCTATTAAAACAATTCTAACCATTCAAACGAGATCGATGTCTAACAAAATACTAAATCCTAAAAATGACAAAGTAATTTCAGTAGAAACATCAAAAGTATTGTATGACAATAATGATATTAATCTTGTTAAAATTCCATGTCTTAAGTTTATTGACATAAATAACAACAAATATTTAACACTATTGCTACAATGTCCTAAAAACAAAAAAGAAAAATTTAAAAATGAAGTGTACAATTTTAATGAGTTAAAATTGTTACCAATTAATAAATTTGTGAATGATGAAATTGACTTCGGACAATTTTTATCGAAGCTAGAGGCCTTAGCTTGCAAATTAAATATTTATAATATGAAGATATATACTAATGACGTCATATTTAAATACATTGATAGTAAAAAATTTATTAAGTTGGCCAACATCAATTTAAAAATGTTAAATATAATTATCACAAAAGCGCGCAAAAATATTATGAATGAAGAAGAAAGAGAGAATATAATGAAAAAATATCATGATGATCCAATATTAGGTGGTCATACAGGACAAAGGAAAACTATAGCAAAAATAAAATCAGTTTACGAATGGAAAGGTATGTCTAAGAACATAGCTACCTACATAAAAAATTGCAACAAATGTGCTAAAAATAAAGTATTAAGAAAAACAAAAGAAAATCTAATAATTACAGAAACACCTAGCAAAGCGTTCGATATCGTGCAAATAGATACTATAGGACCTTTACCTATAACTATTAATGATAATAGATATGCATTAACCGCTCAATGTGAACTAACCAACTATGTAATCATCGTTCCAATACCAAACAAAGAGTCAATTACAATAACAAAAGCTTTAATAGAAAGAATTATCTTAGTTTTTGGACCAATGAAAACGATAAAATCTGATCAAGAATTAAGCATGCAATATCTACTGCTTATCACCATGAAACGTTGGGAAAAATAGAGAGAAATCACAGGGAAATAAATGTATTCTTAAGAAATTACATGAATTTAGAAACCAATGATTGGGATGATTGGTTGCCCATATATGCATTTTCGTATAATACTACTCCAAATTTAACCCATCTCTACACACCGTTTGAATTAATATTTGGTAATAGAGCTAATTCAATTGACGAAATTTTTAATGATAAAGTCCCTCTTTATAACCCTGATGATTATGTAAAACATTTAAAATTCAAATTACAAGTAGCCTTAAAAAGAGCCAAAACATAATTAGAACAAGAAAAGATAAGAAGAAAAATTTATTACGATAAAAACATTAACCCATTACAAGTATCAATTACAGATAGAGTATTTTTAACAAACGAAAATAGACATAAGCTAGAATCCTTTTATACAGGACCATATATTGTAAAAAAAATCCTACCAAAACACAATATAGTGATTGAGGATCCCATAACAAAAAAAGAAAAAATCGTTCATAAGAATCGATTAAAGAAAAATTAAGAATTAATCAAATTTAGCTAAATATAAAAAATATTAATATTAAGAATGCTTTGCTTTCAGTTAGTAATTATTTTTAAAATTATAATTAAATATTTTCATTTTTAGAGTTAGTTAAGTATTATTAATAATAAAATTTGAGTAATTTGATAATTTTTTTTAAATGTATACTTTATGGATTATTTTAATTTAAGAATTTAAATAATGCTGTTAATTAAACTAAGCCTTCAGCTATTCCAAAAAAAAAGGAAGGGAAGAGTACGTAGTGTCTAAGTACAATCAAATCATACAAACGAATCATAAACATAAAAAAAATATTGTTTTAAAATTTGTAATTTAGAGACTGTTGTTATTTTTAATAAGTGTAATGCGTTCATTGTACTATTTGAAACAAGGTGCCGTTTCAAATATAATAATAACGATAATTGCATATACAATTAAATTTTCATATTAACGATTAGCATGAATGACGTGAACATCATTCACTAAAAGAAGGGAGGTGTAGTGAGTCTTTATGAGCTCACTATATTTCATTATTAAAGAAAAGTACAAGGTATATTTCTTTAATAATGAAATGCAACGGTAAGCAAAATATGCTTGGCGTGTGCAAGCGAGCACCGGAAAACAAATAATATATTTGGCATGTGCGGTGTCAAATATAAATGCTTACCTCATAAATCCATTCGAAATAAAAGTATACATTATTAGAATAGATATAGTAATTAATTAGACAATGAAGTGTACACACCTTACTAAATAAATATAATTAATTAAATTAAATAAACTCTAATGAACTATATCGAAAGTGTTTTAATTAATTGGTAACTAAAAAGATCTCATCAATATATGCTTAGCATATTTTTTTTCGTACATCAGATTTTCTGTTTCTCCTTCTTTTTGATGTAAATTCTCATATCATCATTCAATAATTTAAATAGTCGAAGCAATTTTGTAGCAAGTTACGATTGACGATTTTCATAGTCCTTTCTTCTAGGATAAACAACGGATAATAATGTAGCCTCCATTATTATCCTAGTTTCCCCTAGTTTTGTAACGCCAGGACTATGTCAATTTTGTTCTAAAAATAATAATTTTTATTTTCAATTATAATTTCATTAATTTTCTTGAGTCGCAACATTTTTGTATGCTACTGTTAAGATTTAATTACGTCACTCAATTTCAACAAAAAGCATGTTTGATTTAATGTTTTTTTATACGTTGGAGAATTGTTGATTGTTGGAAGGGAAAATTGCATTCACTTCTGCAAGCACCACCATAAATTTTATTGTTTAATGTATTCAATTCTTTTCCCCATGGAAATTCATCATCACTGCAGCCAATTGGAAATCCATTATAACCAATTTCCACAATTTTATTATCGTTGTTTACGAATACGGCACCAACTTGTGTTGTTGGATCTCTACTACGTTTTGCTACCAGAAATGCAGTTGCAAAAAAAATATTCAGACAAATGAAGATAATAACAACGCTTTTTAATCTTATCTTTTTCCATAACTTTAAATTATCACAATTGAAAACAACTGATAACAATTTTTTTATTAACTAATTAATCAATTTCAGAATTGAGAACAACAACATCAATGCAGAAATTTTTCTCTCACTTATTACAAACAAGTAAACAAATAAAAAGAAACTCGATTTTACAACAAATAATTTCATTTTTCTTTTAAAATGAAATTTTCTAGTACACATTACTAGCACTATAATATTTTTTTTTATTTACATTTTTTTATTATTTCAATTATGTTCTATGTTTTACATTTATATCACATATAATTGATTTGAATTCTAATTCGAATCATGATTCTTTTGATTTAATAATTATACTGCACTTATTTATTATATAAATTCTCAATTTTATACCAAACTTTCTGTTTCAATTACCCCAACATCAACAACCTCTCCAACGTACAAAAAAAAACATTAAATCAAACATGTTTAATGTTGAAATTGAGTGACGTAACTAAAATCAACAGCTGCGTACAAAAATATAGCGACACAGTAGCATACAAAAATATACCGACATTTGAGAATATTAATGAAATTATAATTAAGTTTGAAAATCAAAATAATTGAAATATCCGCCGTTACAGTCTACTGTCGGTCGAGCCGTCCATCTTAGGATTATTGAATACAATAGTGATTAAAAATCAAGAAAAAATCGAGTACAAAAGAAAACCAAGGGAAAAATTTTGATGTTAAAGCGAAAAGGGACATTTTTGGAATGTAGGGTTATGGTTCGTATTCAAATTTATTCACTAAGCATGAAGATGGAAAATTCTATTCTCCGTTCCAAACAAGAAGATGGCTGTTTGTTCTAGTCAACGTGTGATGAGTTGGTACATACCAAAAAAAATGCGTTACATACTGAAATGTGTTGGTGAACGGTGGAAAATATAGATATTTTAATAAGTTTGGATAAAGCTTAATCGATCTGTGATAATTATTGTAATGTGTCAGATAAACTTTTAAATTGTATCGTGTGATCCGTGATTGTAGTTCTGAGGAAATTGTCAACTTTCTGTTGTTGTATCATTGCATGCCACGGCATGATTATTTTTTTTATATACGATCTGTGATATTTATCACGTATGGATATGGTATCTTCTGTGATCACCATTCTATTGAGGTATCTTTGGATGCTCATATGAAATAAAAATTAATGAAATTATTAATAAATCAAATTAGTATAACTAATGTAAATAGTGATTAATTCTCGTGTAGTTATTCAATTCAAATAATATGTACTGTGAATACTTTCTTGATAGTCGTCATTTTGACTACTCATGTGAACACAAACAAACAAAATATATAAATATTAATGCAACTAATAATAACTCTAATTAATGTAATTAATTTAATTTAATAATATTTTTGGTTAATACACAAAAAAAGGAACTAAAACTATGTTGTGTTTGTGATTGTATAATACCAAAAGAAAAAGGGGGGAACGCAAAAGGCTATTAGTGGAAAATATAAATCAAAGGAAAGGGGGTTGAATGATTCAAGTCTCAACCTCAACCATAGGCGTGTCTGTTCTGATTTTATTGTTTCATATTTGCTGGAGTGACTGGATGTAAGAAAATGAACAAAACGGGGTCACTTATGAGTGTGACTCACCAAGTTTTTCAACATTAAGTAAAATATGAGGAGAGACTAAGCTGTGAGGAACGGGAGGGAATCGGACATGAACTTGGGATGAGTCATATTTTAGTTTTGTTTTATTTGTAGGTATAAATGATTATGGTATATGTATGTAGGTGTATGGGTGTGTGTATATGGATGTGTAGATGTGGGTACGTTTGAGCGAGTATATTTGTTGCATGCGCGTATGACGGTCAAAATCCAATTGGAAACATGTAAACAAGAATTTTGCATAAATATTGCAAAAATTATTGATAAAAACTTAAAAATAATTAAAATTAAAAATGGATGGCTTATTAATATTTAATCAATCAAATGATTTAGTTTATCGTAAATTTGATGATGGAATGAAAAACCAGAATTCGCGAAATAGCAGTAACGAGTATATTAGTAGAAGAAGATGTTGCGGTTGAAAAAGAATACCTTCATTCTATTGTTATCTTACAAATATTTAGTCCAATTATTGCATCACAACGGATAATATTCTGTCAACTCGATAATTCTTTTACTACATTACAATGTGGAAATGATTTCAATATTATTTTTGAAGAACTTTAAGGGTATGTTTTTATTAAGCGTGGAACAAAAACCGTAGAAATGTTACAACGGCATTTAGGGATATGCCTCTTGTTTTTAAAACCTATGTGTGGTCCTGATGTGATTTTATTAAAAACAATTTCAAAACATGGAGGTATACTGACATCGTTAATTAATTCATGGAATGAGTTGTACAAGTATGATCAGTCTATACTAGTAGAAGCAGTTGAACGCCTTTTAGTAAATTCTGGTGTACGAAATGTTGCATTGAAAGCATTACAATCGGTTACCGAAAAGTTAAATCAAAATCCACTGTCACAACGAAGTCATGCACTAATTTTTGTTAAACGTAAAGTTTTGTCATTATATTCAAGCCGTCAAGCACAAGATCTTTCGTTATCTGATATTCTTTTCCTAAACACTTTTTTTGACATGCAATTGAGCCTGAAAAGACTTCTGAAGGTTCAAATAAAACATTCCAGAATAAAAATACAATCTTGCCTACTATTCTACAACGGAAACCAAAATAGATATTGGTTGATATTCTGGTTGGACATCTCATATCATACATATCATCAATCATGAAAATGATATCAAGCTAATTTGTTTGATTGAATATGGTAGCTTGGCTGTATCGCGTCGTGTGAATGCGCGTATGGGCGTGGATGTGTGCATGTGTGTGTGAGTATGTGTGTGTTTGTGTGTGAGTGAGTGGATGAAGTGTGAGAGCATGTGAATGTGTTAGGATTATGGGATGGGACGTGGTGATCGCGGTTCTTTTCATATACGGGATTCACCAGAGTCTACTTAGTTCACTTGCCTTTTCTTTTTTCCGTTTTTTTATCTTTTGATACGCGTACAATTCTGATGTTTGTGCTGGAGTAGCTGGTATTCTATGTTCGACCCCACTTACTGAAGCTAGTTTGGGGCTTCATAAATCTCACCAGGTGTGCGGCCTGCTATGCCACTTCGTTGATGTTCAACGAAGCAGCGCTTCATTACAGCTTGTTTTAAGCAATCTTTAGAAGTCTTATAGAAAATGTGACAAAAATATTACATAAAAATATTAAATAATAAAATAATATTAAATTATATTATTTTTCAAACAACTTATTAATATTGAAAAGTTGTTTGAAAAATAATATTATTAATTAATTATTAAATTTAATAATTGATTAAATAAAAATATTACAATGTTTTTTACATATCTACACTTTTTTAACGTAATTATTGTTATGTTATTATATGTTGTTTAAATTTAAGTTTTTGTTTACGGCCGCATCAATCTTCGAACCCTGGTCCTTCGATCGTTTGTCCTGCACGCTATCCAATCGACTAATTTAAATATTAATAAACAATATCTTTGATAGTAGTTACAATAACAATAGCTTCTATAAGACTTCCATTAGACTTTCATAGAATTTTGATTTTTAATTTAGATGTAGAAAATATAGTATATAATTCAGGGGCTTATTTTTTTATGGAAAAAGGCATGCGACATGTAACTTAAATGGGTTTTTTAACGATGAAATGTAATGAAAGTTTACGTTCTTAAAATATTTTGTTTCTTTTTTATAGACGTAAAATAATATTGAAAAATCTATTTTCTATTTGTTTTATTAGTTCAAAGATTTTAGGTATAGCAATATTAAGGGGTTATATTTTTTCAATCATTAACTTTTAGCGTACTTACACCTTTATTTGAACAATATTTTTTTTTAAATAAAAAGTTTTGTAATTGGATTTTTAATAGGTGTCACAACAACATGCGTACTAAGGTGCTGATGAACGCAGTTAATTTTTTAAAATGTTATATAAATATAAAACAATAACAAAAGAAGCAACTATATATCGCACCCATTCATTTGCTGTAAATTATTTTAATAGAGTGACTAAATTATAAAACTCTGTATCGCCTCAGTTCTTCCTGACGAGTTTGGCTCTCAGAAATGTAAAGAAAATTCATCATATACCATTATGCATAAAACTTTAAATTTTCTCTATTCCACTCTAGTTGATTTTTGATTCTGATTCTCTAGTCTAGTTGATTATGATGTTAATTGATTTTGTTGTCTATTTGAAGACTCTAAAAAGAATATTTTATATTGTGAAAAATAAGTCTAAATAATAGATTAAAAAACAAAAACCACCTTAAGCACAATACTTTTTTGACAAAAACGAAACGATTTCATTTTCATATAAGCTTGAATTTCGTATAAACCCATTGAAATTACATGTCACATATCTTTTTCCATAAAATTGAATTATTAAAACCCTGAATTAAACTATATTTTCTACATCTAAATTTAGTGGAAATAATAGAAGCAATAGCTTCCGTCAGTTTGACATATTTCGTTTCAGATATTGAAGCAATTTTTAGACTATGACAGCTGTGCTTCTATAAGATCTGCAAACAGCTACAACCGAAACAACTACAATCCTGATGACAGCGATAACTTCTATAACCTTGTTTTGTAGTATTTTAGAAGCTTTCATTACAGTTGTGAGGAGAACTTCTCTGTGGAAGTTGCATCAAAACTTTATAGAAGTAAAATATAACTAGCTTCCACTTAGAAGCTTTAGCGAAGCTTTATTGAAGCTAAAACTTGTATAATTCAAATATGCTGGTGACTTTAATAGCCATCACACCCAGTGTTCCTACTCAAACAACAATCCCAATGGCATACAACTGACGGACTGGGCGGATGGTAACAGCATGTTCCTGGTATATGATGCGAAAGACGTGAAAACCTTAAGATCTGCTAGATGGTGACGTGATTACAATCGCGACTTCTGCTTTTCTACAAAAAACGAACAACGAAACCCTATTCCAATATCTAGGGCTGTCTTACAAGGTTTTGAAGTAGGAATCCAAATACCACTCGTTAACTCTAGTCCTCAACCTAGATGGAATTTTAACAGAGCTGGCTGGGCTAAATATAGGTAGAAGTTCGATGCAGTGATGCGCTGGATCCAACCCATTCCTAAAACCTACGATAGGTTCGTTGGAGCCATCCTCTCAACTGCTAAAAAATACATCCCAAGAGTCTTTCGTGAAGAATATAATCCTAGCTGGAGTAGAGAGAGGGATAAATTATATGAGAAGTACCTTAGTAGTGGTGGGGCAGACGTGGCTGATGAATTAATTTACTCACTGAACGCCGCGAGTAAGCAAAATTGGATTAGCGCTGTTGAAAACATTGATTTTTCCCATTCAAGCAGGGAAGCTTGGATTCTCCTTCGGACACTTCGGTGGCTCCAGCTCAATTGCTCGTACTAACAATGAAATAAATACAGAGAACATTGCGAATCATATCGTAAACATGTCTCGTTCTTCTATTAATCGCCTTCATAAAAGAACAATTAAACGTAAATTGAGAGAAATGAAGCGCAATTGCTCGACTCCATCGAAGTATGCGAACTCTTTTAGGAACGAAGAACTTGATTCAGCTCTGTCCCAAACAAAAAACGGAAAAGCAGCTGGGTACGATGGTATATATCCAGAATTTCTTAGAAATGCTGGAAAAAATGTAAAACAATGGCTAACTAAATTTTTCTCGAATATCATAGAAACTGGCAATCTTCCAAAACATTTTAAGACTACAAAAATGATAGCGATGCTTAAGCCAGGTAAGCCATCTAATTACCCAGGAAGGTATCGCCCAATAGCACTTTTGAGCATCTGCTATAAATTGTTAGAACGGCTCATATACAACCGCATCGCTCCGATATTGAATGACCAGATCCCAGTCGAACAAGCTGGTTTCCATCCGAATCGCAGTTGCACTGACCAACTGCTCACTTTAACATCCTATATCGAAGCTGGGTATCAAAAACAATTAAAAACAGGTGCAGTATTCATCGATCTCACTGCAGCATATACCACGGTCTGGCGAATTGGGATCATATATAAGCTGTTCAATGCAATACCTTGTAGCACCATCTCGCGTTTAATTAACAACATGCTGAGTAATCGTGTATTCAAAGTCCATCTAAATAATTCCTGTAGTAGGTCCAAAATGCTTAACAATGGTTTGCCAAAGGGTTCCATCCTGGTGCCATTACTTTTAATCTGTACATTCATGACATCCCTGACACAACATCAAAGAAATTTGGCTACGCTGATGATTGGACCCTGGCCACTCAAAATAAAGACATGGGTGTCTTGGAAGATTTGCTCTCAACTGACCTGGCGATAATGAATGACTATTTTCGAACGTGGAGCTTATTTCCCAATCTAAGTAAAACCGAGAGCTCGTGTTTCCACTTAAACAACAAACTGGCAAAACACGAGCTTTCAGTGTTATTTAACGGCACTATCATTAAATACAATCAACAGTCAAAGTACCTGGGCATTACTCTCGATAGAACTCTTTCTTTTAAACTCCACCTAGGGAATACGTCAAAAAACTTAAAACGAGAAACAATCACCGAAAAAAAAACGTTGGTAGAATCAACTACAAAGCTTGTTTGATTTTGCGTCTAATACGAACGTGTTTATTTTAACCAATGTAGCATTGTCAATTTATTTTAAAAAACGTAACAATTTTCATTATTTAAATCAACCACGGCGTGATCAATTTTTCTTGTTCATATTTTTCAGTTCAGTTTGTTCATGTTTTTGTTTGAAAATTATTGTGTTTGTTAAAATAAAAAACTAGAAGAAAAGAAACTAATAAACAAAATAAAGAAAAATAATAAACAAAAGAATAGAAAAATAAAAAGTTTTTATATATTTTAACATGGCTGGTTTTATTTAACATTTTACTTTAGGAAATAATTTAGATGTGTTTAATTGATTTAAATAATTTTCATATTATTTGCATATAAAATTATGTGCGAAAGAAATTTTTCAGTTAATGTTATAACAAAAACATCGTTAAAGAAACAGGTCCTTTCTATAATTAATTTTGGTGATTTAAAAATATTATTATATTTTTTTAATATTTTTTATTTGTCTTGTTTCATGTCCATTTATCGATATTTCAATTTAATTTTTCATAATAATGAGAAAATTATGGAAAATTAGTATGATTTTCTACACATAATTCAAATATTTAAATTTTTTGATTTCTGAATTTTGGTCTTTTAAATTGTATCATTAAAAAAATGGCGAAAAAATGGACGCATCCTTTACAAACAAAATCACACTCATACATTTCCTATTTAGAACGTAAATATACGAACGCTAGCTTTATGCATAAAAATGTTTGTCGGGATTGATGCGAAATACATACTTCTAATATAAAAAATTTCAAATATTATATTTACGAAAAAAACGAACCCGTTTGTATGGGTATCGATAGCAGTAAAAACATAACAAAGATGTACCAAACCAAAAGATTTAATACGGCGTATTGCTTGATTCTATCACAAACGTATTCAATATCACTATTTTTAGTCTAATTTTTAATTTACCACGTTTGTAGTCAATTGAAAATTAAATCATAGTTGACTCAACTACAAACATGGTTAAATCAAATATGTTTGTGATACTTATAAAAAAATATATCAACAACGGTTAAATTGTTAATTTAAATACGGAGCGTTGGTTGATTCAATCACAAACGTATTTAGTTCCCCAATTTTCACTTAATTTTCGATTAACAATGCAACATGTTTGAATCAAACAAGATTTTTTCTTTCGGTGATATACTGCACAAACTGGCAGGCTCGACATGGGGTACTACTCCAGCTACCCTCCGCACAACTGCTCTAAGTCTTGCTCGGTTTACTCAGTGGCTGAGTACGGCGCACCAGTCTGGTTGAATAGCACACATACTGAAAAAGCTGACTGCCAGCTGCATGCCACGATGCGAACGTTAAGTGGTACTATCAGGTCTACTCCTTTACCTGGGGTCCCTGTATTAAGCAATATCACTCCACCTGCACTCAGACGCTCACAAGCGCTCATGCGTGAACATAAAAAGGTAACCAACAACATCACGTTACCCTTGCACGAATATTACGGCGACCACACTCGTTGTCGATTGAAGTCAAGAAAGCCTCCACATAAAACTGCCAGCAACCTGCTGGCAACTAATTTTAATATCTTGGATACCTGGGACACCTCCTGGCATCATTACAATACACTTGGGCTTTCTATTACTAACCCGACTTCTACGCAATCACGGTTTCGATTTGCCACGCCATACCTGGACTACACTAAACCGAATAAGAACGAATCATGGACGTTGTGCTGATTCTTTCTACAAGTGGGGAATTTCAGAGTCCCCCCAATGTGACTGTGGCGCTCAAAAACAAACCATAAAATACATTGCAACTGTGTGTCCAAATCGACGATACAATGGTGACATCTCAGACATCCATCGGCATACCTTCTTAAGACAAAGAAACAGGTTTTAGGAAACGGTTAAGCAATGTGATTGTTGCAATCTAGGACTAAGAAGATTTATATGCTGAATGTTTGATGCATGTACAATTTATGGCATTTTTTTATTAGGAATAAAATACAGAGTTTTCATGATTATACATTTCATAAAAATTTATAATCCACTAGCCAGCTTACGCTTTTTAGTGTGGATATCCTCTATGTGGTCCATGATGGTGATGGTGGTGCTGTTGAGCTGTATTACCCAGAAATAAAAATTTGATAGAATAAATACCACGTAGACTTTAAAATACAAATTAATATAATTGTTTATACCTGAAAACCCTGATAGTTCTGAAATACTTGAAATTTGACAATCACCTTCAACAGCAATGTAATTTGCATTTGAATGTAATGGAAGTCGATGATTAAAGGTGCAATAGTGAGCACCATTAATAGCAATTTTGAAAAACGAAGCTTCAGCTAAAATTTCAATTTCAAAATTTTGTCCTTGTCCAATGGGACTGCCACCCATACGTTCTTCTGGTCCCCAGTTACCATTCAAAAAGTGAGTTCGTACAACTGCGTTTTGTAGAGGTCGTACACTAATATGCAGAGCTTTATTTCCAGTTGATGGAGCACATGATGGACCTGTTTGAAGGTTAATAACAAATCTAAAACAATTAACAAAAATTTATGTAACTATTATATTTGGAAAAGGTAATTTGGCCTTTGTCATTTGGTAATTTGACCCACACTAGCTACGCTTTCTTCCTATTTATATCTTCTGCAATTATATTATAATATACAAATAACCGTATAAAATATGCTGCCTAGGTGTGGCAAATTATATAATTTTATCTAAAATTGTTTTTCTAATCTATCAAACGGGATTATCATCACAATGCGTGGCATTGAAACAATCACATCATACATGAATTGCATATTAAAAACAACTGTGGTATTTTGTGTTTCCAAATTAACAAATGAAAACTACCAATAAATGAAAACTACAGTCAAACGCAATAGAATAATTACCGATCAGCACCATGAGGCATATGTCCTATAACTCTAACCATCCGCCCACATTGTAGTCCTCCGGGGATATATCCTACGAAAGGAAGAGCCTAAACAAATCCAAACTTAATTTTAACATTCATCAACTATTATTAACAGTTTCAAATAAATACCGGACTATATGCTGGAAGGTTGGACATAGTTATGTTTGTATAAATATTAGAAAACGGCACAAAACTTTACTTAATTAATTGACGCTTGAGAGTGAACTGAATTTCAAAACTTTAAACTTAGTAAGCAACGACAATTAATGTTAATCAATCATTTGTGTTATCAGTCCTTACTGTTATCATTGATAGTTTTAATATCGATTCGTAGAATTTGGAATGATTTCATAGTGATAATAATTAATATGCGGTTATTACTACTAAAATATATTTCTGAGGATTTATATATTTGGATTTCCGACGTTCATCACCACTTTATATAAGTTTGGAAGGGACAGTGGGTTTGAACTTTGAATTATCCCATGCCAGAGTTATATTTAATCTCTCTCTTTGCAGAATATTGTCAGCAGCCTATACCGTTAGTTGAATTTGTTCAAACATAATATGAGCTCTCTAAGAAAGACTGTGTTATCTAGGGAGAACTCTCATTGAGGCCTCGCCAGATTCGCATTTTTGGTTAAAGTCGATAAATCGAATGGGAAAATTCGTCAAATATAGGGTGAGATGTGTTTCAATAGATTTCTTGAAAGAAAGAACTCAATGGATTGCAACCAGTTTCGAGTTCTTTCCGAGGATGATCACAAGATTGAAGTCGATAATATTTTCACAAGTGAAGAAGGAGTAGAATTGTTTGTAAACAATTAATACTAACTTTACTATGGTTAAAAAGTTCGATGAGGATTTCAACATTTTGAATTATCAATATCGATCCTTGATCCTTGATTCTAAACCAGCACTGAAAGCCTTAACATCGTTTAATTTTTACTTTGTACCACTCGATTCAAATCTGATTTATCTATGTTACCATATTATCTTTTTTAAGGATGCGAAGGTCACCGATGGTTTGATTTTATTAAATCCATAATAAATATATGAAATAAAAATTTTAAATTAAATTAATATCTCAAACTGTTGAACAAAATATTCGTCAAGTTTGGGTAATAATAGATAAATTGTTTATTAGAACCATAAATATTTTCGCCAAAAAATCAATTACTAATCGTCTTATGTTAAAATATAACTGTAAAATAATAAAGGTGAAACCGAGAACATCTATAGATAATAACGATAACATATCATGCTTTACAATTTACATCGTTTTAAAAATTAGTTAATTAGATTACCTTATAATCTTATATTTAGATTACCGTATGGTCTATATAACTAAGTACAACAAAAAATACAGGAGAGGTCGGAGGGAGAGGTTTGGTCCAAGAATTTACTTGGTTCCAAAATATTCTCGAATTGAGTTGATTTTAATACTCAACTTGCTTTATGTTTGTATTCTTCGAACCTTATTTGTTACAGCATCAACAACGTTTGCAAACTAACTATCGCTCGGCAGTTAAATTCCTGAAGGTTTTACGAAAATGTGCTTTCAAATTTGAACTGATTTTGGACTTTATACGAATATAATATTCAAAAACTATATAACCAAACTTATATTACGCCGGAACATTGAATCTATGCGACAAACAAATTTACACTTGGAGACCTCTTATTACATCACAAAATGAATAATTTAATAAAACTATTAATTAGCTAACATGAAAAATAATTTATCAGTATGAAAATAAATCAACAAAAATTACACAAATTAAAATTTAAAAAGCTTACATCACTTAATGTTGAATGTTGATCGGCTAGAAATCCATTAAGATGATTATCATCTTCCACTAGTTTTCTCGTTTTCTATCCAGCAAGCTTCACCGTAAGTTATCTCTTCGTTTCCTTTGAAATTTTGTAATGAAAATTCAGTCATTGTTACAAAATTACTATCAGTTAATATTAAATCCCAAATGTAATTTCTTATTTTCCAATAACCACATTGCGTGAAAAACTTTTGATTTTTGTGTTTTTTTTTCGTCAACGATCCCAATAATCTGAAGTGCATGTCACAGTCATTATAAACGGCACGTCGTTGTATAAAGAAAAATTGGTTCGTTTCATCATTTGGGTCAATCTAAATACCAAGTAAAATATTCCATAATGTGCTACGATGAATTGTGAGTACAGAAAACATTACACAAAACTGTTTTAATTTAATTTTATTTATTGGTTTTATTTCTAATAAAATTTCTAGTGATGCTTTTCTTTTCCACAGTTAACTTTACAACATAAAAATATTTTTTCTTTTTTTTGTTTTAATTTAAATGACTACTAATCACTAACATTCAATTTTATATACTGATTTTAAATTTATACTGATCCTCGATCAAACACATTTGATTGCTTATACACACAATCTTTCAGATCTTCTGTTTCATTTTCCATCATGTAACAGCAATTTCCACTAATACAACCAATCATTTATACAAAACTTGTATTTTAATTGAAATTGAGTTTATTTAAATCATCAAAAAAAATTTTTAATTATGCAGTGGTATAAATAGATGTCTACGTTTATTACAATTAAAGAAAATTAATAAAATTATTATGGAATTTGACAACTATTATTTTAAAGTGAAAATGAAAATAGTCCGTCATTACAAAACTAGGAGAAACGAAGATAGTGATGATAGAACTAACCTCACTATCTGCTGTTTATTCTAGAAGAAAGGACTATGATAGTCACCAATCACGACTTGCTACAATAATTGCTTTGATGATGTAAAATATTTATTATTGAATGACGATATGAGAATTCACGTCAAAAAGAAAGAGAAACAGAAAACCAGGCTGTACATAAAAATTATAGCTATACATATATGTTTAAATTTATTTGATAGTTATTTATTTTATATTTATTTTATTTAATTAAAAATATTTATTTATGTTATTATTTAAAATGAAAAAAAAATATTTATTTATTTTATTATTTAAAATGAAGAAAAAATAATTTTCAATTATTTATTTTTTTGAAAAAAACATGCATTTATTTTATTTATTAAAATCAAAAATATTTATTTACTTATTCTAATTTATTGAATTTATTTATTTATTTCGAAATAAACTCTATTTATTTATTTAACGTATTTACTTATTTACTTATTATTCAAAGTGATAAGAGATTTCCAAGTCTAAGATTCGTTTGTTGACAATAAAAAAAAACAACCAAATATGGTACGAATGACCATCGTCACCTAAGCCAGAGTATCGCGTGCGTGAGCCCTCCTCAAAAATGGCATGTGAGAACTGACTTGATAAGCCCCTAACGACTAGATTCTATAGAACAGTTTCTGCCACAATTAAAAAGAAACAACCATGACTGTCACGATTTGGCAAATTGATTGATTGATTGATTGAATGATTGGACTGTAGGACCAAGCACTAGGCGAGACTCCCGGATTACGGCCGGGCCACTTCCTGCAGTCGTTTTACATATAACAATAGGTAAGGATAGGTAGGTAATTGTAAGTTAGGAGTGAACGACCCGGTTACAGACACCTGGCAAATCGTATCTAGCTACTACTGTTAGGAGACAATCACAAGGACAATCACTTATACATATAATCTGCAATCGCCAATCAGCAATCCCGTATCTAAAATTTCTCGCCTGCAATCTCCAGTCGGAAACCTGTTATTCATGTAATTTATTAGTATAATAGGATGATGACTAAATTGTAGTCCTCTGCACTCTCCAATCTGAATTCATGTTATTATATTTATGGTTAAAATTATTTATGGTTATTTATGGTTAAAAACATTTATATTATGTACATATATATAAAAAACAAAAAACCCCTTTGAAAATTGAGTGAATTTCATATAAAAAAGTATTGGGATTGAATTGGATAAAAATATTATCTTTCACTTGATGTTTTTATTTGAAATGTATTTATTTAAATTTTATAAAACATTATTTTATATAATATAATTAACGCAAGAATGTTTTGAATTTTTCTTGAAACACAAGAATTAATTTAACAAAAACAATTAACCCTGCTCGTTGATATCGTTCAAAAATCTTATTGGATTTTATGGATAATGTTTGGATAAATAGAAAGAGATAAATCTATCACATAAAATTATGTCAACAAATGAAATTTTAAACTGAATTTGAAATAATAACTAAATTTCGCTAGTTAAAGCTCTAAGTAGGTTTAAATTTTACACAAAATTGAATAGCACAATAACACCTTTATTTAGTTTTCTAGTAAAAATCAGAGTTAATAAATTTTACATTTAGGGAAGATTACATCTTGGTCGCCCACATCTTTCCATTTTTGAAAGCAATCTTACCTTAGAGTTTAATTATTAAAACCAACACTTTAAAACTATTATATTAGATATAAAACTGATTATTACAATTAATGTTTTCACTACATTTAGTTATACTTATATATTTATCATTTAAGAGATTAATTTAGTTTAAAATTCACACTGTCACTTATAACAAGTGTTGATAAGACGACCATTCACCATTGTCATATATATATATATACACATATATACACATGCACATACATACACATACACACATATATACACGTACATACACACATATATACACATGTACTCACATATATATACATATATACATACGTATACACATACATGTACACATACATACATACATATATACACACATACACACATATACGCAAACATACATATACATATACATACATACATACATACATACATACATACATACATATACACACATACATACATATATACACACATATACATATATATATATATATATATATATATATATATATATATATATATATATATATATATATATATATCCATACACATACATATGTACATATATACATACATACACACATATACACACATACACACATGTATACATACATATACATATACATATATACATACACATACACATACACATACACATACACATACACATACACATACACATACACATACACATACACATACACATACACATACACATACACATACACATACACATACACATACACATACACATACACATACACATACACATACACATACACATACACATACACAATACACATACACATACATACACATACATACACATACATACTCATACATACACATACATACACATACATACACATGTATACACATACATACATATGATTGTTGATGAAATCTTTAGGGTTCCAACTAATGATTCCAATAATAGGAAAGTTAAATCAACACCCATTATCATAAAGTTTTCATCTACAAAAATGAAGCAAACTTTCTTCAAGAACTACCTAAGATGCAAGAACCTTAACTTAACCCATATCGGATTCCATGCTGCAACTAGGATTTACATTAATGAAAGCCTGACAAAACGGAACCATGACATTTTTAAAGAAGCAATCAAGATAAAATCTGAATATCAATTAAATAATGTGTTCACACGTAATGGATTAGTATGTATTCGAAAGCTGGCAAATGATAGTTTTACAACAATAAATAATGTTCAGGTACTTAAAAAATTTCGGTGTCAATTGCAAGCGCAACACGGTTCTTCTATGAAAAATAATAGAGGCAATGAAGATGGATTACAGACTACTCAACAAGAAGCATAGGTGGAAAGTCGCTCCTTTGCAGAGAAGTATCAACTATTCAAAATTAACATTTAGTTTTTATTGTATATTAATTTTAATTGCTTTTATTATTGTTTATATTATTGTTTATTTTGATTGTTATTGTTTATTAAGTGGCTTGTTTGTTTTAGGAAGCTGGATTGAATGGGGCGGGAGTCAAGCTTTTGATGGTTGATATTAATCGTACTGTAAGCTCCAATTATTATACTGATGTTGTTTCTGGAAATATGAATTTAAAATCTTGTTTTAATATGAATAATTTTAAAGCTGAGTTCAAGATGTGTCACTTTAATGCAAGAAGTCTCTGCAAGCAAGACAAGTTTGCCGAATTGTTAAAATTGTTCAATGATGTGGATATGCAGGTTATAGCTGTGACGGAAACATGGCTTCGATCAAGTATAACTAACAAATCAGTTGAAATTCCCGGGTTCTCACTGATTCGTAATGATAGACCAATTGCTGAGGATTCCTTTCAGTATGGCGGCGGTGTGGCTCTATACGTGGCTACAAATTTAAAGTGGAAACTTATCGCTATGTCTTCTTGCAGTAATGTTGAATACCTTTTTATTGAAATAATATCTGGAACGAGTAAAATTCTAGTGGGTGTTGTATATAATCCTCCGAATAACAAAACGTTTAATGAAATAGAAGAGCATTTTTCAGATTTTGCTTCTAAGTATGATCACATTTTGATAACTGGTGACTTCAATATGGACCTTTTAAAAAATACTAAACCTATTAGAACTTTCAAAGATATGTTATCATCTTTTAATTTGAACGTAGTTTCAATGCTTCCCACTCATTCTTCTTCAACGCATAATACTGCGTCATTACTAGATCTGTTACTGACCACTGACAAAGTCAAGATATCAACATTTAAGCAAATGAGTCTCTCTATTTTGGATCATGATATCATATTTTTTTCATACACACTTCATATGAACTGTGATCGAAATACAACAATTACTTATCGTGATTTTAAGCATATTGATCATGAAACTCTAAATAGTGAGTTGCTTACACAGCCATGGGATAGAATTTATGAACTTAGCGATGTAAATGAGCAAGTCAATCTATTTAACATGTTAACAATCTCTCTATTCAACAAGTTTGTTCCATTAAAGAAAAAATATGTGAAAGTCAATCATACAGTTCCACCATGGTTCACTCCTGATATTGAAAAAGCGATTGTTAATCGTGATTTATGTTATCAACAATGGAAGACAAATAGAACTGATCAGAATCGGGCGATATTCTGCCACAGTAGAAACCTAGTTAAATATGCAATACGTTCCGCAAAAAGTAAGTTCATTAAAAGTAAATTAAATCCGGATTTGCCATCAAAAAATCTGTGGAATAATATTAGAAGCGCTGGTTTAATGTCTGATGAGCATTCCGTACCAAATCAATTTTCAGCTGAGGAAATAAATACTCATTTCTCCACAACTACATCATTTACTCCTAATGTGCTGTACTCGACTGAATCTGATACACATTCCAGTATGCATTCTTCAAACTCCTCTATTTCAACAGAATTCTCTTTCCGTAATGTAACTCCGGATGAGATTTTTGATGCAATGTTTTCAATTAAATCAAACGCTATTGGACATGATGGAATCTCACTTAGATTTTTAAAAATTATACTCACGAATGTACTTCCATACATACAACATATAATGAATTCCTGTCTAACCTTCTCCATTTTTCCTCTACAATGGAAAATTGCTAAGATTATACCTATGGCTAAATGTTCTAATCCTAAACTATTGAAAGATCTTCGGCCTATCAGTCTTCTACCATGTTTATCAAATGCTCTCATGCGCAGTCAACTTCTAGAATATATTGATAATAACAAGTTTTTAAACGCAATGCAATCTGCTTTTCGTTCCAAACACAGCACTGGCACAGTAATTATTAAATTAACGGATGATATTTTTGAAGCTATAGATAAAGGATTAATCACGATAGCAGTATTTCTTGACTTTTCGAAAGCTTTTGATATGGTCGACCATGAAATATTATTGAGAAAGCTTAAAGAGCAATGTAAGCTTAGTAGTTCGGCTATAAAATTAATTTATAGCTATCTCTCATATAGGAAGCAGTTTGTTTTCCATAATGGTGGTTTTTCCGAAACAACTAATGTTTTGAGAGGAGTACCCCAGGGTTCAATTCTGGGGCCTTTATTGTTCTCTCTGTTCATCAATGATATCTCATCATTAATTAAATTTTCTAATTTTCATATATATGCGGACGACGTTCTTCTGTACTTAAGTACTAACCCTAGTGATTTATTAAGTTTAACTTCTCGTTTAAACTCAGACCTTGAACAAATCTTTCGATGGACAAATGCGAACAACCTTGTGCTGAATCCGAGTAAAACGGTAGCACTAAAAATATGTAAAGTTACAACCAACCTTAGTGATCCACCACTCTTTATTGGCAACTGCTTAATAAACTATGTTCAACGTATCAAATATCTAGGGTTCTGGCTGAATTCAAACTTATCTTGGGACGATCAGGTCAGTCATGTTTGCAGGCTTACATATTATGGTTTAAAAAGATTAAAGAGATTGAATAATCTTATTCCGTTCTTAACTCGTAAAAAGTTAATAATCTCTCTTATATTTAGCCATTTTATTTATGCTGATTTGGTCATGTCAAAACTAACCTGTGAACAGATGCGTCGTTTTACGGTTGCTTTCAATGCATGCACAAGATATTTGCACAATTTGTCAAAATTTGATCATGTAAGCCCGTATTCGCACTCTATATTGGGTTGTGCGTTTGAAAGCTATTTAGATTATAGAAAATGTGTATTTATCTATAAATTGATTCATAACAGTGGTCCTGAATATCTAAATAAAAAAATCACTCTTGCACGGTCATCTAGGAACATTACAATTATTCTCCCTCGTCATAAAACTACTTTCAGATCACGAAGCTTGATCATCAACGGAGCTAAAATATGGAATTCTCTGCCATCAGAAATTCGTAAAACTCGCAGTTTAAATAAATTGACTATTTTGCGGCTTCATAAATTCATAAATAATAACAATCAAACACTTAAATTTTAAGTTTATATTATTTTCTTTTTTTTTTTTCTTTTTTATGTTAGTTTAATAATACTATTAATCACATAATAATTCACCATAGGTTTAAGGATAAATACGATTTGCATGTATGTTAACTGCTATTTTGTACAAATTATTTAAAGGCCGATGAGCTTATGTACAAAAATAAAATGAATTAAATAAATAAATAAATAAATAAATAAATAAATAAATACATATACACACATACATACACATATATACGCACATACATACATACCTATATATATTACATATATTTATTAACGGCAAACATACATATTAAGAAGTTTTCACCTTATGTCCAACATACTAATTTATGTGGTATTGTTATATAAACATACATACATACATATACATACATACATATATATATATATATATATATATATATATATATATATACACATACATACATATATACATACACACATATACATACATACACACGCACACATACATACATACATACATATCCATACATATATATATACACACACATATACACATATATACATACATATATATACATACACATACACAACATACACATACATATACAAACACACATACATACATACATGCATACATACACACATACATACACATATATACATATATTGATAATTCATATAAATATGTTATATATATTTTGATAATTCAAATATGGAATATATGTATAAAATTTGTTTGAACGATATCTTTAATACTTTAGACGTATTTTTAGACTTCCTTTCATTTATTCCAAATTACATAAAATTGATAGAAATACGAAAGATGTTTTAAGAAAGTTATATATAAACATTAAAAACTAGTTTCAATGTTTATATATACCTTTTGTATTATATTCTGTAGCTGTAAATCAAAGAAAGTTAATTAATTCGAAGTTCTATTTTCATTAAATTTATTAAAACTAAATTAAATTAATGCCAAATCTCAGCTAATCTCATATATATATATATATATATATATATATATATATATATATATATATATATATATATATATATATATATATATATATGAAAATTCAATTATTTCGAATAGCGAACCTAAGATATCAAACCATCAGTTTTTTTAAGAAACAAAAATGTTATCAATGTTTTTTAAGAATAATATTTCACACGCCATGACACCTTTTCCAGTTGACGAAATTTGTATCTTTATTTCTAATAAATCTGCATTTTCATTAATTATATTATGAAATTTAAACTAAAATACTCCATTTTATTTACATTCATTTATTCCTGGTAATGGCATTTTGATAAGTTTTTTATTTTCTCTAAATCAACAAATAAAATTTTTTTTTTTTAATCAAAACAAGAAACACGAAATTCCAATTAGAAATGTTTATGTATATTCTCGAAATACTACAACAAAATTGACATTTGTTTTTTTAATGTAAGAGTGTCCTCTTACATAATTATACCCAACTATAGGTGCGTTCGATTTGACTGAAACAACTGAAAAATCAACAACAATTGCATTTAATTTTTCAGTTGCTTCAGTTGTTTCAGTCAAATCGAACACGGCTTATGTACCACGACTTGTTGATTAGATCGTTTCTTAATTTAACACTACAAAAATCAGATAAATTCTATAACCTTTTTAAAAATGTTAATAATTTTCATCGACTAAAATCACTACGGTTTAATTTCATTTTAATTTTAAATGAAAAAAAGTAATAAAAATAAACAACGACACAACAATGTTGTATCGAATTGAAAACCATAAATTACGAGAATTTCAAGAGAAAAAAAAGAGAAAAAAAATTATTTTCCTGATTTTTCAATCTTTTAATTAGAAAAATTAAATTATTTTTAAAATACCACCATTATTATATATTATTATATATCATATATTATTGAAGCACTTGGTTTGAAACACATTTTAGATAACTTTTATTGAGTAATAAGACACTTTAAATATGGTAAATTATTAAAGTAAAAAATATATATATATTTATCACGACGGAGAGTTTTATCCACGTCCATCTTCTTTAAATGCGCTCGGCAAACCATGACTGTCACGATTTGGCAAATATGTCCAAATTCCACTGACCCAGACATGGTTGCTCTACTTAAAACTAAACTAAAAATGAATTACTAGAACTAATGCCATTTCTGGAGAGCGCTCCCGAGCGCCAGACTCTAAGTCTTAAACTCCGTAGAAATTGTTCTATTGTAAAAGCTAAATATATTCAAATAGGACTAAATTGAAATTGTATAAGGTGAAGCCTCTGATCCTGGAAAAATACAAATTGGTTCTTCTCTTCATTCCATTGAAAAAGCTTCTGAGCAAGGAATGGTACTACTGGTTTGTACCTAAGTACAAACACAGCAGTAGTCATTCCCTGTCACCAGAAAAACTTCCTCGGAAATGAAGAGAAGAATCCAATGAACTTCGATCGCATGTCCATAATGGACAGAGGCGACCTAGGAACATATCACTGTTAAGGAGTGAATGGATGGCTTCTTAGGCCTACCATATCAAGAAAATTTTAATTTAAGACAATTTACGAAATTTTTTTAATTCTACCAAAACAATTGCTATATATATCAACAATACTTGGAAAAAAACATCGCTAATCCACAAAAAAGAGATTCAAAATAATCAAATGAATTTAATTTTACCAAAAAACACAAAACCTGAAAAAATATTACTAACAAACTGTATAACGGGTTGTTTTTGTTTTGAAACCAGATAGCAGAAAACTCATACAAACAATATCTAATCCAAACCACATCCAATCCTTATACCAATCCACATCCATCAATCATATCCAATAGCCAACCATACAATCTATATCCAACCTATATTCAATAACCATACTCAATCCAAACCCAATCCATACATAATCCATACACAATCCATACACGAAAAAAACCCCAACTGGTTTAACCAACACAAATCAAAACAAAAAAAAAACCCAAAACAGGTTTTACCGAAATTAACGCGCCAAAAATAATAACGCAAAAAAATATCTAAACTCATATGAAACTACAAAAAACCAGGTCTTTGTTTCACGCGCCATGTGAACTGATTTTTATAAAAAACTAAAGAGTCCCTTGGTTTCGTGCGCAATGTGAACTGATTTTGGACTTTATACGAAAATAATATTCAAAAACTATATAACCAAACTTATATTACGCCGGAACACTGAATCTATGCGACAAACAAATTTACACTTGGAGACCTCTTATTACATCACAAAATGAATAATTTAATAAAACTATTAATTAGCTAACATGAAAAATAATTTATCAGTATGAAAATAAATCAACAAAAATTACACAAATTAAAATTTAAAAAGCTTACATCACTTAATGTTGAATGTTGATCGGCTAGAAATCCATTAAGATGATTAGCATCTTCCACTAGTTTTCTCGTTTTCTATCCAGCAAATCTTACTGAAAGTTATCTCTTCGTTTCCTTCGAAATTTTGTAATAAAAATTCAGTCATTGTTACAAAATTACTATCAGTGTTAATATTAAATCCCAAATGTAATTTATTTTCCAATAACCACATTGCGTGAAAAGCTTTGGATTTTTGTGGTTTTTTTTTGTCAACGATTCCAATAATCTGAAGTACATGTAACATATCATTATAAACGGCACTTCGTTGTATAAAGAAAAATTCGTTCGTTTCATCATTTGGGTCAATCTAAATACCAAGTAAAATATTCCATAATGTGTTACGAATTACGATGAATTGCGAGTACAGAAAACATTACACAAAACTGTTTTAATTTAATTTTATTTATTGGTTTTATTTCTAATAAAATTTCTAGTGATTTTTTTCTTTTCTACAGTTAACTTTGCAACATAAAAATATTTTTTTTTTTTATTTTAATTTAAATTAATACTAATCACTTACATTTAATTTTATATACTGATTTTAAATTTAGATAAATTTATGAAATTTCTATTGTATTTTATAAACAAATCAACAAAAACATTTAGGCTCCCATTATATAAAAAACAATAAATGCAACTAAAGCGCGTGTCTCGTGAATATCAAAAAAAGGCAAAGACTACTATGATTAAATTGAACTACATTTCCATTGTGAAAAAGAATATCTTCTTTATGATTATAGTCTTTGGGCCCACGCCAATTTCATGTGATGATTACCACATATTTTATACTTCGTGGGGCGCCTGCGTTGACGAGTCCGAAAACTTTTGTTCTTCCATTTTTCTCGATTCGGCCACTTTTTCGCTCGGCAAGCTCCGAAAAATGCCGATATCTGCGATCTTGTAATTCGTTTTGTAGCTATGGGGGTTGGACATTTGATTTAGAACAGAGGGTAACCATTTCCGACAAAAATTTGTCTGCTTTTGTCTAGTCCGACAGCCCAAACATACCAA
Organism: Diogma glabrata; assembly: GCA_963693315.1. Classification (NCBI taxonomy): domain Eukaryota; kingdom Metazoa; phylum Arthropoda; class Insecta; order Diptera; family Cylindrotomidae; genus Diogma; species Diogma glabrata. The sequence continues at coordinate 318,024,094 of OY856186.1, forward strand.
AATGTCAGTTCTCGGTCTCGAAAATAGCAGACACATTTTAGCCGGACAAGCTTACATTCGTGTTCTAAAACAAATTTCCAACCCCCACAGTTAAAAAAAATGTGGTAGTAAATTTACAAGATCGCAGGCATTCTTCATTTTTTGGAGCTTGCCGAACAAATAAGCGGCCGATTTGAAAATGGCAGAACAAAAGTTTTCGGACTATGTGGTAATCATCACATGAAATCGACGTGGACCCAGAGACTATTAGTATAAAATTTGATGTACGTCATTTCATTTTCAAAATACCAAACAATTAAATATGTAGGTATTGAAATTGAATCAAAATTATTTAATTGTTTGGAATTAATTATAGAAAGAAATAAAGTAAAATTCAATGTTTTACTTTATTCGTAATACTTGTTTTATCAATGAATTTTAAAATAATTCAATCTAAATTAATACATTTTACTCTGTCGGAAGGATAAAACGTTGTATTGGGTTTGTATTTAATGAATTTTATTCTCTTTCAAATTTGTAAACTTTTGCTGTAAAAATAAAATATTGCATTAAATACTTACACAATTAATTACTATTATTTAAACAACAAATTCTTTTTATTGAATTTTAAATTAGCATACTTGTGCAATAATATAAAATTTATTCTGTAAAATGTGGAACTTTTATCTGAGAAACTGTCAACCATCCCTGAAATTGAATTGAAATAGGTCTAATATAGGTTTACAACAAAGGTTTATAACAAAATGAAATAACATATTGACTTAAAATACTGTATGACACGTTATATCTTTTATAATTATACTCTCTTTAAAATTGTGATAAAGAAAAACTTTTAGATATTATTTAATACATTAGATGTACAGACTATAGTATTAGTATTTTTGATAGATAAATAAATTTACGTTCCATATTTTCCAAAGATAGAAGTAAGTGGCGCAGTCAATATAAAAAATCAATAAATTTTCTGTACCTTGTTAAATTAATATTTATTAATATTTTGCACACATATTTTGCATAAATTTCTATTAATTTTTACTCTTAACGTTTTTTGAAGACACATTTTGAAGACACATATACCATTAAATAAAATGCAATTTAAAGCGTAATATTTTGTTGTTTTTATATTATAATAAAATTGGTAATAGATATTCTTTTAGTAATAAATATTACTTTTATTTTTGTTTTCTTTTATCAACAGTTAAAGGCTCAGGGTTTTAACTAAAATGGATCACCTATCTCTGTTAGAAGCAATCGCTATTAACTCTCCTCATATAATGTTAATTAGTTTAACCTACCACAATTGATTGAGTAAAGTAATGGGATTCAATGGTAAACATGTTGATTTATAACAAAAAATCTAGCATTGTTGTTTTCCATGTCATTGATCTGCCAATTTTACTTATACAGTAATACCCCGTTTAACGTCAAGGATGCGTTCCCAAATTCCTTAACGTTATTCAAATCAACGTTAAACGGGGTATGGGTGTCGTGCAAAACTATGAGATAGGTTCTTAATTGTTAATTTTTTCTTAAATTTTTCTTCCTTTTCAATAATTATTAACTGATTAAGTAGAATATTTCATGCATTTTGATCTTAAATTCATATATTAAGTAGATTTTCGATTTTGAGATACTGTTGAGATGCCGTAGAGTTTGAATTAAGTTGTTGTATCGAAGACAAGCAGAGCAAAAACTGCTTAGCTTAGTTAATGACGCTACATGACGGTGAATTGGCGCATTAAAACCAATGCGCCCCATGCATCTGTTCTCCATATTAGAGGCCGCTTGGAGCGGGCGTCTGTCTTAAATAAATTAAGCGGCTTGCTATAGGAACGTGTAAAAAGGTTATTATGATGACCTGGAACCGGACCCGTTTACTAAAATATGGGTTGATTCTTAAGTAAACACCCTAACCCCGGAAAAAAAATTTATTAAATTTGGAAATCAGAGAGAGAATAACAGACCTGGACAAAAATACAGAATTTAACCTAGACGACAAAAAAGACGCACAGAATCGGAACGTGCGAACCTGAGCGCTGCTGATGTTCTAATAAGTCGAAACAGAGCCTAAATGGTACGGGATTGATATCAATGCTCTGTAAGAAATTAGACAGCCAATAATAGGAAAACAAGATTTGGATCACTCTTTGTACTGTAAGGGTCATTCTTCTCGACTTCTCGATTTAAGGGATTTTTGTTATTCATCCAAATATTAAATAATCTATGTTTGTTTCTAAAGACCAATATGGCTGCCTTAAAGGAAATAAATATTTTTGTTGGGATTTCATTATTGAGAAGAGAACGAATTTATTGATCCCGAGTTGAATGGTTGGGTAGCGAAAATCCGAAATTCTACGTTCACGTCGTGCTACCTGGGTAACGCTAACAGCATTAGGTTGGTGTAGTTGAGAGGGGCAGAGTAAATACTGCTTATATACTCAATGGTTCTGCACCATGGCGAGTCATATAGCGGCTCGCTATATAAACGTGTAAAATGGTTGTTTCTGGTGACCTTAAGATAAAAGGTAAAAGCCTAAAACTCACTCAACAAGTCGAAAGCTACACACTGGATATAGTGGCATTACAAGAACTAAGAACAAGAACTGCCTGACCATCTGGCAGTGGAATCCATGAAACAGCGAAAGGATACACTCTTTATTATTGCGGTCATCAAACCGGAGGAAAATTTGGATTTCTTACACACCGTCGTGTGAATCAGCATGTTATCGACTTCTGCCCAATTAATATGCGGTTATGCACACTGAGAATCCGCAAGCAAAAATTTAATGTAACGATCGTCAATGTTCATGCACCTACTGAAGATAAAGCAGATGATATTAAAGACCTGTTCTTTCTAGAACTCGAAGAAGTCATCAATAACAGCACTTCCAGCACTTTCCAGCACTTTCTTCCCTCACAAAAGAATTCACAAGGCTTCGTGGAAATCAAATAACGGAAGAACGGAAAATCAAATCGATCACGTCATGATCTCTAAGAGACACTCTACAAGTGTAACTGACGTTCGATCATACAGAGGTGCTGATATGAATACCGATCATATGCTTGTCATCTTTAAGTACAAGTGCAAATTATCATCTACATTTAACAGACAAGCAAAAAAGACCGTACGCTGGAATGTCGAAGCATTTACACATCCGGAAACGCTGAATAGATATCAGAAAATAATAACACAAAACATAGAACAGCATGACATCTCTTCTGAGATGCCATTAAACGTACAAGAAGAATGGCAAAAGCTTCAATCAACCATTATAGCCGCAGCACAAACAACAATCAGAAAACGACCACCCAAATTACATAACGAATGGTCTGACGACGAGTGTCGCCAATCCGTTGAACATAAACAAAAACTACGAGAAAAAAGGTAAACAAGGAACACCCGAAGCTCCCAAGCTTCGAGTGTTCCTTGTTAAGCCAGGAAAGACTAAGCAGGTTCCTTGTTAGGCCAGGAAAGCCTAAGCAAAACTTCTACGTAAAAAGAAACGCGAACACATGAAGAGCTGCATCGAAAACACCAACCAAAATGCGGCCAACGGAAATTAAAAAGAGTGCTTTGCCAACGCACGGAATCTGACAAAAGATTTCCAACCAAGATCTACAGCCATCAAAAATGAAAATCATGAACTTACAACAAGTGAACGTGATGTGCTAGCAGTGTGGTGATCCCACTTTCAAGACCTACTGAATAGGACGAATGAAGTTCATCCTATTCGATCAATTGCTCCATCAACTGAGGAGAATTTTGTCCCTTACCCAGCAATAGAAGATGTGTAAGCTGCCATTAAAAAACTGAAAATGGCAAATCACCAAGCTTCGATGGAATTCTCGCAGAACTTTTGAAAAATGGAGGAGCAGCTCTGGTCTCACGTATATACTATCTGATTTTTGCAATCTGGGACCAAGAAGAACTACCTGCTGAATAGAAAACAGCTCTGAAAGGTTCCGCTTGCAGATATCAAAGCCCGTGTCTCTGCCGCATACAGAGTTTTCTACGCATACTCAAAACTTCTGCGATCAAAACGTCTTTCGCGGTCGTGTAAACTCATACTTAACAAAGCATTAATTTGACCTGTGCTTACATTTGGTAGTGAAAGCTGGACACTGACTTCCTCCGATTGTAGAATTTTATCAACTTTCGAAAGGAAGGTCATACAAACAATTTATGGTCCATGTAAAGTTGCTGAAAATCAGTATAGAATCCGAATGAATCATGAAATCAGACAGTTTCTTGGAGGCTGCGATGTAATCGGATTCATTAAATTCAACCGGATTAGATGGTTTGGTCATGTAGAAAGGGCTCTATTGGATAGAATGATAAAAAAAAGCGTCCCAACAACAACCAGCTGGTGTTCGTCGAAGAGGAAGACCTAGACAACGGTGGCGTGATGACATCATCCAAGACCTTCGTGATATAGGATGTCGAAACTAGGGTCAACTAGTCATGGAACGAGATGATTGGAAGCTGATTGCACAGACAGCAAAACCTCTCCATGGGATGTAAACGCCAGAGAAAGAGAGAGTTGAATGGTTTCAATAAAGTTTTGGGCAGAAACATTTACATCGTCAGTATAAAAACAATGACGAATTTTGTTTTAAATAGTAGACAAAACTATTACACGAATAGAGAAACTTATAAAAATATAAAACTATTAATTTTTCTTGTTTTGTAAAACTTTTCAAATTCGCTGATTAACTTAAACAATTAAAATAAAAAATGTTGATTAAATTCGAAAGAATAAATAATTTAAGAGAATATTTTGTTTGTTTCTCGACAATTCGAAAAAAAAAAATTTGTTTTCATTTTTTAAAATTTTCAAACAAAAATTTATAAATTTAGAATAACGTTAAAGTGAATCAACGTTAAACGGGGTAACGTTATACGAGGTCTGACTGTACATTGAATATTCCACTCTAGGGATAATGTAATTTTATCTTTGACTAGTTTTCCTACAGTGTAGGTCCTATCTATCTGCATTTTCTTTTTCTTACATGGGTCTTTATGTCTATCTGCCCTGTTTGTATTAGAAGCTCCCAAAATATTTTACAAACATGTTTGTTGAAAACTTCCAATTAACAGACATGTTTGTTTAAACAATCAAATTCAAACAACATGTCCTTTGAGTAAATTTACCCAGAGTATGAAAAGCACATATCACTCCTTTACTGAGTTCATTTAGAGCGAGTAACTTAAAAAAATATAACACTCCCAAATACAAGAGTGTAAATAATAAAATATCGTTCTTTTTCCTAACTTGAAATAAATATTTTCTTTCAAATATTCACAGATTTATTGTGCTTTAAAATTGATGCTTTCCAACGTAAAAAGTAAATAATGTTTTGGTCAATTTTGCAAGTATTATTAATATAAACATATATAAAAAGGATGATGAAAACGTACTAATTTTCTTCTTTTGCAAATAAACTGAAAGAAAATGAAAAAAAAAGAAAAAAAACAAAAGAGTGAAATCGAAAAACTAAAAATATTGCACTTCGTGGAAAAACAATATTGAAATTATAAACATTTTAATTTATGAATACTAACAGGAGTGAAATTAGTGCTGAAATAAAATAAAATTGTAAACTCTGAATTTAACAGCCAATTGATTGTTGTATTTAAACTGCAAATTTTGTTTAGTGTAGTTTTGATTTTATTGACGCATTCCAGGCGCCTTCCAGATCATATGGAGAATGTTGAATGTATTCCTGATGTTGCTGGCTTATATACAACAACCAACTTACAAGATTTTTTCGATATCATTGACATATGTATACAATAGTTATTTACATATCGAGGGCTGAAAGTAGAAGATTACGCCAGCGGTTCATATTGAAGCCCGACGCGAAGTGAGGGCTTTTATTGAACCAAGGGCGTAATCTTCCTTTCAGCCTGAGTGTATGTACAACGTTTTACGCACAACTGCACAACTTTATTGTAGTATAAATCAATTTTTGAATTTTTTAAACTCACCAGACATTTTGAAAATTATGCTAAACATGCCATGATTTTCTCTATAAACTTCATACAATAATTTATTTGTTTGTTCTAATTTTATGAATATTTTACGGGTGATTATTTTACGGGCGGTAAAGTAGAAAAATATATTAATATTTCATATAGCAACGAGATTTTATTTTACGGATGTAAAGTTCAACTTTCAGCCACGAAAACTAGGATGTAAAATGTGTTTTACGATTCGTTTGTGCGTAAAATATATTGTTTATGGTGATTGGTATAGTCACGCCCGTGTTCAATATAGACATTTCAATATAGATATATTTTTTTAAATGTTGATTTCGAGACCAATTTCATGTAAAACAGTTGATAGCTTTTTTTTTTTTGTTACATGTCAACATGTGTGAGCAGAAATATATCATTTGCGTGTCTAGGTCATTGAGCCCATTAGATGTCATTACAACTTGTATCATCGAAATTTCGCCCGATGCTATCTCGTCTTATACGAAATAGTAGCGTGGATGGTGCACATTATTGTCTTGATCCTTGCCGGACATAGTATACTGAAAAAAAGTTAAACTTTGGTCTTTGGTCTTATATCATGTTTTTCATTTCAAAACAGAAGTGTTTGAAGTTGGTCGAACTATATTTAATTTTCACATTAATATATCGAGTGGTTGACTTAACTGAATCTTTTTGTATACCTGTACAGCTGTTGAATCAATTTCAAAGCTTGATTTGCCATAAGCGATCTTGCGAGGACGTTGCGAAAACTGGATTTTGATTCGAAATAGAACATTTTTTTTTCAGTGTATTCAGCACTTTACAGCCCTTTGAATTCTGTTTGTATCATCATGGTACATTTTCTTGATTATTTCATAATATTTTCGGTAGGATAGATTTTTAGATGGCGTTTCTGTTGATTATATCAAATGTGCGTTTGAAATCCTATCAACATAGATTGTGTTGATTTGATCGGTATAGTTTCAACCTACACTAAAGCAACGTTGTTCTGTTCTTCGGTTTCTCTTCAGTTTTTGCATTCTCGTATATTAAACGTCTTTGGAGTTATTATGGGTAAATTCTCTTATTATTTGGTTAGTATTTTCCGCTGTTAGTATTGGTGTTAGAACATCGGTTGTTAAAACTACATTTGCTTTCATCACTTCTGCAGCAATGTTGTCGATACAAACTACTTTGTTGTTTTTTGTTTCTGTATGACGTTTCTAACTTCTCGTTCCATGTTTGGATATCTGTTGATAGTTTCGTTATAGTTTCTTAAATTTAAATTAAACTTCTTTCGTTTTCACAGCAGCCTTCAAAGTACTCTTTCCTTTTATTGTTCATATTGTTCATATTTTGTTTGTATTATTGGATATGTTTGTGACCTTTCTTGCAAACTGGGTGGTTATTTTGTAGTGTTATCTCACTAGGTGAGATAAATAGTGAGATAAAGAAATTATGTTTAAATGATTTCTTTTATCTAATATAATCGATCAAAGACAAATATTTATCTCACTTTTTATCTCACCTAGTGAGATAACACTACAAAATAACCACCCTGATGTAGTGTTCTAATGTTTTTTATTAACATATTATTTTACGGATTTCCGTTGTGTTCTGATGACAGAGTTACAACGTTAACTAAGAACGACCGTCTTTATTCTTCCAACTATCATCAATCGATGGATTCGACACTTGTCTTGATATTTGAGCACATCTGTAGTCTTTGGTTGAGATAGCTTTTTAAACTTGATTTCGTTTTTGATCAATATTGCAGGAGAATTCGTTCTTTGGTTATAGATTGAGCTGTTGAGATTGTTTGAAGATGCTATTTGTATTCTTGTCCCTAAATCTATTGTTATTGAGTTTCCACCAATTTCACTTGTTATGTTTTACAGCGGCTGGTGTGAGATTTAAAGTTGTAATTATCAATTGGTGGTAGCTGTGTAAGTTTGTTCATAGCTTTGCTCCGATATTTTGTAAGGAGGATAGAAACTTTTCTTCTTATTTATCAGTACGTGGTCGATTTGGTTCTTCATCTGGTGATCACCCGGTGTATTTTCTTTTTGATAATATTAGTCTATCATTATCGTTACGTGTTGAATCTAACGCAATTTTTTCCCATGACTAACATCAGTGTTATCGGTTCCAATTTCAGAGTGCACTAGAAATTGTTACTTGTGGTTGTTCGCAGAATTCGTTTATTGTCGTGTCATGTGTTTTATTGTTAGCTTCCACCAAAATGATAATTTATTTAGTAACATTAATTGAACATTGATTGCTTAAAACTCGTTGCGTGTTCTTGTCATCTTATTAATTTTTTCCTTGTAGATTGAAGGAAATCGTCCAGAAAAATAACCTAGTAAAACAATGATAACAGAACAACAACAATCAGTGGAAACAAAATCATAATTTGTTTAACGATTAAATAGTTATATATTTGTATAAACAAAACACAGTTATGGTTTACAAAATCACTCGTTTCACCACCCAAACTAATCGCTATCACTGCAAGAGCCTGATCCACGACTTAATTTTGATAGAGCATAAATTCCCAATCCTGCTGCACCAATTCCACCGCCAATTCCAGCAGCATATTTAAGAGCTTTGTTGCTTTTTTTAGATGGCTTGAAAAGAAAATTATTTACGTAAGTAAAATTGCTGTAAAGAATGTTTTATAACATAAGTGTGTGCATTGATTTATATAAGAATTCAAATCATACGTAAGAGAAATATGAAAAAGTCTAGCTTCCTTGTCGGAAGGAAGAAAAGTTTTTAAGAAAAGTTTTAAGAATTTATTTGTATATTTGAGTAATAAAACACAATGGTCCTATCAGACCGATGCATTACAGTTAGTTATCAACGAATATACATTCTATAATAATATTGTAATATTTAGTATTGTAATTTTTCGGCGATGAGGTCGAAACGCGTTTAATCCAATGTTTTATTAAAATTGTTAAAGAATACTTCCAATAAATTATTATATCTATATAAAGATTATGTGATTTGCTTAGTATTTTCTGAATTCTTTTTTAAGATTTTGAAGTTCTTGTGATGAGTATACCGGTGCATGTGAGTTATATCCATGTGGTCCTTGATGCCCAGGACTAGAATGAGTATGATGGTGATGTATAACTACATTGCTACCTATAACAAATATTAATTTATAATATGTACAATTTTTATGTTATTATTTATTTACCTGGTGGTGTATATGGTGGTGTGTATGGGAGTGTATATGGTGGTGGAGGAGCGGGTGGATTAAAGCCTTAAAGAGTTAATTACTTTATAAAATTATCTAATAGTTTGTTTTAACACTTTAAAAAATATTGGACTGTGATATGAGAGCTATAGAGAGAGCCTCCAGTAATACGGGCCCCTTCCAATTTAATTGTATTATTGGAATTTAAGTAACAGAATAGAGATTTTTATAATAAACTAACTTGATCTTAATGTCATCTCAACAAATGAAAAGCTGATTGGTTTTAAATTTCTACTTAAACCGAATCTTTGATTTTATATAAAAAGATATTCTTTTACAATTATCAGATAAAACATAATTTAGTTACAAATATTCCTTACCGGGCGCATATGGTGTTGGAATCTGGGCCGTGGGTGGTAAATATGGTGCACTAGGTGGTGATATATCTGATTCTTGTCCAATAAATGAAATTGTACAATCACCATTAATATGAATAAAATTTGCATTTCCATGTAACGGTAGTCGATGATTAAATGTGCAAAAATGTTTGCCATTTATTGCAATTTTATAAAATGTTACCTCAGCTAGAATTACAATTTCAAAAGGTTGACCTTGTTGAATCGAACAAATGCCATGTCGCTCTTCGTTGCCCCAACCGTGATTGACGAAATGATTTCGTACAATTGCATTTTCTTTTGGTCGTACACTAATATGTAGTGCTTTGTTATCTGATGGCTTTAATGCTGCGCCACATTGAATGTCAATGACAAATCTAAAATGATAATCTTTTTAATAAAATATCTTAATACAACTTAACGATAGAAAATCAACAACAAATTGAAATATATTGTATTATATATAAAAATTACTAACACTCTAAAATTTTTATTACTTTTTCGCAATTACTAATTGATAACAAATAAAAAATATTGAATAACTTAACAAATAAAATCGCTATAAAACAAAAAATTAATACAAATTTACTAAATATTACCGATCACCATTATGATTCATCCGTCCAATCACTTTCACCATTTGTCCAATTTGTAATCCACCAGGGATTAGACCCAAAAACGGAACACCCTAAATTAATTAACACTCAAATGAAAATCCAAAAATAAAAATATTTTGCTTGTTAAAACATACCGGTCCAGAGATTGGGATTGTTGCCATTTTTAATTTATTTATTATTAAAAGTAGTTTTTATTCTAAAACAATTTGACAATATTTTAATTTATTGAAAAATATAACTTAATATATGGTTGACTTTAAAACTAACTAAATCACAATCTGTACAAACCGTTTACATGAAGCAAATTTATATAGATAAAGCTTATCAATAAACTGATATCAAGTATTAAAACTACATTAACCAGTGACGGTTGGATTTTTTATTTTGAACCCCCTTCAAAAATGAACGAAGATTATATGTTTCATGTGGAAGTTTCTTTAATTTATGCTCACTACCTAGTTGGCGATTTCTCGAAAAGTGCTCATCCGAATTTTATTGTTTAAATTGCATTCTATTAAGGTACATATCGAAGTGGTCCCATATAATTTTCTATGACATGCAATTAACTGATTTTTCAGAAAATCGTAAACATAATGTTTACTAGATTTTCATCTATGGATGCTCTAGGAATTTTGTGTTATTACTATAAAAAAGCTTTCTTAGCCCACGCTCTAGTTGCTAACTACACTATGAAATGGAAAAATAAAAACTTAGACTAAAAAAACGACTTTAAAAAATCAACAAAATAATTAAAATAATACTCAATTGTGGACTTTAAAGACAAAAAATGAGTTGTCACCGACACATTTGTACTACAAACAACTTTTTGTAACACACGCACAAAAAATATTCAATTTCGTTCTAAAATAAAATAATCAAAAAATATACATATATGTTACACAGAGACCTAAATAGTTATTTATTTATCTAGAACGAAAAGTGAAACTTTAAAGTACGAGCTAGTTGCTTACTTGAAATTATTAGTGAGTAGCTTTAAAAACACTTTTCGTTTGAGGTAAATACAAAATTTTATTTCATACTGGAAATTTATTAAAATAAAAAGAAATGAGTTTTAAATTTTGCTCAAAAATTTGAACTTTAACGTCCTAGGACTTTATAAAATTTTATAAAGTCCTAGGACAATAAAGTTCAACTTTTTGTACCATAAATAATTCGAAAAATGTCGTTTTAGATATCAGTATGAAATAAAAATATTTTTCAATCTTCGAAATAGTATTTGTTGCATGTGAAAATATTTGTTGCACGCGAAAAAATATGTTAAATATCAAAACAAGCACACAAAATATTTTTTGAGTTGACAGTACGTTATGGAACTGTTTTCCCCGTAAAAATTCATTTATCTAATCAGCTGCTTATGCATGAATCAACGCGCTCAATACATCTTATCGTCTTTTTTCAACCTGTTTGATTTGCTATCTCATTTTGTATGCTGTTTTTTGTTATTTATTTGGACATTTGATAATGTTTAGGACAGTCTACCGGAATTAGATCATCAGTCGTATCTAATTTTTTATTTTGTTGTCACAATAATAGATATAGAACTTCGACATTTTTTTTATATTGTTGGTAGTTTTTTATTTCAAAAATTTTAATTAGATTGACACTAAAGAGTCGATCAGAATCAAATCAAGAGTACAGTTCGTGAATACACTTGAGATTGAAAGTTGTGCATTTTGTTTCTGTTAAAAGAAGAATTCAGGACTAATGTTTTGACAGTCCATATTTTTTTGGATAACAATTTTTCCTTAGCTTAATTATTTTTTTGATTAAGTTAATAGTAGAACACTTATGTTTTTGTTCAATTAAAATAATTAAAAAAGAAAAACTTTCTTTGTTTGTATTGTGTGATAATTACCAAAATTTACTTTTGTGATTTAATAAGATTGATTAGAAAAAATTTGGTTGTAATTCAATAGAACAATTCTGTAGTTAATAGATTGGTTAAAATAAAACAAAAGAAATTAGTAAAACTCGTGAAAAGTAAAACTCGTCGTCTTCATCGTCGTTTAAAGAGTATAATGGTTCATCAATTAATATATTTCTACCAAATTCAACATTTGCATGTTATTCATTTCAATCATTTTTGTTGCATGATTTAATATATTTCCAACAAATTCAACAATTGCCAACAACACTTTGGTAACATTATTTAATATATTTCTAACAAATTCGACAGTTGCCGACATTGGTTTGTACACATTGTTACACAATTTAATATATTACCCAACAACTTAAATGATTGTCGACATTAATTTTGATATATCATTGAATATGTTTACAACAGGTACAACATTTGGCAACATTCGTTTAATTACGTCAGTTGATATATTTCTGGCAAGTTCAACAATTACCGACATTAATTTTATAACATTATTTAGTATGTATCCTACAGGTTAAGTGGTTGCCAACATTAGTTTTGCTGCGTCATTGAGTATATTAAGAACGAGTTTAACATTTGCCGACATTAATTTTGGTACATCAGTGAATATATTATCGACAAATTCAATAATGTTATTACATCATTGAATATATATTTCTAACGAATTCAACAGCTACATGTGTATGCGACAGTATTTTATTAACTCATTTATTTAAACGTTTAAATATAATAATTGTAGTAGGAGTGGTGTTAATGTGATGCTCTCAGTTTCTTCTGTTTTTGGAGTCATCAGAGTGCTTGCCTCTTTGTTTTGTTTATTTAAGTCCGTTTACACCGTCTATTTGGATTATTTGTACTGAAATGGGGGATATTACTGTTCGAACACACATGGCTGAAGGTCGTCGGATTACAACTCTGCCAGGCACGCGATCCTCCGACAGCTTCTTGTTATTGAAGTAAGTCACTAGCAGGCTCAGTGTTTATTACAAGTAGATTTTAATTATAAACTAAGAACGGCTTTTCATATGAAATTTGAAATTTCAAATCGGTATAAAGCTGTATGTCAATGACACATTACATGCAGCAACAAGAAGAAGAAGCAATAATTTATTTATTGCAATAATATTAATAATTTAATTAACTGAGCCTATATAATAAAAACAACTTAAACACAACCCAAAAAATCTGACTTGCGGAAATAACAATTATTTTGAGCTTTAAAAATTAAAATACAAACCATTTTGAAATTGTTTGTAGCCGGATTGCTATGTTTATATTTTTATAATTTATTTATATTATAATATTATTTATTTTATGCTATCAAACTTAATTTTAGCTGTTTTGCACAATTTAGCAGCGAACCAATAATTTTAAATACAAATTTTACAACGAAGATGGCGCACTTTAGTTTATATATAAATATCTTAAATTTGTTTATAAATTTGTTGAATAAATTATATAATCAATAATTAAATCAATTAAGTGCATTTGTTACAAAAACTGATGTGTATTATAAGCGCCAATTCTGCGTTTCCAAACGCGAGTGATTGCAGCACGACCTTATCGAATTCATCGATGACTAAATATTAGTGTGGTTTTTGTCCCAACCGTTCAACCACATTTTAATGGTAAACCATTAAGGATAATTCTGGAAAAATGTTGGTAGTACATTAAATAAAACAATAAATTAAATTAAATAAAACATTAAATTAAATTCAATATAACAATAAATTAAATTAATCATTACCAGGATTATACATTACGTTGATTTCAAGCAAGAGTAAGATAGGATCATAACCATGGTACGCGTTCAAATTCTTTGATATTCTAGAGAAACTTGTGTTTCTGTATTAACAATTGTGCTCAAATTACAAAATAGTAATAGGAGGGTTAGTTTCTGACTCTTTTGAGATAACATATGGTGTTTGACAAGGTGATGCATCCGCATTGTATTATTTACTTTAGCATTTGAGTATCCCGCGTAGCATTTTATAAAGGTGCAGATCAAAATTTGATGCAGCTTTCCCATCGGATCAGGCTCTCTGAACAAACAATGATCAGTAATGTAACTCTTTAAACTATTCAAACCAGATTAGCCCTACTAGAATCTGACCATGACAGGATCATTTAAAATAGGGAATTTACTACTACATACATTACAAAATTTCGAATTTTTGTAGATGTTTTAAAAAATATTCTAATACTTACCTATATGTAGTCATAACATAACGCAAGTAATCAAGAAAAGTATATTTTATTTTATTTAATTTAATATAATTCAATAAAACAATAAATTAAATTAAATAAAACATTAAATTAAATTCAATAAAACAATAAATTAAATTAAATAAAACAACAAATTTAATAAAATAACACAATAAATTAAATTAAATAAACAATAAATTAAATTAAATAAAACATTAAATTAAATTAAACAAAACATTAAATTAGATTAAATAAAACAATAAATAAAATAAAATAAAAGAATAAATTAAATTAAATAAAACAATAAATTAAATTAAACAAAACATTAAATTGAATTAAATTAAATAAAATAAAACAATAAATTAAATTAAATAACACATTAAATTAAATTCAATAAAACAAAATATTAAATTAAATAAAACATTAAATTAAATTAAATAAAACATTAAATCAAATTAAATAAAAATATAAATTAAATTAAAATAAACTATAGATTAAATTAAATAAAATAATAAATAAAATAAAATAAAATATTAAATTAAATATAATAAACCAATAAATTAAATTGAATAAAATATTAATTTAAATTCAATAAAACAATAAATTAAATTGAATAAAACAATAAATTAAATTAAATATAACATTAAATTAAATTAAATAAAACATCAAATTAAATTAAATTAAATAAAACATTAAATTAAATTCAATAAAACAATATATTAAATTACACAAAACAATAAATTAATTAAAAAACAATTAATTAAATTAAATTAAATAAAACAATAAATTAACAATAAATAAAACAATTAATTAAATTAAATAAAACATTAAATTAAATTCAATAAAACAATAAATTAAATTAAATAAAACATCAAATTAAATTAAATAAAACATTAAATTCAATAAAACATTAAATTAAATTAAATAAAACAATAAAAATTAATTGAATAAAACAATAAATATGTACAGTTAGAATTATTTTAAAGTTTAGTGATGATTCGAGAAGGTTGGAGGCAGTTTACCTGATTTGTGAATTGAAATGATCATTAGAGGCCATAGTATGTAAACTAAGAAGCAAATCTACATATAAGATGTTGTCTTTATCGTCAAAGCAACCAAATTTTTGTTTGAGCGCTGATACTGTGACAGTCCATTTAGTCTCACCTATAACATTGAGCCATTTGTATTTGTGTGTATTATAATTGATTTATGCTTTTGTTTAGTATGAGAATTAAATAAAATGTTTATGCGTTATTTTTTTTTGTATTTAAATATTATTTACCGGCCTCAAAGGGGACCGACCTACCGGGAACTTTACCTACCGGGCACTGTATCGAGCTTCACTCTTGTTTTGAAAAATGGTTCGCACTAGTACTACAATCTACTATTATAATACATGTAATAACTATTTTATGATATAGTAAATTTTTATACAGAAATTATTGTTTTGGCAGGCATTTAGGTTTGATTATTTGATTGGTTATTTTAAATAAATAAAAAGTTAGATGTATTTTTGTTTTAAAAAACACAATTGAGTTATGTACCGTCCTGTATTTTCGGGGAATTCTGTATTCCAGCTACGTAACACTATGTAATTTATATAAGACAATAATTTATATATGGTTTTATGTTTACTTGAATTTTCAAATATAAATAGTAAGTAAAATCTTTATTGTAAGTCTATACTTGATTTGATTTATATTAACGAATTGTTGAAAATCACCAGCAACCCAATAAATAGTTTTGCAGATGATAGTACTCTGCACAGTACTCTGCACAGTACTCCCCCTCCTTCAAAAGGTAAAATGCACGAACGAATTAATCCTGTCCGGAGAGACGCTGCCATAACCGTGAACAAAGACCTGAATAAAGTCGCCGACTGGGGTGACCAAAACCTTGTCAATTTCAACTCTACCAAAACACAGCTGTTGATTGTTTCCAGATTAAAGACCGAGTTCCACAAAGATATTTTATTCAGTATGTGTGATGAATCAATAGGTGACATTCGTTTATTGGGTGTCACAGTTTTAAATGACCTACTCTGGAACGATCAAGTAATGGCGATGGCAAAAAGCGCGTCTAAAAAACTCGGCCTCCTAAATAGATGCAAAAAAATTTTCACTCCGTACCCATTGCTTCATGTTTATAAGTCCTATATTCGTCCCTGTATGGAGCACTGTTGTCAAGTTTGGGGTGCTGCCTCTCTTTCCATCTTGACCCTCTTGGACTCTGTTCAAAAGCGGGCTATACGAATTGTGGGTGATCGAGCTTTGACACCAAAACTTGATTCCCTACAACATCTTCGCACTGTTGCCGACCTCGTTGTTTTTAACAAATATCGTCATCAACAGTGCTCAGATGAAATCAGCGCCATCATGCCTCAAACTTATTCCTACCCCCGTTCCACACGGCAATCGACTGCCGCAACTAGTAAACGGTAAAGATCCCGCGCTGTCATACTGCCAGATCGCAGAAAGACTTCTTTGTCCGAACTGCGTACAAATGGGAATAGTTTGCCGGAATCCTTAGTCTTAGGTGGCTTCAACTCGCAGAGGTTTAAAAAAGCGTTAATCAACACCTTAGAACGTCAGTTGTTGTGGGACCCAGGTCTAGACCTAGGTCTTAAAAGGTATTTATGTGTTGTTGTGACACATATTCTAAACCCTATTACACAACACATTTTATTAAAAAAGAAAAAAAAATACTATTAATTGTACGCAGCATTTGTACTATTTATTGCATGTTAGCATCCATATCTATTTAAATTTACTTACAATCCCTCTAAAAACAATTGTAGTGAAAATTGTAGATGAGAAAGTCGAAAATGTACAAAAAGAAGTGAAGTGCTGGAGCAGAAAGTTCTCGACGAAAACCAGAAAGTACAATCAATGGTTGTGAATTTTGAAAAAAGGCTTCAAGATGTTGAAATTAGTGGCAAAACAATGCACACGGTTCAACAAACACAAAGCACGAAGATAAAACCGCCCCCACACGATGGTACATCATCGTTTGGAATTATCAAATTCCAATTTGAAACGGCAGCTGATCAGAACAGTTGGAACGAAACACATCGTGTGGCAGCTTTAATAGTGGCACTGAATGGTGAAGCAGCAGTAACAATACAAGCAGTTCCAGAACAAGATCGAAGGAGCTACAATAAGATCATGAAAGCTTTAGATCGCAAATATGGTAGTGATCACAAGTTGGAGATATACAGACTTGAGTTGAAGGGTCGCTACCAGCGAATTGGAGAAAGTCTGCAAGAGTTTTCGTCTGCGACCGAACGACTTGTACATATGAACAATTAAGGGGAATAGTAGTAGAAGGAATATTTTTATAAAATCTTGAACGAATAAAATTATAACGTTTAGAAAATCCATTGTGTTTTAATTTCCTGATTTAGTGATCGAACTAAATAATTGTAACTCGGCTAAGAAACATTACAATATGTAATATACAGGGTGAGTTTTTTAAAAAATGCCAGGCTTTTATCTCGAGAACCATGCTAGATGGGACAAAATAACCCTAGGTAGTATTTGTTAAGGGTCAAGGGGGACGTCTAGTGGTAATACTGAATGACCTTGAAACTCATAAGTATTGGAGATATATACTAAAGTAGGGTTTTTTTAAATTAGAACCCATATATTTAAGGGTCTTTTTAAATTAAGTAAATCAAACTACACGCTTTTTGCTTACAAAATTTTTTTGTAAAGTGTACGATTTTGTAGATATGATGAAAATTGATTTGCACTAAAGCAAACGTGTCTTCGCTAAGTTCTTCAGTAAAAAAATAAAATTTCGTTAAATTAAAACAAAAACAACGAAAATCAATTTCACGCAGTAGACCACGATGCAATAATATTTAAATTAATGAATGATTTTCATTGTTTTTTTTTAATTTATCGAAATTTTATTTTTTTTCTGAAGACCTTAGCGAAGACACGTTTGCTTTAGCGCAAATAAATGTTAATCATATCTACTAAATCGAACACTTTACAAAAAAATTTTGTAAGCAAAAAGTGTGTAGTTTGATTAACTTAATTAAAAAAAACCTTAAATGTATAGGTTCTAATTTAAAAAAAACCCTACTTTGGCATATAATTCCAATACTTATGAGTTTCAAGATCATTCAATATTACCACTAGACGTCCCCCCCTTAACAAATATCACCTTGGGTTATTTTGTCCCATCTAGCATCGTTCTCGGGATAAAAGCCTGGCATTTTTTAAAAAACTCACCCTGTATAAATAACTTGTTTGTAAAATCGAATAAACATTTCTTTTTGTTGTTTCGAAATTTTTTTATATACTCCTCGACTTATACCGCATTTACAGCGGCATAGCAAATTAGTAGATGTAATTTAAATCTGTGCTGTAAACACTTTTTATTTTAAAAGCTTGCAACTAATTTGATATCTAGCCTTACTAAAAATCAAATTTTTTTTAATATAATACTTCATGCTGTGAACACCATTGCAAATAAAAATCTTTGATTCCTGCGCCGTCTCCTTTTCCCAAAAATTAATATACTATCTACTAATTTGCTATGTCGCTGTAAATGCGGTATTAAGCGAGAATGCGCTGGCACGGATTCGCTTGACTCATTGTCATTACTTTGACTTCCACCACCCTGTTCCGAAATCATTTCACTTGTTATATATAATAAAATTTGGATCCAGTCCAATTGAACGAAAAGCCAAAATACTAATGATAGCATAACGGCAATCTTGTTAGAATTATTTAATATAAACCGGATTATGTACAATAATCCTTGACAAGTCTCGGCAGATTGAAAACTGCGATTTTAAAAAAGTTTAATTTCATTTGGAAAAGTTTAATTTGTAATGGAAAAGGTTGCGTTCAACTTGGAAATAGTTTCATTTAGATTGGAAAAGGTTGCGTTCAATATGGAAATAGTTTCATTTAGATTGGAAAAAGTTGCAGTTCACTTGGAAAAGGTTTAATTTAACCTGGAAAAGCTATATTTACCCAATGTTTCGAATAAATTTTTTATTAATTGTCAAGGGCTTTTTTAGTAAACAAAAAAATAAATCGAAATGAAAAACAAACATATTAAAATGACAAATTTTTTCAAGGTGATTTGATGAAAAATTGAAAATTGAAAATAGAAATGATGATAAAATGAAATTAATTTTCTAAAATAATGTTGTCATATGATGATTCTAAATACATATAAAACCGGCAAGCTATGATTAAAGATGCTGGGTTTGACTTAGCCTCCGAACATCGGAAGATAAGAGATTGTCCATGAAATTGAAGTTAAATGGGACATTGAAAACGTCTTCAGCTATATACGTTGTTTCACCCAACTGAACATCTGGAAATAACCCGCCGGAAATATAACGAAATATCGGGATGCGTCTTTGTGTAGCCACAGGCAGTCATTCCACGACTTTTGCTCAGACTGGGTGGGGTTTGGCTACACGCATCTCGATGTAAGGGACTGCCATATATAAAATAATATAACAAAACCACGACTGTTTACAAAACGAAACAGGGAACGCAATTCATTTTAATGGAAAGGAAACCCAGAAGTTTGACGAACCTCATCTTACACCATAGTAATTTAAAATTAACACATACACGGTTGAAAATATTGGTATGAAATTGGTAAAAAATGGTATTTATATAAATTCATAAAAAAATGGTATTAGTTAAATAAAGTTCGATGGTATAAAAGTTCATAAATAGCTCCATATAAAATGCACATATTTATGTATAAAGATCATTTATATGCATTGGTGTTAAAATTATATATCATAAGTTTATGAGTTACGTAAAATAAAAATTGGTATAAATTATATACCATGAGTTTATTGGCTTAGAATAATAAAAATTGGTATAAATTACATATTATCAGTTTATTAGTACGGTATATAATCTATATATATATTAAATTTATACCTACACTTTATACGTGTCTTTTAATAAATATAATCTATAAATTTTATACCTACCATTATAAAAGCTCTAAGCCAAACGGTATAAAATATATACCAATTTTTTTTATGTTAATTAAAATACACTTTTTTTGTTTTACATTTTTATTTTCAAAAAATTCATTATATATAAGAATGCATTTTTCTTAATATTTTACTTAATATTCTTTTTGTTAAAATGTACATTTTTTGGTTTCTCGCGAAGTCGCTTTACAATATGTTTCATGATTTACTATGTAGGCTACCTGAAACACGTAAGAAAAAACAATCCGTCTAAGCATATGGATCAGTACATGTTTTTTTTTTTTTTTTTTTACGTTATTAATTATTGCTTGGTTAACACAATATAGCTAGCCACAAAGCATAAATATGCTATACGGTGGCATACAAAATTACAATTTCAAAATAAATAATATCTCAATCTTCTTTATAAAATACATAACTAAATAATGATAAATAAAAATTATTACTATAAAAAACATTATTAGTACAGAAACAAGTACAGAGCACTAGTACTTTAAAAGCACTAGCACTTTAAAATTAAACCGAATCACACATTATTTGACATTACGATATTGTGGACTATTTTATTCAATTCAATTATATCAAAAACTCTTACCTGCATATAGAAAATCGAAGTAATCCAAATCCGCAGTGCTGGTTGAATCCCCGAATTTATTTACTTGCACTACGCGAGCATTTATGCCATGCAAAAATGTAATAAAAATTCCGCTTTTATTTTCAATATGACTGCACACAACTTTGTTCAGAAATGAAATTTTATTCAATTTTTATACCAAACGCATTTAACGCAATAAAAATAACGGTACTTTTTGTCATCGTATACTAATTCGGTATAAAAATGGTTATTTTCAATTTATAAATCTTCATACTTTATAAGATTAGAAAATAAATTCAATACCAAGCATATATAAACGCTGCGCGGCAAATTGTAACTAACTGTATTTTTATCCCCGTTTATATTATTTGGTATAGAATTGGGAACTTGAACATATTACACTAGTTGTATATAGAAATGATATAGTTTCAATTTATAAATCGCCATACTTTATAAGAAATTAAATCGTATACTTCATTAGAAAATAAATCGTATACCAAACACTGATAAACGTGGCTCGGCACATTGAAATAACAGTGCTTTTACCTGAGTTTATATTATTTGGTGTGGGCAGTTCAACTTACAAATTATCTGAATACTTTGCACTTTATAAAATTCAATTCCATTTTTCGCATACATATACTTTATAAAGAGAACGTTATTAAAAAAGTATCAATTTTAGACTAAAATTTTCAACAGTGTATTTAATTTATACTTAACACTACAAAAATAAATACTTTCAGACAGCTCTGCATTGATATACCAATATGAATCTTGTTGCAAACCAACTGGTTACTCTGGAGGCTTCTTGGTTAATTAAAAACACAGGAATTAATGTTGTTTACACAATTTAAGTTTTATTCATCCTATATCAATCAGTTTTGATCACATTAACCAGTATTAGATAGTTATATAATTACGTTAATTATATAATTACGTATCTTAGTTTTAAAAGTTTTAGTTTTATAACCATAACCACTAACTTATTTTATTTTAAACTTGTTTTTTTTTTGCGTTTTTCTTCTTGTTATATTAACTCTTTAATTACAAAATATGCACTTGGCTTTTGATTGTCAAATTCTAGCATTTATTTTTCTTAAATTGAAAAGATCAATATATTTGCACAAAACACAATACGTATACACTACACCACCAAAACAAACCTTATAAAACCCCAACTAAAACCGATATGTTACAAACTATACTCGATACCGATAAATACTTAAAATAATAATGGAATTTAAATGGTACATATGCCCACTTCAAAATTCCAAACTCGACTCCGCGATTAAACCAATAAATTTTTCTATTCCGTCCCAAAATAAAAGTTTTAGAGAATTTTTGCCAATTAATTAAAAAAATATGGAGGAACTAAAATCTCACAGCTCTAAAATATCAAGACTTCGGTCTAGGTTAAGGATTTTGATATAGTTTTCGGCAAAAAACTTTTATGAGGACATGGTTTTTAGTTTTGGGCAGCGATGTATATCAAACATAACTCTTGTTAAAGTACAAGTATTTTTTATCTCTGTTTGAAAATTTATTACAAAACTAACACGAAACATCAATACGTTGCCAGAAAATTATAATCAAAATTCCAAAAATATTGTTAAATTAAATAAAATCAAACTTTTTCAAAATTCCAAAAATTAGAATAAAATCAAATATTTAAACTTTTTCTAAATTCCAATAATATTTCAAAAATTCTTAAGAATTCAAACTTTTTCCAAAATTCTAAAAATATTGCAAAAATTATTACAAAATCAAAAATTAAAAATTTTTCAAAATTCTAAAAATATTCCAAAAATTCTTACAAAATCAAAAATTAAAACTTTTTCCGAAATTCAAAATATATTGCAAAAATTATTACAAAATCAAAAATACAAACTTTTTCAAAATTCCAAAAATATTTCAAAAACTATAACAAATTCAAAAATTCCAATGTCCAATTTCATTTTCAATTACATTTACGTCATAAAAACAGCTACATTTTTTTTCCAAAAAATTGGGTAAAAAAATAAATGAAATCATTTTTTGACACACTTGACAACATTTTTTTGACAAACTTATAGTGTCATAATTCTCAATAATAATAATAAAATTTCATTTCAAACAAATAATTGATTTTATTTTTTCCAGTGGCGAAGCGTCGGTATAGACACACTAGACAGTGTTTACCCAAACATAATATAAATATGAAACTTTATTTTCATATTGTTCGCATAATGTCGACTTAATACTATTTTGTCAAACGTTCAAAGAAAATCATTAAGTTTTAATACAATAATTATAACAAAAACAATTACTACTATGTTCCTATGTACTATGTTCCTGAAACTTTAATACAAACGTTTCCCAGTTTCATACAAACAAACAGAAATGTTTTTCTCACGCAGTAGACGTTTCAAATTATGACTACCATAATAAGCAATAGCAACAAATTTTCAACTTTTGTTCCTTTTTGGATAGACAGTTTTGTTTATGTCTATTTCTGTTTATGTCTATTTCTGTTTATATTTGGTTTCCAAATTTTTTTAGAAACATATTATTTGACAAAAATTGTAATTATTAGTTAGATGTTTCTTGAGCAATTTTTTGTGTGATTGCAGATTCGATTCCACGACTTCTGAATAACAAGAACAGTTGGAAAATTGATTGAAAGATTCAATCTTTGATTTTGTTATAATTTTTGCAATATTTTTGGCATTTTGGGAAAAGTTTGAATTTTTAATTTTGTTATATTTCTTGCATTAATTTTGGAATTTTGAAAATAGTTTCAATTTTTGATTTTTTAATAATTTTTAGAAAATTTTTGGAATGTTGAAAAAGTTTAAATTTTGGATTTTATTCTTATTTTTGGAATATTTTTAGAATTTTGAAAAAGTTTATTTGTACCTTTTAGCCGACTTCAAAAAAGAAGAAGGTTCTATGTTTCACATGGGGTTTTTTATGTCTATTGATGTTTGTTAACCGATTTCTCAAAAACGGCTCATTCGATTTTAATGATTTAAATTGTATTCTATTTAAGTAGATGCCGAAATGGTCTCATATTGTTTTCTATGACGTAAAAATACCCGTTTTCTAGAATAACGAAAAAAACTGTATTTTTTAATAAATGTTGATGTATGTTTGTTTACCGATTTCTCAAAAACGGCTCATACGATTTGGATGATTTAAATTGCATTCTATTAGGGTTGTTTTGGAAATTAATCTGTATTTTTTTCTATGATATGAAAAATATGGTTTTTCAGTAAATTGGAAAAAGCTGTATTTTTAATGCCTGTTCACTGATTTCTCAAAAACGACTCATTCGATTTGGATGATTTAAATTGTATTCGATTAAAATAAATGCCGAAGTGGTCGCATATTTTTTTCTATGACGCAAAAATACCGTATTTCAGAAAATTGAAAAAATCTGTATTTTTCTATATATATTCACCGATCTCATAAACGACTCATTCGATTTGAATGGTTATAATTGTTTTCTATTTGGGTGGATTTCGAGAAAGTCTCGTATTTTTTTCTAAAACGCGACAAATACCGTTTTTCAGAAAATTGAAAAAACCTGCATTTTTTATGTATTTTTGACGATTTCTTCGAAACCGTTTATTGTGTTTGGATGTTTTGAGCTGTATTATATTGCTTTAGATTCCGAGTTGCTCCAATATAATTTTCTATGACAGGAAATTTACCCTTTTTTTTCAAAAAATCGAAAAACCATTGATTACTTGATTGTCATTGATGAATACATTCCGAGACTTAATTATTACTTCAAAAAACGCCTTTTTAACCGACATTTGGGTATAAAACCAAACTAAAAAATGGAATAATAAAGAACTTTAAAAAAAATAGAAACGACTTCAAAAAACACAAAAAAGTGAAAAATAACTCAATTGTGACTTAAGAGACAAAAATACTGCTAACAATTGATTTATTTAATTTAATTATATTTAACTACAGACAAAAAAAAAATTACGATCTTAAACAAAGTTATTATATTATAGAATTTTTTTATTATTATAATTATCACAATTATTATAGTTGTTACAATATAGTTATGATATTATAAAAGTTATTTGTAGCACAAAACTTTTCAAAATCGGTGCCAAATTGACGAAAAACTGACTAACATGTCATCGGTTTGGCACCGATTTCCAACAGTTTTCTGCTACAAATAACTTTTATAATATCATAACTATTGTAACAGCTATAATAATCTTCTTCTTATATATTAATACGCTAGATTAAAACTTTGTGGGGCATTAGGCTTTTTTATTCGAATTTTGATTCATTTGAAATTTTCACTGCTAACTGATATTAGTGTAACTTAGATTTTAAAGATTTTTGGGATTTTTCGGATCATAAATAAAAAAGTTATTATATACGGAAAACTTTTTCTATACATATGCATTTTAAGTTTACATACATGCAAAAACAATTTTCTTTTTGCTTTAAAACAATGCTTTAAAATTTTTCTTTTTTATATATTAGCTATCGAACCGAACAACGAATAACAAAAACGAAAATTTTTATATTTATTTTATATTCATTTCAGTCGTCGTATTTATTTTATATTTTAGTCGTCTTTTATCTTTCAAGAAGGACGGTTTTCGATATTTTTCGATTATTTTGTTTTTTATTGATATAAAGATTTTTGAGATATTTTGATATTTGAGTTATTTCATATTTTTGATATATTGATATATTTATTTATTTCGATGCCAAGACTACGTCGTAAACGTTTGGATGTGAGTGGTACATCGAGTCGTCGGAATAAAAGAGATTATATGCGTAATATGCGTAATAATGTTGATTTTATGAATGATGAAATGAATGGTAATAATGATGGAATGAATGCTGAAGCTGATGTTGTTGTGAATGATGAAGTGAATGTTGATGATATGAATGGTGTCATGAACGGTGTCATGAATGGTGTCATGAATGTTGCGAATGATTTAGAATTGAATGTGGTGAATGATGAAATTCCCTTTGTAATTTTGAGAGATTCGTTCAAGTGTGCTTTGAATGTGATTCCAGGTAACTTTGATTCGTATGTTTGTGGTGCTTTGGATATGAGTTGTCATTTTTGTAATGCCAAACATTTTGCAAGAGAAGTTACTTCAAATAATAATGAAGCGTTTTCTTTGTGTTGCCATAAAGGCAAAGTCAATTTACCTCCTCTTTCTGAAAATGCATTTTTCTCTAATATTTTCGAAGGATTGAATTCAAATGATAATGCTATAAAAAACGTTCTAAAAGTTTTCTTTCAAATATTCGTTCCTATAATTCGGCATTTGCAATGATCAGTTCTGAATGTAATATAGCGGATTCTACTGCACGTGGTATTTATCATTTTAAAATTCATAATATTTTTTATCATCGTACTGGTGCTTTAATTCCTGCTTATGGTCGACCTCCAATGTATGCACAATTATATTTTTATGATGTTGATACTGCTGCTAATATGAGAATGAATAGAAATACCAATGTATGTGAAATTTTTCTTATGCGTGAGATAGGTTTTGAGTTAGATCGTGTGAATCCTTTTGTTCGTTCTTTCAAATCAATGCATGAATTTTGTGAAAGACCTGAGAATGTTACTGCTGATGTGTCAATGGTTATAAAAGTTAACAGAGAATGTGATATTCGTCGTTTTAATGATGCTGTTCAAACTGATGTGGCTGCTATTTTTAAAAATGATGATGGTGAACCACCTTTTGAAAGAAATATGTTTGTTTTTTCAAAAAATGCAAATGAAATTCGTTCTGTTTCTGTCCTTGATTCTTCTTTGGATCCTTTAGCTTATCCTTTGTTGTTTCCAAATGGTGATACTGGGTGGCACGTTAATATTCCACATAATTTAGTTTCAACTTCACGTGCTAATGTGTCACGTACAAAAGTTACAATGTTGCAATATGCATCTTATCGCCTTGCTATACGTGATGGTTTTAGTCTTTTGCATCGTTCTCAAAAATTATTTCTTCAATGGATTGTTGATATGTATGTTCGTATCGAAGGTACACGGCTTCATTACATTCGTTCAAATCAATCTGCTCTTCGTGCTGATTTGTACAATAATTTAACAGATTTCTTGCATCAAAATCGCAATGGCGATGATAATATGCAAGTAGTTGGTCGTAAAGTAATTTTGCCATCTTCTTTCACCGGTTCACCACGTAACATGTATCAAAATTACTTGGATGCAATGTCTATTGTACAACATTTCGGTAAACCTTCTTTATTTATAACAATGACATGTAATCCTCAATGGCCAGAAATTGTTGATAATTTGAGTAATTATGAGTCTTCGAATTTTCGTCCTGATATTGTTGTGCGTGTGTTTAAAGTGAAACTTAAAGAGCTCATAGATTGTTTAATGAAAAAAAAGATTTTCGGTTCTGTCAAAGCACTTATATATACCATTGAATTTCAAAAACGTGGTCTTCCGCATGCCCATATTTTGTTAAATTTATCAGATGAAGATAGAATTGATGGAAATGAAATGATTAATAAATTTGTATGTACTGAAATCCCTGATCCCATTCTTTTTCCTAAATTACATGAATATGTGAAACGTCATATGATGCATGGACCATGTGGTGCTCTAAATCCCAATTCTGTTTGTATGAGAGATGGTAAATGTAGTAAGAATTTTCCAAAACCTTTTTCTGAAAATACTAAAGAATCTGTGAATGGTTATCCTTTGTATCGTCGACGTGATAATGGTATGAGTGTTGATGTACGTGGTGCATCTCTTGATAATAGATACTAGGAGGGCCCGGCGTGCTTCGCTACGCTTATAAATAAAGTTTTTGCGTAGACATTTTGTTGACGTAGAAGCAATGATTTCAGTTTTCTGCAT
This sequence comes from Diogma glabrata, assembly GCA_963693315.1. Taxonomy (NCBI): domain Eukaryota; kingdom Metazoa; phylum Arthropoda; class Insecta; order Diptera; family Cylindrotomidae; genus Diogma; species Diogma glabrata. Next base: position 318,051,833 of record OY856186.1, read on the forward strand.
AGGATCTTGATGAAACTTTGGCAAATGATACAGGTTCACTTGAAAATGGAAGATCTGGATTCATTTCAAATTTGGACAAAATGGCGGGGGGTCTCCCGAACACCTCTAAGTTTAAATCTTGAATAACTTCTGATCCCGAGCTATGATCTTATTGAAACTTAGTATATAAGGTTTTAGTATTGTTTCCAATATTTCTGCATACCAACTTCCGGTTTGTCACTTTCGGTTAAAAAGTTTTTTTTTCAGGTGTTTATCCCTACTGTAGCCTACAATTACCGATCGATTTTCATGAAACGTTGCGAAAAGCTTTTAAATAACATGAGAAAGATTTTATCAGCTTTTGGAGCACATTGGATAAAGAGTTGGGGGGTCCACCATACAACAGGTGGTTTTTTCCACAAAGTTTTTAAGTTTGTTGGGAGCATAAAACATTCATTCGTGAATGAATTTTGATAACACTTTGAAAAAAGACGCAAACATGTATGACAAAGAACTGATTAGTTTTTGAGCGATAATGAACAAAGTGGTGGGGGGGTCCCTGGAGCACCTGTTTTTTTGAAAGCTCTATAACTTCTGTACCTGATAAGCGAATTGGATGAAACTTGGTACATGAGTATGTAGTATGGTTTACAATAGTTCTGCATCCCAACTTCCGGTTTTTCACTTCCGGTAAAAAAAAATTTTTGTACTTTTTTGAAGTTTTTTCAGAGTCTTTATGCACACTACAGCCCACAATAATGAAGTGATTATGATGAAACTTATGGAATAAGGTTCCAATTAGTGTGAAAAGATAATTATCATGTTTTGGGACACATTGATCAAAGTGGTGGGGGGTCTACCATACAAATGCTGACTTTTCACACTTTGTTTTTTAAGTTTGTTGGGAGCATACAGACTTCATTCATTAATTTATTTTAATGAAACTTTGGAAAAAGATGGAGACTTAAGTAACAAAGAGCTGATTAGTTTTTGGATAATATTGGAATAAGTGGTGGGGGTCCTCCCGAACACCTGTTTAATGTGTCACACTTTTTTCAATGTTTGTTGGGAGCACACAGCATTCGTTCGTTATCGAATTTTGATGACACTTTGGAAAAAGATGCAAGCATGTATGGCAAAGAACTGATTAGTTTTTGAGCGATAGTGAACAAAGTGGTAGGGGGTCCCTGGAGCACCTGTTTTTTTTTTAAAGATCTATAGCTTCTGTACCTGATAAGCGAATTGGATGAAACTTGGTACATGAGTATGTAGTACGGTTTACAATAGTTCTGCATCCCAACTTCCGGTTTTTCACTTCCGGTAAAAAAATTTTTTTTGTACTTTTTTGAAGTTTTTTCAGTGTCTTTATGCACACTACAGCCTACAATAATGAAGTGATTATGATGAAACTTATGGAATAGGGTTCCAATAAGTGTGAAAAGATAATTATCATGTTTTGGGACACATTAATCAAAGTGGTGGGGGGTCTACCATACAAATGCTGACTTTTCACACTTTGTTTTTTAAGTTTGTTGGGAGCATACAGACTTCGTTCATTAATTTATTTTAATGACACTTTGGAAAAAGATGGAGACTTAAGTAATAAAGAACTGATTAGTTTTTGGATAATATTGGGATAAGTGGTGGGGGTCCTCCCGAACACCTGTTTAATGTGTCACACTTTTTTTAATCTTTGTTGGGAGCACACAGCATTCGTTCGTTATCGAATTTTGATGACACTTTGGAAAAAGATGCAAACATGTATGGCAAAGAACTGATTAGTTTTTGAGCGATAGTGAACAAAGTGGTAGGGGGTCCCTGGAGCACCTGTTTTTTTTTTAAAGATCTATAGCTTCTGTACCTGATAAGCGAATTGGATGAAACTTGGTACATGAGTATGTAGTACGGTTTACAATAGTTCTGCATCCCAACTTCCGGTTTTTCACTTCCATTAAAAAAAAAATTTTTGTACTTTTTTGAAGTTTTTTCAGAGTCTTTATGCACACTACAGCCCACAATAATGAAGTGATTATGATGAAACTTATGGAATAAGGTTCCAATTAGTGTGAAAAGATAATTATCATGTTTTGGGACACATTGATCAAAGTGGTGGGGGGTCTACCATACAAATGCTGACTTTTCACACTTTGTTTTTTAAGTTTGTTGGGAGCATACAGACTTCATTCATTAATTTATTTTAATGAAACTTTGGAAAAAGATGGAGACTTAAGTAACAAAGAGCTGATTAGTTTTTGGATAATATTGGAATAAGTGGTGGGGGTCCTCCCGAACACCTGTTTAATGTGTCACACTTTTTTCAATGTTTGTTGGGAGCACACAGCATTCGTTCGTTATCGAATTTTGATGACACTTTGGAAAAAGATGCAAGCATGTATGGCAAAGAACTGATTAGTTTTTGAGCGATAGTGAACAAAGTGGTGGGGGGTCCCTGGAGCACCTGTTTTTTTGAAAGCTCTTTAACTTCTGTACCTGATAAGCGAATTGGATGAAACTTGGTACATGAGTATGTAGTACGGTTTACAATAGTTCTGCATCCCAACTTCCGGTTTTTTACTTCCGGTAAAAAAATTTTTTTTGTACTTTTTTGAAGTTTTTTCAGTGTCTTTATGCACACTACAGCCTACAATAATGAAGTGATTATGATGAAACTTATGGAATAGGGTTCCAATTAGTGTAAGAAGATAATTATAATCTTTTAGGACACATTGATCAAACTGGCGGGGGTCTACCATACAACTGCTGACTTTTCACACTTTGTTTTTAAAGTTTGTTGGGAGCATACAGACTTCATTCATTAATCAATTCTAATGACACTTTGGAAAAAGATGGAAACTTAAATGACAAGGAACTGATTAGTTTTTGGACAATATTGGGATAAGTGGTACGGGGTCTCCCGAACACCTGTTTACTGTGTCATCATTTTTTCAATGTTTTTGGGAGCACACAGCATTCGTTCGTGAACCAATTTTGATGACACTTTGGAAAAAAACGCAAACATGTATGGCAAAGAACTGATTAGTTTTTGAGCGATAGTGAACAAAGTGGTGGGAGGTGTCCCATACACCTGTTTTTTTTAAAGCTCAATAACATCTGTACCTGATAATCGAATGGGATGAAACTTTGTTCATAAGCATTTAGTATGATTTACAAAAATTCTGCATCCCAACTTCCGGTTTTTTACTACTGGTAAAAAATTTTTTTTTTAATTGTTGGCAGTTTTTTCAGTATCTTTATGCACACTACAGCCTACAATAATGAAGTGATTATGATAAAACTCATGGAAAGGTTTCAATTAGTGTAAGAAGATAATTATCATCTTTTGGGACACATTGATCAAAGTGGCGGGGGATCTACCATACAACTGCTGACTTATCACACTTTGTTTTTAAAGTTTGTTGGGAGCATACAGACTTCATTCATTAATGAATTCTAATGACACTTTGGAAAAAGATAAAGACTTTATTGACAAAGAATTGACTAGTTTTTGGACAATATTGGGATAAGTGGTGGGGTCCTCCCGAACACCTGTTTATTGTTTCAATGTTTGTTGGAAGCATACAACATTCGTTCGTTAAGTAATTTTGATTACACTTTGCAAAAAGATGGAAATATGTATGGCAAGGAACTGATTAGTTTTTTTAGCGATAGTGAACAAAGTGGTAGGGGGTCCCCCAAGCACCTGTTATTTTGGAAGCTCAATAACTTCTGTACCTGATAATCGAGTTGGATGAAATTTGGTACATACACATTTAGTACGGTTTACAACAGTTCTGCATCCTCACTTCCGCTTTGTCACTTCCGATAAAATTTTTTTACTTTTTCTCGTACAACAGAATTTATGTTTTTTGGGATACTACTGCCTGCTTTAATATTTTTATTATTAGAACTACGAAGTCCATAATATTGGTTAGCTTTTAATTAAAGTATTTTATGGATATTAGCTCAATATATATCCAGAACACTATGTTTCCAGAGCTGTGGTGAAGTCAGCCTATGCATCAGCGTCGCAATATTTTTTAAAAGTTTTTACAAAGAATTTTATGTTTAATATTCATCGCACCCCAAAACTTAAAACAATGTTAATCTACAATATCCTTTATCTTTTGTACAAAATATTTTTATTTCAAAATTTTTAAAAATTTTTATTATGATTTAGATTGAACAATCTTTTTTAAATATTTTGCTTGCGGCGAGTAAAAAATATAGTATATGATGCACGGACGTAAGTCATTTTAAACTTAATGTGGGTGCAAATCTCGGTTGGCGCTTCGACTCGCAAACTCCACATACGTCCAAAAACCTTAGCTTTCTGTCCTTTCATCTTAATGTACTATAATTAGATTCTACTGGCATATTAATAAAACTTTTGAATTTAGTTTCCCTAGTTTCAGAAGCACGCTTCGCCACTGATTTTTTCCCAAAAGTTTGGATAAAAAAATAAATAAAAATCTTTCTTTTGACACACTTGACAACTTTTTTTTGACAAACTAATGATGGCATAATTTTCAATAATAATAATAAAATTTCATTTTAAACAAATAATTAATTTTATTTTTTTCCAAAAAATTGGGTAAAAAAATAAATAAGAATTATATGGGATTTTTTGCATTAAATTTCTAGACAATACTTTGTGTGAATTCATAGAATGGGGAACATTTCTATTCTAATTAACATCCTAAGTCACGATTGTATAGTCATTATTGATTGTTTCCAATCAATGTGAAATCAATGGCTGACACTTGGTCAATTTGTAGTTCTACATGTATTAACATTAGACTACATTAAGGGAATTTAAATTTCATTTTGGATTTTTGAGATCAATTAAACTCAAGTAAGTAAAGAAGTAATTGGAATATTTTCAATTCAAAGGTATGGTTTGAAGTTTCTCAGAAAAAAACTACAATTCACATTTTTTACGTGTTTCGGATCGGATAAATAAGAATCTTTTGACACACTTGACAACATTTTTTTGACAAACTTATAATGCAATAATCTAGTTTTTGGTCTCACATACCAATCCCGACCATCAGGCTTTCTCCAAATTTAATGTTCCTACTCGTAATCACTTAAGATGAACGTTTTTTAAGCCAAAAATATGAAAATTTGCTATTTTCGACACACATAATGATTTTTTTGACACACTTCCGGTACAGTTATCGAACACAGCGTCCTTTCGGACCTGTTCCTTGAGTATACCTATTTTCAGAAAAAATTTTGAAATCCATCCAGCGGTTTTCCCTGCAGCGTAGGTAATGACGGCGGCCGGCCGGCAGACAGACATACATTTTTTTTTGCTTTTTTAGAATCAGTAGGTCCTAAAACGTCGAGAAATGCCAAAAAAAAGTGGGGGTAAGAATTTCACTTTTGGCTCATGAATGTAATACTAAGTAATAAGTAAAATTTGTAATTTGATTGGTTTTCAAATTACAATCAAAGAAAATTCAATTTACTTACACACCAAGGTTAATGAAACTTAATATCAACACATTAATTAGTTTAACATAATTCATGAGTCGTCAATTAGTCCATTTACCTTCGTTTCGTGTAATAAATTCGCAATGTGCAAGAAATGTGTAATATATTTGCAAACAATTTTTTTCTCTCTCTCTGGCGTTTACATCCCATGGAGGGATTTTGCCGTCTGTGCAATCAGCTTCCAATCATCTCGTTCCATGACCAGTTGACCCCAGTTTCGACATCCTATATCACGAAGGTCTTGGATGATGTCATCACGCCAGCGTTGCCTAGGTCTTCCTCTTCGACGAACACCAGCTGGTTCTTGTTGAGACGCTTTTTTAATCATTCTATCTAATGGTGCCCTTTCTACATGACCAAACCATCTAATCCGGTTAGATTTAATGAATCCGATTACATCGCAGCCTCTAAAAAGCTGTCTGATTTCATGATTCATTCAAATTCTATACTGATTTTCAGCAACTTTACATGGACCATAAATTGTTCTTGTGACTTTTCTCTCGAATGTTGATAGAATTCTACAATCGGAGGAAGTCAGTGTCCAGCTTTCGCTTCCAAAGGTAAGCGCAGGTCGGATTAATGCTTTGTAAAGTGTGAGTTTGCACGACTGCGAAAGATGTTTTGATCGCAAAAGTTTTGAGTATGCGTAAAAAACTCTCTATGCGGCTGAGACACGGGCTTTAATATCTGCCTGCATGTCATTTGACGATGTTATTTCACACCCGAGGTATTTGAAGTTTTCTACACGTTCTACTTCATAGTCGCCAGTATTCAGATTGCCGGGAGGTATATTCCTGGATGTTGTTAAAAGTTTAGTCTTGCCGGTGTTAATGCGAAATCCAAGTCGTTTAGCATTTCTTTCAAGCTGAGAGAGAATATCCTTAATATCGCTTAATATCGCTCTACGTCCGAGAAGCGCAAAATCATCTGCATAGCCAAGAATTTGACTAGATTTGTTAAATATACAATTTTGTGTCTCAATGCGACTTTTTCTTATCGCGACTTTTTCTTATTAAATTAAATATTACGGGTGCGAGTGCATCACCTTGTCGAACACCTGATGTTATATCATAAGAGTCAGAAACTGACCCTTCGATTACTATTCTACAGTTTGATCCCGATGTTGTGAGTTTGCACAGAGAAACAAGTTTCGCTGGAATACCAAGGCATATGAGTGCAGACCAGAGGTTGTGGCGGATGATGCTATCATATGCTTGCTTGAAATCAACGTAGAGCTGGTGAATGCTGTACAACTCCCAACATTTTTCCAGAATTATCCTTAAGGTAAAACATTGATCTGTGGTTGAACGGTTAGGATGAAAACCACACTGATAGTCGCCGATGATAGATTCGGCGAACGGGATGAGCCGAGCGATTACGACATTAGCTAGTATTTTATATGCAGTGTTCAACAGTGCGATTCCACGATGATTCGCACACTTTAGGCGGTCACCTTTTTTATGTAGCGGAACAATGAGAGTTGTTTTCCATTCAGGAGGTAGTTCTTCTTGGTCCCAGATTGCAAGAATCAGATCATATATTCGTGAGACCAGAGCTGCTCCTCCATTTTTAAATAGTTCTGCAGGGATTCCATCGATACCTGGTGATTTGCAACTTTTTAAATTTTTTGATGGCAGCTTCCACTTCTTATATTGTTGGGTAAGGGACAAAAATCTCCTCACTTGACGGAGCAATTGCTCTAATAGGATGAACTTCATTCGTCCTATTCAGCAGGTCTTGAAAGTCGGATCGCCATACTTCCAGCACATCACGTTCACTTGTTGCAAGCTCGTTGTTTCTATTTTTGATGGCTGTAGATCTTGGGTGGAAATCTTTTGTCAGATTCCGTGCATTGGCAAAACGCTCTTTTGAATTTCCATTAGCCGCATGTTGGTTGATGTTTTCGATACAGCTCTTCATATGTTCGCGTTTCTTTTTCCGTAGGAGTTTTGCTGAGGCCTTTCTGGCGCATAGATAATCAGCTTGGGAGCTTCGGGTGTTTCTTGTTAACCATTTTTCTCGCAGTTTTTGTTTGTGCTCAATGCTTTCGCGGCACTCGTCATCAAACCATTCGTTACGTGATTTCGGTGGTCGTTTTCCGATTGTAGTTTGTACTGCGGATATGATGGTTGATTGAAACTTGAAACTTTATAAATAACGTTTGTTTCAAAATCAATAGGGAAACGATCTTTTAATTTTTTAAATAATAAAAATTTTAAATTACGATGACTTCTGCCAACCACTTAAACATTGTACTTAACCATCATGCGCTTCGTTTGATGATATAATTTGCTAATGTAAGGGATTGATACAAACGTTGGGTAAATAAAAATAATAATAATTGGCTATAAACAATAAAAAATTTTTAATACAATTTTTTGTTTGATTAGCTTAAAACGCGTATATCTAAATATACCATAAGATTAAATGTCAAGGTATTAAACATCGAAATATATTGTGTCCAGTTTAGAGATTTGTAAGTCGGGCTATTATGTCAGGCCTGCAATTGTACTCCTTTGTGAACTAATCGAATGAACTTGTGTAAGAACTTACAATATTTTATTTCAATATTTAACATTTTAGCTAGGAAAATTAAAAATCACAACATTTTGAAAAAACCTCGACGAATTTCTCGACGTTTTAGGACCTACTGATACTAAAAAAGCAAAAAAATGTATGTCTGTCTGCCGGCCGGCTGTCATAACCGACGAAATCTAGAAAACTGCTGAACGGATTTCAAAATTTTTTTTTGCTCAAAATGTGTTCAAACGATGTGTTCGATAATTGTACCGGAAGTGTGTCGAAAAAATCGTCAAGTGTGTCAAAACAAGGGAATTTGCATATTTTTTGCTTGAAAAACGTTCGTTTTAAGTGATTACGAATAGAAACATTAATTTTGAAGAAATCTTGATGGTCGGGGTTGGTATGTGAGACCAAAAACTAGATTATTGCATTATAAGTTTGTCAAAAAAATGTTGTAAAAGTGTGTCAAAAGAAAGATTTTACTTTGGTTTATTTATTTTTTACCCAATTTTTTGGAAAAAATAAAATTAATTATTTGTATGACATGAAATTTTATTATTATTATAGAAAATTATGGCACTATAAGTTTGTCAAAAAAAATGTGTCAAGTGTGTCAAAAGAATGATTTTCATTTATTTGTTTAGAAAATAATAAAATTAGTTATTTGTAGGAAATGAAAATGATATTATTATTATTGAGAATTTTATTGCATTATAAGTTTGTCAAAAAAATATTGTCAAGTATATCAAAAAAATGATTTCATTTATTTTTTAACCAATTTTTTGGAAAAAAAATTTAGCTGTTGTATGAGTGTATGACGTAAATGTGATATGGAAATTTTTGAAATTGTTATAGTTTTTAAAATATTTTTGGAATTTTGAAAAAAGTTTATATTTTTGATTTTGTAATAATTTTTGCAATATTTTTGGAATTTCGGAAAAAGTTTTAATTTTGTTATAATTTTTGCAATATTTTTAGAATTTTGAAAATAAATAGAATTTTTGAATTTGTGAATTTTATATATATACATATTTTTAGAATTTTGAAAAAAGTTTCAATTTTTGATTTTGTTCTAATTTTTGGAATGTTTTTAGAATTTTGAAAAATTTTAAATTTTTTATTTTATTATAATTTTTGGAATTTTGAAAAAAGTTTCAATTTTTGATTTTGTTATAATTTTTGCAATATTTTCAGAATTTTTGAAAAAAGTTTGTAATAATTTTTGGAATATTTTTAGAATTTTGAAAAAAGTTTGATTTTATTTAATTTTTACAATATTTTTGGAATTTTGAAAGAAACATGAATTTGTGATTTTGTAATATTTTCTCGAAACGCTAAATGGAAAGGTTTTTGAGTATTTTGCTGAATGTATCATCTTTTCACTAAATTATGTTAATTTATGATCTGTTATGATTTTCCGGCAACGTTTGATGTTTTGTGTTAGTTTTGTAATCAATTTCTAAACAGAGATAAAATACTTGAACTTTAACAAAGAGTTATGTTTGATATACATCGCTGCCCAAAACTAAAAACAATGTACTCATAAAAATTTTTTGCCGAAAACTATATCAAAATCCTTAACCAAAACCGAAGTCTTGATATCTCAGAACTTGAGATTTCAGCCTCTTCATATTTTCGAAATTGAATATTGAAACTCACTCAAATGACAGAGTGACAAAATAATTAACAACGTGGTTTATAAAATCTATGATGTATGTTTGAAGTATCTTAAGATTGTCTTGTTCTAAAAAGCTGTTTTCTTACAATTCGCATACTTTATTAAATTTGTTCGAATTGATGTTACCCAAATTCTCTTAAATCCACAAGCAAACAGTTTAGTTTATAGGCTGGAATTGATAAAAAGCAATCGCGGCATGGAAACTTAATAATAACAATTACATATTGTTAAATATGTATTAATAAATTTTAATAAAAGATCTTTAGTTTACCAACTTTTCAGTTCTCAACGTTTTAGATCAGTTCTATTTACACTTTTTCTTGCCTATGTCTCCTAAGCGAATTTTTTTGGTTAGTGCGCCAATTCCCGAACCAACAGCACCAACGCCCAAACCAACAACATTAATGCCAACGCCAATACCAGTACCAATTCCAGAACCGATTGCACCGCCAATTGCCGCAGCACCTTTTTTTGGAGTTTTGTTATTTTCCTTAGATGAGTTAAAAAAGATTATTTTTAATGAAAATTATAATTATATAAGAATGTTTGCAATTAAAGAATTCAAATCGTACGTATACATACATATATGAAAAAAACTATCTCGGCTCTAATTTTTTTTTCGTATAGAACTTTTTTTCGGTCATAAAAAAGAGAAAATTAATTCAAAGAATCGGTGTGATACATTTTCACTCTGATGGATCACGAATAAAAAGAACTCAGAACTGAACCAAGTCACATGTTTACAATTATGAAAAATTATTTGTGTTCCATATAATTACCTGATTGGTCAATATTTTGAGCTACTATAAAAAATTTTTGTTTGAAAAGGTTGTCATTTTCCATCAGAGCTAGCCGACATTGACCATGTACCACCAAATATTATACTGTATTTGTATAAAATCGGTCTACCAAGCTAGCGAATTATAAAGAAAGAAACAAAGCATTTTTATTTTCTTGTCATTATGTTAGATTATGTTTTAGTCAAATATTTTCTCTCTAGAATCACTCTACCGATATACACACACCCACGTCACTCAGCATAATATGTTTTTGGAAGTTTTTCAATGTGGGCAATCTAGTTCTGATAACAATTGACAAACGTTTTAAATTTGCATTGCTTTAGCAGCTCGAAATATTGACCGACCAGCAGCTTATTGAACATAAAGATTTTATTTTATAATTGCTAGCATATGGTTTGATTCAGTTTCTATACAATCAGTGCTTCCATATATATATATAGTTTGGATAGTATTTTCTGAATTCTTTATGTTTGAATGATATGTCTGAAGTATACCGATATATTTGAGTTATATCCAGAACTATCTTGATGTCCAGGAGTATCACCAGTATAATGATGGTGTATATTTACATTGCTGTCTGAAAAAAGCATTAAGTTATGACTTGATGTAAATTAATTAATTTTCTTATTTACTTACTTGCTGGTGTACATGATGTTGTGAGTGAAGGTGTATATGGTGGTGGAGGATCTGGTGGATAGTAACCTTGAAAAAATTAATTTTGTAATATAAATATTTAAAAAATTCTTTAACTAATCGTAAAAGACTTATATGTAATCTAGCTCAAGAATCAAAATCCTTTGTTTACATTGATGTTTAAGTTGTTTTGTAAAACGTAAACCACTTACTTTCAAAATGGGATTATTGTTTCGGTTGGCAATAGTTTGAGAACCTTTTTTTCGATCTTACTATACACGACAATAATTGAACTAAGCTTTTTTTGTTAATAATTAATTAGACATGTTTAGCACACTAAATTTGAAATATTCATTATTCAGACTCTTTGAATATCCGAAGATACCATGTCAACTATAAAGGAAGGAGATGAGGAAAATGGAAGGAATGGAAATAACTATACTAATTGTTTTAAACGATGATGGACATTTTCTTTAAATGCGTGAGGGGCAAAATCATCGAGAAATACAGAGGAGGGTATTGAGTTCCACAATTTGGCCACTCTAGTAAAATAGTCGTTCTGGAAGGACACAATTCTACAACGAGGAATTTGGACAACAAATGGATGGGATAACGCGGAAGCTCTTGTTTGTCGATTATACTGCGCACACAATGGAAGAAAAATGAATATGATTAAACTACAAAAATGCAAAAGTCAGTCATTTTTAAATTCGCCATTGTGCAACTTAGCAATAAGTTTCCAAACGCGAATATCTTCGAAAGCATATTTCTAATTTTTTTGATCATTTTGGTGTTGTGAATTGGGCTAGAATGTCAGAAGTGAATAGCTTTTGTTTTCTTTTTGGAATCCATCTAAATTTTACAAATTTTAAGCCTTTCTAACTAAATCCAACTCTAACTACTTAAAACTGATTGGAGTAGATAATTACAAAACACCAAGTAGTTATATGTATTATATGTACAACTTTTTGACAACAATTGTAAATTGTAACATTGAAAAATAAATGAAGAGTTCCTTATTAAATCGGTCAGGACACTATTCCGCGATAAATTCTAAAAACATTTTCAAAAAAACTTGCACTCTTACCCAAGTTTTCAATCACACGTTATATTTTTGGATCACTTTATCTGAAATTGGAGTGAACCATAATCTTTTTCAAAATATTAAATAGTTTGCTGCTTTTTTCCGACTTACAAGAATATATGATTCTTACCTTGCGCGCATGGTGTATGAATCGGAACTATTGGTGGTAAATGATACGCACTAGCATGTGATGCATCTGATTCTTGCCCAATAAATAAAATTGTACAATCTCCACTAATATAGATAAAATTGGCGTTTTGATTTAATGGGATCCGATGGTTAAATGTACAAAAAAATGTTCCATTTATTGTAATTTTATAAAACGTAATTTCAGCTAAAATTGCAATTTCAAAATGTTGGTCTTGTCGAATCGCACAACCACCATATCGCTCTTCGTTACCCCAACATCCGTCCATGAAATGATTTCGTACAACTGTATTTTCATTTGGTCGTACACTAATGTGTAATGCTTTGTTATCAGATGGCTTCAATGCTGCTCCACATTGCAAATCAATTGTAAATCTAAAACAACAAAAGAATTTATCAACGGTATGTTATCAAAACATTTCAATTTTTGTTTAATAAAATGTGTTGTAGAATACGGATTACAATATGTGTCACAAAACACAAAGATGCCTTTTAAGTTCTAGCTCTCACAACACAACACAATATGCGTTTTGATGCATTTTGAGGTATAGCAAAACAAAAAATCATTTAGGTATAGAAAATCGAAAACAAGGGTTTTGAATCCGCCTTATCTAATATAATAGTAGTATGAAATAAAGTATTTAGAAAGTTTTATCATGTGTGCTGTATTCCAAAAACAAATTGATAACAAAAAGAATTTCACTAGTCAACAAGTTAAATAAAAGTGTGTAAAAAATAAAATTAGCCACAAAACAAAAAATATGGTATTAAAAAATTACCGATCAGCATAATGATTCATTCGTCCAACGACTTTAATCATTCGTCCAAGCTGTAATCCACCAGGGATTAGGCCCAAAAAGGGAACAATCTAAATCAATTTAAAATTATAATTAATATTCTAGAAATAAAAGAGTTTATTCAAGACAAAAAATTTACGTACCGGTCCTGTGATTGGGATTGTTGCCATTCTAATTGTTTGTTGCTAAAATCAATTTTTATGTAATTACACAGTTTAATAATTTAATATAAAGTTAAACTTAATATTGTTGTCTTTTATATAACTGAATTAAAAAATGGCAAAAAAAAATGTCAAAAAATAACCTCTTAACGTAATTTAAAGTTTCATATTTTTTTATTTGAATTCTTGTATGAAAAATTATATTAATAAAGGATAAAATATTAAATATAAATTATTTATGTAATTATTATAAAATTTATAATAATTATCTGTATTTTATTTTAGTTTGAATCGAAATTATAAAACAAAATATATATTGACATATATTGATATCGATTTTAAATAAATTGGCGATTGAAAATTTCATATTTGCAATATCAAACTTTGACGTCTTATCAAACGCAATATCAAACTTTGACGTTTTAGGAAAATTTTGCAAATTTTATATAAACTTTAAGGAAAAACAATCATTCTTTTCTCACAAATTTATTGCAAAATAAATAATAATTAATATATGGTATAGTTTTATATTTCAAATTTTCAATTTTTGTTTTCGGAGTGCGGTAAAATCTATAACAATTTATTTTATGTTTTACAGGCGAAATTCCTTTGTTGATTTTAGAATTTAAAAAAACGCTGTTTTATATATTCAAAATAACTTTTAAAATTTATTAAACAATTGTTTTTTCTTATTAATTTTCTCTTACATGTTTCGATTATATCATTCTCAGAGAGATATTTTGCAACTAAACTTATAATTGTAATTTACTTAAAAAGAAAACAAAATTAAATTAAACTAATTAGAGTTATTATGGGATACCCATGATTGTTAAAAAAGAATAACTATTAAATATTTAATTGATTTATTTAACTAAAACGATCTTAAACAAAAAGACAAATTGGGGAGAACAAAAAAAAAAATCTTTTTTCATTTCAATTAAAAGCTAAGCCCTACATGGATAGGTAATTAAAATTTATACATTAGATCATAGCGACAAATTCGAGATGTTGTTTGAAAACTATGGATTTCATACCTATATAAGGCGTTAAAGAATGAGACAGATGAAGAATGAGACAGAATTTTTACCAAGGTTAGTTAAATAAAAGAACTTTTGTAGCGTTGTAAGTGCTAATTACTTCGTTTATCAGCAGTAAAGCTTTAATTGATGCAGATCCTGTCAGTTTTATCTTATTTAGCATGAAGTAAAAAATGTTTCCGTTCTAAGTTTGGGCACTCTATCCCATGAAACTTCGTTTGAATTTAATTGTCGATCGTTTTTTCTTGTTTATTGTACATCATATAGTCTGGTGATCACTATTAGGGTATGACTCACTGACTTCCCATTTTGTTCTTTTTTCCGGCCAGTACATCGCTTACAAATGTAAGATCGATAACACTGTTGGCACTGCCTCTGCAAAAAATGGGGTGTTCTCGATACCCATATTTGTAGGTAATTTTAACTTCTATACTTGTCGCCACAAAGGAGAGTACTTCATGCAAACATTTATTTTGTCGATCTGTGAGTTCGAATGGGTAATTGCACTTGTAGCAATAACGTAGCTATTCCGGATGAAACTAGAGGTAAATCTATGTCATTTCGGAATCAAATTGCTGCCATGAAGAAGCCCCTACTATGTTATTGCAAATTTGCTGATTATCTGTGATGATCACCCTCAAAGGTCATCCGCGTTGTAATTTTGTTCACGGCGCAATTTAACGTTAAACGAAGCAGCAGCAGCAGCAGTAGATCCATGGTATTTTCAAACAGCTGAGAATTTACAACGCAACAAATCATTATCACCGCTGCAATTTTTGCTGCGAAATGCACGTCTATATTTAAATTTTGCTTGTGTAATTCAAGGAAAACATTTTCAGCCATTAGCGATTTATATTATATTTTCCTATGAACGCAGAATGAAACAAGACACGAATTAGATTTTGATATAACGTGTTGCACGAATAATTAATGCATCCATCCCAGTGTCGGCCGTGGCATGTGTGACGCGCGAAAAGTTACATGTGTAACGCCGTTGATAATTCCCAATTACTGGAAAAGCGTTGAAACGGATTCACTTTCCAACTACATTCGATGAAAGGAGCATTCATCTTGATAAAGATGCATTGCGTACAGTCTAAATAATGTAAGTTTCAATGGAAATGCTTGGTTATCTGTCAATTAATTGGTTATCAAAAATTATAACAAAATCAAAAATTTAAACATTTCCAATATTCTTAAAGTATTGCAAAAATTATTACAAAATCAAAATTTGAAACTTTTTTCAAAATTCCAATAATATTCCAAAAACTACAATAAAATCAACTTTTTAATAATTCCAAAAGTATTGCAAAAATGATTACATGGTCAGAAATTCAAACTTATTTTCTTACTGTTCCTGTTATTTAGAAGTGGAATCTGGCATCACACAAAAAATTACTAAAGAGACATCTGCCTAATAATTATAATTTTTGTTTAAAACGACATTTAATTTGCAACAATTTGATATTTTCCAACTGTTCCTAAAAGTTGGGAGGAGTTGAAACTGTATGGAACCACATATTCCATGTCCAAAGTCATGTTCAATTACATTTCATGTCATACAAATAATTAATTTTATGTTTTTTAAAAAAATTGGAAAAAAAAAATTAAAACCATTCTTTTAACACACTTAACGGTATTTCTTGACACACTTTTAATACTATAATCAAGCTCCTGGTCTCACATACCAATGCCGATCACAACATTTCTCCACATTCAATGTTATTACTGTTACTTAACGATTTTTTGACACACTTCATACAAATTCAATTTTCAATTACATTTCATATCATCGAAATTTGCTTTTATGTTTTATATCTTTCTAGTCAAATATGTTTTCCATAATATATTTCTCGTCTTTGCATTTGCGCCATTGAAATGCATTTCTACTTCCATCCCATGTGTAATACCTAAACATTTTCGAATACAGCAGAGTTTTCAGAAACGCATAATTTTACATAACAGTGAAGAAAGCAGTCACCGTTGTAGTCAGTCTGTTCAGGATTTGTTGCATTTTTGCAGCGATGCAAAAAGTGTGTAGTCCGTTTTCTAGATGTAAGTAGTACTAAAATAACAACAGTTGAACTTCATTCATGTAATGGGGTAGGGTATAAAAGAATTTTTCGTGGCCTTTTTGCAAAATTTGAAATGGTCGACCAGTATGGTGGCTGCAAGTCAACAAAATCTGCATAAAAGAATAGTTTGCTCGGAGCATTCAACAGATTTTTTTAATATAATTACTATTTTCTGCAGATGTATCTTTGCTTGCTGAACACGTATATAACCTTACTTTTTGAGTCAATCAGATGAAAAATATTGAAAATTTCCAAAAAAGTCTAAGCGTTTTGTAGGTTGCTCCAATTTTCAGACAAAGGGGGCGATCAAATCTGTCTGCCATCTGCCGTTAAATATTTGGTGAATTATAAATCATTCGAAAATGCCGGATGTGGAGACATGCCGTCAAATACAATATTATGTAATTAGATTTAAATGAAGTTGGGATCTAATATTTCATCTTTTCAAATTTGTAATTTTAAGACATTTCAAATTTTTAGTTTTTCATATTCTATATTTTGATAATTTACGTATTTTCTAATTTTCCTAAAACTAATTTATTGCATTATAATTTTGTGGAAAAAATGTTGTCAAGTGTGTTGAAAGAATGATTTTCACTTTTTTACTCAATATTTTGGAAAAAAAATTAAATTAATTATTTGTATGACATGAAATGTAATCGAACATGAAATTAGATATGGAAATTTTTGATTTTGTTATAATTTTTGGAATATTTTTGGAATTTTGAAAAAAAAAAGTTTCAATTTTTGATTTTGTAAGAATTTTCGGAATATTTTTAGAGTTTTCAAAAAGTTTAAATTTGTGATTTTATTATGACTTTTGGAATATTTTTGGAATTTTGAAAAAAGTTTGTATTTTTGATTTTGTTATAATTTTTGCGATATTTTAAGTATTTTTGGAAAAGTTTTTTGGATTTCGAATTTTTTAAATATTTTTGCAATATTTGAAAGAGTTTCATTTTTTGATTTTGTTATAATTTTTGCAATATTTTAAGAATATTGGAAAAAGTTTTAATTTTGGATTTTGTGATAATTTTTGGAATATTTTTAGAATTTTGAAAAAAAGTTTAAATTTTTATTATAATTTTGAAAATATTTTTGGAATTTCGAAAAAAATATGAAATTTTGATTTTGTAATATTTTCTCGAAAATCTAAATGGAGAGGCTTTTGAGTAGTTTGGTAATTGTATCACTTTTTTCACTAAATTATGTTTATTTATGGTATGTTATAATTTTCTGGCAACGTATTGTTGGTGCGTGTTAGTTTTGTAATAAATATGAGATAAAAAAATACTTGTATGTACTTTAACAAAGAGTTTTATGTTTGATATACATCGCTGCCCAAAACTACCCCACTAGCATTTTGTTCATGCCTGCCCTATTACAATCCGGGCCGAATCAGAGTGTAGCCAGGTAAGTCTTAATTACAATATTTAAAGCTTTTTAATTTTAATGTATTATGGTTGTTGCGTTTAATTAGGGAAAAGGTCGCACTTTAAATTTATTTTAGATTTCATTCAAACTGAAATCCCGATATTTATGCATAATTTTCACATCACAATAATTCTATTTATTTTTAAAATCGATATTTTTTTGGAAATTACACAATTTTTGGTTTTGAGTTTTTATTTAAATTAAAATGAAGAGAGAGAAAAAATTTAATGAATTGATGGACATGAGTTGGGTGGGGTGCTGCTTTTTTAAGTTTTTCTACCAATATTGATATATACTTTCGACTTTTGGTTAAATTCAAATATATAAATATTAAATTGTAATCATTAAAGCTTGATTGTGTTTTTATTTATTTTAATTTTAAATTTTATCAAAAGTATTGGATTTAATTAATTTAAATTTTAATTAATACAGTGTAAATTATCTAAAATTCTATTATTTTAATATTTGAGATATAAGCAATCTGATGGTTAAACATCTGGCTTTGTCCTCGGAGGACTAAGGTTTGATTCTGAGCCAGGTCAAAGAGTTTTATGTAAAATAATTATATACAATTTTTCGACGGTTTTCTAATAAACTATAACTCAGCCAATACGGTTGATAAACTGAAAATTTATTTAATAAAAAAGTAATAGTTTTTCAATAGATGTCAAGTAAAACCGACCATAATGTTTAAAATTACGTTTTTAGCACAGGTAAAATACACTTGTTATTCTATGTTCCTGCAGTACGAATAAAGGGTCCAAACATTTAATATTGTTACGGTTTTAACAAAATCTTAACAAACTATAACATAAAATTCTATTTAATTCAACATAAGTGAAGACAAACTGTATCAAATTACAAAACAAAATTCGTAATGATCATCATCATAATCAATGATTATAAAACACATAGAATTGTTGTTATTCTTCGTAAAAAAAAGTTTCAAAAATATTTTTTTTGTTGGATTCGTTTTAATCATTTTTTATACAGTTGAATGACATATTAAAAGTATTCGTATTTAGTTTTATGGAACATTCGCGATAAACTAAGTTTAGAATAAGATAGATTTGTCTAGATTGTACGGAATTTACTATTTAAGCAGGCATTTTAGGCAGAACGAATTAATTGTAAACAAAACATTGTAATGAGTATATAAAACCGTGTAAATAGAAGTTATTTTTAAATTAGTTTTTGTAAATAAAGTTTTAAGTGTTATTGAGTCGAAATATTTATTTTTTTACAAAGAACAACAACAATTCTATGTGTTTTATAATCATTGATGATGATGATCATTACGAATTTTATTTCGTAATTTGGTACAGCTTTTCTTCACTATAGCTGAAGCTGTGAACTAGAAATTTCTACAATCAGCCGTTGGTAGTGTCTGACGCTGCTGAAAGAATATTCTAGTTAGGGATATTGTTTGCTGTATGGTTTTCCTGTTGTTGTGGAACAATTAAAGAATACTTAATAAAACCTGGTGTGGAACTTGAGAGTAAGGCCAATTCGAAGTAAGGTTGAAAGAACGTAACAATATAAAGAAAAAATTATGGTTAGAGGTTTTAATAATTTAAAAAAGTAAAATGAAACCATTATGTCGAGATTTTGGAGTTCATCCCAATTTAAGACTTACCATAGTTATTTTTTTTATTTAAAATAAATGTGCTGTGTAGTAGGAGTTACAAAACGTGTCACAACAACATATAAAAACATTTTAAGACCTGGTTCCACAACAACATGCGTTCTGAGGTGTTAATGGAACCAAATCCTTTTTTTCTGTTTATTTGTATTTTTGTTTAAAGAATTGATAACTAAACAAGCCTATCACATAGGCTTTTGACATAGGCCAATATTCATGATAGGATAGAGAAAATAAAAATAAAATTAGAGGGAAAAAGCAAAATTGTTTCAAAAATTTTCAAAAACAAAACTTAAATAGGGTTGCCAATAATCCAGCAAGTGATGTATTCCTTGATCATTTGGTGCACTATCTTGCTCAATAATTAAAACCCACACATAGAGTTATATGAATGCTCGTTTCTTCGAGCAAGCAATAACATCCAATCATCAAGAAATATTCCATAGCTAAGATTGAGGGTGCCGCCGTAGACTAAATAGTGTTCATCCGCCAGGATGTTAAATGATTTTTCCATTCCTACCAAAATACATTTGTTTTCATCTTTGGAAGCCAACCATTTGATTTGATATCTGATGGCCAATACGGTTTTCGAAACAAAAGATCAACAACTGATCTATTGGGCATTGTTGGAACAGCATACTGGAAAAAGGTGGTAAAACATACGTTATCGCATTAGACATTTCAAAATCATTAAGTCTGGCTTGTCAACTTAATCAACAAGCTCGTTGCGTACAGCTGTTATATCGCAGTCTGAAGTTGATTCAAAATTGTATGACCGACCGATGCATTTCGGTTTCTATAGACGGCTTTTCGTTTGAGTCTAAATTATTTAACGCCGGTGTATAGCCAAGGATCAGTTTTGTTCCTATACTCTATTTTTAAATCTAATCTCTGAATAAGATAACAAAAAATTTTATGAATTTGAACTCCATCAGCTGTTGATTGTTTACAGATATAAGACAGAGTTCCTAAACGATATTTAAATTCGTATATGTGACCAACAAATATGCGAATGTTCGTTTATTGGGCATTACAATCTCAAATAATTTTACACTCGTATAGTCGTTTAGAAAATTTGGCCCCCTCAGTAGATATACAAAATACGTCACTCCGTATCAATTCAGTTTACACCACATACATAAGTCGTATGTATATTCGTCATTGTATGAAGTATTGATGTCAATTTTGGAGCGCTGGATATATTTCAATCCTGGTACTGTTTAAAAGCGTGCTATACGAGTTGTGAGTGATCGAAATTTAACACCAAATCTTGATTCCCTTTAACATTTTATTGCCTGAGATAAAGGGAGATATGTACTGTCTTTTAATTACTATACCTGACCGATTGGGAAGTAAAAATGATAAGGATAATTATTTTTGTTAAATTTTATTAAAATTTGATTTAATCTTAGAAAACATTGTTAGTGATTAAATCTCAATTTACACTAATTTGATCAGAATTATTGTGTGTTAAGATTGGAATACAAATTACTTCGGTCTGAAAGACCTAAGTATTACATTCATGAGCTCAAAGTGAAATTCTTACCCGAACTTTTTTTGACATTTCTCGACGTTTTACGACCTCCTGATTCTAAAAAAGCAAATAAATGTATGTCTGTCTGCCGGCCGGACGTCATTACCTACGCTGCAGGGAAAACCGCTGGAGGGGTTTCAAAAATTTTTTTTCTAAAAACAGGTATACTCAAGGGACAGGTCCGAAAGGACGCTGTGTTCGATAACTGTACCGGAAGTGTGTCAAAAAAATCATTATGTGTGTCAAAAATAGCAAATTTTCATATTTTTGGATTATAAAACGTTCATTTTAAGTGATTACGAGTAGGAACATTAAATTTGCAGAAATCTTGATGGTCGGGATTGGTATGTGAGATCAAAAACTAGATTATTGCATTATAGGTTTGTCAAAAAAAAGTTGTCAAGTGTGTCAAAAGAAAGATTTTTATTTATTTTTTTACCTAATTTTTTGGAAAAAAATAAAATTAGTTGTTTGTTTGAAATGAAGTTTTATTATTATTATTGAGAATTATGGCATTATAAGTTTGTCAAAAAATTGTTGTCAAGTGTGTCAAAAGAAATTTATTTATTTTTTTACCTAATTTTTTGGAAGAAAAATAAAATTAATTGTTTGTTTGAAATGAAGTTTTATTATTATTATTAAGAATTATGGCATTATAAGTTTGTCAAAAAAATGTTGTCAAGTGTGTCAAAAGAAAGATTTTTATTTATTTTTTTACCCAATTTTTTGGAAAAAAATAAAATTGTTTCTTTGAAATGAAATTTTATTATTATTATCGAGAATTATGGCATTATAAGTTTGACAAAAAAATGTTGTCAAGTGTGTCAAAAGATTTTTATTCAGTTTTTTACCGATTTTTTTGGAAAAAACTCAATTGCTTCTTTGAAATGAAATTTTATTATTATTATTGAGAATTATGGCATTATAAGTTTGTCAAAAAATGTTGTCAAGTGTGTCAAAAGAAAGGTTTTTATTTATTTTTTACCCAATTTTTTCAGAAAAAAATAAAATTAATAGTTTGTATGACATGATATTTTATTATTATTATAGAGAATTATGGCATGATAAGTTTGTCAAAAAATAATGTCAAGTGTGTCAAAAAACGATTTTATTTATTTTTAGCCAATTTTTTGGAAAAAAAATGTAGCTGTTTTTATGACATAAATGTAATTACTTCGGTCTGAATTTATAAATGAAATTGGACATGGAAATTTTTGAATTTGTTATAGTTTTTGAAATATTTTTGGAATTTTGAAAAAGTTTGTATTTTTGATTTTGTAATAATTTTTGCAATATTTTTAGAATTAGGGCCAAAGTTTTAATTGTTGATTTTGTAAGAATTTTTGGAATATTTTTAGAATTTTGAAAAATTTTTAATTTTTGATTTTGTAATAATTTTTGCAATAATTTTAGAATTTTGGAAAAAGTTTGAATTTTTAAGAATTTTTTAAATGTTATTGGAATTTAGAAAAAATTTAAATATTTGATTTTATTCTAATTTTTGGAATATTTTTGGAATTTTTAAAAAGTTTGATTTTATTTAATTTAACAATATTTTTGGAATTTTGATTATAATTTTCCGGCAACGTATTGATGTTTCGTGTTAGTGCTGTAATAAGCTTTTAAACAGATATAAAAAATACTAGTTCTTTAACAAAGAGTTATGTTTGATATACATCGCTGTCCAAAACTAAAAACCATGTCCTCATAAAAGTTTTTTGCCGAAAACTATATCAAAATCCTTAACCCAGACCGAAGTCTTGATATCTCAGAGCTGTGAGATTTCAGCCCCTCCATATTTTTATATTTATGTTTAAAACTGATTTTTGTTCTTTTATTTAACTAACCTTGGTAAAAAATTTCATATCTGTCTCATTCTTTAACGCCTTATATAGGTATGAAATCCAGAGTTTTCAAACAACATCTCGAATTTGTCGCTATGATCTTATGTATAAATTTTAATTACATATCCATGTATTTTATTAAGCTTTTAAATCACATAAAGCCAGGCCAACAATTTTGTACAGCTATGGAAACAAAAAAATAACAAAAAACAAATAAATATCCAGGATGTAATTATATACATTTTTATATTTATTTTTCATTTCACAGTTATGCAAAATTATAATAATACAAAATATAGCAATATAACGTTAGGTTGATAAGTCTAACTATCTAATTTCCGAACACCCTTCCATATCAGACCAAACCAGTTGCTTTTTAATCTCAAACTGCAACCGCATTTTCACCTTAGATGCAGAAGTATAAATTTTTTATATTTGAATGAGCGTTTGAAAGAATCACTTAATGACATTTCGCTGACAAAACTCTTATAAAGTTAGACACACGTAATTGTATGTAAATCACAACTGATTACACAACTTTATAAGTATTGACCCTGCATTAACGCGCCAGAAAACCTGCTTCATTTCATTACTAGTCCTTTTTTTTAGTTACTACCATCATGAATACGTGTTAGGTGAGCGAGAACCAAACCATAGACAATTTTTCAAAAAACAAAAAACCAGGACAACAAAAAACAAAATAAATAAAATTTCAATCAATAAATTTTTCGAAAATAAAATGCAAAAAAATTTATTTTTATATACTTTTGTGTAGTTGTTATATACTTTTACATAATATGTGTATTGTGAATGTGATATGAAAATAATGTCCATCTATGATTTATTTAAATATGTTTTTGTTGAAATTATTATTATTTTTCATATTAAATTTTTTTATGGTTGTCCAAATGTTGAATTAAAAAAATGTGTATTATAATAATAATAATTATTATTGTTGTTATTATTAAAATTAAATTTAAAATTAAAAATAAAATACGCATTAATTTCAGTAGAAATAATACTATTTGGTATTCGGTTTAGTATGTCCTGAATAATGATTAAGTTTAGGAGGATGGCAATTAAAACTTCTCATTGTTCACTCACTCTTTTCGGACTCGGTTTTAAAAACACCATTTTGGTTTCAGTTTATATTCCCAAAATTAATTTAAAAATAAAGTTGCATATGTACAAACATTTAAGAATAAATGTTTTCGTTGAAGGAATTGCGATGGTTCCGATTAACACTTGATGACTTATACCTCAATTTAATGTTTATTATAAAAATGTGAACCGGACACTTCCATATAACAACCTGGTAGAAACCAACATTACTTCAGTCTGAAAGACCTAAGTATTACATTCTCGAGCCAAAATTAAAATTCTTACCCCACATTTTTTTTGCATTTCTCGACGTTTTGGGACATACTGATTCTAAAAATCTATTGAGCTTTGTATTTCTATTCTATGTATTTCTGTCTGCCGGCCGGCCATCCAACCGTCATTTCCTACGAAATCTAGAAAGCCACTGGTGGGATTTCATCTAAAAATAAGTACACTCCCCATGTAGGAATCGCCATAGTTAACAAACGGACCAAGCTTGGGCCAACTCTGGCATAGCATATATGGGTAATTCTTTTACAAACCGAACGCCATTCTGATCGACACCTCTTCGATTTGGCTGAAACTTTTTTTGTGGATTCTATGTCGAAAAAAAAGAGATACGTGTGCGAGGAATTTTTTTTTTTTGCATATTTTCGATATACAAGTGATCGAACATTTCAGAATGGCGAGTGTTTTGGGCTAGGAAACTCATTTTCAAAAATTCATAGTTCCGAAACTATAAGAGCTACAAAATGTTTACCAATTACACTTTTGTAGCTGAAAAATTGAACTTTGCAAAAAAAATATTTTCTATAAAAAATATTAACACATATATTGTTATAAACAATTTAATTGATTAAATCGATTTTTAACAAACGCCCCCAAAACAAATCAAGTTCTTAGTCTTCCCATTGTATTCTCCGTGAATTTTTACGACAAAAACATGTTTTTGAAATATGGCACCTTTTCAATTATTATTCTTAAAATATTAATTTATGTAGCGCGTAACGACAAAAAAAAGGTTTTTTGCTGATAAAACAAAATCTGTAACTTGTATCAAAAAAAGTTAAAAGTTGTAGATGATTAAAAGATCTACAACTTTTGTCTGATCTAGTTTTTGACATAACCTCAAAATATTAAATTAAATTGCAAAAATTGTTACAAATCATCTTTGTAACAATTATTTATTGAAAATTTGCAAAAAAAAAATTTATGGGTAAGTCGTTTTCAAAGTTCAGTCCTTCCTCTGAAACACACTTGGCCTAATAATGGTTCGCCAAACCTTGTTTTCTCATAGTTGGATCATACTTGTGCCAACATGTTTCAGCCAAGCATTGTCTTCTTGAAAATGAATCATATCTGGGCCAAATTTGTATTGCCAAATATTGTTTATTCTTAATTATACTTAGTTATATTGAACTTTATCCATACATTGGATTTTTGAATTCAACCATACTTGGGCCAATTCTCTTTTGCCATTCCTTATATTCACCGAGTTGAACCATACTTGCACCAATTATGTGGTATGGTATTAAACTTTCCTTACCAAAGATCATATTATCTTACAGCAGTGTAAAAAGATTCAAAAGGTTTTATATTTCATTAAAGTTAAGGTTATAATTATAACAAGAACAATTAATCGTATTTTATTTTTAGTTTCTTGAGTTTTGCAGCCATTTTACATCATGAAACGGAAGTCCCGATTTTCTTTAATTTTCTTTAAACTATTCCCATAAATGTCACGTGGATTAATGTGAAACAATGCGCAATAGATTTTTTGTAACACATGCATAAAAAATATTCAATTTTGTACTAGAATAGAATAAAAGAAAAAACTACTTTTCCGCACAAATGACCACAAAATATTATGTAAGCCTGGCACGTACGCCACCTGCATGTGAGATTTGTAGTTAAATTAGTCTGAAATCTATCCTATATATAATATTTTTATAGCACTAAAATATCAAAATAATAATTTAAATAACTTACCATATAGTAAAAACAACGCAAACACATTGCATCATTTGAATTGCAAGAAAAAACAATTTATTTGGGTTTTCAATGTTTACAATTTTGACAGCTTAGTTGGATTACTATGTTGTTTTTTAGTTGGATTCTTATGTTTATTTTTTAAAGGTAGTTTGATTCTTATTATTTACAACTATTACAACGAAGATGGCGAACTTTAATTATTTAAAAATCTTAAATTTGTTTTCCAAACGCGAGTTGTTGCCGCAAACTAACTCTTGTTTGGAAACTAACTCTTGTTTGGAAAACGCATTCGCACTAGTAATACAATCTACTATTGTCTTACTTTTACTACATAGTGAAAAAATATTCATTCGACGAAAATAAAAACATTGTTTTTATCATCTAGTACTAAAATTTTAATGTGAATTTCATCCACCATTATTGTTTCTCTGTCAAAATTTTAACAATAAATTTTGATAGTTTAGTTGTAAACGTGCTTTTGAAATCTTACAGCTTTATAGTGTTGTGTGTGCTTACATTTAATATAAACTTAATAATAATAATCAAACCAACGCTTCATAATTTATTATTCCTTGTTTTAGCCAATTTATAATTATAATTATAAAATTGTAAGCCATACTTGGCATGGGTCTAGAAATTATGCTTGGCCCAATGTTGTGAGCCGAACTTGGCCCAAACTTGTTAAAACAACTCTGGAACGATGTAATCATTTCGTGGTTTACCCAACGTTGGGCCAACAGTGGCAAGTATACTTGGCCCAAAGTTTATATCTGGTATGCCAATCATGTGCCATGTCTGGCCCGTTTGTTTGTTCCTACCTGGGCAATGGGCAGGCTCGAAAGGAGAATGTGTTCGATAACTGTTCCGGAAATGTGTCAAAAAATCGTCAAGTCAAATCGTCAAAACAAGGAAATTTGCATATCTTTTGCTAAAAAAACGTCCATTTTAAGTGATAATGAGTAGAGATGTGACGATATTTAGGTAGCAGCTACTTTTTCACTGTCACTTAAAAGTAGCTATCACTGCCTGTTACTAAATATTTTAAGCAACAGTTCCTATTATTTTGTTCGCTGTGAAATTTTGAAAATAAAATTCAGACAACTACTTTAGTATTTTTTTCTTTTAAAATAAAAATACAACAGGAACAGTAAAATAAAATCACTTTGATTTCTAAAAGCAACAGTTCCTATTATTTGGTCGCTGTGATTTAGATTTTAGACTGCTACCTGCTACTTTAGTATTTTTTTCTTTTAAAATAAAAATACGAACAAGAGGAACAGGAAAATAAAAAAATCGCTGTGATTTCTTTGATATCACTAAAAACATTGTTATTTGAGTAGCAGTGATTTTGTGTTTCTTGTTCGTATTTTTTTATTTGAAAGGAAAAAAATTGTATTTGAATTAGTATATATTTGAATTAATAAAATAATCAAATTAAAAATACTTTGAATGTGCATTGAATGAACTTTATTTTCTTTAAAGATATTTAATACATACAAAAACGTTATTTGATAATATTACATACTTGACTTTGGACTTTTTTCTTTATTTTTTAAAAATCATACCTGTTACTAAAGTCGTTGTTATTTTTCACAGTGATTTGAAAGTAGCAGTAACAGTTTGTAACAGTGACTGAAAAGTAGCAATTTTGCCATCTCTAATAATAAAAAGTAACATTTGAATTTGAAGAAATCTCGATAAACGGGATTAGCATGAGAGACCAAAAACTAGATTATTGCATTACAGGTTTGTCAAAAAAATGTGTCAAAAGAATGGTTTTCATTTATTTTTTTACGCCATTTTTGGGAAAAAAATAAAATTAATTATTTGTATGACATGAAATGTAGTTGAACATGAAATTATTATTGTTATTGAGAATTATGGGATTATAAGTTTGTCAAAAAATATTGTGAAGTGTGTCAAAAGAATTTTCTTTTATTTTTAACCAACTTTTTGGAAAAAAAAATTTATTATTTGTATGACATGAAATGTATTTGAACATGAAATTGGACATGAAAATTTTTGAATTTGTTATAATTTTTGAAATATTTTTAGAATTATGGAAAAAGTTTAAATTTTTGTTATAATTTTTGAAATATTTTTGGAATTTCGAAAAAAGTTTGAATTTTTAATTTTGTTAAAATTTTTTTTAGAATTTTGAAAAATATAGAATTTTTGAGTTTGTGAATTTTGAAATTTATATATACTTTTAGAATTTTGAAAAAAGTTTTAATTTTTGATTTTGTAAGAATTTTTGGAATATTTTTAGAAATAAGAAAATGTTTAAATATTTGAGTTTATTGTAATTTTTGGAATATTTTGGGAATTTTGAAAAAAGTTACAATTTTGATTTTGTTATATATTGTAATAAACTTCGTCCAGAATGGGTTAATTTATTAACCAATACATTCGGCAAAGATGAATTAAAAAGTTAACTCCTTTTAACTAATACAGTTTGCATAAATTAATGTAAATTAAATTTGTTATACAAATGTTTACATCAATGAATTAAAAGGAGGAGTGGCCTATTGTTTCTAGAAAATACACTGGCAACAAAAACTGAGTTACCAGACGTTTCTGCTTATTTGTTTTGAATATAAATAAGCGAACAAAATATCAGATAGTCAGTTTTAATTTTGCAATTAAAAGTGTTTATAAATATTCGCAAGTATAAGGAATAATCGGTGGTACTTGAGCCTGGGTACTAATAGTAAAAGAATTTGAACTTAGTGGAATAGTAAATACAGATTTTACGATTCCGAATATTATTGATTCAAATTGTGGAAAAGTGGTGAATTTTATCGTGCGAAAATTGGAGACCCTGGAATTTATTGTAATTAAAATCGGAAGTTGCTGTAACTGGTTGATAAATAAAGTTTGGGATTTTGTTAACTAAAGATCTGTCTTTTTACTGTCGTATTTGCTCAATAATCGAAAAGAACCAACGAAGTCGTTACAATATTTTACAATATTTTAAGAATTTTTGGAAAAGTTTCAATTTTTGATTTTGTTATAATTTTTGCAATATTTTTAGAATTTTGAAAAAAGTTTGAATTTTTCATTTTATTTAATTTTACAATATTTTTGAAATTTTGAAAGAAATATAAATTTGTGATTTTGTAATTTTTTCTTGAAACGCTAAATGGAGAGGTTTTTGAGTAGTTTGCTGAGTGTATCATCTTTTCACTAAATTATGTTAATTTATGATCTGTTATAATTTTCCGGCAACGTATTGATGTTTCGTGTTAGTTATGTAATAAATTTCTAAACAGAGTTAAAAATATACGTGTGCTTTATCAAAGAGTTTATGTTTGATAAACATCGCTGACCAGAACTAAAAACAATGTCCACATAAAAGTTTTTTGCCTAAAACTATATCAAAAGACAAAATCCTTAACTCAGACCGAAGACTTGATATTTCATAGCCTTGAGATTTCAGCCCCTAAATGTTTCAAAGTTGCCAGGCCAAACAATCTGTTTTAGTTTTACAAACCCAAAGTACAATACACCCACCTAGGTTTCGTCTGCGCGATTTGGCGCTGATTATATTTCCTCTGTTGCTCAGGTTATTTTTTGCTTTATACATTCCTGTAATAAAATTGTCTAATCTATCGTGGGTCAGTTCTAGTGAAGGTGGATTTTGCATCTGATGTGTACCATAATAAAATTATATTATGTTCTCCAAGGTAAAGCTAAAATATCAAATATGTCAATTTTTAGAATGACTTGAGCAACTGCTTTCTTTTTAAAATGTAATGAAAAACTGTATATCAAAAGGGAAGACTCAGATTTATCATATATGTATGTATATATATATATATATATATATATATATATATATATATATATATATATATATATATATATATATATATAAGACTGGTCGTTAAAAATTAAATTTTTATCAGATGCCCCTAAAAATGTTTGGAAAAAAACCATACATTTCGTATTTGACCCCTAGCTGAAATATCAATTGGTTAAAATTTACTATAGTATTATCCAATTTAGAAATATTAGTTAAAATCGCTTCATGTATGTTTTAGTTATCGCTTTTCGGCTGAAAGACTATAATAATAGTGATTAAGGTGTAATGGATGTTTTAATTTTTTCCATGGTAATTTTTTTATTTTAATTTGATTAATTTAAGTATATAATATATAAATATATATCAGGGTCTGGACTCTGGTCCGGATATCCCAATCAGGGCCTGATCCGATTATCCCAATCAGGGTCTGATCCGGTAATCCCAATCAGGACCTGGTAGGGCAGAAGCGTTACACTCATGATTAGGGCCCAATCAGTCTGCCCTACCAATGCCTGATCAGGACTAGGGCAAACCTGATCAGGACCTTACTTGAGCGCTGACAAATTTCTGCTCGGGAACCGCTGGGAAAAAATCAAATTTGTTTTGATATTTAATGTTATTATTATGGTGATGATTTGCTAACGTTACCTTTAATTCGAAACGGTTGGGATCTGACATTTCTCCCTTCTGGAGATCATGGGTGGTGTTTTAAGGCACGAAATTGTAACAAATGGAAATTGTTAAAAATCTAAATCTTCACTAAATTCCAAACATTTTCCTACATTCTAAAAATATTGCAAATTTACAACAAACAATTAATTTTGTTTGACAAATATTTTAATCGATAATGTTTCCCACTTTATGTTTCTCAAAAAAATTTTACTAAAATATAAAATGAATATCATCCTTTTGATACACTTAACGGTGGCCTATATTAATGAAATTACAACTGAGAGAAAGAAATGTAATTCAACTACTTGATTCAATTACTTGATTGATTACTTGATATATATATATATATATATATATATATATATATATATATATATATATATATATATATATATATATATATATATATATATATATAAATATATATATATATATATATATATATATATATATATATATATATATATATATATATATATATATATATATATATATATATATATATATATATATATATATATATATATATATATATATATATATATATATATATATATATATATATATATATATATATATATATATATATATATATATATATATATATATATATATATATATATATATATATATATATATATATATATATATATATATATATATATATATATATATATATATATATATATAACAATTAAAAGTAAGGAAAAGTTGATATATGGAATGCGATGATTAGAGATGGGGATTACGTTTGATAAAAATGTGAATATAGGTTGTTATTTGAGATAAGTCTGATGATTCGTTTTTTTGATTGAAAAATATGAAAAATATTGAAGTGATTAGTTTTTATAATAAAAATGTTAAATAATAATCTTATTATAATACAATTTAAAAAAAAATATGATTTATGTATTGTGTTGTACAATGTGTTAAACAACAGTTTTTTTGCATTACATTTAAAGTGAAAAATACTAAAACAAATAAAGTTATATATGAGTATTTAATTAAAACAAAAACCCGTTGAAAACTAAAGTTGTAATAAAAAGCTTTACAAAATTGTTACAAAAAATAATATTTATGTATTGTATTGTACACTGTGTAAAACATAATTTTTTTGTTGATTGCGATTTGCTTGAGCAAATCCATGCCTGAATTTGATAACAAATAAAATCCGCTGAAACCTAAAGTGGTAACAAAAACCTTTACAAAATTGTTACAAAAAAAATAATATTCATGTATTGTATTGTATGCTGTGAAAAACAACAATTTTTTTGTTGGTGGCGATTTGCATGAGTCAAATCCATGCTTAAATTTGATAATAAAAAAACCGTTGGAAAATAATTATTAACAAAGTGTTACAAAAAAAATATTATTTTTATGTATTGTGTTGTACATTGTATAAAACAACAAATTTTTGTTAGACGCAATTTGCGTGAACCATAAAACAAGTAAATCCGTATATAAGTTTGATAACAAAAAAAACCTTTTGAAAATAGTCAACTAGGTTGCTTGCTACAGGAAAAAAATATTCTTTATGTATGTGTTGTATATTATGTAAAGCAACTCTCTCGAATGATTATTACATCATAGTGTAGTGAACTAAAACAACAGCAAAAAAAGCATTTAAATATCTAAAAAATGTGGCTGGTAAAAGACAAATAAAAAAACAATAGTATTTTTTTTTTACTGTTAATTAATATTATAGGTGGTGGGTAAGTCGATAATTATAATTAAGTTTTTTTCTATTTTTGATTATTTTGTATATACTTTTCATATACCTTTTATACAAATATAATATGAATAACATTTCGGTTGTTAAACATTGATTTTTATTTATTAGCTATGGGCTAATTAATCGATTTTGGAAAGAGAGAGATGTTAATACGGTTCTGAAAATGTAAGTAGTACAGCTAGCCATACTTCAATATTTTTTTTGGTTTTTGATAAATAAATATTTTTTCCCGCTCATTCTGAAAACACCTGGTGCATTGATAAAACAAAACCTACTCCCACATAACACTGAAGCTCTAGCCGGTAACAGAGCGGATCAGTGCATAACCAGGTATTAAAAAAAAAAACAAAAACAAATTTCTGCTAAAGTTTGTCTTTTCAATGGCAGATCTTTACGGATGGCGCCCAAACTTAACAGCTCATTTATACATTCCAAGTAGAGCATTCAAATCCGAATATTCGAGTATTCGAATATCCGATTAATTTGGGTATATTTTAAGTATTCGTTATTCGAATATTTATACGCGAATATTCGAATATTTTTTATCACCCAAAATATAATGGTTTTCCATCCCTTCATTTCTTCTTTAAACTTCGAAACTAAGAAATTTCAATATTTTAAGGGAAATGATTTTATTACAAAAAGTGCTTGACGTATAAACTCCGCTTAATATTGCAGTCAAAGAACTTAGCGAAAAAAATTCAACACTTATGCCAGCCGAAGGCATATGCAAATTCTTATTTACTTCTCTAACGGAACTGAACAGTGATCACGAAATCAGAAAACGAATTGATCAGAAAAGAAAGAAAACAACCTGAACAACCTTATTTCTATATCTTGACACCGGAGTTATACCACAATCGAACAAATATTTTGATTACGCAAAAAAAACTGCTGTGAAAACTTTCCTTTCTCGCCTCCTCAGCCTTCAAAGATGTACCAGACCCTAGCGATGAAAACAGTAATAATCATGGTTGCAGGTATCTGGTAATATAAATGACGCACTTGCAGTCAACAATCAAAGTAAAAATATATTGCAACAAAAGCTGCAACCAGCGATTAGCTCAATTACTGATTCCACGACATGAGAAACAGTAACAGTGGTAATGAAAATTGCGGTTAATAGTTTTAAAAAACATTTTTGTTATTTAAACTCGTTCAAAACAAGAACAGACAATTTGACAATTTGACAATTCGACAATTTGATTAATGCTCTATTGACTATCAGCCCCACTTCAACAAAAATTGAAAGAGGTTTCTCTACGGCAGGATATCTGAAATAAGAAGTAGCCTAAAATTTAAACTTCTAAACGCACTTTTCTTTTTTAAATGCATATTTCAAGAAAATAAATAAAATAAAATGCATAATATGAGCCGTGTTCGATTTGACTGATGTAACTGAAACAACTGAAAAATTGTATGCAATTGTTGTTGTTTTTTCAGTTGTTTCAGTCAAATCGAACGCACCTATGATAAACCTGTTTGAATTTATTCATAGTTCTTAGTACTTCTTTTACTATT
Organism: Diogma glabrata; assembly: GCA_963693315.1. NCBI lineage: Eukaryota > Metazoa > Arthropoda > Insecta > Diptera > Cylindrotomidae > Diogma > Diogma glabrata. The sequence continues at coordinate 318,085,520 of OY856186.1, forward strand.
CGAATACTAACCGAATATTCGGATATTTAAAGAAAACGATATTCGATATTCGGATAACTCAAAATGTCGAATAACTGAATGCTCTAATTCCAAGACTAGTTAATTTGACTGGTCGAATCTATCTTTGGAAATTCTTAAGTTTTTGTTATATTATAATAAAATTTAATTAATGCAAATGGTTGTATTGCAACATTCATTAGTTGATTAGGCTGATATATGTTATTTTCCATTTTCGATGTTTTGATTTTAACGTTCAAAACCAGTTCTTATATTTAACTGTTGATTGTTCAATGCTGTATATACGCCGTATTTTGTTATGTCGTTTTCTTTTTACCAAAAAAATTGCACTAAACACGCCCATTTTCGATCTAGATCGATTTTTTTTGACATTACGTATTCTATTTGACAAAAAAAAGCACTCTTTTTGCACTAGATCTAGATCTAGATTTTTTCGTAGAGTAAGTTCTAAATACAATAGAGTTGCACAAATACATTTACACATCTCTCAAAATTTGTAAACAAACAAAACGCCATTTAGTTATTATTATTTTTTTTAAAGTGAAATAGTTATTGTTTAAATAAATCTTATGTTTAAATCGTGTTTTAAATTAAAAACTAATACAAATTATTTAATTATATACAATTAATTACTAAAACATTAAATGACAGTTTCACAAATACAACTACAAAACTAGATCGAATTTTGTCATTTTCTTTTTATGAAAAAAAAATCACTCTTTTTGCTCTGGCAAAAAGAAAACGACATTATATACTTGTGTTGATGCGAACGCATTATTCTTCAGAGTTTGGTTTGGAATTATGAATACAATGTTTGGTAATCGTATTCATACGCAGGTTCTTGTTAGCAAAATTGCAAGCGTAAGTACAGTATTTGCGAAAGATAATGGTTCTACCATATCATATAACCGCTGTACAGACATTTTTTTTATTTAGTCATTGATTTTTTTTATTATTTCCTTCTGAACTAACTTCACCCTTTTACAGGTTCCTCAAGCTCAAGGTTCATAGAACAAACCCATATGTTTCCGTTAATTCCCTTTAAATGTTTTGTAATGTGGTATTAATATATGAACTTTTTACTTGATAATTCCCTGGAAATATTCTAATGGAGTATTCCCAAGCATGATATGGCGACTCCTACTTACAACTTGCGGTTCCGTGTTTACTCTCGATCTCTTTTCAAATCATAAAATATTTTTGAATATCTTAATTTTTATATAAATTTCTTACATGTTATTAATTTTATATTATAAATAGGGGAACAATCTAAAAACTGTCGAGGCAATTCAAAATAAAAACATAAATTTAAAAATAAAAAATAGTACATTATAGAACAAGGTTGAGAAGTAAGCTATTATTGACCGAGAACTTTTAGATCCTGAGGCGCGTAGCGCCGAGGGATATAATGTTCGAGGTCTATATTAGTCTTCTCAACTGAGGTATATATAGAATTTTTTTAGCTACTAACACTAACTACCATATTTGCTTTGATTAGATTTTGATATTAGTCATTTTCCATTTCATTTTTTAAATATCTTAAAATATCAAGTAGCCTGGAAGTTTAGTTTCATACAAATAAAACGAAATAAAGGAATGCAATTATTATTTGTTTGTGTTTTTTCGTTCATTTCAATTAAAAATAAAGGAAAATTTGTCATTATTAACCTAGGTAATGTTTTGTTATTATTATTGACCTAGCTTGAGAAAAATTACTTCTCATTGGGGCATTCGAGTAAATAATGACGATTTCTCAAGTTAGTAGTTAAAAAAAAAATAAACAATAATATTCAAAATGAAAACTTAAACTTTTTTTATATATATGTATTATAATATTTTCCTTCTTTATAATTCTTTTGTACAGTTTTTTAATTTTTTATGAAGGAAAAGGAAAACATCAGACTTTTCAACTAAAATACAGTTGGTTTAAATTTAAAGGAATTTTTTTTTCCGACATCTTTATTAATTCGAATTCTTAATATTGATTTTTTTTTGGTATCGATTAATATTAATATTATTGAAGTTTTTATACACAGTATTTTTATATATAAGTAATTGAATTGAATTTAACCTTTTTCCTGCATTGTTGTAGTCTTACAAAAATTTTTTTCTCAATATGGATCCGAAATTCTTAAGTGTTGATGAGATTGAAATTGAGTGTTCCCTACGTCAAGTTGGTGGTTCCTTCATGGAACAGTTAACTACACTAACGGCAATTTTGCTTGACGAAAATAATGGTACTATATTACCACCAGAAAAATCACATAATGCTGCACGCAAGGCTCCGCAAAGAGAATTGGAAGCATGCCGCATTACACTTTGGAACTTGAAGCCTCAAGTTCAGGAAATAGGCGAAATAGCGGAAGAACAACGGCAAGTAAAGCTCGACAGCTTGAGAGCTCGAATTCTACACGTCAGTGGTCGGTTTAAACGGTTGGCAAACACATCACCTAGCTGTCGAGCATCAGCACAAGTCATGATTGATGCTTGTGATAAAATGCTGGATGTAATAGTGTCTTTACTTCAGTCCCAGTTAGACGTCAGTGAATTCGAAAAATCAGTTTGTGATGCCTTACCGAAACAAGCCATGAATATTTCAACTACGCTTGACGAAAATCGAAACTCTGCTAGTTCCGAGGATGAGGGAAGCACTGAAAATACCATACGGAAAGCACCATTGTTATCGGATAGGTTAGCGGGTCCTTCTAGTGGGGTAATACATAGTAATCCAAGCGTTATTTCTAAATCTGAAACCTCCCGTCAAGAGAACTTCACTTCCTTATACCGGATTTCCGAATCGGAATATAGTCAGTTTATTGAATTAGCTCGGAAAATATCATTAACTGGGGAGATGCCAGTCAAATTGGACACGCATAGCTCGAAAAAGTGTAATATAAGCACTCCTGAAAACAATAAACCACAAAAAGGGGTGCAAGTCTTCAACAAGAGAATGCATATAGTAAATCAAAAGAAACTCAATTGAAAATAAATATGTCATATAAAACGAGCGATCAAACAAATTGGCAAAATCTGGGGCTACATAAATGGAATCTATTTTTCGATGGATCCACTACCGGCCCACCTATCGAAAGGTTTCTTTATCGCGTCGAACGTTTCTCCAGACAGACTTGTCAATGGTTTACACCTGTTACTAAAGAATCCTGCTCTTGAATGGTATTGGTCTTCTTTGGAGCGCAACGGAAACATAGCTTGGCCGGATTTGAAGGATGATATGCTTGCAATGTTTAAAGACAGAAGATCAGATGCTGAAATAAAACAAACAATCGCATCCCGGCGGCAATTGCCAAAAGAAAGTTTCAAAGATTTTTACATGGCAGTTTCCGAGCAATCACTGGCCCTCTGCAGTCCGTTGTCGGAATCTGATTTGGAGTTTATATTACGCCGAAATATGAATCCTGCCTTGCAGTATAAGCTAGCGGGATGTAGAATAACATCAATTCTCGATTTGGTAAACCAATGTGTTGAAATAGAAGATACGTGGAAAAGACTGGCTGCTGAACATACCTTCCCTAGACGTTTTGTAAATGAGTTTACAAGCTTCTATCCCGATCAACAAATGTTGCAGCATCCTTCGGACGTACATACTAAAACTTCTTTTATACCTTCAAATCCTTTTGTTGAGAACAATGTTCACAATCCGAAAGATATGTGTGTTTTGAAGAGTACTGGAACATATGCTCCTGCTCCATATGCCCCGAAATACTCATATGAGAATAATAATGCTAATCCCAGCACTAGAAATATATCATGGAACCAATTTAATCGAAACCAGAATCTAATAAAACACTGTTATGGTTGTGGTGCTCCAAACGTGATCAAACCGAATTGCCAAAATTGTAATACCGCGGAAAACCAGAAGTGGGAAAAGAGTGCTCCTGGAACTCTTTCCTCCCAGATAATAAACTCTTCCAGGATTATAACAGAAGAAGCAGCATCAAACACCTGCCCCGAACTGAACCAAAACCGATTTTAGAATGTTCTTATACCAAAATACCCATAACTAAAACGGATAAAAACCCTTTTCACGACTTCGTAGGCTCTTGCAATAATTTTAATAACCCTGTTCAGTTGTCTCCCTCTAATCCATTTCTAAACGTTCTTGATGAGCAATCTGATAACAGGCCCTACGCTGAAGTTATCATAAACGGAACATCATACTCTGTCTTACTGGACAGTGGGGCTAACATAAGCGTTTTAGGTGCAGGTGCTGAAAAATTTTTAGAGGATACTACCGTCAAGAAACATTATCTGCAATCGTATTTAAGTACCGCCAGCGGTGAAAAACTTAGAATTTTTGGTCATGTACTTTTACCTGTATACTACATGGGTAAAACAAAAATACTGCGCTTACATATTGCTCCTGGCCTAACGCAGCCCCTTTATCTAGGTATCGACTTCTGCGACTTATTTGGTATAGCTCCGGCTATTGTAAATGAGCTTGATTTACAATTAGCTGATACGAAAGATGGAAATTGTCATAATTTAGATCCAGGTACTGAGAACCGTCTCGCGCGTATCATTGACCAGTTTCCTTGCTCAATAAAACATGGATTAGGACGAACTGCTCGTGTTACCCATGTTATTAACGTCGGAGGGGCTACTCCAGTCAAACAAAGACACTATCCGGTGTCCCCAGCTGTTCAAGCGGAAATATATGGCGAACTGGATAGGATGTTAAAACTGGGTGTAATAGAAGAGAGTCAGGGTGCGTGGTCGTCGCCAATTACAGTCGTTCGAAAAGCAAATAAGCAAGTAAGACTTTGCCTTGATGCTCGTAAGGTAAATGAGGTTACAGTAAAGGATGCCCATCTGCTACCACTGATTGATGGACTGCTTAGTCGACTGGACCAAACCAAATATATTTCATCCATTGACTTGAAAGATGCCTTTTGGCAAATACCACTTGATGTGTCTTCTAGAGATAAGACAGCATTTACGGTTCCTGGTCGTCCACTCTACCATTTCACAGTTATGCCTTTTGGGTTGTGCAATGCACCTCAAACTTTATGTAGATTGATGCATAAAGTAATTCCATACCACTTACACGATAGGGTCTTTGTGTATTTAGACGATTTACTTATAGTTTCAGCAGATTTAGAACAGCATCTTTTGTTGCTGAGTAACATCGCCGATTTGCGGAAATCAGCCAATTTGACCATCAATATTGAAAAGAGTAAATTTGTTCTTAAAGAGACCAGATATTTAGGTCATGTTATAGGAAATGGAATTATTCGAGTAGATCCTAATAAAGTGGCTTCAATTGCAAACTTCCCAGTCCCAAAAACAGTTCGGCAACTTCGACGTTTTCTTGGGATGGCCGGATGGTACCGTCGTTTTATTGCTGGCTATGCTCGAATTACGAACCCTTTGACAGATCTGCTAAAGAAAACCCAAAAACTTAACTGGAATGAACAAGCTCAAATTGCATTCGAGGTACTGAAAAACGCACTAACATCTGCCCCTGTATTACGAAATGCAGATTTCACGCGTCAGTTTTATATACAATGCGACGCCAGCTCAGGTGGAATAGGTAGCGTGCTTTTCCAAAAGTCTGACCAAGATGAAGAACACCCAATCGCATATTTTTCATACAAGCTAAACTCTGCACAGCGAAAATATAGTGTAACGGAGCAAGAGTGCCTAGCTGCTGTTATGAGCGTAAAAAAATTTAGACCCTATATTGAAGGCTACACCTTTACGATCATCACAGACCATTCCAGTCTGCGTTGGTTAATGGATCAAAGCGACCTCTCTGCACGACTTGCCAGATGGAGTCTTAAACTTCAAGGGTTTAATTTTAATATAGAGTATAGGAAAGGTTCTCAAAATATAGTACCAGATGTGCTATCTAGAGTTGAGCTGGAAGAGTTAGTGAAAACCGCAAACTCTCAAGATGATGAGAATGTAAGTCCTTTACATGTAGACCTGAACTCTGACGCTTTCAAGGATCCGTGTTACTTAGCCAGAATTAAATGCCTGAGAGAAAATCCAAAAATTATATCCAACTTAAAAGTCCTAGATAATAAGTTATATATTCTTCCAAATGCGAGTGATGATGACCGCACAGACATTTCAATGTGGAAACTGGTTATTCCTGAGGAATTGGTTCCTAGTTTACTTGCACAGGCACACAATTCACCTTCTTGTGCCCATTTAGGGATCACGAAAACCCTAAATCTCTTGCAACGGCAATATCATTGGTCCACCATGGCACGTGATGTGCATAATTATATTAAAACTTGTGATACTTGTAAACAGATTAAGGCAACGAACTATAAAACTCAACCAGAAATGGGCCAATATTTTGAAGTATCGCGACCGTTTCAAAAATTGTTCATCGATTTTTTGGGTCCTTATCCTCGTAGTACTTTCGGAAATTCTTACCTTTTGATTGTTTTAGATCAATTTACTAAATTTGTGTTACTAGAACCATTTAGAAGTGCTACTGCTGCTGGGGTCGTTTCTTTCCTAAAAAAGAAAGTCTTTAGTGTGTTCGGTATACCAGAAGTTTTAATGTCAGATAATGGTCCACAATTCAAATCCAATCAACTGGCTGAGCTGTTGCAGAACTTTGGAATTATCCATCAGTTCACTCCTAAGTACTCACCACAATCCAATGCTTCGGAAAGGGTAAATAGGACAATCATTGCCGCTATAAGAGCCTATATAAAAGACGATCACCGACTGTGGGATAGACACATTGATGAAATTTGTAGTGCGTTAAGGAATACGATACATAGCTCCACAGGGTTCTCGCCATACTTTCTAACTTTTGGGCAACACATGGTGTGCCATGGGTCCTCATATAATTTAAGGCGAGAGCTGAACATGCTAAGTGATAAACAAACTTCACTTATGACTGTCACAAACAGACTTTCTGCCGTACAAGATAACATTCTCAAGCCTCTTCGTGAAGCTTATCAGCGAAATGTTAATACTTACAATCTTCGTAGCAGGCCTCGTGTTTTTGTACCCGGACAAACCGTTTTCGCTAGGAACTTTGTGCAAAGCAATGCTGTCACTGGATTTTCAGCAAAACTAGCCCCAAAATTTATTAAAGGCATTGTTTTACGAAGAATAGGTCACGTAGCTTATGAGTTGGCGGATGACAAAGGGAAAATAATAGGCGTTTACCACGCAAAGGATATTCGCTAAATTTCTTTCTGAATTAATTCATACTTTATCATTCTTGTGCCTGGCTTGAGACATCTCAAGGGTGCTGGGTCTGCCCCACGATGTAACAAATGGAAATTGTTAAAAATCTAAATCTTCACTAAATTCCAAACATTTTCCTACATTCTAAAAATATTGCAAATTTACAACAAACAATTAATTTTGTTTGACAAATATTTTAATCGATAATGTCCCACTTTATGTTTCTCAAAAAAATTTGACTAAAATATAAAATGAATATCATCCTTTTGATACACTTAACGGTGGCCTATATTAGTGAAATTACAACTCAGGGAAAGAAATGTAATTCAATTACTTGATTGTAATCCGGTATTCATTTACATATATATATATATATATATATATATATATATATATATATATATATATATATATATATATATATATATATATATATATATATATATATATATATATATATATATATATATATATATATATATATATATATATATATATAACAATTAAAAGTAAGGAAAAGTTGATATATGGAATGCGATGATTAGAGATGGGGATTACGTTTGATGAAAATGTGAATATAGGTTGTTATTTGAGATAAGTCTGATGATTCGTTTTTCTGATTGAAAAATATTGAAGTGATTAGTTTTTATAATAAAAATGTTAAATAATAATCTTATTAAATAATCCTCTTAAAAAAGCATTTAAATATCTAAAAAATGTGGCTGGTAAAAGACAAATAAAAAAACAATAGTATTTTTTTTACTGTTAATTAATATTATAGGTGGTGGGTAAGTCGATAATTATAATTAAGTTTTTTTCTATTTTTGATTATTTTGTATATACTTTTCATATACCTTTTATACAAATATAATATGAATAACATTTCGGCTGTTAAACATTGATTTTTATTTATTAGCTATGGGCTAATTAATCGATTTTGGAAAGAAAGAGATGTTAATACGGTTCTGAAAATGTAAGTAGTACAGTTACACCATACTTCAATATTTTTTTTTGGTTTTTGATAAATAAATATTTTTTCCCGCTCATTCTGAAAACACCTGGTGCATTGATAAAACAAAACCTACTCCCACATAACACTGAAGCTCTAGCCGGTAACAGAGCGGATCAGTGCATAACCAGGTATTAAAAAAAAAAACAAAAACAAATGTCTGCTAAAGTTTGTCTTTTCAATGGCAGATCTTTACAAAATTTCTTAGTTATTTTAAAGTTCTCGTAAAGAGGTTGGTCGGAAGAACCTTTGCTCAATCGAGCTAGCGTCAGGGTATAGTGCGTGCACGACCAGCTGGTTAACCTTCACGAACCACTAGACAAATATCATACTACAAAATGCAAATTGTTATTCCTCCTTAAACTTTATAATTGGCAAATGGTTTCAGTTTAGTATCACACCAATAATTTGCTACAAATTATTTTAATAGAGTGACTAAATTGTGAAGCCTTTTAGTTTCTCGGACGAGTTTGTCCCTTACAAATGTAAAGAAAATTCGTATGTGTCATTATTTATAAAATTTAACAAAATTCTCTTTAAATCTTATCCATTTTTCGACTATTTCAAGACTCTACACAAAAAATATTTTATATTGTGCAAAATATGTCTAAATAATTCATTGAAAAAAACTGCCGGGTACACAATACAACTCTGACAAAATCGCAATGGACGTTGAAAATTTGTCACCATTTTGACTTTGGCCCCCTTATTTGGTTCGCTTATCACGCAAAGTATATTACATTACTTGAACAAATTCAAAGAAAATTTGTCAGATGCTTACTTTATCGTGGCTTTCTGTGGGGCATCTCATGCAATTTTTACTATCAAGTTTACTTGGAGTACTTATGGCTGGAACAATCATTGTAAGAAGAACTCGTTTTGGTTTGATGTTTGTATACAAGTTATTTAATTCACTAATTGAGTCAGTAAATTATTTGTGATATAACATCACTCCGATGGAAAATCTCCCATCAAGAATACTGAATCTAAAAAATTATTGCAATGATTGCAAAAAATTTCATAATTTGCACCATAATTTTTTAGATTCATTTCTTATATTCTTGATGGGAGATTTTCCATCGGAGTGATGTTATATCACAAATAATTTACTGAGTTAATTGTTGATTATGTGTCAATAGACACAAGGGAAGACTAGTCATCTTCTTCTCGCCGATACGAGCTTGTTATTCAATACTATTATGTCTAGAGTATAACAAAGCTGTGATCACTAGAGAAACTAATTGACTAAACCTGAATCTATTAAATATATGTTTATGTAAATATTTTGTTTTTATATACTTCGCTAGGGATGTAGACTAATTTTTGGTTTATAAAGCGTTGACATTTTTTGGTAGTTTATCTAGTCGGCTAGCCCTGATGGGAATGATAAACTTTTTTAAAGTTTAAAATTTTCTCATTGGTTCGATACCAATGAAAATTTGGAAGTATAACAAAATTTTGGAAAATTTTGGAAAGTTTTCAGTATAACAAATAGATTAATGACACAGTGCACTAAATTCATCGCAATTGATATCTTAATTATTACAAAGTTAAATGATTTTAAAAAAATAAGCTTGACCGATATTGACTCATATTTGAAAATGTAAAATATAATAAAATAACATAAACTAAAAAAAAGAAACTATAATAATAACAAAATATAATTAATACATAACATTTATAAAACTAATAAACATATAATAAGAAGTTTATTAAATAAAATAAAATTACATAAACAAAAAATTTAAAAATAATAATAATAGTAATAAAATATTATTTATTCACAAACTAACAAATATATAATAAAAGATTTAATAATTCATATTACGTAAATTGGATTGCTAGTCCGATTTACGATAATCTCAAAATATATAAATAAATAAATGAATAATTAAATAAATAACCTTCTATCGAGTAAAACTTTTTCAGTCAGGTAAAGCTTTTAAGATATTCTTGATATTGGAGCTATTTTTAGACTATGACAGCTATAAGAACTCTAGACAGTGACAACAAAAACCTTTTTAATCCTAATGACAGCTTTAACTTCTATAGTCTTTTTTCGAAAGCCTTATTAGAAGTTGTAAAGCCTGGGCTTTTCAATTTGAAAATAGATACCTATGGTTTTTATTTATTCAAGGGTTTTTTAAAAATTGTTAAATGATACACGCTGAACCGTACGCAGAGGAAGGAAGGACCAAGGAAAAATCTCTAAATAAACTTATTAGCTTATAAGACCATGATGGTCTTATAATATAATCAATAAAAATTCAAGAATTTAATAACAATAAAATAGAAAAATTAAATCTAACCTTAATCTTATAGCTGGTTGTTGACTTCAATGGTGCAAGCAACTTTCATGCTTGTATGTCGCTTGTTTTCCTTCTAATTTTTGTTTTATGTTTCCCCAAAATTGTCTAGATCAGTGGATTCATTGAAATTGTTTTCATCGTCTTCATAATTGTATACAATTTTTGAATTATGTATATGACTATTTGAAATTGGATTAAAATTAAATGATCTTCGAACTATAATTTTATCACCTGGTAAGCCGACAACTCTTTTGCATATATGCACTATTGGATTTGCTGGTAATTTTGCTATTATTATAACACTATACGTTCTATACTGTTAAACCGAACGGAAAATCATTCAGCTAGCAGTTTATTATCTGAATAAAATGTTGGTTCCATTGATCTTGAACAAATAACTACGTCACCAATGTATTCAAACGTACAACGTACGCTTGCATAGCACGCATGTTTAATTGCATGTCCAAAGATTCTTCCAGCAAAAATATATATGTTCCGCTTTCTTGAATATTAAGTATTGGGTATGCTTGAAATTCTTAATTTTCCACTTTATTTTATACCAAAAGAAACAGTTCAATTACAAATTTAGGATTAAATTATTTTTCAAGATATAAATTCTTTTTTTTTTCTTTAATTTAAAACAAACTTTTATTATAAACCAAAACAAATTTATCATCACAAATGCTTTAATTTAAAAATTCAATTGTCTAATACAATCCTTAACTAACGAATCTAAGACAAATGTGTCATCCAATTTAATTTTTTTTTTGTTTTAAATATCAAACTATAACCGGTTTAATAAATTATCAAACATCAACTTACAATAATATATATTTTTCGACTTGAAATCAGAAACTGACTGAATCTAAATTTGCAAAATGATTTTCAATTTAATTGTTTCGAAATCAGTACACGAACGTTGAAAAACTTTGGTTTTGGTTAACCACAAAAACGCGTTACTCAAAATTGTAATTATATTTTATTATCACTCGTGAATTCGGAAAAAAACTAACATCATTCATTTAAAAAAAAAGGAATTACCGCGTATTGAATTTTTTCCTAAACACTTTTGCAAGAGCTTTATTTAATTTTCTTTTTGATTTCAAATCAAAAAACCAACTGACGAAAATCAGAATAGTATTAATAATATTTTAGTCTTAGGAGTAAACGAGACAAATAGATGATTCAGTGCCATCTGTCGCTTTCTTTCGTTATACTATCAAAATGAAAAACTACCTAGTTTCTGTTGAGGTTTTGTAACATTCCTATAGAAAACAATTGCACGAGAAAAGTTCTAATATTCCTGTTTCATTTTTTTTCATTTTAAATGTGTAACAAATAAAAAAAGTTACAAAGAAAAATCATGTGATTACGCTTAACATTATAATTTTAAATTGCAATGGGCGTCGTCATTTCATTGTTTCTTTATTTACGTTTGATAACAAATCTTGGAAATTGCAGTGTGCCTCGTCCGATTTAATAAATGGACATTGTGATTTGTCGAATTGAAATTATGATATGTCACAACATATAGGTTGGTAGTTCAAGGATGGGATGCATAGGATGAATTAACTAAGACCTAATATCTGCTGATAATGCACCCGATCTAGGTGTCTGATCTGTCGAGCCTTAGATTCCAGTTAATCCACCATACACAGACCCAAACTGTTCTAAGTTAAAACCTACCAACATCACATGCTGGACAGAACCAAATTGCGAGCATAACAAAATATTCTAGAAACTTTCATCTCAAGTGGTGGGGAGAGCATCCCTGTGGGAGTTCTATCGAAGCTCTATGGAAGTAAATTTTACATAGCTTCAACTTAGAAGTTTTAGCGAAGCTTTATTTAAACTTAAGCTGATATCAAAATTTAGAAGTAATTTTGCTAGTTGGGAAGACCAACAATGAGCTGGTCTCAAGAACATGGTGGCAGAAGAGTGAAACAAATTGGCAAGACATGGGGTGAGTTAAAAGCGATTGATCCAAATAGAGTTAGATATTTACAAAACCGTCTAGTATCCAATCATCATTCATATGACACAAGAAATACTTATCATATAACTCTGTAATACACAAAAGGACAAGAAACTGGGGCCCTATTCCGAACCCATAATTATGAATTTGGACAATATTGTGAAGTTTGTATTGCGTAACATTAAACGGTAACGGTAACGATTTTACGAAAAACGAATTTCACAATATTTTCCAAATTAAATTTAGACAATATTGTGAACTTCGTTTTCCGTTACTGTTTAATGTTATGCAATACAAACTTCACAATATTGTCAAAATTCACATTTATGTGTTCGGGAATAGGGCACCAGAATGTTTTTAAAACAGATTAATTTAAATAGTGAATTAAATGAAAATAATGAATTGATCAATTTTCATTCTTTTAAAACAAATTAAATTACTATTGTGCAACTTGTGAAAAATATGAGTGTCTGAAACCCAAGGCTCTGAGGTATCAAGACTTCGGTCTGTGATAATGATTATTTATATAGTTTTCAGAAGAAGAATATTATGTGGACATTGTGTTTAGTTGTGGGCAGAGACGAGTAACAAAAATAAAAATCTTTGCATAGTACTTGAAACACTACCTCGGTTTACCTAATAATCTTTTGTTAAAAAAACAATTATTCTACCAATGCCTAATATTTTTCAGTTGTTCCTTTAGTTCAGAAATCTTTTAATAAAATCTCTCTATTTAACAAAAATCCTTCCTTTTAAAAGTTACAACTTTTTGTGAACAAACGATATTTTAAAGCCCAACTATTCAAAATTTTGGAAATGGATCATTAGTTTTCTAGTTTTAAGAATTCAATTTTCTCAAGTCTGTTCATTAAAACTAAAAATGGTCTAACATTTACACAGATCGATTGAATAATGACGATGCAAGAGTTTAATGCACCATCGATCATTCCTTTATTAGTTTCTGGCACAAAACGGGGTCTTTAAATTTTATACTGCTAGAGAACAATAACCAAAATAAATTTTCTTCGCTAGCAAATGAACTCGACTTACTTTCAAAACATGCCTAAATGTCCTATATGTACAGGTGGTACACGTACAAAAAATTAAGTTCATACCATGTAATTCTAAACAAATTTGCTATATGAATTACGAGTATTTTATAATTGTAGGTTTATTTATTTTTTCATACGTGCGCACACCCTTCCTATGTAAAATTATTATTATTATTGTGTTTTGTTTTGGAGAGCAAGCACCTGTCATGTTTTCCATTTTTAATTTTCGAAAACAATAACACAATAATTTAAATTTCTTCAGGAAATACTGAAACATTGTATGAACCTCACTCAATTTGTGTTATATTTGTATTGTCCACATACAGAACCGCTTTGCTAGGTTTATCAGAACGTTGCCCATTTATAAAGAAAAGCGTTATCGGAGAACAAAACTTTTTATGAATTCTATGCACTGTCATACACGTAAACATTCTAAAACGCTGAATATAAATCAACAGAAACGTTTCAAACAAACACTCTGTTGAAAAACATTATGTTGGAATCAATAGTTCTATACATTGAGTTTGATATATGAACCGAAAATGAGTGATTCGTGACTGATGTTCTTGTAAAACGAGAAAATATATCGGATCACAGTACATTTTAAACGGATGTGACTCTCCAAATAGACCGCCGGTTCAATTGATGTAAGCTGAACCATGGCATTATCTCGCCATTCCCCAGGAACCTCTTCCAGTCCATTGTCAGTTAGAATTTGTCGATCGAAATCACCAGCAGTGTCATATACCGATTTTTTTACTCGAGAAAGTTATAAAAAGCGAATATGCCAAGCACCGCTTTTACAATTCTATCATGATGTATCTCCATTGCTCCCAGCAGAGCACGAAATCTAGTGGCACAAATTTCCAACGTATTTTCAACAACATGTCGCGCCCGTGAAATACGGTAATTGAATATACGCTCATTCATATTGAGTTTTCGATGCGCGTATGGTTTCATGATGTATTCCTTTATGGTGAATGCAGTATCTCGAAGTATGACAAAGGGCAATGGTATCGTTCTCGTTTCAGCCACACTCCGATAAGTCACATGTTCGTATTCTTTTTTTTTTACCGCGTTCATGCTGTACGTTGGAGCGTTGCCAGGCTAATCACTTTTGAGTATTCACCACGGTCATCCACCAGAGCGGAATAATTACCATAGCAGCCAATTTTTTTAAGGTCGTTTATTACGTCCGTCTCCCTTTGCAGTCGTGCTCTACCTCGCAGTCGCCCACTTCCTGGGGTACTAACGTCCATTTTTCAAATCATTCCAGACTGTGAATGGGTTCGTAGAACATGCCCAAACCAAGCAATCTTATTATAGAACGGATACAACCTATTATTTCGTGACCCTCAAGAAGGTCTCTGATCTCAAAGTTATATAGGGTTCTGTACTCCCCATTGTCTGTCTTAAGTGGACCAAAAATGTAGCATAGGATCCTACGCTCAAATACAAATAAATCCGATTCATCATTGTTTGTTTCCCATACATCACAACCGGTCTAATCAATGTCTTGAATAACTTGAGCTTGGTGTTAGCTAATACACACGGTGATCCAAGAAGAGGATTAATTGAGTAGAAAGTTCAATTGCCTGCAGCGATTCGAGTTTTTATATCTGTAAGTATGCTGTTGATTGTGCCAAGCATTGATCCCAAATATTTAAAACATTCAGCTCCCTCAATTCGTTCATCACCACACATCAAATTTTTCTTCTCAGCCTCTCTTGAAACATTCATATGTTTGGTTTTATCGTAGTTAATTTGCAGACCAATTTTTCTAGCACCACTCTCAAGCGACTTGAAAGTCTCACTCATAACAGCTTCACTTCGGCCAAGGATGACAACATCATCAACGTAAGCGATCATCTGTACTGAGCTTATTGACAATATATTGTTGTTAGTCGGTAGTTTTTTTTGACGGCACACATATTCCAAGGCTAAATTAAAGAGTATAGGAAAGACTGCATCACCTTGTGTTAAGCTGGAGTCGACTTTAAAAAACTTAGATATTTCGTTCTCTACTCGTACACAGCATTGAGAGGGATTCCCATTGACACCAGAGCAGACAATTGAGTCTCTCGTTCGAGAGAGTAGTAGGTCTGAATGAAATCAATGAAGAGTTGGTGCATAGGTATGTTGAACTCTCGAAACTTTTCCAAAATCATCCTTATCGAGAAAAGTGCATCGGCCTAGCTGGAAGCCTCAATGATATTCTCCAAATAGTTGTTCAACAAAAGGATTGATTCTGACTAGCAAAATATATGAAAACATCTTATATGCTGTGCAGAGGACAGCGATTCCTCTGCAAATTTGAACATTGTAGGCGATTACCTTTTTTATGGATTGGTATCAGCATAGCTGAGTTTCAGTCCTGTGGCATGGTTTCAGTCCTCCAAATCATTTGAACAAGTTTAAACAATCTTAAATATAGAGTTTCACCACCATGTGCAATCATTTCGGATGTAATATCGTCGTCCATCGACACCAGGTGCTTTATTGCGTTTTAATTTTGACAACGCCGCTTCATATTCCTCTTTGGTTAGTTCGTCTACATGAACCTTTGACGCACGAATAAGCTTTGCTCGTCGCCCGACTTATTGCTGGTCACTTAAGTTGAGAAGGTTCTCAAAATAAGCGGCCCAAGAATCTAAAATATTTTTAAGGTCTACTTGTAGCTCCCCATCTTCGTTTTAAACAGCAGTCGATCTAGTTTGAGGTCACTTCTTTAAGGTTTTAACCTGTTGAAAGAAGTTACGCGATTGATATTCCTTATTGAAGCTTTCATTCTCCACACACTGTCTCTTCCTGGACCTGGTGTTGCGTCATTGTAGACATTTCAGATAGCAATCTGTTTTGTATTGAATAGCGTGTCAAGACATGCTTGATCCATCCATGGCTTCTGTGAGCAGTTTTCTAGTCAAATTCTTGCCTATTTTTTTTTAAAATAAAAAGTGTTGTGTTATATGGTTTACAATATGTGTCACAACAACACATAAATACCATTTAAGGCGTAGGTCCCACAACAGCTCTGAGGTGTTGATGGACGCTATTTTTAAACATCTGCGGATTGAAACCACCTGAGACTATGGATTGCGGCAAACTATTCCAGTTGTATATAGTTCGGGCAAAGAGGTCTTTCTTCAGTATGACAGCGCGGGATCTCGAACGTTTGACTGGTTGCGCTAGCCGATTTCCGAGTGGAACGGGGGTAAGAATAAGTTTGAGGCATGATGCTGCTGATTTCATCTGAGCACTGTTGATGATGATATTTGTAAAAAACAACGAGGTCAGCAACAGTGCGACTATGTTGTAGGGAATCAAGTTTTGATGTCAAATTTCGATCACCCACAATTCGTATAGCCCGCTTTTGAACAGAGTCCAAGGGGGCCAAGATGAAAACAGAAGCAGCACCCCAAGCTTGACAACAGTACACCATACAGCGATGAATATAGGACTTATAAACATGGAGCAATTGGTATATGGAGTGAAAATTTTTTTGCATCTATTAAGGAGCCCGAGTTTTCTAGATACGATTTTGCCATCGCCATTACATGATCGTTCCAGAGTAGGTCATGTGAAACTGTGACACCCAATAAACGACTTGTGCAGTTGAAATTGCGCATCCCCGACGCAGGCTAAGCGATATTAAGAATGATCTCCCTCAGCTTGAACGAAATGCTAAATGACTTATGCATCAACACCGGCAAGACTAAACTTTTAACAACATCCTGGAACATATCTCCCGGCAATCTGAATACTGGTGAGTGGTGACTATAAAGTAGAACGCGTAGAAACTTCAAATACCTCGGGTCTGTAATTACAGCGTCAAATGACATGCAGGCAGATATCAAAGCCGGTGTCACTACCGCATACAGAGTTTTCTACGCATACTCAAAACATCTTTCGCGGTCGTATCAACTCACACTTTACAAAGTATTAATCAAACCTGTGTTTACCTTTGGAAGTAAAAGCTGGACACTGACTTCCATCGATTGTAGAATTCTATCAACATTCGGGAGGAAGGTCATAGGAACAACTTACGCTTCATGTAAAGTTGCTGAAAATCAGTATAGATTCCGAATGAATCATGAAATCAGAGAGCTTCTTGGAGGCTGCGATGTAATCGGATTCAATAAATCCAACCGGATTAGATGGGTTCGTCATGTAGAAAAAGCTCCATTAGATAGAATGCTAAGAAAGTTATAATAACTGGACCTGAGATCCAGTTATTGCCAAGGATATGTACAATGATAAGCTTGAATATCGATGTGGCTTTTGCCAAAAAAATCTCTGTAGCTAATTTAATTGGTTATATGACCATTCTCAAAATTCTAAGTTAATTGTATTCAAAGAAAAGGTATATAGTTATAAAAAGTAATAAAAAAAAAATATAAAAGATACTTATCTTAATTTCCGTTGTACGATGTCTTGATGTTGATTAAAACAACAAAAACAATGATGGTGTAAAGCGACTTCCTCAATTCATAACCAGTCCGTTTCCTCAGGGCAACAAGATCGATAAGTATGCCCGTTCCAAAGTAACTAGATTGATGTGTAATCACCCAATGTTGGATAGACTGTATACACGGCGAGTCTATTCGCAGTCACCAACTCAAAAATAGCAACTTGGATAACTACAACAACGTCTAAAAGTGACTCTTCTATTTCCTTCAATCCCACCAAATAGTACCACAGGAAACCAAAAACACTTCTCTTTATTTTCATCTACAGTTTCCTTCAATAATTATTTAATCTTATTTTCAGTGTGTGTTCAATAGTAGTACAAAAAAATGAAATACAGAAATATGATTTTTATAAAAATATACTTTAACAACACATTTTTTATTACGTTCGTCCTTCACAACGAAAACTGTTAATCCATCACAAAATATCTAATTTCTATTATTGTTTAAATTTCTTTTCATTTTTTTTGGTATATCTAAAGAATGAAAAACAAACATTACTTCTTTTCAAAAACTATAATTTCGTTCTTTTTTCTTATCACCGCCATTCTGGCTTAGCAGAAATCAAAATCACACCGATTGTAATCAAAAAAATAACACATGAAGAAAACACATGACTCGCGAAAGAAAAATTTAACTTTTATTCTTTAATCGATTTTTGTGATCTTAGTAATTTTTTGTTTTCCGATTTTTAAATTCAAACGTAACTCGATTTAATCTCTTAGATTTTTAACCTAAATCGAACTGACCACAATTATACAAAATCATTGTTTAAATATTCTAAACGAATGGGAGCGAAGGAGATGACATTCAAAAAATTTGTATATTTCTCTCCGCTGTTGTGGTATTATCCCTTTTCAAACGAAAAAAAAATCAATCACGATCATTATCATACTGTCTCAACAATCGCATTACAAAACTCATATATCATTTAAACTCTGTTTCATTTGATTATCGTCGATCATGAACAGAAACAGACAACCATATCTAATTTTGTGTTTGTTTACGTTGCAGTTATTAAAAATTATAAAGAGAACGAAATAACAACAACCTACGAAATGCAACAATTCGTTTACAGTTTAATTTGAACAGATCATTACAACCCTCAATTCGTTCATCACCACACATCAAATTTTTCTTCTCAGCCTCTCTTGAAACATTCATATGTTTGGTTTTATCGTAGTTAATTTGCAGACCAATTTTTCTAGCACCACTCTCAAGCGACTTGAAAGTCTCACTCATAACAGCTTCACTTCGGCCAAGGATGACAACATCATCAACGTAAGCGATCATCTGTACTGAGCTTATTGACAATATATTGTTGTTAGTCGGTAGTTTTTTTTGACGGCACACATATTCCAAGGCTAAATTAAAGAGTATAGGAAAGACTGCATCACCTTGTGTTAAGCTGGAGTCGACTTTAAAAAACTTAGATATTTCGTTCTCTACTCGTACACAGCATTGAGAGGGATTCCCATTGACACCAGAGCAGACAATTGAGTCTCTCGTTCGAGAGAGTAGTAGGTCTGAATGAAATCAATGAAGAGTTGGTGCATAGGTATGTTGAACTCTCGAAACTTTTCCAAAATCATCCTTATCGAGAAAAGTGCATCGGCCTAGCTGGAAGCCTCAATGATATTCTCCAAATAGTTGTTCAACAAAAGGATTGATTCTGACTAGCAAAATATATGAAAACATCTTATATGCTGTGCAGAGGATAGCGATTCCTCTGCAAATTTGAACATTGTAGGCGATTACCTTTTTTATGGATTGGTATCAGCATAGCTGAGTTTCAGTCCTGTGGCATGGTTTCAGTCCTCCAAATCATTTGAACAAGTTTAAACAATCTTAAATATAGAGTTTCACCACCATGTGCAATCATTTCGGATGTAATATCGTCGTCCATCGATACCAGGTGCTTTATTGCGTTTTAATTTTGACAACGCCGCTTCATATTCCTCTTTGGTTAGTTCGTCTACATGAACCTTTGACGCACGAATAAGCTTTGCTCGTCGCCCGACTTATTGCTGGTCACTTAAGTTGAGAAGGTTCTCAAAATAAGCGGCCCAAGAATCTAAAATATTTTTAAGGTCTACTTGTAGCTCCCCATCTTCGTTTTAAACAGCAGTCGATCTAGTTTGAGGTCACTTCTTTAAGGTTTTAACCTGTTGAAAGAAGTTACGCGATTGATATTCCTTATTGAAGCTTTCATTCTCCACACACTGTCTCTTCCTGGACCTGGTGTTGCGTCATTGTAGACATTTCAGATAGCAATCTGTTTTGTATTGAATAGCGTGTCAAGACATGCTTGATCCATCCATGGCTTCTGTGAGCAGTTTTCTAGTCAAATTCTTGGCTATTTTTTTTTTAAATAAAAAGTGTTGTGTTATATGGTTTACAATATGTGTCACAACAACACATAAATACCATTTAAGGCGTAGGTCCCACAACAGCTCTGAGGTGTTGATGGACGCTATTTTTAAACATCTGCGGATTGAAACCACCTGAGACTATGGATTGCGGCAAACTATTCCAGTTGTATATAGTTCGGGCAAAGAGGTCTTTCTTCAGTATGACAGCGCGGGATCTCGAACGTTTGACTGGTTGCGCTAGCCGATTTCCGAGTGGAACGGGGGTAAGAATAAGTTTGAGGCATGATGCTGCTGATTTCATCTGAGCACTGTTGATGATGATATTTGTAAAAAACAACGAGGTCAGCAACAGTGCGACTATGTTGTAGGGAATCAAGTTTTGATGTCAAATTTCGATCACCCACAATTCGTATAGCCCGCTTTTGAACAGAGTCCAAGGGCACCCCAAGCTTGACAACAGTACACCATACAGCGATGAATATAGGACTTATAAACATGGAGCAATTGGTATATGGAGTGAAAATTTTTTTGCATCTATTAAGGAGCCCGAGTTTTCTAGATACGATTTTGCCATCGCCATTACATGATCGTTCCAGAGTAGGTCATGTGAAACTGTGACACCCAATAAACGACTTGTGCAGTTGAAATTGCGCATCCCCGACGCAGGCTAAGCGATATTAAGAATGATCTCCCTCAGCTTGAACGAAATGCTAAATGACTTATGCATCAACACCGGCAAGACTAAACTTTTAACAACATCCTGGAACATATCTCCCGGCAATCTGAATACTGGTGAGTGGTGACTATAAAGTAGAACGCGTAGAAACTTCAAATACCTCGGGTCTGTAATTACAGCGTCAAATGACATGCAGGCAGATATCAAAGCCGGTGTCACTACCGCATACAGAGTTTTCTACGCATACTCAAAACATCTTTCGCGGTCGTATCAACTCACACTTTACAAAGTATTAATCAAACCTGTGTTTACCTTTGGAAGTAAAAGCTGGACACTGACTTCCATCGATTGTAGAATTCTATCAACATTCGGGAGGAAGGTCATAGGAACAACTTACGCTTCATGTAAAGTTGCTGAAAATCAGTATAGATTCCGAATGAATCATGAAATCAGAGAGCTTCTTGGAGGCTGCGATGTAATCGGATTCAATAAATCCAACCGGATTAGATGGGTTCGTCATGTAGAAAAAGCTCCATTAGATAGAATGCTAAGAAAGTTATAATAACTGGACCTGAGATCCAGTTATTGCCAAGGATATGTACAATGATAAGCTTGAATATCGATGTGGCTTTTGCCAAAAAAATCTCTGTAGCTAATTTAATTGGTTATATGACCATTCTCAAAATTCTAAGTTAATTGTATTCAAAGAAAAGGTATATAGTTATAAAAAGTAATAAAAAAAAAATATAAAAGATACTTATCTTAATTTCCGTTGTACGATGTCTTGATGTTGATTAAAACAACAAAAACAATGATGGTGTAAAGCGACTTCCTCAATTCATAACCAGTCCGTTTCCTCAGGGCAACAAGATCGATAAGTATGCCCGTTCCAAAGTAACTAGATTGATGTGTAATCACCCAATGTTGGATAGACTGTATACACGGCGAGTCTATTCGCAGTCACCAACTCAAAAATAGCAACTTGGATAACTACAACAACGTCTAAAAGTGACTCTTCTATTTCCTTCAATCCCACCAAATAGTACCACAGGAAACCAAAAACACTTCTCTTTTTTTTCATCTACAGTTTCCTTCAATAATTATTTAATCTTATTTTCAGTGTGTGTTCAATAGTAGTACAAAAAAATGAAATACAGAAATATGATTTTTATAAAAATATACTTTAACAACACATTTTTTATTACGTTCGTCCTTCACAACGAAAACTGTTAATCCATCACAAAATATCTAATTTCTATTATTGTTTAAATTTCTTTTCATTTTTTTTGGTATATCTAAAGAATGAAAAACAAACATTACTTCTTTTCAAAAACTATAATTTCGTTCTTTTTTCTTATCACCGCCATTCTGGCTTAGCAGAAATCAAAATCACACCGATTGTAATCAAAAAAATAACACATGAAGAAAACACATGACTCGCGAAAGAAAAATTTAACTTTTATTCTTTAATCGATTTTTGTGATCTTAGTAATTTTTTGTTTTCCGATTTTTAAATTCAAACGTAACTCGATTTAATCTCTTAGATTTTTAACCTAAATCGAACTGACCACAATTATACAAAATCATTGTTTAAATATTCTAAACGAATGGGAGCGAAGGAGATGACATTCAAAAAATTTGTATATTTCTCTCCGCTGTTGTGGTATTATCCCTTTTCAAACGAAAAAAAAATCAATCACGATCATTATCATACTGTCTCAACAATCGCATTACAAAACTCATATATCATTTAAACTCTGTTTCATTTGATTATCGTCGATCATGAACAGAAACAGACAACCATATCTAATTTTGTGTTTGTTTACGTTGCAGTTATTAAAAATTATAAAGAGAACGAAATAACAACAACCTACGAAATGCAACAATTCGTTTACAGTTTAATTTGAACAGATCATTACAATCCCATTACTATTACATACAATCCCAAACATTTCAATATGAGATTGTATCATAGTATCAACAAAAAAAATAGAAAAATGCAATTACAACTATATGAGTTTTACTTTTGTTTGATTAAAACAAAGTAGAAGAATGTTTACGAATTTAAGCGATGCTAATTGTGAGATTGATAGTTGTTTAACCGAGATAATATAAAAGAAACTGATAATGAATCAACACGACGTGTTGTTGGAGCAATGCGATTAATTAATGGTATTGATAATGAACTAGGTAATGTATTTTCGTTGTACTAAGTTGTTGGGACGTTGAATTTTAGGAATACCAAGTAGTCAGTTTATAAGGGAGAGAAAAGATAGAACAGTGTGGCGACTGAAGAGAATGCATCCTTGACTGTTCGTTGATCGTTAAAATCTCACTACCAAGTCATACATTTCCTTCAATCTACCAATACAGAACCTGAGCTCGTTCTGGAGCGGGGTGTAGACTCTCTTATAAATACTACTGGTTAGATAACACGATGGATTGTGTCATAACAAAGTGTCCCAACAATAACCAGTTGGTGTTCGTCCGCATTCGGCGTGATGGCATCATCCAAGACCTTCATGATATAGAATGTCGAATATGGGGTCAACTGGTCTTGGAACGAGATTATAGGAAGCAGATTACCCAGACGGCAAAATCCCTTCATTGGATGTAAACGCCAGAGGGAGAGAGACGCTTGGATAGAGGCCCATGGGCTCAACGTACTTGGTATTTGGTCCAAATACTACTGCACCCCCCTCTGCCTTGGTCTTTGAACCATCCGCGTATCATTTAATTACATCGTTACTCAGATGGTACCCAGTGGGTTCACTGCTCCACTCCACTTTTTGCACAAATGCGATGTATATTTCCTATCGAAGTTGAACTGCTTAATCATTCCGTTTTTAGGAAACTCCAGCAAGGGATTCTCACTTAAAAAACGTTTTCGATATTTAAACTCGACGATATTTCCATTTCCCATACCCTGCATGCAGAATCTCAGTATGGTTTCCCTGACTACGCTCAAGTGGAATAAGTGGAGTAGAACAAGCCCTAACAGCATCTCCATTGACGTGGTATGACATGTTGTTATGCCGCAATCTGGGCTATTATCTAACCAGTAGTATTTATAAGAGAGTCTACACCCTACTCCGGAACGAGTTCAGGTTCTGTATTGGTAGACTGAAGGAAATGTATGCCTTGGTAGTGAGATTTAACGGTCAACGAACAGTCAAGGATACATTTTCTTCAGTCGCCACACTGTTCTATTTCTTCTCTCCCTTATAAACGCACTACTTGGTAATCTTCAGTTTAACATCCGTAACTACATGAAACGGCAACTTAGTTCAACAAAAATACATTACATAATGAACCAGTATCAAAACCATTAATTAATCGCGTTGCTAAAACAACACGTCGTGTTGATTCAGTAACAATTTCTATTAACAAAACTATCAGTCTCACAATTAACATTGCTTAAATTCGTAAACATTCTTCTACTTTGTTTTCATCAAACGAAAAATAAAACTCATGTAGTTGTGGTTGCATTTTTCATTTTTCGTTGATGCTATCAGACACAATCTCATCAACATCTGTTTGAATAAACTGTTAATAAATTGTTGCATTTCGTGGTTATTGTTATTTCGTTTTCTCTATAATCTTTAATAACTGAAAACAAAACAAACTCGAAGTATATGTTGTCGATCCTTCTTTTTCTTTTTTTTATAATTGGTTGACGATCTCGTTCTAAAAAACCGATTAAATTCCTTTGTTTGGGAAAATAAAACAACAGAGAGAAATATACAAAATTTTTGAATGGTCATCTCCTTCGCTCCACTTCGTTTAGATTATTTAAACAAAGAATTTTTGATAATTAGGGCAGTATGATTTCATTTTTAAAATCAATTGCTAGTTCGATCATGATTTTTGAAACCATTAATTTATCGTGCGATTTGAATTCTTTTTCATTTAAAACGAAAATTTAATTAAAAATTGGTTCTGTCAACATTGTTTTGATATCATGATTCTTAATTCGGGATTAATTATGCTCAAAAAAAGTTAGTGATTTTATTAAACTGTGAATGATAAAAAAAAAAATTGAAATCGCTTGAAAAGCCATGTTTGAATAGTAACGTAAATTAAAGAAAGAAAAATAATGTTTATGTTAAATTAAATAAATTAAACAAGTTTGGTTTTTTAGAAGAAAAAAAGTCGGTGTGTTTCATTTGTCTTAGGCACGGTAGTTAAGTGGAACATAAAAAAAAAAAAAAAAAAAAAAAAAAAAAAACAAAAAACCAGTGACAGTTAAAATCGCTATTCAAGGCCACATCATTAATTCGCTATTTTTTTTTCACGTCGGATAATAAAAAGCCTGTTGTTTTGGATTGTGATGATTTAGTTAACAGAAAAATCACAGGAAGATATATTTATCTATTCATCAAAATTTTGTGCGTTTGTATGAACTCAACAAGGGTCTCCCGTGATAGAGGCCGAAACGAGAAACTACATAAATTATTGGATAAACACAAGAACACCAGAAAACCGTAAGTCATTTTGGTACTACTAAATTATCTATTTATGAGGGGATATTGCCGTGATTTGGATTAAAGTTACGAAGAGAAGAAAAGTTTCAGATTATATCGGCTAGGAATCTAGTTATCATTCCTATACAAGTGAACGCAAATTATGTTAATGTGAAGGCGTTAGGTAGATAACGGAAAATACCTGTTGGCTACTGTAGTTGGTATATACTATTAATTGGATCTGACGAAAGATAAATGGTGAAGGATATTGGACGAAAAGAGTGTATGTAATCATCGAGGAACAGATTTATTAGATTAAGTTTTTGCATTATTTCTATTTTTACATAATAATATTCTTGAATTTCGCTATAAGGTCGACATGACCGGCTAAGTCTTTTTTTTTATTATTTGGAGATTTTTCTTGGTGGAAGACCGGACTGGGTTTTTTTTGATTTAAATAATACACCCTTGGCATAACGTTGTGTCAAAACAACGTTATAAATAATGGCGCCGGAAACAAAAACAAGTATAACAGGTATATAGCGTTATAACCTGTTGTACACAATATCGAAAATGTTAGAAATGTTCATTATTGCATGTTTTTACATATGAGCATTTTGATATTATTGATATTTGTGATTTTTTTAAAAGTTTTGATATTTTTGATATGTTGATATTTTTGATTTGATATTTTTAAATATTTCGAATAATACGGTTTTTTGTGATAGCGTTAGTATACGTTTTTTTTTTGATTCGGATATTGTAATTTGTGATAATTTTGTTGCATCTGTTGTTCGATATATATCTATGGTTGTATTATTATATGCCTTTGGTGTCTTTTTATATACCTTTTGTATTTTTTTATATATATATATATATACTATTGTATTCCGATATATATTTATTTTATGATGCAACAAAAAAATTTTTTACAACGTTTTGATCTGAATAAAAATATGGGTATCTCTAAGAAAGAATCCAAGAAGGCTTAACCTTCTTAACATGTTTCGTTGGTTAAGGGTCGCCTCTGTCTTTTGGCATGCGATCACCAAGCGGATTTTTTTTTTTAATATTAGTGAAATTTCAATTAGTTTTCCTTCCGAGACTGAATGCAGCTTTACTGGTCGAGTGTTTATGCGGAAGAGAAGGGAAGCCTGTCAGTCCTACGGACAGCCAGGATCGCTTCTACAATGCTAAGCACTCCTCCACACAAGTGAAACTGCATCCAGATCTCCATCTTGTTGGGAAGAACCAACGTTCAACCCAACCTCCCTTCACAATTTCAATGGACTTAGCAAATCCATCCAACATCGCGTTCCAATAGTAAATTCGGTCTTGTACTGAAATCGGATCTGGAGACTGGTACTCTATACTGGTCTACTCCCAACAAACGATATTAGTCTTAATTGTTTTTTCTTATATTTTTCTTAGTTTTAAGGATGAATGAACTCAGCATATGATTTTTGTAGATAACAGATATTTAGGCTGAATCTTTAAACAATGCTGAATTCATTTCATCACGCGGGAGGGTACTAGAACGTAGATTTTAGGATTTTTAGACCTATTTTTGTTCTAGACCTCACATGTCGTTTCTGGGAATAGATCGCGAGTTCGATTTTCCAATTCGAATTTTCTTTACAATTCCTTTTAAAATTTTTGATTATACAGTCAATCGGTGTGGGCTTTGCCCAGGAAAAATCTCTAACATTATAAATACATAAATAAATAAATAATTCTCTTATTTTTCTAAATAAATAAATAAATACATAAATATTTTCATAATTAATTTAATATTTTTTCTAAATAAATATTTTTTTTCAAATAAATAAATAAATATTATAATAGCTATCTTACAAATATTTTTATAAATAAATATTTTTCATTTTTTTTATAAATAAATATATATATATTTTTAAATAAATAAAAATATTCTTAAATAAACTTAACATCAAGAAAAATAAATAAATATTTTTACCATCTTATGCAATAAGTAAATCAAGGTGTACAAGTTGCAACAAAATAAATAGAATTTTAAGTAAATCAATACCATTTGCTTGCTCAATACTAAATAAATAATATTTTTTCCTAGATATAAATTAAAATCTTTAAGATTTATAATTTTCTCTGTAAAACGAGGGGTAAAGGAGTTGATCATTCGAAGCATTTGTATATTTCTTTCTGCTGTTGTGAGTCGCGGTGTTCACGATTTCTTGTCGGTTTACAATTTTTATTGCATTTTACAATTTTTTTACGGTTGTTGTGTTTTTTTTTGACATTTTTGCGCGGAAAAACATTTTAGGGGGTCACGATCATTATCGTTTGTTGTTGGTTTTGTTGAGTTGCAATTTTTTTTATAATTTTTGTCCTTTTTTTCATAAAATCTGACAACAAAAGAAAATGTCAGAGGTGCCGATAGACCATCCGTTTTACGGTCTCGAGTTGTGCGAGTTGTGGGTCGAGTGCTTCCTCCGGGACATCCAATACAACAGCGAAGGGTGGATACAACAGTTAAGTGATGCTGCGAGAAGTGCTACAGCACCAATAGTACAAACACACGCAGCAAATACAAAAGAAGAAAGTGAACTGATACTGGCAGCAGCTCTGTTTTTGGCTAGGGAAGTAAGGAGTTTAGTGGCTCCAGTGCCACCAAACACACTAAAAGGATTGTTAAATCGTATTACCCATTACGTGGACCGAAATAACCGCATAAGAAACATGGAAGAGTTAAAGGATGCTACCGAATACGCAGCCAGGTCATTGTCTGAAACTTTCAGGACCATCACTGCACTGATAATGGGACCAGAAGGAGGGGTCTTAAGAAAAGATGTACCAGCACCTGCAAATCTTGACGAATCATTTCAAGGTGTATTCGCGAGATCAACTCCAAATCATATGGAACCACTAGGTGACCTGATTGATAATATGACGGGCCGTCAACGAAGACAACGTCTTCCACAACCAGCCAATGAGGTACAGCAGGAACAGCTTGGACCAGCAATACCACTGGAAGAGCTATTCAATGACATCAGAATAGCTCCACCACCATACCGATCGGCTAGGGTCTCAGCAGTACCAGCATACATACAACCGCATGAAGGGTACCAACCACACAGGTATTTGAGTCAATTCTATACGAATTGGCTCCCCTACTTCTCTGGTGACGGGTCCTCACCCGATGCTCATGAATTCTTTCATTTGGTTGAGGTGGCTGCACGAAGGGATCGGGTGACCTTTGACGATTTAAAGTCAATCGTTCCCCGATATCTCCGTGGAGCCGCTGAAAAACATTACATAAATCTAACATATGAGTATCGAGTGGTGACCTATCCCATATTGAGAGAAGCATTAGTTAATACGTTTGGTACCCTTACAGATGATAAGACGGTTTTGAAAGTACTGCTGAGCCGTAGACAAAAACATAAAGAGAGTGTATATGACTACATAATTGGTATGAACAATTTAAATAGTAGACTGATCCGGCCCTATAATCCACGTGAATTAATAGAGATAGTTCGAGACGGTTTGTCTGCAGAATTAAGAAGTGTAACAATGATAGCTGAGTTTGCATCACTTGAAGACCTGCGTGTGATGTGCCAAAAATTTGAAAAATTTTGGGCATCATCACCCGCAGCGTCAAGGACAGGTGGGCAATCTCTGCTACCACCTACGAGAACAGCTGGTCAATACCGGATCAGTGAAGTCACACCTTCTGATGAAGACGAAACAGGTCCATCTAATTATCAACCAGGTCCATCAAACTACGTTACAGGTCCTTCAAATCATCAAATAGTTCCAGCAAACTACTCGACTTATGTAGATGCCTACAGCGCACCACCAAAAATACTAGCCAGACCAACAAATGCTAATAGGTCAATACTACCACCACCGCCACCTAGAACTGAACATCAAATTTGTAGCCGGTGTAAAGATATTGGTCACACGATATACAACTGTCCTCAAAAGCCGTACTGCTATCGATGTGGTAAGGCTGACACCATCTCTCCACGATGTACTAATTGTCATCCACCGCTTCATTTAAACTCTCGGGCGGGAGTACAGAATTCGCGAGCTGTGCCCCCGAACCCATCTTCGAGTACGCGAGGTCATCTGAGAGATGCGTCAACCACCACCGAAGAAGAAGATCTTTCGCCACCACAGTACCAAAAATAAGTAAATCTGTTCAAACTTCAACACCATTACTGATACGTCAGAAAAAAAGATCTCAAAAGCGTATTGAACGCTCGCGCATTTACTTTAGAAAAAGAAAACTTCTCAATAAAGCGTGTGTCTCTTCGATCATTTATCGGGAAAATGATCCTAGACCACACCTTTATATAAACATTTTTAATAAAAAAGTTTATGGACTTCTAGATAGTGGAGCCTCTATCAGTATTCTGGGAAGAAATTCCCTAGAATTATTAAGAAACGCCGGCATAACCTATCACAAAATGTTTTCTGCCATCCGTACAGCAGATGGTACCCGTAATCATATCCTGGGTTATGTAGACGCTTCTATAAATTTCAATGGCTTATCGAAAATTTTTCGTTTTCATGTTGTTCCAAGTTTGCGTGAGGAACTCTACCTGGGCATCGATTTCTGGAGGGAATTTGGTATCACTCCTTCATTTGTCAGTGAATTGACACCGATTGAATCTAATAACAACTTAAATCACGATCTAAACCCTGACCAGCTACAAGAACTGGAGAACGTCAAGGATTCTTTTCCTTCTTTTGAGGTATTAGGTCTCGGCAAAACATCTTTGGTTGAACATGTCATCGATGTTGGGGATAGTGCACCTGTGAAACAGAGGCATTACCCCACATCGCCGGCAGTTCAACAGAAGATTTATGCTGAACTAGACCGTATGCTTCAATTAGGAGTGATCGAAGAGAGTTCTGACAGTTCTTGGTGCTCGCCAGTGGTCTTAATACAAAAATCTTCAGGTAAGAATCGTTTATGTTTAGATTCGAGACGTGTCAACGCACTGACCAAAAAGGATGCATACCCACTTCCTTTAATCGATGGCTTGTTAGGACGTCTAAATAGTACGAGATACATAAGCAGTATTGATCTCAAAGATGCGTTCTGGCAAATTCCTTTGGCAGAAACATCTCGAGACAAAACAGCCTTCACAGTGCCTGGACGACCATTGTACCAATTCAAGGTTATGCCTTTTGGTTTGTGCAATGCTCCCCAGACAATGTGTCGGCTGATGCATAAAGTGATACCTCACAAGTATCATGAAAGTGTCTTCGTCTATTTAGACGACCTACTGGTAGTGTCCTCAACATTCGAGGAACACATGGAACTACTGTCTATAGTCTCTACTCTTTTAACAAATGCAGGTCTAACCATCAATCTGCAGAAAAGTAAGTTCGTGCTGCGAGAAGTAAAGTATTTGGGCTTTTTGGTTGGCGAAGGTGGATTGAAAACGGATCCAGAAAAAGTACGAGCTATTGAGGAATATCCAGCTCCAACAACTGTTAAACAGATTCGTCGGTTATTAGGTATGGCAGGGTGGTATCAACGATTTATACCAAACTACGCTAGCGTTGTTTCACCTATTACAGATCTTTTGAAAAAAGGATCTAAACGACTGGTATGGACTGATGGAGCTCAAACCGCCTTTAACAATTTAAAAAATCTTCTGACTGTAGCCCCAGTTTTAATAAATCCTAATTATGAAAAAGAATTTTTTTATTAGATGTGATGCAAGCATCACGGGTGTAGGAAGTGTATTGCATCAGCTGGATGATGAAGGCCATGAGTGTCCGATAGCATTCATGTCTAAAAAGTTGAATAAAGCTCAAAGGAATTATACAGTGTCCGAGCTTGAGTGTCTTGCAGCAATTCTCAGCGTGAAGAAATTCAGAGCCTACGTGGAGGGTCATAAGTTTACAATTGTGACCGATCATTCAAGTCTAAAGTGGTTGATGTCACAAAAAGATTTGAGTGGTCGGTTAGCTAGATGGAGTTTAAAGCTTCAACACATGGATTTTTCTATTGTACATAGTAAAGGGACCCAAAACGTAGTACCTGATGCTCTGTCTCGTATATATGACGACACGTCCGAAGAATTTGCTGAAGCACTCGCTCATACTGACGACACTATTAAATCAGATGATGAATGTTATCGGCACCATGAATACACAAACATGATAGCCAAAGTACAATTGTCTCCTCAGGATTTTCCAATGGTGAAACAGTTGGATGGTAAGCTATACATGCGCATAGAACCTAAAGCTGATGCAGTACCTAACGATTTGCCTGTGTGGAAACTTTGGATACCAAAACCTTTAACTACTAAATTGATCAAGGAACATCACGACAACTGTATAGCTGCTCATGGAGGGGTAAAGAAGACCTTGGTGGGTCTTCGGCGTCTCTACTACTGGCCGGGCATGGCATCTCAAGTTCATGACTATGTCGTGTCTTGCGATGTCTGCAAACAATCGAAGGCAACAAATCAGATATTGCGTCCACCAATGCAATCCCGATTTATAACAGATAGACCATGGCAGCGTATATATATTGATTTTTTGGGTCCGTATCCCAGATCAAAATCTGGGAATACTGTTCTTCTGATTGTACTTGATCATTTGTCAAAATTTGTATTAATTAAACCACTCAGAAATGCTACGTCACCTTCTGTGAATACATTTTTGAGAAATGAAGTTTTTCTCACATATGGTGTTCCAGAGTTTCTTCATAGCGACAATGGTAAACAATTTACTAGTAATTCTTTTCAAAAACTGTTGTCAGAATTCAACATTTCTCATATTAAAACTGGAGTCTACAGTCCTCAGAGCAACGCTTCGGAAAGGGTGAATAGGTCAATATTAGCTGCGATCAGATCTTACATTAAAGGTATGCATAATACGTGGGATTCGCATTTGGGAGATATAGCTTTTGCACTACGTTCCGCAGTACATAGCACAACACTTCATTCTCCATACTACGTGTTGTTTGGTCAACACCCTATATCAGATGGCAAGACTTACACGACTCTTCGAACTTTACATAGTCTGGGTGAACCAATAGATATGGACATGGATCATACAGATCAATTAGCAATCGTCAGAGCTCGCATTAAGAAATATATGGACACAGCTTTCGCAAAGTCCCAACAACATTATAATTTACGGACGCGACCTCGTACATTTGAAATACAACAACGAGTCTTGGTACGACAACATCACCTAAGTGATGCAGCTAACAAGTTTTCGGCCAAGCTGGCTCCGAAATTCCTACCAGCCATAATAACAAGCAGGGTTGGTAATGTGTTGTACAAATGTACAAATTTGGATGGTAAGCCCATTGGGACTTTCCATGCCAAAGATATAAGAATTTAAAAATTTCAAACATCATTTATATAGTTCCTGTTAACTTATTTTTCTTGTATTAGTTTTTTTATCCTTATCAATTTATTAATTATTATTAATTTTTTTTATTATTATTCTTTATATTAGTATCTTGATTTATTAAAACTTCTCCCTTGGTTGTTCTAATAAATCATCCACTATGCTTAACATATTAACGTTTTCGTGTTAGATGTGAGCCGCTTAAGACTCTGTCTGCGGTTATCTGACTCTACTTTGAATTAGCTTACCACTCCCCATTCATTTTTTTATTAACTTTCACAAATTTTCACTATTTTTATAGATAGTCTTTATCGCTAACAATAGTAATGCTGTCTCTCATTGCCTGAAATTGAATTTTGGTACTTGAGGGCGCTGTTCAGTAAGAGTATTAGGTAGTTTTTTTTCATTAGTTTTAGTTTTTTTCTTTAGTTTTAGTTTTTTTTGGGAAATTTGATGTATGTAGAAAGAGATTATTAGGCTCATATCTGTCATCAGTTCCACATACAATTACTGAACAGGGCTCTCAAGTATGGAATTTCGGTGGATGGTCATGATGGTCAACATTTATATTCCTTTTTATTGCAATAGAACTTACCTTTAATAAATAATATAATTTCATTCACTAGTATCTAACACTTGATTTATTTGCGCACGTTTACCAACTCTGCGCTGCCTGTTGTCTGCTGGGACTCGGCATGTCTCCATTGGGGAACTTTTACAGCGAGACATGACAGTTCACACGATATCATTTTAATGCAGCTAGTCAACAAAACTCTGGCGTTCTACAATCAAGAATTTAGAGGCAGTAGATATTAATCAACATAAATAAAACATTTTCAATTTTTTTTTTGTATGAAACATCTATAATTCACAATTCTTTCATAATGGATATACAACACCAGTAATTCTAAACATCTTTATTTTTCATCATGGTTACTCAACATCTACAATGCTTACTTTCTTTCATCATTTAGCGACATGCAAAAATGCTAAACATCTGGTTGTCTTGGGAGAGGCACTCGACTCATCAATTCGTATACCTAGTATCGGTAAATAATGGTGATTGCTACATATTTTTCTTTCCTTAATCTTCACAAAAAGCATTTCACTGTTGAATGCTTGTTTGATATCGGTTCAGGAAATTGTCTGTTATGCCGCAATCTGGGCTATTATCTAACCAGTAGTATTTATAAGAGAGTCTACACCCTACTCCGGAACGAGTTCAGGTTCTGTATTGGTAGACTGAAGGAAATGTATGCCTTGGTAGTGAGATTTAACGGTCAACGAACAGTCAAGGATACATTTTCTTCAGTCGCCACACTGTTCTATTTCTTCTCTCCCTTATAAACGCACTACTTGGTAATCTTCAGTTTAACATCCGTAACTACATGAAACGGCAACTTAGTTCAACAAAAATACATTACATAATGAACCAGTATCAAAACCATTAATTAATCGCGTTGCTAAAACAACACGTCGTGTTGATTCAGTAACAATTTCTATTAACAAAACTATCAGTCTCACAATTAACATTGCTTAAATTCGTAAACATTCTTCTACTTTGTTTTCATCAAACGAAAAATAAAACTCATGTAGTTGTGGTTGCATTTTTCATTTTTCGTTGATGCTATCAGACACAATCTCATCAACATCTGTTTGAATAAACTGTTAATAAATTGTTGCATTTCGTGGTTATTGTTATTTCGTTTTCTCTATAATCTTTAATAACTGAAAACAAAACAAACTCGAAGTATATGTTGTCGATCCTTCTTTTTCTTTTTTTTATAATTGGTTGACGATCTCGTTCTAAAAAACCGATTAAATTCCTTTGTTTGGGAAAATAAAACAACAGAGAGAAATATACAAAATTTTTGAATGGTCATCTCCTTCGCTCCACTTCGTTTAGATTATTTAAACAAAGAATTTTTGATAATTAGGGCAGTATGATTTCATTTTTAAAATCAATTGCTAGTTCGATCATGATTTTTGAAACCATTAATTTATCGTGCGATTTGAATTCTTTTTCATTTAAAACGAAAATTTAATTAAAAATTGGTTCTGTCAACATTGTTTTGATATCATGATTCTTAATTCGGGATTAATTATGCTCAAAAAAGTTAGTGATTTTATTAAACTGTGAATGATAAAAAAAAAATTGAAATCGCTTGAAAAGCCATGTTTGAATAGTAACG
Organism: Diogma glabrata; assembly: GCA_963693315.1. Classification (NCBI taxonomy): domain Eukaryota; kingdom Metazoa; phylum Arthropoda; class Insecta; order Diptera; family Cylindrotomidae; genus Diogma; species Diogma glabrata. The sequence continues at coordinate 318,120,590 of OY856186.1, forward strand.
TAAATTAAAGAAAGAAAAATAATGTTTATGTTAAATTAAATAAATTAAACAAGTTTGGTTTTTTAGAAGAAAAAAAGTCGGTGTGTTTCATTTGTCTTAGGCACGGTAGTTAAGTGGAACATAAAAAAAAAAAAAAAAAAAAAAAAAAAAAACAAAAAACCAGTGACAGTTAAAATCGCTATTCAAGGCCACATCATTAATTCGCTATTTTTTTTTCACGTCGGATAATAAAAAGCCTGTTGTTTTGGATTGTGATGATTTAGTTAACAGAAAAATCACAGGAAGATATATTTATCTATTCATCAAAATTTTGTGCGTTTGTATGAACTCAACAAGGGTCTCCCGTGATAGAGGCCGAAACGAGAAACTACATAAATTATTGGATAAACACAAGAACACCAGAAAACCGTAAGTCATTTTGGTACTACTAAATTATCTATTTATGAGGGGATATTGCCGTGATTTGGATTAAAGTTACGAAGAGAAGAAAAGTTTCAGATTATATCGGCTAGGAATCTAGTTATCATTCCTATACAAGTGAACGCAAATTATGTTAATGTGAAGGCGTTAGGTAGATAACGGAAAATACCTGTTGGCTACTGTAGTTGGTATATACTATTAATTGGATCTGACGAAAGATAAATGGTGAAGGATATTGGACGAAAAGAGTGTATGTAATCATCGAGGAACAGATTTATTAGATTAAGTTTTTGCATTATTTCTATTTTTACATAATAATATTCTTGAATTTCGCTATAAGGTCGACATGACCGGCTAAGTCTTTTTTTTTATTATTTGGAGATTTTTCTTGGTGGAAGACCGGACTGGGTTTTTTTTGATTTAAATAATACACCCTTGGCATAACGTTGTGTCAAAACAACGTTATAATGTTCTCATTGCCTTCGTGATGCAGACACAGGCCAGTCTCTTAACCTTTTCTAACTTTGTCTTCCTATCGTTAAGCGTGGCTTTTTTGTTCCATGCGACTGTTGCGTAAGTGATGGCTGGTCTCACTATCATGATATACATCCACCTTAGGACGTTTTCCACCTTAGGACATCAGCACTCTTACGGCTTTGCTTTTTTATCGCTGTTTCCTCGTGGTTTCTCCTTTCTCCACAGGAATTTGCTATCGAGAAATTATACTTCCAGATATTTGATCTCCTGTGCAGATTCAATTAAGCGGCCTTTCATTCTGATGGGTTATATGATAAGTTTTCTTTTTCTGGTAAACGGAACTACCGTAGATTGAGATTGAGTTTTCGTTCATCAGAAGTGCAACAGGTGTCTACCAGATTCAGTACCCTCTGTACAATAACACAAAACGTTTCTTCGAACTAAGTTCTGGCGATAATGATAATGTCAGCCGCGTACCCGAAACATTTAATGTCCTGGTTACTTAATGCAACCAGAATTTCATCAACCACTAGTCCATCTATGATGGGTAATAAGACCCCAGCGTGCGAACAGCCCCTGGTGGTGCCAAGGCCGATGTTACAATCTCCACACATCCTGTCATTTGTGGTGTAAAGTCATTTCTTGCAAAGGCTATCTCATCAAAGTATTTGTTCGTATGTGGTTGTCGATCACCTTTTCCGTCGTTTTTAACATGAAAAATGTTAAAATAATGTGTAAAACTATGAGACTTCGGCTGGGTGACATTTTTTTATCTACTTTTGGAATAAATATTACTTTTGCCGTTCTCCATGGTTCTGGAATATACTCAAGTGCCAGATTGCTCCTGTAGGAGAGCTGGAATTATTCCGTCCAGTCCGGTTGATTTTTATGGCTGAAGAGTTCCTATGGCTTACTTAATACGGTCCTCCGTTAACAGTGAGGATTATGCATTGATATCGGCAAAACATCCAGAAGTATATCTTATAATTGATCTATAAGCTCGTGAGGACGAACTAGAACGTGTGTTCATACAATCGTCATTATAATATCGCCAAATAACATATACAGCTGGTTGATACTAAAGTACGTGTAACTTCTAACTACAGAGTTTTCTATCCACCATCAAAACTTTTGCAGTCAAAAATCTTTCGCAGTCATAAAAGGAAAGAAGTAAAACTACAACTGATTGCCACCGATTGTAGAAGCCAATCAACATTCGAGAGTACGGTCAAAAGAACAATTTATGGTTAAAGTTGCTCAAAATCAGTATATACTATATATACGTCGAATCAATTGTGAAATTTCACAACTCCTTGGAGACTACAATGCAAACAGGTTCATTTAATCAAACCGGATTATATAGGGTTCTCGTAGTAGAACGACATATGCAGAATCAGATTATACAGTTTATTACACAGGTGTATGATATACAGAGGAAGGCGATGCTCTTTCTTATGAATTGATATAAACCCAGGTGTGTTCCAATCTCAAAACAAGTTTCATTTTCTAAAAATATGTGTGAATGAATTGTTTATTTTTACTGCCACTAAATTTTTCATACTTAACTTAATACAGTAAATCTAGGTGAAAAATATTAACTAATAAATTTGTATTCGTCCATACAAAAATTATTCAATTGAAATAAAAGAAGATTGAATTGATTGTATCCTGTAATATTGTTGCCATTCAAATAATAATAGAATGTATTGCTTTAACAGCTTGAGATACGAATTTTAAAATACAATTTTTTTAACAGTCAGGTCATTTTCATGACCGATGATTTGATTTGATTTAACTTATAAAATTATTTCACATTGATTGGAAACAATCAATAATGACTATACAATCGAGACTTAGGATGTTAATTAGAATAGAAATATTCGCCATTCTATGAATTCGCACAAAGTATTGTCTAGAAATTTAATGCAACAAATCCCAGATAATGTAAAAACATTTCCATAATATGGAGTCTAATAACAGTGGAAAAATTCAGCTTAAGTAAAAATAAATAAGTGATGAAGAAGTTTCAACTTTGAAATTGTCATCGCCTCAACGGCGTAATCGATAGCGTGTCTGCCCAAGGATTCGAGCCGGGCACTGACGAGGTAGGTTCGAATCCCAACCGAAACACGAAAAATGTGAAGTGGAGTTTTTTTCTGAAAAACTTCAAACCATACCTTTGAATTGAAAATATTCCAATTACTTCTTTACTTACTTGAGTTTAATTGACCTCAAAAATTCAAAATTATAAAATTATTTAAATTCTCAATTACTTGCAGATATTGCAATTTCTTTCATTTCTAATGAGTAATTTTGTTAAAACAGCTAACTCTGCCAAAAAGAATTTTTGTTAGGATCTTACATGAACTATAAAAAATCCTATGTGAAAATGCAAGTCTCTTGCAAGGGTTGTATAGGATGTTCCGAGAAAAATGCCTGACGCTTGTAAGAGCTTGCATTTGATTTTTATATAATTCACAAGATTCCTGCAAGAATCATATAGGACAAAACAATATCCTGAATGATTCAAGAATCTTGCATGATTCTTATAAACATCATGCATGATTAAAGTTCATAAATATTGTAACGTTTCTTAGGCTAGTTATAATTATTTAGTTCGATCACTAAATCAGGAAATTAAAACACAATGGATTTTCTAAACGTTATAATTTTATTCGTTCAAGATTTTATTATAACAGTATTTCTTCTACTACTATTCCCCTTAATTCTTCCTGTACTAACAATAATTCACCACCATAATTATATTACAATTGTTCAAAGTATCACTTTTATCTGTTCACTTACAATAATCTCTTTCTTTCTACTTATAGCACTGTTAATTTCAACTCGCCTATATCACTGCTAAATTTTATGCTCAATTTTATCGCTAACAATTTTATACTGATCTTATCCTCGAACAACACCTCTTATATGTACTACATGAAATAGCCTCGATATTACTATAATATTCTAGAACACAAACCTTCCTTTTTCAACATAAACGTAATAACACGATCTTCAAATATTGACACATAGGTGTGAAATCTATTCTTTTCGATTTGTTTATTTAGCTATTCTCTAGTAGATTTCGTTAACCAATTCTTATAGGATAAACAAAAACTTCCTATTACGTGTACCTATTTCTTTTTGTAGAACTATTTTCTCTAAAGCGTATTTTCTCGAAAGATGTTCTATTGTGTTGTGTTTTATCGTATTCCATAATCGTCACAATATTATGTTCAAAATATTTATTTTGTTATCAATATTTATAAATTATAAATATACCTTTCGAAAATTCCTACAGGATATTTGAATATCCAGTATAAAAATACTTAGAACTAAAACAGCTCGAGCTCAGATGTGTCAGCCCTTTAGTCCATCATTTTTGGAAGTCAATTTTATCATGCAATTGTTTTTAGTTTTTTGTCGAGAGGACAGATAAAGTAATTTAATGTATGTGTTTTTTAACCTTTATTAAACAAAATCGAAGTCGATTTCATATAGATTTCATAAAATTTTAACAATGATTTTATACAAAATGTTTTCTTGCATGATCTTACAAGAACGATACTTTTATCACAGAAATATTTTTCTTGTATGTTCTTGTAAATTTCCTGTCCCAATTCTCTACAAGAAATTTTTCTTGCATGTAAGTTCATATATAATTTTCCTGCAAGAATTTTCGGGAAGTAAGAGGAGTTTAAATTTTCACATATCATTGTCACTGTTACTTGACCAATTTTATAACTTTACACGGTATATTATACCTATGTAATACATAAATCTTGATTGATCTGAATTCAAATCATTTTCATTTCTTCTCAATTTTGAAGCAAAAAAAAATCTTCTTCGCGGTCTTATACTTTTAAAGATTTTATATAAAGTCAAAATTATAAGAAGCCAATATATTTTTTTTTATTTTCGTCTGGCTCATTTTGTATTATAATATTCTTACAATTTTTTTTCGTTTTTGTCTTTATATGATTTTTTTATTTCTTTTCGGATTTGTGATCATATATCATGTCACCCTGACACACATATATTTTCTTTTTTTTTTTCTTATTGTATTTTGTAACAATCCATCGTGGGAGAATTTTATACAAAATATATGATATAAATAAAAAAAATTGAGGATGGATGAAAAACAAAAATATAAGAACTTGATTTTTTCTTCTTAGAACATATACTTGCTTTAGATAGATTGTAACATGAAAAATAAAAAAAAATTGAAAGAAAAAAATATTTCTTTTTATTATTATCCCCCGACCAACATAAAAAGGTTTCAACGTAGAACTCAGGAGAGTTTTAATTTTTTTTTTTTTTTGACCCTTGTCAATTTTTTGGAGTTGAACATAAATTTTTATTAATAAGTCGTTATATTTTTTATTCTATTTATTTTTCTTTTTGAAATATTTTTTTTCTTTAGATATCCTTAGAAAAAGTATACTCGTATGTTACTTATTTGGATAAGTGGTGTATGGTGCCAGCTAAAATATTGATCAAGTGTTTCTTTAACATTCTTTTTATGTCTTGAGATTTAGTGTTTGGATTTGATTGATTTTTACTGCAACAATAAAAGTTCAAATACAAAAAATATAGTAGTTATAACTTATATGAAATCTCGAAACAGTTTAACTTACATATTTAACAGTTTAGCAAATCATATGCTAAGAAAATGTTTAAGAATGTTTAAATTTGAACAACAATATCGGCAATCGACAACTCGAATCCTTTTTCTTTAATAAAATAGATGAGTTAACTGGTGTGTGAAGATTCTAGAGTAATAATTTTACGTCGAAATCATAGATTTAGGCTTTTTGTATTGTGTTTAACAATACACTTAATCAGAAGATTTTGATTAATAAACTCTAGTCAGCTATAGATAACATGTATATAAAACAAATAGTTAACAGTGATAAGGTAATCTAAATACCAGATCAGCGGTATCTTATGGATCAGATCGACACCGGTTTCAATTTTCATCTCACTGATAGGAACCGGATCAGGCTGCCTACCCAGATTCTGTACAGGAATGTTATCGTGCTTCAAACTATCACCGTTAAATCAGCCATCTCTATCAGAGCCAGATCACAGACGAATCAGTTTAAATAGGACATATACCATTATCGGATGTGACGTATTACCATTATCGGATGTGAAAGTGTTTGCTGAATAATATGCTTGTCGAGTACATTGCAAAATAGATCAATCATCATATCAATCAAAATAATTCAAATAAAATAAAAATGTCTAGTGAAAAAAAAATTTAAAACCAATATTCCAATCTTATTAAAATCATAGTCTTTTAGCAGAGAAGCGATAACTAAACTATTGGTGAAATTTGGTAGATTTTTGATAGGTAGTTTTTGGAAGGTGTCTTCTATAATGACATTGGTTTTAGTTCTGGTCCAGGGATGCATATTAACATAAAAATCGTTGCACAGGTATTTTATTTCTGTTTAGAAATATATAACAAAACTAACACGAAACATTAACGCATTGTAGGAAAATTATAACATATCGTAAATTAACATAATAAAATAAACGAAGTTAGGAGGCGACCATTTCATATTAAATCGAGAGGAAAAAGCAAAAATCTTACGTGACTATTTCCGATTTGTCTGAAAATGCGTTAATAGATTCGTCTCGTAAAAAAAACTAATTTGACCGAAAAAATTCAATAAGTGGGTTTTCATGAGATATCACCATACAAAGTTTCGCGAAAATCGGGAAAAATCAAAAAAGGGAGAGTCAAATTCAAAAATTCACAGCTCTTTAAAAAATCCGATTTGCGTCAACAGTATATCGCTGAAAAGGTAATTTGGTCTACTTTAAGATAAATTATTCAAAATTTATTGTTGCCTAACGAAAGATGGTCAAAATGTGAGTTTTAATATATTTTCACCCTTCGGTTCAAAACCTTACCTTTAATTTTTTTTTTTAAGGTCAACAAATTACTTTTTCAACGATATACTGTTCTTGATGGCATCTTGATTTGTTAGGTTTTTATTGAGTTTTTTATGGGATATGCCATGAATTTTCAGCACAAAGTTTTACCTCTCTCTCTCTCTGGCGTTTACATCCCATGGAGGGATTTTGCCGTCTGTGCAATCAGCTTCCAATCGTCTCGTTCCATGACCAGTTGACCCCAGCTTCCACATCCTATATCACGAAGGTCTTGGATGATGTCATCACGCCAGCGTTGTCTAGGTCTTCCTCTTCGACGAACAGCAGCTGGTTGTTGTTGGGTCGCTTTTTTAATCATTCTATCTAACGGTGCCCTTTCTACATGACCAAACCATCTAATCCGGATGGATTTAATGAATCCGATTACATCGCAGCCTCCAAGAAGCTGTCTGATTTCATGATTCATTCGGATTCTATACTGATTTTCAGCAACTTTACATGGATCATAAATTGTTCGTATGACTTTCCTCTCGAATGTTGATAGAATTCTACAATCGGAGGAAGTCAGTGTCCAGCTTTCGCTTCCAAAGGTAAGCACAGGTCGAATTAATGCTTTGTAAAGTGTGAGTTGATGATGTTTTGATCGTAAAAGTTTTGAGTATGCGTAGAAAACTCTGTATGCGGCTGAGACACGGGCTTTAATATCTGCCTGCATGTCATTTGACGATGTTATTACAGATCCGAGGTATTTGAAGTTTTCTACACGTTCTACTTCATAGTCGCCAGTATTCAGATTGCCGGGAGGTATATTCCTGGATGTTGTTAAAAGTTTAGTCTTGCCGGTGTTAATGCATAATCCAAGTCGTTTAGCATTTCTTTCAAGCTGAGAGAGACTATCCTTGACATCGCTTGTTCTACGTCCTAGAAGCACAATATCATCTGCATAGCCAAGAATTTGACTAGATTTGTTAAATATACAGTTTTGTGTCTCAATGCGGCTTTTTCTTATCGCGTACTCAAGCGCCAAATTAAATAGTACGGGCGCGAGTGCATCACCTTGTCAAACACTTGATGTTATATCGAAAGGATCAGAAACTGACCTTTCGATTACTATTCTACGGTTTGATCCCGATGTTGTGAGTTTGCACAGATAAACAAGTTTCGCTGGAATACCAAGGCATATGAGTGCAGACCAGAGGTTGTTCGCGGATGATGCTATCATATGCTTGCTTGAAATCAACGTAGAGCTGGTGAATGCTGATGTTGTACTCCCAACATTTTTCCAGAATCATCCTTAAGGTAAAACATTGATCTGTGGTTGAACGGTTGGGACGAAAACCACACTGATAGTCGCCGATGATAGATTCGGCGAACGGGATGAGCCGAGCGAGTACGAAATTAGCTAGTATTTTATATGCAGTGCTCAACAGTGCGATTCCACGATAATTCGCACACTTTAGGCAGTCACCTTTTTTATGTAGCGGAACAATGAGAGCTGTTTTCCATTCAGCAGGTAGGTCTTCTTGGTCCCAGATTTCAAGAATCAGATCATATATACGTGAGACCAGAGCTGCTCCTCCATTCTTAAATAGTTCTGCAGGGATTCCATCGATACCTGGTGATTTGCCATTTTTTAATTTTTTGATGGCAGCTTCCACTTCTTCTATTGTTGGATAAGGGACAAAAATCTCCTCACTTGACGGAGCAATTGCTCGAATAGTATGAACTTCATTCGTTCTATTCAGTAGGTCTTGAAAGTGGGATCGCCATACTTCCAGCACATCACGTTCACTTGTTGTAAGTTCGTTGTTTCCATTTTTGATGGCTGTAGATCTTGGGTGGAAATCTTTGGTCAGATTCCGCGCATTGGCAAAACACTCTTTCGAATTTCCATTAGCCGCATGTTGGTTGATGTTTTCGATACAGCTCTTCATGTGTTCGCGTTTCTTTTTCCGTAGGAGTTTTGCTGAGGCTTTTCTGGCACATAGATAATCAGTTTGGGAGCTTCGGATGTTTCTTGTTAACCATTTTTCTCGCAGGTTTTGTTTGTGCTCAATGCTTTCGCGGCACTCGTCATCAAACTATTCGTTACGTGATTTCGGTGGTCGTTTTCCGATTGTAGTTTGTGCTGCGGATATGATGGTTGATTGAAGCGTTTGCCATTCTTCTTGTATGTTTAATGGCATCTCAAATGGGATGTCATGCTCTTCTATGCTTTGCGTTACAATTTCCTGATATCTATTTAGTGTTTCCAGATGTTTAAATGCTTCGACATTCCAGCGCACGGTCTTTTTTGCTTGTCTATTAAATGTAGATGATAATTTGCACTTATACTTAAAGATGACAAGCATATGATCGGTGTCCATATCAGCACCTCTGTATGATCGAACGTCAGTTACACTTATAGAGTGTCTCTTAGAAATCATAACGTGATCGATTTGATTTTCAGTTCTTCCATCATTTGATTTCCACGTTGCTATGTGGATTCTCTTATGAGGGAAGAAAGTGCTAGATATTACTAGATCATACATCATAGCCAGTTCAGTTGCGCGAAAGCCGTTATTGTTACTAGTATGATGCAAGCTGTTAGGGCCGACATGTGTTTTAAGTTCTTCTCTTCTACCAATTTACGCATTGAAGTCACCTACCACGATTTTTATATCGTGCCGCGGGATGTTATTGATGACATTTTCGAGTTCTAGAAAGAACAGGTCTTTAATGTCATCTGCTTTGTCTTCAGTAGGTGCATGAACATTGATGATCGTTACATTGAATTTTTGCGTACGGATTCTCATTGTGCATATCCGCATATTAATTGGGCGAAAGTCGATAACATGTTGATTCACGCGATGATGTATGAGAAAGCCAACTCCAAATTCTCCCCCGTTTTTATAACCGCAATAGTAGAGAGTGTATCCCTTGGCTGTTTCGTGGATTCCACTCCCTGGCCATCTTACTTCTTGTAACGCCACTATATCCAGTGTATAGCTATTGATTTGGCTTGTAAGTTTTAGTAGATCTCCTGGTCTTCTAAGGCTTAGCACGTTCCAGGTTCCCATTTTTAAATCGTAGTCCGGGTACAGTTTCCGAGGTCGTTCTAATAATGAATCCGAGATAATCCGAGGCCTGTGTACAGAATTCATGACAATAATTTTTTTACGGAAATGGGGTGTTAGCCCTTCGCCCAACCCAAATTTTCGTGAATGGGTTCGTTCTGCATCTTAAGGTCACCAGAAACAACCTTTTTACACGTTTGTATAGCGAGCCGCTTGATCCAAGACAGACGCCCGCTGCAAGCCGCCTCTAGCATGGAGAACAGACGCTTTCTACACATTTATATAGCGAGCCGCTTGATCCAAGACAGACGCCCGCTCCAAGCCGCCCCTAACATGGAGAACAGACGCTTGAGTTGCACTGGTTTAATGGCGCCAATGACTCGCCATGGTGCAGAATCATTGAGTATAAGCAGTATTTACTCTGCCCCTCTCAACTACACTAACCTAATTCTGTTAGCGTTACCCAGGTAGCACGGCGTGGACGTAGAATTTCGGATTTTCGGTACCCCAAAGTTTTACCGAATGAGTAAAAATCGACCATATTCTCTATTCGGTCACAGAGATAACTAACTTCGCTCTTCGGCAATATTGATTGTTTCGACAAAATCTTTATTTTATCCATACAGGCGAATGACCTCTCACGTAACGTTTGACCTCTAAGTTAAACAAACTGTCGATTTTCTTGAATTTTCGATTTTATTATCTGTATGAATACACTATTTATTTAATCAACGATGGCAAACAGGCCGAGACCCAATTCTTGCCTAGTAGTAACACAAATCTTAAGACTATTAAGAACATTAGAAAAATACAAATACACATATAGTAAAAGAAAATTAAAAAATTGAACAAATTAAAAATTAAAAAATCACAGAACAGGAAATGATATGATTTAGTTTATTTTTTTTCGATCTGTAAATAGTGTTATGCAAAATGGTTTCTTTAAACTCTTTTTGAGAGCGTTCAACTTTCGTTCGTGAATTAATTTTGATGACACTTTAAAAAAAGATGCAAATGTGTATGGTAAAGAGGTAATTAGTTTTTTATTCGCCTACATATTAAAGTGGTACTATATTACTGTGATTTTCGGCCGTAAAGTGTCACTTTTTAACCATATATTTTGTTGTCATAGTAACCTACGTCCAAAAAAGTAAAAAACATTTGCAATTGTTTAAATTCTATAAAAAACAGAAATTTTTATCAAAGCAACCTTTAAATTCAAAATTTCATTATCTAATTAAAATTATTGTGATTATTTGTTGTCATAGTTATACAATTATTTTGAAAAAAATAACAAATATTTTGTCAAAGGTTAATCGATTTGCAAACTCCACATACGTCCAAAATCTTTAGCTTTACGTCCTTGCATTATAATTTACTATTTGAGTGATATTAAACAAAATGTAAGGATTATTAGGTACAGATGCTCAATAGCATTTGCACCTAATAATCGAATTGGATGAAACTTGGTACATAAAGAATTTAGTACGGTTCACAACAGTTCTCCATCCCAACTTCCGATCTTACACTTCCCGTTAAAAAATGTTGTTGCAATTTTTTGCATTTTTTTAACTGTCTTTATTTACACTATAGTCTACACCAGGGATGGGGAGCCTGTGGCCTTAAGGCCGCATGCGGTCTTTTAAGATTTTCTTTGCGGCCTTATCACATTTTTAAAATTTTACTCAAAATTCAAACCAATTTTTTTCGTTGAATTGTTTTTTGTAAAATTGTATTTTTTTTTAAATATTTAATCCTTTTTTTTCGAAAATGTTTTGTCTAGGTGTGTAGTCGACATTTTTCGTGATTTCGGTGTAAAAATAGCGAAGTAACAACAACCCATCAATACTACGTTTATATCGCCGAAAATTTGATAGAATATAGTACATTTTGCTACAAAATATGAAAACACACAAACCATATTTATATTTTGATGTATTAATTTCATATTAATAAAAAATTAAACGTTTGCCGAAATAATAGTGTTTCATATTTCAAGATAACATAACTGTTTTGTACTCATTAATTAAAGAATATAATGACCGGTTTTCTGGTTTTGAAGAAGATACTTTTATCCACGGCTACTAAAGAATATATACTTTCCATGCGTATATCTTTCATTGTAATTGTATTCATTCCTTTTCTATACATCAAATTCTTTTTTATTTCTTTTATTACGCTTTATTTATTCAAAATTCCCCTAACAAATTAAAAACTTGATTTGTTGGTATAGTAATATAAACCAGTTAAAACAAAAACAATACATATATAAAACCTAAAATAAACAAACATGTTTGGTTTTGTTTTTCATTTCATTCAATATGGCGATACAAACTTCTACAGGAAAACATGAATGAAATTATTTGAATTATTTGTAGTCGTGGATAAAATAGTATCTTGTATTCGCTTAGGATGAAGGCAATTCTTCACTCGGATGATTCCCTCCACTCGCTACGCTCGTTCCGGGAAACTTCATCCTCGTGAAGAATTGCCTTCATTCTAGCTCATACAAGAATATACTATTACAATAAAATTAGCATTTGAACCACATCTAGTTCGTATCTCAAAAGCACCGAGTGAACTACAAATGTAGTTATTTGAGTTATGTGAAAATAATATTATAAAATCTCAGTTTGTTGCAAAGGAAGTTCCGTTTGAAATATGGAAAAGTGCAATTGGATGCCCATGTTTACGCAAACATGCTCGTCAACTTATTTCTTGCTTTAGAACTACTTACTGTTGCAAATAAACTGTTGTTTCATATTTAACCCAAATTAATATCAACTTAATAAATCAGCTTCATTTAGAAGACCAACTCAAGGTACGTGTACTTTCTAAACTACGTCCTAAGGTACGTTCCAAGGTACTCTCTAAGTTGGAACCTAATATAAAGTTTTTTTATCAAGTTTCTAGCACAAAAGGCCTTATATGTTTTTTTATGAAATAATTTTGTTTTTTAATTTTTTAATTAAATATTGAATTAATAAAATAAATTGGATTTGTGAAATTATCATTTATTGTCTTAATATTATTTTTTGTGCTCTCAGAAAAATAGTAATATATTTAAATAAATATTTTTTTGTCAAGACAACACATAAATACCTTTTGAGACCTAGGTTTCACAACAACATGCGTTCTCAGTTGTTGATGAACGCTTTCTTTAAACTTTTGTTCAGTGTCCCGAGATAATAATATTGATTCAGGTAAAGCATTCCATTTGTACGATATACGGACAAAGAAATCCCTCTGCATTCTGTGTGAACTCAACAGTTTGACTGCTTGCACAAACCGATTGACGAGCAAAACGGGGAAAAAATATATTTGAGGCATAATGGATTTGATTTCATCCGAACAATGCTGGTAAGGATATTTATAAAAAACAACGAGACCATGAAACAGTGCAACGATGTCTTAGAGATTTAAGATCACGAATTAACGTTTGATTAACAATTCGTTTAGCACGCTTCCGAAAAAGCCATTATAGTAACAGATTCAGCACCCCAAACTTAATAAAAATACTCAGCATAATGCGACCTGTTTACGATTATAATTATATTATAATTACGATTATAATAATTATAATTGACCTTTAATGGTAAAAAGGTTTCTCATCCCTGGTCTACACTCTACAATAATGAAGTGATTATGATAAAACTTATGAAAAATGTTTCAATTAGTGTGAGAAGATAATGATTAACTTTTAGAAGACATTGTTCACAGTGGCGAGAGGTCGACCATACATCTGCTTTTCACACTTTGTCTTTAAAGTTGGTTGGGAGTATACATACTTCGTTCATTAATCAATTTTGATGACACTTTGAGAAAAGATGGAGATTTAAATGACAAAGAACTGATTAGTTTTTGGACGATATTATGAGGTAAATATGCTTAGGATTTTAACAGTTCTGCATTTCAACTTCAGGTTTAAAATTTACGGTAAAAATTTACTATTTCTAATCGTACAACAGAATTTATGTCTGTTCTGATACTACAGATTTCTTTAATGAACTGATGTTGATAAAAGTTTAGCAAAAGATGGAGATTTATATGAGAAGGAACTGATAATCTTTTGAACTTTTGAGTGTATTTTATTAATTAATTAGAGCTACGCAAAATCTATAACAACAGTTATGGTATAGCCATTAATTTAAGTATTTTATGGATATGTAACCTCACTATATATCAGAACGTTTAGTTTCAAGAGCTGTGGTGAAGTCAGGTTATGTTTATGCATTAGCGTTGCTAATATTTTTGTTCATATCACAAACGACTGTTCATGCTCAAGGATTGACGGATCGTCCAGTTAAGTCCAGAGAGCTCATTTATGATGATGAATGAAACCGATTTACGTTTTTACCATAAGTCTTTAGTGGGGGATTTTAATTTCAAATGATAAGTTTGTGTTTGGTGAGGAACAGAACGCAACAAAAGGTTTAATTGTATCGTAATAAAACCTAACCTAACCTGTTATGATGTTTATTTTATTACAAGGTAAGGTTAAGAAAAGAACTTAAATTTAATAAAAATTAAAACTGATTTGAATGATAATGACGTCAAAAAAGTTAACTGTGTCAAACTCTGTAACTATGTCAAAGATTCCACTAAAAATTTATGCTCGTTATTCATAACCCTAGCATATTTTAATTTATTTGTAGCAAAATTCAATTTAGTTTTTGTAAATGATAGCAGCGAGGACTGTCTAGTACATTTTTGATTATTTATGTGCCAAAAATTAATCCTGAAAAATATTAATAAATTACGATGCAACTCATAAATTATCCTATATGACACCTCGCTTAACAAGGTCTAAACATTTCTTAAGCTAGTTTCACTCCTTGCTGGCCAAGTTAGTAAAATATGAAAATTCGGTTGATCACTTAAGCTTAATACGGAGAAAGAGTAAAGTGAAATGTTCATACAAATTTAACATCTTAAAATCAAATGTTTTTACTAAATGTCAGAGGTTGTTACTTAATTTACTGATAACGATCATGTCTCGTTTTGTAAATTTGAAAAGGTGGGCAACTATAGCTTCGACACATTGAATTTGAACCACTATAGTGGTTGGCTCATATTTCAAAATTTTATTTGTACAAACGAAAATTAAAATCGTTTTTGGACCTGATATAAAAATCATTCCATAACATTTTTATCTAATTTCCGAGGAAACAGTTTTCGACTCATTTTCAGATTCAGTAACAATTTAATCGTAGTCTAACGGTGAAGATTTTCATAATCTAACAATCCAAAATTTTTCATGTCTCAAAAAACTTGAAACATATAAAAATTTTGCAAGAACGCGAGATTTAGTTCAATTATGAAGAACGAAGACCAATTATTAAAAAAGAAATTTTTCTTACAAAAAATATAATTTGATTAGTTTCAGCCCTTTTGGAAATTTATTTCAGTCTGTCAATAATTATTTTATTTCCAAGAAAACAAAAACTTAAATTGCGCTTATCAAATTATGTCTATCCTTGAAATTGGATAAAAATTAAAATTATTTCTACTATATGAGTTAAGGTTGTTAAGTCAGTAGTCTTAATTATGTCTACAGATAAAGTATTAATTTTTCAAGTGACGTTTAAATAATACAATAATTGTTTTTGATTCTTGAACAAGAACACTTACATTACACTAATTGATAGTTTTATGTGCCGTTGTTAGCTAATAGCTATAATATTCCAACTAACTCTCGTAACTTTTTTGTGTGCTTGCATGCAACTCAATGCAATGAAAAACTAAAAATGTCAAGATTACAAAAACCTAAAAAAGCATGTTAACTTATTTTTCGAAAAAAAAAATCAAAAGTGATTGATAAATTATAGGTTATGGTTTTTTTTGTTTGAATTCTTAACTTAAAAAATTAACAACCGTATTCTTTCAGTTGTTTTTTCTTTTTTTTTAATTTCTGCACGCAATCAAAAATCTGGATTCCCTTTATGTTTTTCTTTGTTTATTTATAGACAATCTGCTAGCTGTTTTTATGCAAAATTGTTTTAAATTTAACCGAATCGTGAAAGAAAAGCGGATTATTTTGATTGATATTCGCGTGAATGCAAGCAGAAAAATTGAAAAAAATTTTAGGTAAAACACGCATACTTATTAAAAGTAAATTTGCAATTTTTATCCATCCTGCAAAACTCGTATTATAATTTATGTTTGTTCGATAATTGTTTTCTAATGTTAAGTTTTTTTAGTGAGTCATCTTACAAAAAATTAACCTAAAAATGAAATTATTGCTACATATTATGATAAAAAAAAATATAATATTAGTTGCCATAAAAAGAGAAAAACGAAAATCTCTTCAAAAACCAATTTAAATGATAAAAAAGGTGCAAGATTATATAGCAAAAGCCATCTAAAAAAATTACCAGAAATAAAAATTAACCGTCGGTATCTTTTGATAATTTTCAAAATGAGTTTTAAGTCATACAATTAATGCAATAAAACATTAAAACTAACTAAGCTTCACTTTCGTTTCATCTAAGAACAATAAATATTTTGTGTAACGGAACAAAAACAACATTCAAGGAGAACGCCTTTCTTATATTATTTTATCCTTCAATCAAAAGTAAAAATAAAAGTTATATTATTTAAAAAAAAAATTTTTTCGTTTTCTTTCTAAAAGAAAGGAAAACAATGTCAATAAAAAGGATAATAATAATTTTGTTTATTTCAAACAATTGAAAGTGAAACTCTTTATAAAATAATCTTAATCTTCAGAAAAAAAAAAAAAATAAAAGGACATTTAAATATTTAAATTGAAAAAGATAGTTTTTTTATGGTTTGTTTTATTACATCGAATGGAACTAGAAACTTCGTTTTAATATTTCACGCTTCTTTTAATTAAAATAATTTTAAGGAAAAAAAGAGTGAGATGTTGTACACACCATGTAGACAAAAAGTGTATTTATTTGTTTCAAAGTTGCACAACTTTACTACATACCTAATCCAATTACAAAATTGTGTAATGATCAAACCTAGCAAAAAATAAAGGCCAATAGTTTAACGTTAATGTGGATGCATGATATGCAAGGTGATGGTTATCCGAATTCCGAGCCGAGAATAGCATACTCAGCTTTGGTACGGCACGAGGTTATCCGAAGGAAAACATTTTATGGCTCCTAATGATGAAGCATACTGGGTAATATCTGAATTATGGAATCATGAAACCATGTAGTAATGTAAACGAGATGTAAACATTTCAAACCAAAGAAACCATTCTGTTACCGTTCTATATAGTTCAATTTCAGTAAAAAACAGAAAATGTGCTTAAGACCGCACGGCAGAAGTGAAAACTTCATTGGCAATCGCAATCAATTGATATCGTATTAGTAGTAGTTGGATCGTATTAGTAGAATAAATTAGAAAAAAGTCAGAACGATAAACCGCTAACTACACACACTAACCTCACAATGTACACCAGATAATTGTCAAAATAGTACTCATATGCCAATGGGACTAAAGTACGCGTGGTTGTCACACCCACAGATCAAAAAGTTTAAGTTTTACAAATTTTTGCTGCGGAAAGCTAAGCTAATTCATTGGTATTAATGCGCATTGTTGCCGTTTGCAAATCACTATCGGCTAAGTGCCACCATTTTTAATTATTTTATTTATCATGATTGCCATCCATGTTTAATCATACATAAGCTATGCTTCTTTGTATAGAATTAATGCGATTTCCGTCTCGTAATTTTGTGAGCTTTAAATCGAAATAATCGATTTTATCAAGTATCAATTGTTACAAGTATTAAGTCTTCACTTAATTTTAGAAACATGTATTGCATACAATTCTAAACCGACAACTTATTTAGTGAAGATGATAAAATTCCAATACATATAGACTAAGAGCCTGCGACGGCCAGACCTTCGTTATTTTATAAAAGCTGAAAGTTTCTGCGTATACCCTTAAACTTTATCAATTTGTTAAAGTTTAAGGCTATCTGGCAGATGGTTACCACGATAGTAAGTGTCTGGCAATGGGTGACGTGACTTCTAATACTATCCCGAAGAATATATAAAAAAATTACCTTTATACTTTCATAAAACTTTGGAGGCCCCTTTGTTACCTGCTCCCTGCCAAAGCCACCATAATCCAAACTTCAAATGTCGCTAATTGTTCCTACCTGAGTACGGGGCATGCGCAGAGAAACTTTCAGCTTTTATAAAATAACGAAGGTCTGGCCGTCGCGGGCTCTTAGTCTAATATAATTTTGATATACAAATGTAATTGTTTCAGCCTTAAGGTTATACTATCTTTCTTACGTTATTTGATTTTTTTTATGTTCAACAAAAAACATTGATCAAAGCTAACTACCGTTTAAAATGATAGTTAAATAAAAAGCAAAAATTAAGCGTACACAACAACTTCATAAATGTCATGATGATTAATGTATTAATGCATAAAAGATAAACAGCCATACATATACATATATTCAATATTTATTTAGCATGATGACTCAAATGCAAATTGAAAAAGACAGTAGCAATATAACTTTAAAAAACTGCGTTATAGATCAATTTTTTGAATTCATAAATAAAAAAAAATAGTTTTAATGGTATTTAATAAAAATTAAAAAAAAAAAAAAATTATGTACATTACCTGGAGTTGAACTCACAACCTACAGCACATCAGTCGAGCACGATATCCACAACGCAATTTGAAACGTTAAGAAATGATAGATTGATAAATTGATAAATGATAAAAATGCTGACGAATCAGTTTAATTTACTACCTAAAAAATACTACCTAAAATTTACTACCTACCTTAAAGAAGTGTTCACTTCAAAAATATGAATCTTTGTTGACCAATAAATAGAGGTAAAACAACCACTACTTACTTACCAGCTATAAGCAATGAAGTAATCAGATAGTACGCGGTACAAGGATGAAATTATAGAGGAATGGTCTAATGCTTAGCAAAATCTAGTTTGAACTTCTCTGGGTTGTAATTTTCATTTTAAAAACTATAAAGCTAATATCAAATATAAAATTGACAATACGGTATTTTAGGTAGATTTCATATGAAAATCTACCTATTGCAGCGTGCTTCATCTCGGAATTTCAGAAAAAGTTTGGTGCCAAACGACTATATATGATAAGCGGAGACGGAAAATTCAAAATGCAAAAAAAATTTATATATATACACCCAATTCTGTTTTTACACGGTCTTTTTTTAGACGGTTTTGAAATAACACGGTCTAGAAAAAAAATTTAAATTCGTTTTTACACGGTTTTATTTGAAATAGCACGGTTTAAATTTTGAAGAAAATTCGTATTTTTTTTTATATACAAAGTTAGGCATGTTTAGTGTTAATTATAATAAATTATAAATTAACGTCTCTTAATATCTGAAGATACCATGTCCAACTAGGGATTAGGATTAAGTTTGAATAAATTAAATTTCTTTAAGAAGTTTATGAACGTTATCTTTAAAATTTTGAGGATTAAAGCTATCAGGGAAAACCCTTGCTGGTGCGAGACATTCCATAGATGAGAGACTCTGCTGAAAAAATCACGCTGAAAAGCAACACTTCTGATCCTTTTTATATGAAGTGTAAAAGGATGGCCTACAAAATTTACTCTGGTGTTACGCGATAGGTTGCTAGTTCAGGTAAAATTGATTTTATCTCAGTCGAAGTTTGTTCATCCACAATGTATTACAACATTTCTCCTGTGTTGCAAGGAATTTAACTCATTAATAAGAGTTGAGTTGCTAAATAGTTTAACAGTTCTGCGCTGAACAAACTCAATTTACTTCATACTACTAAAATCAGATACACCCCATATGTGAGAACAATACTCCATGCAGGGAGTATAAATGATTTATATATTAAAAGAAGCTGTTCGCTATCGAAAAACTTACGAAATCGTTCCAAAGACCTAAATTTTTGAACAGCGTTCTTAGCTAGGTTAAAAATATGAGAATTTCATTTCATATTGTTTTCAACTTCTATTCCTAGAAGTATGTATGTACAGTTGATCAATTTTCTTTGAAGATTTTTTAACGCTAATCTTAAAGTTTGGAGGAAGAAAATTATTTTATCTTATTAAACTCTTATTGATACTCTGGTGTAACGTGTCAAGTTTGCAGGCTTAGGTAAAATCGATTTGATTTAGATAGAAGCCCGTTTATCCTTGATGTAAAATACCGTCAAATCAGCGACATACTATGAATCAAGCTCATTAGTAAGATTTGAATTGCTGATCAATTTAACAGCCCTCTGTTGTATAGATTCAATCAAGACCTGTATGGTAACCTCCATATGTGACAACAATAATCCATGTAGGGCGATCGTCTTTCGGCGAAAACCGCACTGTCTTTAAGTATTTTTGACCAGTTAACAAAGAACCTCATATTTTTAAAATTAATGTTTTTTTCAAATATTTTAGCTACAATCGATTAGTTTGATATGGGTTTGTAATTTGTGTATCCGTTTTTGTACCTTTTTTGGAACTGGCTGTGCCTACACTAGCCATTTCCCAAAAAAACTAATATTTCAAATTATATATATGTCGTTGGAACAGCATGTTTGATTGAGCTTGTGAAACGTACGTTATCGCTTAAACATCTGAAAAGCATATGATCGAATCTGGCATGCCAACTTCATGTAGACGTAAAGCATATTCAAAAATGCCTTACCGATCAAAACATTTCGGTATCCATCGATAGTTTTTCTTCTGAATCTAAATTAATTATTACTGGTATTCTCCAAGGCTCAGTTTTATTCCCCACTCTAGTTTTAATTTATATTAACGGCCTGTTGAAAATTATCAGGATGATACACAGTACATTGCACAGGTCAATTGTTCCCTTATCTTTAAAGGTAAAATGAATGAAAAAATAAATCTCGCCCGGAGAAACGTTGTTATAAATGTAAACGAGGACCTTGAAGGATAAAAGGACCGAGGACCGAGAAAAAGTCGCCGATTGGGGTAAAAAAATTTATTCAATTCTAATTCCACCAAAATGCAGCTATTGATGGTTTTCAGATCATAGACCGAGTTCCCCAATGATTCTTCCATTAGTATCTATGACGGACAAATAGCATCCTAAATAGATGTGAAAAATATTTGACTCCGTATAATTTACTCCACATTTATAAGTTCTACATTCGTCCATGTATGGAATGAAATTTTTTTTTCAGTGTAAAGAAGTTTTTCTGAAAGAAAATGAAAAAGGCTTTCAAATTGCTGAATTCCAGTGAATTACAATAATTACTTTGATCTTAATCACTCACCAAATCTCTCAAAATTTTATTTTTTACGCCAAAAAGTGTAAGAGTTTTGTTTATTTAACATTATGCCCGCCGCATATTGCCGCTATCTCATAAGAAAGGGAATTCAGGAAAAGTCGTTATGAAAATATTCAATTGTCATTTTTATTGCAACTTATTTATTTTAATATGGAAAAAAATTTCCAAATCTCGTTTTATTTCTATTTATTTATTCAAATGTTTATGAGTACTCTATATGTTTTGTTTTTCCGTCTAGTGCGTACACGAATAAATCAGAAGGTTTTCCTAACGCGTCAGCCACATACAGTTGTTAATCTGAGAAGCACGAGTTCTCCAAATCTAGTCCACATACTTGCAGTAACTGTCCTTGTGCTTTGTTGATCGTCATTGCAAATTCGAGTTGCACTGGAAACTAAACGTTTGAATTCAAATGCCATATTTGTTGGGATAATAGCCGGTCATTGGAACAGCATGCTTGATTGAGCTTGTGAAACGTACGTTATTGCATTAGACATCTGAAAAGCATTTGATCGAATCTGGCATGCCAACTTCATGTAGACGTAAAGCATATTCAAAATTGTCTCACCGATCAAAACATTTCGGTATCCATCGATAGTTTTTCTTCTGAGTCTAAATTAATTATTACTGGTGTTCTCCAAGGCACAGTTTTATTCCTCACTCTATTTTTAATTTATATCAATGACCTGTTGAAAATTATCAGTAACACGACAAATAGTTTTGCAGATGACATACAGTACATTGCACAGGTCATTCGTTCCCCTATCTTCAAAGGTAAAATGAATGAAAAAATAAATCTCGCCCGGAGAAACGTTGTTATAAATGTAAACGAGGACCTTGAAGGAGAAAAGGACCGAGGACCGAGAATAAAGTCGCCGATTGGGGGTAAAAAAATTTATTCAATTCCAATTCCACCAAAAAACCAGCTATTGATTGTTTTCAGATCATAGACCGAGTTCCCCAATGATACTTCCATTAGTATCTATGACGAACAAATAGCATCCTAAATAGATGGTAAAAATATTTCATTCCGTATAATTTACTCCACATTTATAAGTTCTACATGCGTCCATGTATGGAATATTGTTGTCAAGTCTTGTGTGGTGCATCTATTTTGATCTAGGCTCTAGTCTAAATTTAACTTCAAATCTTGATTTCCTACAACATTGTCGTACTGTTGCTGATCTCTGATTTAATTTTTGTTTTTTTATCAAATGAACTGTGCATACATGCACAAAAAATTTAATTTGGCTTTTATATAGACTCTTAATAATTTTTTTGTATAAATCATTTTATTTTACCTATTTTTTACAGAAATAAAGGGTATGGAACCAATTCCCTTTTTTTCTATGAGCTGCATGTCTTTTTATGCACGTTTTTTTTTTACACGTCTTTTCCTGGAACGTATCTACCGTGTAAAAACAGAATTGGGTGTATAACGATATGAGGTATAACGGAATTATCCGGCACTCTCACGGTCGCAATTTTCGACCTACACCAAAAATATTTTCTGTGTATGTTGCGGCAAACAATTTCTTGGACAAGTTTGCGAACTTGCCATATCGGGGTACAGTTTAAGCGGCTAGAGTCCTAAAAGTCGAATAATCTAAGGCGTTATAACTTCCGTTTGAAACATAAAATTTAAATAAAATTGATAGCTATTGAATATTTGAACTTTTTTTTATCATTTTTTGTGAGATGACAACCTTGGCATTTAGGGTTCCTGAAAAATCAGCTGTTTTAAAAATTTACTAAACTTTGTTGTCCTTGATCTAGATGAAAATGACCAAGCTTAAAAATGAAAACGTACAGAAACGTAGATACCAACTTATATCTATCCAAAACTTAAAAAATAAATTGTTTAAGTTCAGAGGTTGAGAACCTGTGGCTATTAAAACGAAAACAAACGCAAACGGCCTTGCTTTCACCATTTTTGAGTTTATTTTGATTAAACTAATACTAGCTTTTAATTCAACTTTTCAACTACAATATCAGAAATTTTCAGCTTTCTAACCCTAGAAGTTCCAATGCAATTAACATTATACTAACTCAATGCAAGCCCCTAAAACGCTATATAATTACAAACAAATCCCAAAAATATCCCAATTAAATAAAATTTCTTTTGTTTTAGGTAGGTTTCATATAATTTTATTTGTTTTTATTTTTTTTTTCGCAAAAGTTAAAAAATTTGTTTTGAATGTTTGTTGTTGTTGTTTTGAAGATTTATTATTGTTTTGAATTAGGGAATAGTTTCTTTGGAATATTTGGAAGTGGTTTAGTTGAAATAAATATATGTATATTGATTACATATTTACAATTGATAGATATTTGTATTATATTTGAGGTGTAAAAGTTGTTTGATGTTGTTGTTGATTATAAATTATAGTATGGCAGTTGTGATGTAGTTAGAACGTTAATCCACCAAAGGATTTAATTTGGTATTAAGGAGTTTTAACCAAATTAAACAAAACTATTCGAAATTGCATTGACAAAGTAGTTTCTGTTTATGTATTTAGTTTGGTTGTTTGATAAATTTTTTGGATTATTCTGTTTCTAGTTAAATTTTTTATTTAAACTAATCTGACATATCCAATTCTATTTGTACACAAAGCTGTCTGGTCCCGAAATCTACCTATTTCTAGCGGATATACGTGCCGCTTGGACTTTTTGATATATGATTTTTAGTCTGGTGTCAAATTAGATTTGGCTTTCCACCGAAACATTATCTTAATATAATCCCGACTAGCATTATGTAAGGGCTCAGATCTGGACTGGATACGGCTTTCCCTACTACTGATAGGGACCGTATCATGCACACTGAACAGGTCCTGATCAGTAATGTTTGTGTAACGCCTGAAACTATCCAAACCGGATCAGGCAGCCCCACTAGGACCAGGACCGGATCATTTAAAACAGGAAATTTTCTTTAACATACATTAAAAAAATTAGAAAATTAATTGCTACATAGTACATACATTAGAAAAAAATATTTATAAAAATATTCCAACTTTTTACTTACTTATATGTATTCATAAGGCAGAGAAGCGATAATTAAAGTATAAGTGGAATTTCGCAAACTATGTATAGCTAAAATGGATAATACTCTAGTGAATTTTAACCAAATGAAATTTATTAAAATGAAATATGGCTAAGATCAGGACAAATAGGCATACCTTAATTGGAAAATCAGATGTGATTCTGATCCGGGCCTGGAGCCAAATTCTGTAACTGTGAAGCGGTGAAGTGATAAAAATTTCTTCGTTTCTTTTCATTAAAAAACTAATCACTTCACCGCTTCACAATTATAGAATTTGGCTGCTGGTCCGGCATTTACTACTAGGGATGAGATAGGTTTTCGAAATCCGGGCTGGATCAGGACAAATGCGGCACGCCCTAGTAGTGAAATCAAGTATGATTTCTGTAAGGGGCCGGATACAAATGCCCTATTAGGATTTACCTTATTACACCCTGATCCGGCCCGGATCATAATAGGGCATACCTGAACAAATTGCTAGTCGGGATGTGAACGGTGAAAAATCAAACTTTTGCTACACTACATAGTAAATTTCTGCTAGTATAAGACAACAATAAAATGCAACAACAAATACTGCCGTGCGAAACACAGAGGTAGTAACTTACTTTTTTAAGATGATATAAAAATAGTCGGTGGATATTTTTTTCATATAATTAAAACATTCAATTTCTTTTTTCATTAAAAAATTACTATTGCTATTTCGTCAAATCCTCAATTCCGATCAATCAATTCCTAAGCTATTTCTTTCGTAACTTTAATGTCTTACAGTTATTACTGTCTTTTAATAACTTTCAAACCCGAAATATCACTTCCCGATCAGTTGAACAGCCAAAATGATTTAGTGTTTGTCTTTTAGTGTGATTTTTGTTAAAATTTCATTGATTTGGCTTTGGAAACTATTGTTGTTAGAAATAACATTTCGTATATAAATTTAAAGTTCATGTTTTAAATTTATTTTAAATTCTTTTATTTGAATAGTGTTGTATCCGAGGTTTCTTTATTTAAAATTGAAAGACACGCTTAAATTTATATTATTTTATTTATTTAATACTTTTAAATATACACATGTTAATTAGGAGAGAGACGATTGTAGAACTGGGAAGAACCAATGAATTTATGTTTTATAGTGGATGTTAATTTAATGTAACATGAAGTTAGTCACAAAGCTAACTGAACTTATTAAAATATAAAATATATGTTTGAATGATATGCATTATTTATTTTATAAACATTAAACATCACAAAAAGCAATGAATAAAATAGTAAACAAACCACGATAGCAAGTTCGCCTTGTCATATCTTGAAATGCTGCCTCTAGAGTCTAGGCGGAAATGAAACACTTTACCTTTGGGCATGTAATGTATCATAAATTAACTCAACATTTTTTACTGAGCATTGGCGAGTTTGTTGAAAAATATTGTAATTTTTAATCAATTCTCTGACGAATACTCAAACAAACATTTTTTAACCTATAAACCAAAACCGAAACCAAAACCAAAACCAAATTTTGACGTTTAGAAAAATCAAAACCGAAACCAAAACCAAAACATGTTTCATAGCAAAACCAAAACCAAGATTTATTATATAGAAAAACCAAAACCAAAACCATCATTGGCCGTTGAGGAAAACAAAAAACCAAACATTAAAAATAATTTTTGGTTTTGCAACCCTGCTTTTAAGTGACTTAAATACTATTCCCTTTACCAATTCCCTCAAACTACAGAATTTCAATTGTTTGACACTTCGCTATATATAGTTTCCGTTAAAAATTGGCCAAGCTTTCGGTGTTTGTGATTTTTTTTAAATTTCTTTTAAAGTTGCACACATTGGAATAATATTTACTTTGGTTTTTAAAAGTATTGAATCCATGAGCCAAAAGTGAAATTTTTACCCCCACTTTTTTGGCATTTTTGATTTTTGTTTAAATTTTTGCAATATTTTTAGAATTTCGGAAAAAGTTTGAATTTTGAATTTTTAAGAATTTTTGGAATATTATTAGAATCCAGAAAAAGTTTGAATATTTGATTTTATTCTAATTTTTGGAATTTTGAAAAGTTTCAATTATTGATTTTGTTATAATTTTTCCAATATTTTTAGAATTTTTGAAAAAAGTGTTAATCTTTGATTTTGTAATAATAAATTGGAATAATTTTAGAATTTTGAAATAAGTTTGAATTTATTTAATTTTTAAAAAAATTTTTGGAATTTTGTGAATGAATTTGTGATTTTGTAATATTTTCTCGAAACGCTAAATAGAGAGGTTTTTGAGTAGTTTGCTGATTGTATTATCTTTTTATTAAATGATATTAATTTATGATCTGTTATAATTTTCTGGCGACGAATTGATGTTTCGTGTTAGTTTTGTAATAAATTTCTAAACAGAGATAAAATACTTGTACTCGTAGAAAGAGTTTAAGGTTTGCTATACATCGCTGCCGATAACTAATAACTATATCCTCATAAAAGTTTTATACCGAAAACTATATCAAAAATATGGAGGGGCTGAAATCTCACAGCTCTGAGATATCAAGACTTCGGTCTGGGTTAAGGATTTGTGTATAGTTTTCGGCAAAAAACTTTTATGAGGACATGGTTTTTAGTTTTGGGCAGCGATGTATATCAAACATAACTCTTTGTTAAAGTACAAGTATTTTTTATCTCTGTTTAAAAATTTAATACAAAACTAACACGAAACATCAATACGTTGCCGGAAAATTATAATCAAAATTCCAAAAATATTGCCAAATTAAATAAAATCAAACTTTTTCATAATTCCAAAAATATTCCAAAAATTAGAATGAAATCAAATATCTAAACTTTTTCTAAATTCTAATAATATTTCAAAAATTCTTAAAAATTCAAACTTTTTCCAAAATTCTAAAAATATTGCAAATCACTTAAAATAAACGTTTTTTAAGCCAAAAATATGAAAATTTGCTATTTCAGACACACATAATGATTTTTTGACACACTTCCGGTACAGTTATCGAACATAGCGTCCTTTTGGACCTGTCCCTTGTGTATACCTATTTTTAGAAACAAAATTTTTTGAAATCCCTCCAGCGGTTTTCCCTGCAGCGTAGGTAATGACGGACGGCAGACCGGCCTACAGACAGACACATATATGTTTTTTGCTTTTTTAGAATCAGTAGGTCCTAAAACGTCGAGAAATGTCAAAAAAAAGTGGGGGTAAGAATTTCACTTTAGCTCATGAATGTAATACTTAGGTCTTTCAGACCGAAGTAATAATACCCCAACCGAAGTCTTGATATTTTATAAACTGTGATTTAGAGCTCAATGTGTTCGATTTAAGTAAAGTAGTTTGATTTGGTTTTGTAATTCTTAGAGGAGTACATTTTTTTTACAATCGAAAAATCTCGTTCTCATAACCGATCAAAAAACCTTAACACTATCTACAATATAGAACATTTTGAGTTGTTTTTTGTTAATATTGTCACATTTTTCAACGTTCCTTCGAATTGGCCTTATTCTCAATTCGATAAACGCAAATCCAAATCTCTTCAATTAGTAAGCAAAAATACCATGTTTTATTAAATATTCAACACAGCTATGGTTCCACAACAAGGAAAACAATACAGAAAGCAATATTCCTAACTAGAATATTCTTTCAACAGTTTCAAAAACTCCAACGGTTGATTATAGAAATTTCCAAAAATGCCGAGTCTAAAATAATTCATAAAATACTTCAATTAAATAATACTTAAAACTTTATTTACAAAACTAATTTAAAAACAACTTCTTCTATTTACACGGTTTTATATGCACGATACAGCTTTTCGTTTACAATTAATTAATTCTGTCTAAAAATGCCCGTTTAAATACTAAATGCCGTACAATCTAGAAAAATCGATCAACCGATCGTTATTCTAAACATCTTTAATCCGGAATTTTCCATAAACAAAATAACAAATAATGTTTATAATTTGTCACCTAACTGTAAACAAAGGTGATAGAAAACAAATCCCAAAAAAATATTCCTGACCCTTCCAAGAAAACAAAAATTCTATGCGTTTTAAAATCATTGATGATGACGATGATTTAAATTTGATTTCGTAATTTTGTACCTACAGGTTGCCTTCACTTATGTTGAATTTAATAGAATTTTATGTTATATTTCGTATGATTTTGTTATAACCGTAGCAATATCCGGTATATCCGTATATCCGTGATAGGGAAAGCTGAATCCGGTCCGGATCTGAGTCTTAATATAATGCAAGTGGGGCTACTATCCATAAAACAGTCGCAACTCTAATCGTTTGCTTATGTCGCTTTCAGTACACTAAATTTGACTAGCTTTTAATTGGCGAATATTTACGACTATTTGTAAAAAATAAAAATAATCCACGAGCTAAAACTGATGGGAAGGCTATAGTTCCTCTTTCTACCCAAACATAATTTGATATAGGCTATGCACATAGATTATCTCAAAATGAATACAACAATGATTTAAGAAGCTGGAAACAACTCAACCATCGAAGATCTGGATATCTCGGCACAAGTCAAGCAGATATCTACACACTAAAATGTAAAAAAAACAAATACAATAGTATTGTAGTATTAGTGAGTCAGATACTATAACTAGCTCCCTTTTACGCTTTAATTATTTACAATCATCCTTAATTGATTTGCTAATCCTCCGTTTGCTGTCTTTAGAGTAGAATCAAGACTTCTAAATAATTAAAATTCGGTTAATTTGAGTAGTCTAGTTATAGTGCTATATAAACGCATTACTAAAATATTGCTAATAGAAAAAAAATAACGGTCGGACGGTAAAGTCGCAATTGCAATTTTTTGATATGAGAAATAAAATTTCTGTGAGCGGAATTGAACTTTATATACAACTCGTGGTAACTATTGTTTTACTATCTCCTATCCATAACATATAGATAAATATAATATTTGTAGTTTTCTTGGTTTTCAGGCCTGCACAAACATTTTATAATTAGCCAATTTGAAGCTGATAGCGCTTAAAGTTTGTTAGAAAATTCAATTATACACAATTTGGGATGGGCACAGAATTCTTATCATGAGGGTTCCGTTTTTACTTTTTTTTAAATATGGAACCCTAAAAAGATAGACGAGGGATTAGCGTACAAAATATGTACTTACTTTCGAAAACCTGTATAGTTAAACGGATCTGAATGCGGTTTTTTGCATTCGATTCAGAAAGTCAATTATAAAATTTGGTACTGATGCTGTACTTTTTAAAAAATTTATTGTTTTATCCCATTTATCAAAACTTTAAACCAGCAATTTTGCTAATTTTTTAATATTGTTACATATATAATAAATTCACATTTAAAAAAAAAACATGAAATAATATAACAGAGTTGTATGATCTTATTGAAGTCACATTTATCAAAAACCTTTGAAAATCTTAAGTAACAATTTTGGATGGTTTGTATAACAAATTTTAAGAAAGCTCCAGGAGATGATTTTAGTAATCAAGTCTTCCTGATCCCCGGGTATGTCAGATAATGTTTGTAATATAATAATCATGATCAGCGACCCCTCGAAACCCTCTAGTAATGATTTTAATGCTATCCATAAAAAATTTAAAGAAAACTCCAGTAGATGATCTACATTATCGGGTCGTTGATATCCCCAGGTGCGTTAGGTAAATTTTTAAACATCATATTCGTGATCAGCGACCTCGAAAACCCCCGAGTAAAGATTTTTAATGCTTTTGATAAGAAATTTAAAGAAAACTCCAGGAAATGATCTTCACAATCGGGTCGCTATGATCCCCAGGTACATCAGGTACATTTTCAAATATCATAATGATGCTCAGCGATCCCGAAAACCCCCCAATAACAAATATTGGATATTTTGTGTAGAAATTTTTTACAAAACTCAAGGAAAAGCTGTATAGTAAGGGCGCCCTGACCTCCAGGTCCACGGTATGACTTTTTAGCAACAGCTACCCCAAAAACCCCTGAATAATGAATTTGGGCCCGTTTCGGCTATTATTTACCGAATTATAATTTGTTTTTATTATTCTAAAATATGCACTTACAAAAATGCATTTTTTAGCTGCAGAAATGCAATAAAGCCGATCTGGGTTTGCAAAACACCAAACAAATTTTATAATTGACTTTCTGAATCGAATGCGAAAAACCGCATTC
Organism: Diogma glabrata; assembly: GCA_963693315.1. Classification (NCBI taxonomy): domain Eukaryota; kingdom Metazoa; phylum Arthropoda; class Insecta; order Diptera; family Cylindrotomidae; genus Diogma; species Diogma glabrata. Next base: position 318,150,892 of record OY856186.1, read on the forward strand.
AGATCCGTTTAACTATGCAGGTTTTCGAAAGTTTAATACGCTAATCCCTCGTCTAAGAACGCATTGCTGAAAAATGAATTCGATGAAAGTTTCAGACCTCGTTTAATATTCTTTCAATGCAACTTCGGAAAATAATATTTTATGACATTTCAAAGAAAAAGTTAACTATTAAAATCTCCCAAAAATTACATACAAGCAATAAAATATTTGTAATATTTATTTATAAATAAAACCAATGCTTATCGAATATTGTTCCAGACATATTTCTGTTATACCACCTAACTTTCTTGTTCTATCGAAAATCATTTTATCGTGACCATCTATTAATCTATCTTATTAAAAGACAAAGTTAAAACATTGGTATCCATAGTTTGTAATTTAGAATTCGTCTATCATATTTCTTATGTTCCAACGCCCTGTCCTGTATATACATGAAATCTTCATTTTGCTTATCACACCACAAATCTTCATCCTGAAAGAAAAACTTTTAAAAAAAGTTTAACTATTTTTTGAAAGGCATTAATTTTCCAAAATAAACAAAAACAAAACGAAAAATTCAAATTTATAATGAGTCTTTTCTATAAAATTCTATGTCTGTATATTAAAATTTATAATATATGGAGAAAATCGTATAGCCAAAGCCTTAAAATTATTTCTTTTTTTACAAAAGAAAAGACATACATATACACATATAGATCCAACAAACATCCATCCAGTCATCCCCACATATAAAAACACAACCCGAATGGTATATCCTACACCAAAAAACATAAAATATTGCTATTCCAGTCTTTCTTTTGGAAATTTTTTGTTGTTGTTGTTTTATACATTATATCTTAACTGTATATATATACTGTACATACGTATATAAACATAATATACAATACACAAGGCTGCATGCTATTTCAGATAAGCAAGGAAAAATCAACCTCAGAAAGTATGAACAAATTTTATTCACAATTTTATCCACTAAAAATTTCAATATTTTCTTGTAACAAAACGTACAAGAAAGTATTGAATATTTGAGAGGAAAAATTCTTAATTTTTTTTTTCAATTTAAATTAAATTTATTCAATGAAACATTCAAATAATTAATATAAATTTTACGTCAAATTAAAGAGAATTTTTTCTAGTTTCTTATGATACCAAAGTTAGAAATATCCATCCAAAGGTTTTTAAGATAAATCAAATTAAATTTTATGACAGGAAAAATGGAATTTTCCAAAAAATCGTATATTTTATGAGACGAACGACATTTTTGATACCCATAAAGTATTAGGTTTTCCGAGTTGAGATTTTCTTGGAAAATATTCAATAACTTACTGTACGGAATTTTATTTTATATTTTTTTTTGTATAGAAAGAAAAGAAAAAAGGAGAAAAATTAAAAAAAAAGAAAAACTGAAGGGGATGTATATGTATCGGGTTTGAATTTTCTTTTTACAATTATATTTAGTAGATTGTTGTGGAGAAATGAAAAAGAGATTTGTTTTTCTTGGATATATATATTTGGATATATTTGTATTTGGCATCTGAATTTATACAGAAAAACTTAACTATGAGATAGAGATCAACGAATATCATGGTCAATGTTTTAAACTATACATTACCATGTTCCAAAAGTTTGCCTATTTTGCTTCCTGACAAAGTTTACAAGTAACTCATAGTGTTAAGAGAAATTAAATTTAAGAGAAATCAAATTTTCTTTTTTTCTTTGCAGCTCGAATGAAAAATTAAAAAATTTGCACTAAAATAATAACCAAAAAAAAGTTTTTAATTTTTCTACAGACAATGGGTTGTACATCGTACCTCGTATAAAATATTCAGCAGTTTTGTGTGAATGTCAGACTGTTCATATTATCTGAAAATAGCCAACTCAACTGTTCATATTGTCTGGAAGTAGCTGAAACTTTCTTTGACTCAGAAAAATACCTTTCAATTATTTTTCTTTACGCCATCTTATCAGACCAAAATTTGCCCGACACATGTTTGTCAAAAAATCGGTAACGTAATGTATGTCTTTTGAACACGCCAACAATTTGATGATCGAACACCTGATCTTGCATATAGATTGAAACCATCTACATGATCATCATTCAAAGTTATTACATGAAAATGTCGCTATGTCGATGATGATATTTTAAAGCGTGCTTACACGAGTGAGAACAAAATTCTGAATGAGAACGAAGTGTGTGGGAGAACAGTGGGGAAGAGAACAATTTTTTTGAGACTATTCTCAAGTATTCTAATGTGTGCTTACACGATGATTTATTTAGATCGAAATCGTGAAAATGTGTTTGAAGGATTGATGGAATTGAAATTCATTGATTGAAATTCATTAGTATTGAAATTCATTCTGATCACGTTTGATGAGTTCGAGTATATTAATGAAAAAATTCAATACAGGATCCAAAAACAACTAGACGCATAGTCATACGAAGAGCAAACACATGAATATGCTGGTACACGTGAGCTGCTACCGTTCTATTTGGATCAAGTAATAATCATGTATTCGTATGTGTACCTGAATTATAGAATTAAACATTGGGAAGTTATTTTGTATGCATGTGTGAATATTGAACATTCAAGAAATGTGTCAAAAATAATGAAATACTAGTACTTGGGGATGCTGAAGTTGATAGTGTTCTGGTTTCAGTTTCATCTGCAGACAGCTGCGGCTTCACTTTTTCATTTCGTTTTTCAGACATTTTGACTTTTTGATCGAAATGGCATTTTCAAAAATGTACGGGCTCTTTGAATAAAAAACACGTAGCCATAAAAAGCAGACAAAAGTGGAATTGATTATTACTGTAACAACGGACTATTTCGACGAATTTTACTCTAAAATAAGAGTATTCACTATTCATATTTAAAAAACTTCGCTAAAAATTTGCTAATCTGTTTAAGTTCCAGCCTTTAAATTGAAACAAATATGAGCCGTTCACTGCACAAAACGATTAACTCCATAAAACAAAATGTTGAGAAATTGAATTTTTTTCAAAGGTCAAATAAATTTCGATATTTAGTAGTGTTAATCTTTATCACTCAGGAATGTTATTATAAACATAATTTATTTAATTTTGGTTACTAAGTATATCAATTAGCTATTATAGTAGTAATTTAATTAGTAAAATAGATATTATTAGTTTTTAATGTCAGGTTTTTAATAGTCATTTTTTAATGGTCAGACAAATTTTGACTTTTAATGGTGTTTATCTTAATTATTCAGGAAAGTTGTTTTTAGCATAGAAAATTATGACTATAGCAAGTACTTTGACATTTAAATTTAAAATTTTCCAAAAAGTGGAGTTAGTCGCTTTGTGCAGTGAACGGCACATATATAGAAGCATTTATGTGTGCTACAAGTCAGTCAATAATATTTTAACATTTTGCTTTGTTGCGTCACCACACATTATCAATTAATAATACAAATTTCTGTCTACATGAATGACGAACATTTTTTTTGTAAAGCTTAGTCATAGTATTACAGGTAAAAGCAATTAGGGCTTGCAAAACCGTCTTCATTTTCTGAAAACCGGTTTTCGGGTTTAAAAATATTGAAAACGGTTGTAACGTGGTACTATTTCGAATATTTCTCTAAAAGTAAGAATATTCATATATAAAGTAATTCGCTAATAATTTGCCAATTTATTTCTAGTCCGGCCATTAAAATAAAACAAACATAAAAGCATTTATGTTTTTTAATACTATTTTAACATTTTTTTTCTCAGTTAATTGTGTTGATGGATCACACTGTCAATTAATAAATGACATAAATGATGAATATTTTTGATTCTAAAGAAGTGGTTTGGTGAGATGATATATGTATAATTTGTTGTTGAAAGAGAGACAGAAAACTGAAAAATCCTGCTATAAATACTTGACCATTTTGTTCGGTCAGACCATTATATTTTTTAGATCAAAATTGAAAACAAAAATAAGAGTGATATGTTGTGTATTTTTGTGTTACTGTTTATTCCAAGTGAATTTAAAACATCGTTTTCTACAAAATAGTAAAACACAGTTTTCTACAAAAACCGGTGAAATTATTTTTAATTAAAATAATGTAATTTTTCTATTTTCATTACAATATAGCTTAAATTCCACATTTATGAGTCGTTTATTATGAAGTGGGGAGTATTATTTGAAGAAATTTTCAAAATTCAATATAAATATATGGATATGGTAGAAAAAGAAGGTTGATCATGTTGGTCGATTGCATTGTGAGATGTAGTCCGTTTTAATGGATTTACTACTGGATATATATTCGTGGTTATATCCAATGGAATTGGGTAACAAATAAAATAAAATACTTTTAAAATCGATGGAACAATGGTTGGTGGTTTTGAGTGTGTGATGTATGGAAAATATATATATTTTTTTTTTTTTTAAGAAAATGTGTTGTGTAATAGGGTTTAGAATATGTGTCACAACAACACATAAACACCTTTTAAGACCTAGGTCTAGACCTGGGTCCCACAACAACTGGCGTTCTGAGGTGTAGATTAACGCTTTTTTTAAACATCTGCGGGTTGAAGCCACCTGAGACTAAGTGTTCCGGCAAACTATTCCATTTGTACGCAGTTCGGACAAAGAAGTCTCTCTGCGATCTGCCAGTATGACAGCGCGGGATCTTTACCGTTTCACTGGTTGCGGCAGCCGATTGTCGAGTGGAACGGGGGTGGTAAGAATAAGTTTGAGGCATGATGCCGCTGATTTCATCTGAGCACTGCTGATGACGATATTTGTAAAAAACAACGAGGTCAGCAACAGTGCGACGATGTTGTAGGGAATCAAGTTTTGATGTCAAAGTTCGATCACCTACAATTCGTATAGCTCGCTTTTGAACAGAGTCCAAGAGGGCCAAGATGGAAACAGAGGCAGCACCCCAAACTTGACAGCAGTACTCCATACAGGGACGAATATAGGACTTATAAACATGGAGCAATTGATATGGAGTGAAAAATTTTTTGCATCTATTTAGGAGGCCGAGTTTTTTAGACGCGCTTTTTGCCATCGCCATTACATGATCGTTCCAGAGTAGGTCATTTGAAACTGTGACACCCAATAAACGAATGTTTTTACATTCACCTATTGGTTCATCACACATACTAAATAAAATATCTTTGGGGAACTCAGTCTTTAATCTGGAAACAATCAACAGCTGTGTTTTGGTGGAGTTGAAATTGACAAGGTTTTAGTCACCCCAGTCGGCGACTTTATTCAGGTCTTTGTTCACGTGTATGGCAGCGTCTCTCCGGGCAGGATTAATTCGTTCGTGCATTTTACCTTTTGAAGGAAGGGGCTCGAACGACTTGTGCAGAGTACTATCATCTGCAAAACTATTTATTGGGTTGCTGGTGATTTTCAACAATTCGTTGATATAAATCAAAAATAGGGTTGGGGACAATACTGAGCCTTGGGGTACACCAGCGTTAATTAGTTTAGACTCAGAAGAATATCCGTCTAAGGTTACCGAAATGTATCGGTCGGATAGAAAATTTTGAATCAGCTTCACAACATTGGGATGAAAACCGTACGCAACGAGCTTGTTGATTAAGTTGGCATGCCAGACTCGATCGAATGCCTTGGAGATGTCTAAAGCGATAACGTATGTTTCACCACCTTTATCAAGTATGCTGTTCCAACAATGCGCTACATAGTTTAATAGATCGGTAGTTGATCTTTTGTTTCGAAAACCGTATTGGCTGTCGGATATTAAATGATTTTCTTCCAGAAATTTTGAAATATGTGTATTAATATAATGCTCATAGACTTTGGATAGGACTGATAGTAAAGCTATTGGCCTATAATTTGAGATTTCGGATTTTGGTCCCTTTTTGGGGACGGGCTGGACATTTGCCAACTTCCAGCACGAGGGAAATATACCAGATTTGTAGGATTGGTAGAATATTTTAGTTATAGTTGGTGCAAGTTCTTTGGAAAAGGTTTTTAAAATAATGGGTGGAATATTGTCCATTCCTGATGCTTTGTTGATGTTTAACCCCTTTAAAAGTTTAGCGACTATTTTGGGTTTGAAGTGAAGTTCATTCATATTAACTCCTGAAGACTGGATTTGGGGTATTTCTTTAGGAGTTTCCAAAACAGTGGAGTTCAGAGCAAAGCGTTCGGCGAACAAGTTAGCTTTTCTTGCGGGATCATTGACGATTAAATCACCATCAATAATAGGGGGAATAGAAAATTTTGTACCAGAATTTAAAGAATTAATGGCACTGTAGAAACTCTTGTCAGAAACAGACATAGACGTAAGTTTTGAGGCTTTCGCTCTGTCAATTTCGGACTTTTCGTTTGAGATAATCTGATTAGATATTTTGTTGGCCTTTAGATATTGGGATCGATTAGTGGGAGTTTTGTTATGAATCCAAATATTAAATGATCTACGTTTGTTTCTAAGTGCCGTTTTGGCAGCTTTCGAATACAAGTATTTTTGTTTGGGTTTTACTATGGAGAAAGGGACAAATTTATTATATATAGAGTTATATAGAGTTATATAGAGTTAAGTGGACTGTTAGTGAGTTTACTGAAGATTCTAACCATCTAAATGGATTTCAAATGGATCAACATCATATTACACTTAATGTAAGATTTTGATTTGAATTATATAATTTTTGTTTATGAGTTTTTCTGTGTTAAGTTATTCTCTGTGTATTCAACAATAATTAGTTTTTTTTTTTTTAGAATTAATTGTGATAAATAAGAGATTTCCCAAGGTTAGGATTCCCGTTGGTTTTTAAAAAAGTCCAATCTTATAAAAATTAAACTTCAGCCTTAATATTCTTAATAAAAACACATTTTATTAGAAAACATATATTTAATTCTTTATAATAAAATAAAAATATTGATTTTAACCATCAATTAATTAAAGGTATCACAATTTATTAAAAAACAAGCATTCAGAATAGTAGATTCTTGTATGAGTTGAGAATGATGGCAATTCTTCACGAGGATGAAGTTTCCTGAAACGAGCGTAGCGAGTGGAGGGAATCATCCGAGTGAAGAACTGCCATCATCCTATACAAGATGCTATTTTAGCCGCTTTCCAATCGAGTGAATTGCTGAAGGAATTGATTGTAGCCAATTGATCTAATATTCATTAAATCATCAAAAATAGAGCCAAAACAACAAAAACAGCAATTTTTTGACATTTAAAAAATATAGAACCAAAATCGAAAATTTAAACACAAACAAATATGTTCCGATTTGCTTTTTTATTATTTTATTGCTATTTTATTATTTTTAACGGCCACAAACCATAAACATACAAATATGAATATGTTCAACTGATGAACCTATTTTTTCCTTCACTTTATTCAATTCAATTCAGTTCTGTAGTAGCTCAGTTTATGTTCAGTGTAAACTGAATATTACCATTGGCACATACAAATTCCGGAATACAATTCAGTTTAAGTGAATCATTCAGTAATTCACTCGATTGGAAAGCGTCTTTTATCCACGACTGCAAAATATTTCGATTAATTTCCAGTTTGCCTGCTAAAGTTTGTATCATGTAAGTATGTATCATGTTTGAAATATGTAAGTCATAGATAGCATAGAAAAACGAAACCTAAATTTATTATTTTATATTTTATATATGTATTGTTCTCGTTTTAACCTTTTGATAATACTATACCAACAAATAAACTATAGAACTGTAGTACAATGTAACGATTGCGTCACATTCTATACACAAGTTAGAGAATGTGTAAAATTACAATGGAAGACATACACATGGAAAGTATATATTATTTAGCAGACGTGGATAAAAATATTTCATAAGAAATTCATTATGGTTTATTTATATTATTATTATAGAATGCTCGAATTAAGTATAGATTGATCTGATGAAAATGAAAAAAATGACTTTTTTATTCGCCTACATATTAAAGTGTTAATTTATTACTGTGATTTGCGGCTTTAAAGTATCACTTTTCAACTATTTATTTTGTTGTCATAGCTACGTCCAAAAAAGTAAAAAGCATTTGTATTTGTTTAAATTCTATGAATAATAAAAATTTTTATCAAAGCAACCCTCAAATTCAAAATTTCATTATCGAATTAAAATATTTGTTATCATTTGTTGTCATAGCTGCACAATAATTTGGAAAAAATAATAAATATTTTGTCAAAGGTTACTTGTTCCACATATTTTTATTTTAAAATTTATGAAAATTTATAATTTAAATTTAGAATAAAAAACTTTTCTTCAAATATTTTTCTTGCGGCGAATAAAAAATAGTATATGATGCACGGACGTAAGCTATTTTGGACTTAATGTGGGTGCAAATCTCGGCTAGCGCCTCGATTTGCAAACTCCACATCCGTCCAAAATCTTTAGCTTTACGTCCTAGCATCATAATGTACTATTCTGGCTCTCAATTGCCACTCATGGGTTATTTAGTAACCATCCGTAAACTTATAATCATTTATCAATCCAGAAATTTGCTGTTCTGAAGAGGGTCCTATTGCAATTTGCAAATATATTTTATCGATTGTCTGCAATACTCTACTACATTGATGCATACGCCGGTTAAAGAATACCACCATTTTTAGTGAATATTTTCGTTTAAAGGATTCTATCGCTTTATGGTCATCGTCTCATTTCGACATTCCTTCCCACAATTAAAAACAAAAACTGGATAAAATAAGATTAATTTCATTTGTAAATTCAGACTTATATATTATTATTAAAACAGTCAAATCACAGCATTTGTTAACATATTTGCATATTATAGACCCCTTGCAATAACAATAATAGTTTTGAAAGTAATGGAGAAGCATATTTCACTCAATAAGTAAAACACTTTAAACCTGTAGCTGTTCATAATCTTTTTCTTCTTTACTAAGGTTCCAATGCAAATTCTTGGTTCATCAATGTTTCTAAGAAGAGGAAAAGAAACGTCAATTTCCAATTTTTGGAACATGTGATGGCAGTTCTGCTAATGCAAGCAGGTTTGTTTAATCATATATAAGCAATGCTTATAGGTATCGTATTGGTGCTAATGCCTAGAAATATGTACATATTTTATATAACTGCAAACCATTAGAGCATATTTGTTGTAAATTAGAAATATTTGTTAAAAATAATGTGTTGGATTTCAATGCACATAATTTTCATATAAATGTACATATTTGTTTGTCACATTATACATTAACTATTTATTCCAGTAACTTTGTCGCCTGAGGGTATGGGTTTTTTTTTTTTCCTTTATCTCCATTTAGGAGCATAGGGCGTCTACTAGACTGGACCATCTGACTCTGTTCGGGGCAATCGCTTTCAGTTCACCCCATGTCTTGCCGATTTGTTTTGCTTCAGCTAGCACCGTTTTCTTCCACGTCATGGGTGGTCTTCCAACTCTCCTTTTACCTTGTGGATTCCACTCTAGGGACATCCTTGTTATATCTCTAGCTGGTTTCCTCAGTGTATGTCCTATCCATCTCCATTTCCTTTGTTTTATCTCGGACTCAATGTCTAACTGCTCTGTCTGTCGTAGAAGTTCCTGGTTACTGATGGTGTTCGGCCAGAAGCATTTGATCAGTCTTCTCAGGCATTTGTTCACAAACACCTGTAGTTGATTTGTGATCTTCTTTGTGTGTTTCCACGTTTCGCACCCATATAGCAGTACTGACTTGACACATGCATTGAACATTCGTAGCTTTGTCTTTCTTGACAGGACGGATGCATTCCAGATCTTGTGAAGCATATTGAACGTATTTCTGGCTTTGTTAATACGCTGACTGATATCTTCTTCAGTCCCGCCTGTTTTGGCTACAGTACAACCAAGGTACACAAATTTGTCGACTTCATCCACTTGTGTATTGTTGATGGTAATTGGTGTTATCGTTTTGGTGTTCAATCTCATAGACTTTGTTTTCCTGTTGTTAATGTTGAGACCGACTTCATGTGCAACGGCTGATAGCTTCTGTATTTTCTGCTGCATGTCCGTATGTGTGTGTGTAAGTAGACAGATGTCATCTGCGTAGTCTAGATCATTGAGCCGGCTTGTTGTGTTCCATTGGATTCCATTTGGACTTGCATCATCGAGCTTCCTCATGATACTATCTAGTACTATCAGGAATAGTAGCGGGGATAGTACACAGCCTTGTCTCACTCCTCGGTGGTTGTAGTATTTATCACTTTGCTGTCCTTTGTATTGTATTCTGTTTCCAGCATCCCGATACATTTCTTTGATTAGATCAACTATTTGCTTCGTGACGCCCATTTCACAAAGTGTCTTCCATATCGCGCTTCTGTTAATTGAGTCGAAGGCACGTTCGAAGTCCACGAAGAGGAGATACAATGGTGAATTCCATTCGTTTGATTGCTCTATGATGATGCGGATTGTGTTGATATGATCGGTACAGCTTCTTCTTGGTCTAAAGCCGGCTTGTTCGTTCATGTTAATTGATGGAGATATTCTTTCGAGAATGATCATCGCTAGTATTTTCATTATTGTGTTGAGCAGAGATATACCTCTCCAATTTTTGCATTCTCTTAGATCACCTTTCTTTGGGATTGTTATGGTTAAACCTTCTTTCCATTTGGTTGGTATTTTACCTTTGTTCCATACATCAGCTAATAGTGGTGTTAGAGCTTCTGCTGTTGTGTTACATGCTTTGAGTAATTCTGCTGATATATTATCTGTACCAGCAGATTTGTTATTCTTGAGTTTCTGTATGGCATCTCTAACTTCCCGTTCCGTTGGTGGATGGGTGCTGATAGTTTCGTTATAGTTGTCATCCGGAGACTGCAAGTTATTTTCATGTTGGTGGCAGTTGTCTTCGAAGTATTCTTTCCATCTATTTAGCTGTTGTTCATGTGTTGTGAGGGTTTGACCAGATTCATCCTTTATTGGTGGAGTGTTTGTTTATTTGTTGGTGACCTTTCTCACGCATTTGTGTAGTGTGCGCATATTTCTATTAGCTGCTGCTGTCTCTGCAGTCTTGAGAATGCTTTCTGTATATCTTCTGCGATCATTCCTTGCCATCTTTTTAACTTGTTTTGCTGTACTTTCATATTTGCTGCGGATCTCGGTTGTGTTCTGGTGACACAATTGCAACTTGAGCTGACGACGCTCTTCAATTTTCTTCCAGGTATCATCGCTAATCCATGGTTTCCGTGATTTGTCTTGGTATCCAAGCACATCTGTAGCAGTTTTGACGTAAGCTTCTTTAACTTGTTCCCATTTTTCATCAATGCTGGTGGTTTCGTTGTTTGGTAGATTGAGCTGGAGCGATTCTTTGAAGATGTTATTTGTATTTTTGTTACTCAATCTGTTGATGTTAAATTTCCTCTGACATGACTTGTTGTGTTTTACAGCGGCTGGTTTAATTTTGAATGTTGCAATTACCAGTTGATGGTCGCTGTGTATGTCTGCTCCTCGCTTTGCTCTGACGTCTTGTAGTGAGGATAGAAACTTCTTATTCACCAGCACGTGATCAATTTGATTCTTGGTTCTTCCATTTGGTGATGTCCAAGTGTATTTATGTATGTTCTTGTGTGGGAACTTGCTGCCTCCTATGAATAGTTGATTTGTGACACAACAATCGATGAGCCTATCTCCATTATTATTACGTGTTGATTCTAGTGCATTTTTGCCCATGACTGATTCCATTCCGGTGTTGTCGGTTCCAATTTTGGCATTGAAATCACCTTGTATTATTTTGATGTCATTTCGGTGTGCACTAGCCAGTGTTGCTTGGAGCTGTTCGTAGAATTCATCTTTTGTCGCATCATCAGCTTCTTCGGTAGGTGCATAGCACTGTATGATCGTTGTGTTTCTAATTGTCGATTGGACTCTTGCTGTTATTATTCTGCTACTGATTGGTTTCCATTCGAGAAGTGCTTACTTCGCGTTAGGTGTTGTTAATATTGCTACGCCTTGTTCATGTGTGTTGGATTTACCAGAGAACATCATGTAATTTCCTTCGCTTGTTGTTAGCTCTCCACTGTTTTTCCATCTTACTTCACTGAGTCCTAGTATCTCGATGTTATATTCTTTCATTACTTTTTCAACTTGTGCTAACCGCGATGTTTCTATCAGAGTTCTGACATTCCAGTTTCCTACTCGTGTCCGGGTACGATAGCTATGGGTCGGTATTTGATTATTCCAGTTTGTTTGGTTTTGTTTCTTTCTAGTGTACGTTTCTTTAATCATTTGAATTTCGGATTCACCTTTCAGATTAACGGGTGATTGGGCCATCGAATCCTAGCCAGTTTCCAGGGCTGCTGGATAAGGTATACTGGCATACCATGGGCGAGATATTCCTGCTTCAATGTGCTACAATCATATTTCCATATTTTTTCTGATGAAGTTCCCAAGCGGTCACCCGTTTAAGTTGGAACCCTTCCCAGTGTTGCTTAACTTCCTCTTAGGTGATGTTGTTGACTTATCCACTTCTCTATCTCGCCCACAAGAGGGTATGGGGTAGTATGCGATAAATCCGCTAGTTCTGATTTTTTGTTTGTGATGCTAGCCTAATGAATAATCCAAGTTTGTGACCTCGAGCGCCGAACGCAACTTTGTCAAAAATCGAAAAAACCGCGAAAAAATCGTTATTTTTTCAAATTTTGGCGATTATATTTCAATATTATCGCCAAATATTATATTATATTTCAATATTTGGCGATTATAACCCTAAAGGACTAGGTTTTAGGATGTTTTTAAAGTAGACTAAATTTGCTACAATATGAATTATGATACCAGAACTGTCTCTGTATACCCAATAGTTTCCGAGATAAAGCCTCAAAAATCGAAAAAATCGTTATTTTTTCAAATGTTGGCGAGTATGGCCCTAAAGGACTAGTTTTTGAAAAACTTTTGTAAGACGTTTTTAAAGTAGACTAAATTTGCTACAATATGTCTCTGTAAACCCAATAGTTTCCGAGATTGAGGCTTTCAAAGTTTATCATTTTTTTGACTTCGCAATATTTTGCAATACTTTAAACGTCACTCGAAAATTCATTCAGTACGACAGAATTGCAAAAAATTGTGAAGTTCGAAATAAATGATAAACTTTGAAAGGCTTAATCTCGGAATATATTGGGTCTACAGAGACAATTCTAGTATCATATTGTAGCAAATTTAGTCTACTTTAAAAACGTCTTAAAAAAGTATAAAGAAAAAACTAGTCCTTTAGGGTTATAATCGCCAAAATTTGAAAAAATAACGATTTTTCGCGGTTTTTTCGATTTTTGACAAAGTTGCGTTCGGCGCTCGAGGTCACAAACTTGGATTATTCATTAGGCGAACATCATAAACAAGTCTGCAAAAAATAAATCAGAACTACCGTATTTGACGCATACTGTGATGTATAAAGTTACTGGACTACTATTCATTTAATGATCATTCTGAAAAGTGAAAAAAAATTGATCAAAGATATCTAGGCGAATAGTTCGAAATTTGAATAAAAATTCAATTATATAATATAATCAACATTTAGGCAAACCCTTAAGAAAATTAAAATTATTAATTAATTAATTAAAAAAAACTAAATTAAATCTTAAAATTTCGGCTCCGAGGTGCATTAGTACCTGTCAATTGCCTTCTCCTGACAAAATTTCATCCTCCTATGTGCTCCAGATTTCTCTGGAGAGCGCACGCAGACAGAGAAACACTTTGTTTTATTATTATAGAAGATAAGAGATTTCCCATTCAGGATTCCCTTTTTAGGGTTCCGTTTTTTATAACGAACCCTATTGGTGAGAGAACAGCGTGTTTTTCACATTATATCGATTATCTCGTAAACCATTAATCCTATGGACATAAACCTTGAGGTGCCTATAAAACTAACCTATCCACGCAAGATGACCGGGTTAAAAAAAAGTTGTTTTAATTTGTTTTACGTTTGTGAGACCTTTGAGAAAATACATTTTTTTATCGAGACGAGTAGGATATCATATGAAAGGGCTCCACTTCAGTATTCCTTAAAAAAGTATTTTTGAATTTTACACCCCACCATTTTTTGAATAATGACGTTTTCTTTATGTTTTATTGCCTCGATTAACTCCGACCCTACTTGATCAAAAATCTTAAAATATAATTGGAAATATAGAAAAATAAGAGTATGCTTTTAATGAAAAATATAGAAGAGTCAAATACTCACAATTATATCTATTAAAGGGGTTGGAGAGAAAAGGGGTAAAAACATCATTTAAAACCAAGTCAAGTGGGGTGTCATTTAAGCACTTGATTTTAGAAACATTGCACTTTTTTTAGAATTTTGCAACGCATGGTGTTTGAATTATTGTCCAAAAAGTGCAATAAAAAGTTGGTCCCCCCCTAGGATTTCGAGCTTAATTGACAGAAAAATTTGAAAAAATTGATAGAGACAGGAAGTTTAATAAACTCTGAACGAAAATTTGTTCGCGCAGTTTTTGAGTTATTGTCAAAAAATTGCAACTTTCAGACCGTTTCCTCCCCCTACGTTTCGTCACTGATTGACAGAAAAATTTGAAAAAATTCACAGACAGGAAGTTTGGTATATTTTGAACGAAAAATATAGTGAAGTGTCCAATTATTATATTTCTGTGTAGTTAGGGGATGGGGGTAAAGAGGGTAAACAAAAATCTTTTTTCACCCAAACGAGTATGGTGTCATTTGTGGAGCACCTAATTCTAGAAACAATGCAATTTTAGAATTTTGAGTTGTGCAGTTTTTGAGTTATTGTCAAAAAAGTGCAATTTTCAGACCCCTACTTTTCGACACTGATTGACAGAAAAATTTGTAAAAATAGAGATAGGAAATTTGGTAAATTTTGAACTTTATAACGAACTTATAGCGAAGCCTCAAATAATTATATTTCTGTGTGTTTAGGAGATGGGAGTGGGAAGGGTAAAATAAACCTTTTTTGATCCAAATGAGGTGGATGTCATTTGAAAGAACCCCTATAATTTAAGAAATATTGCAATTATTTTTAGAATTTTGCGATGCACAGATTTTGAATTATTGCTAAAAGGTGCTATTTTTAGTATGTTTTTACCCCACTTTTACACCACTCCCCTAATTTCGATGCTGATTTAGAGAATAAATATTTTCAATTTAAACCATTTACAAGCTGGTTAAATCTTTCTTTAGTTAACATAAACAGATATAAGATTTAACCTGAAGCAACATTTTTTAGGTCATTTGTGATCAATGTAGATGTGATTGTAATATAGTAATATACTATTGGCAATAGAATTTATTTTGTTATTTTAAGAAAAAGAATAAAAACTAAAATTTTGGACAAAAACCTACACTCAGCTATAGGTTTTCCATTTTTTGTACTTTTAAAAGCCGATTTCACAATTCCTTTTCCATCGTAATAAAAGTTTAATTTAAACATTTATTTAAACAAACACAATCCTTACAAAAAATCCACCAAAAACCAACTTAAAGTACCAAAATACGAAAGCGAACAGAAATTAATTGAAATGTCAAGAGCTTGAGAATAATCAATTCTCACCAGTCACCGACAAGGCACGAGAGCCGAGAATACCAGTGAGAATGTAAAATTAATCTCGCGCATGTTACGCCCACGAGTAAGATACATCGTTCCCATGAGACGGTGAGGTTACACGGCGAAGATGAGAGTAAATAAATTTTCTCATGAGTATGAGTGAGGGTAAGATTTTGAAAATTTGTGAATGATTGTATTACTTAGATCGTTCAAACCGAAGTAACTTAAGGGTATTGAAGTTTCTGATCAGTTTTGGAAAATGAAAACAGCTGAAAAATATTAATATAAAATGAGAGATACGATAATTTTCGGACTCAAAAAAAGAAATCTCGAGCCAAATGTCAAAATCTTAATTTTTTGGTTTTTCTCAACGTTTTGGGTCATAAAGATTCTAGAAAAGTAAAAGAAGATTCGTCTATTTGCTCGCCGGTCATTCGTCTATTCTTGACTAATTGAGACAGAGAGGTTGAAAAAAATCTTGAAATCTCAGCTCCTCCATATTTTTAGCTTAAGTTTAGATAAAAACTACTCGCGATATTTTATTCTGTTAATTATATAAATAGCATCATGATTTTTAAATGAACCAGATTTGCAACTCAGTCGATTTCTCACTCTGAAATGATGTCGGGTATCGTAAAAACACTGACATCAACGTACAGATGACGTCCAGATGATAAATAACTCGCAATGAAATTCTGTTTATTAATAACCAACTCCCGCTAAAAATGAAACATCAAATTCCGACCACTAATATAATATTTTATTTATTTATAAAACACTAAAAACATGACACATCACCATTAACACCATTTTCTCCACATTCTCATACTTCATGAAAAGCATAAAAATTTTAAAGTTGGATAGACTCATATGAAAATTGAATGCTTTAAAATTTAAAAAAGGATTTTTTTTAATAGAAAAATTTTATTTTAAAAACAGAAAATGTTCAAAAAAGGACATTAATGGAAAATAATTTTTCTTTTACTTTAAGAATTTTTTTCATGATTTTCTTTAATTTTAAAACTAAAACGAAGAAAAAATATGAATGAAAGAAGGATGGATAAAAAGAGGAAAGACGACGAAGAAAATGTGTAATTTATTTTGCTTATTTTTTTTTACAAAAATAAATATAAAATAAAATACAAAGATCGACGGAAAGGAAAATGTAAAAGAAAAGAAAACTATATGGAGAACAGAAAGAAATTTTTGGAAATATGTATACAAAAAAAAATTAAAATAAAAGAAAATTGTGTATACTTTAAAGTTGTTTGTTAAAGATATGCTGATTTAAAGAATTCGTCTATATTAAAGCTTAAGACTTGATTACGTAAATCTATTACAATGCGGAAAATGAAACAGTTCTAAATATAACAAGCAACTAAACTTCCAAACTGTTGCGTTTTAAATATGTTTCATTGTCCCCTTTCTGTTCAGACCCACTCTTTAAGCAGTTTCTTGGTTAAAAAAAGTTGAATTTTCCATTTTCGCGAAAACTACTTAATTTAAGTTTTGTTAAGGCTTATTCTATGGGAATTATTTTACCATCTTAGATCAGTTTGCGATTTAAATGCTGATGACACATTTGTTTCAGACTCAGATTCCATAACAAAACTTGCTCAACTTTAGAAACCCAATCGGAAAAGATATACCGATATCCACATAAGGTTCTAGTAAAGAGTTTTTGATCAATGCTCTCAACTTCGAAAATCTTAGCTAAAGAACTGATTGAACGGTTTAAATTAAACAGGTCAAGAACTTGTGGATCACATCTTTATAGAGAGTAACATATGTATTTTGTAAATTTTTGCCATCACTTTAGGGTAGTAGCATAAAATTTACTACTTATAGAGAAATAGAGAAATTAACGAAAAAGTAAGAGAGAGTAAAGAAAACTTGAAAAATTCAATAAGTGATATCTTATATACGATAGCAATGGATTTTGCTTATGGATTATAATTCACTAGAGTGAACACTGAAAAAATTTAGTTAAATAAATTTTCTATAAAAAGCGAAAAATACATGAATTGCTTTTTATCTCTGGTCCGAAGCAAGGCTCGAACGACTATCCTTCTGGAAAAATGTTTGGAGTCCACCATTTAACTCATTACTCACATATCGACCATGTGACAAGATAAAAAGTTTGTTTAAGAATTTTTTTTATTTCGTTTCAATCAAATTAATTTTAAAATTTCGTTATTTGCCTTTTGACAGTTCGCTTAACCAACTCACCAAAGAACATTAATTTATATTAAAGCTTGTCCGACCTGGAATTTTTAGTTCTTTGGGACTTCAATTTCCATGGTTAATAATGGCTACTAAAAAATGAACAAGACAACTAGAACCGACATATAATTATATACCTGGGCTTTAATCATTGAGAAAGAAACTATATTAATATTAAAGAATAAAAAGTCAGACAAGTGCGAATAAAATTTGCTCGCCAAGGGTTCGGTGGATGTAAAAGAACACAATATCAAAAATTATTGACAAAAAGTTGTGTTGTAATGTCTTTATATTTCCAGACCATAAACGCATAACAAAATAAATGTTTAATCGTAAATGTTAATAGTAAATTACAATCAAATCTATTAATTGATCAAAAATGACTCAAAATATATTACTTTAGGTTAAATCTCATCCATAGATGTTTATGGTAACTCAAGAAAGATTCAATTACACCAGCTTGTAAATGGTTTACATTTGATTAATTTTTCGGTCAATCAAGTGTTGAAATTTTGGGGGGTGGAGAGGCTACATATTAAAAATATTTTTTTTTCAATAACACAAAAACTGTGCACCGATAAGTTCTAAAAAAATTGTAATGTTTCTTAAATTCGCTTGGGTCAAAAATGATTTTTTTACTCTCCCACACCCATCCCCTAGACACACAGAAATATAGTTATTTGAGACTTCGCTATGATTTTTATTCAAAATTTACAAATTTTCCTGTCTCTGTGAATTTTTTCAAATTTTTCTGTCAATCATCGTCGAAACGTAGGGAACGAAACGATCTGAATTTTGCACATTTTTGACAGTAACTCAAAAACTGGGCACCGCAAAATTCTAAAAAAAATTGCAACAAATTTTAAATTAGGTGCTCTTTCAAATGATACCCCCTCGCTTGGGTCAAAAAAGTTTTTTTTAAATATAATTATTTGAGACTTCGCTATAGTTTTCATACAAAATTTACCAAATTTCCTAACTCTGTGAATTTTCACAAATTTTTTTTGTCAATCAGTGTCGAAACGTAGATGGAGGAATTGGTAGGTGGTCTGAATTTTGCACATTTTTGTCCATAACTCAAAAACTGTGCACCGCAATATTCTAAAAAAAAATGCGACGCATTTTAATTTAGGTGTTCTTTCAAATGACACCCCACTCGCTTGGGTCAAAAAAGGTTTTTTTTACCCTCTTTACCCCGGGCCCCTAAACACACAGAAATATAATTATTTAATATAATATAATTATTTAATTATAAATTCTAATTATAATTTTCATACAAAATTTACCAAATTTCTTAACTCTGTGAATATTTACAAATTTTTCTGTCAATCAGTGTCGAAAAGTAGGAGGGGGAGAGGGGATGGTCTGAAAGTTGCACTTTTTTGACAATAACTCAAAAACTATGCATCGCAAAATTCTAAAAAAAATTGCTATGTTTTTTAAATAAAGTGCTTTTTCAAATGACATCCCCCCCCCCCAAATGACCACATTTTAAATAGTGTTTCTACCCCTCCTCATTTCCACCCCCTATATAAATCTAATTATGAGAATATGACACTTTTATATATTTTTTTATTAAAAACGTTCTAATTTTTCTATCATTCCAAATACATTTGAAAATTTTCGATCAGTTAGGTTCGGAGCTAACCCTAAAGAGTGCAGATATTAAAGCTCGAATCATTTTAATTCATTCGACTTGCTTTCTTTCCCTTCTTATACTCCTACTGAGCCATGTTAACCTTTTTTAAGACATAATCCCGCGCCTCCATAAAGTTCGAAAAAAATGGAATTCTAAAAGAAGTTCCTTTGATATTCACAAACTTTTCATCCAGTTTTTGGAAATAAATTCGGTGTTTGGGACTGGTAGATAATGATCGCAAAGTCTTCAGACTCCTCCAGGATTAATTTTCAGCTTCTCACTTCATGTGAATAAAAAATTGAACAACTGACCTGCAGGATATCCTATCCAGACCACCTATTGTTTTCTTTGCATTTTTAACGAGTTTCTCACAGTTCTAACGAGTTATCTGAACTACTGCACTACTGCCATCATTTGAGTTAAATCATAGATCTCAGATGTTACACTTTATATCTTAAGTCCCAGACCTATTTCTACACTTAATGAAAACATTTTAAAATGCTACCTCTGTCATAAGTATTACGTATTTAGCCAAAACCGTCTTATATATCAATTCGTTAAACTCATATTGTCTCGATACAGCTTTAATTCAAATGCTAGATTCCCCCTTTCATAGTTTTATATCTTACAATTTTTGAAATATCATAAAAAAGTACTTTTCCATGTTTCTTCTAAGTTTCTTCTAGCCCTTTAGCTCAGAATTTGTTGGATCTCAAATTTGAACAATTCAATTTCCAACTGAAAAAGTTGGTCAAGTGCGAATTAAATTCGTTTGATGAGGGTTCCGTGAACGAATAAAATAAAATATCAAAAATAAATGCCAAAAATTATTTTTTTATCCTATCCATAAATAAATAAAGGTCGTTCCAGTGCGGATATATCTCGCTCGCCGAAGGTTTTACGTATATAATTTGTTAAAGAAACAGTTTATGGTATCTAAAGAATGTTTCAATAGAAGAAAAACGTGTTCTAGAATCTAGAGTCTAGAGCGAGTTGTGAAAACTTGATCATTTTTGATTTCCCTGAAACTTGGCATATTGGTATGGACAAAATCAGATTTTCGTTTTCTTTCTATTTAATTTTAAAAATTTTTATTTCATACTGATATCTAAAACAACATTTTTCGGATTATTTATGGTACAAAAAGTTGAACTTTAACGTCCTAGGACTTTATAAAATTTTACAAAGTCCTAGTACGTTAAATTTCAACTTTTTGAGCAAAATTTAAAACTCATTTCTTTTTATTTTAATAAATTTCCAGTATGAAATAAAATTTTGTATTTATCTCAAACGAAAAATGCTTTCAAAGGTACTCACTAGTAATTTCGGCCTCGGCTAGGCGCCTCGGACATAAACAACCAGCTCGTACTTTAAAGTTTCACTTTTCGTTCTTGATAAATAAATAACTTTAAGTTTAGACTTTAGAGTAAGAATAGAACTATTTTTTAGAATAGAACTATTTTTTAAAATAGAAAAAATTAAAATTCATTTGAACTTTGACCCTAGCTCCATCTTTAAAACAGTTTTTTAATCTTTTAATTTTAAAATTAATTAAAAAACGTTTATGTTATAGTTTATTCAGTCAAATACAGACAGTACGTATATAAATTAAACTTAAATTAATCTTAATTTCTAGCCTAAATTATAATACTATATAATCTTATTTATATTTAAATTATAAGGAATGCAAAGGTTTACATTTAGTTAGAATTTTATTCTTGAATTGATCCCTACTCATATTAGAGTCATAAAAAGCACTATACTTATTAAAATTTCTGATACATTCGTTAAGTAGGTTATAAAAAGAATAATCATGTCAATGAAGTTCTTCAATTAGAGGCCTCCTGTGTCTTGTATTATAAGCATGACAATTGGGAACAATCATTTCACACAATTTAGGACACCTTATATTACCTCTGACAAGGTCGAAACTAAATAAAGCAGAAGCAAGCTCACGTCTTGATTTTAGTGAGACCATATTCAGCATTAAAAGTCTTTCTTCATATTTAGGCTTAGGCAGTATGTATCCAGTAATGCCAAGGGGTTTTAATCAGAGATAGTAACTCCTCATTTTTTGGAATGTTAATGTCTAAAACGTATAATTATCTAAATTAACTTCTATATCAAATTATTGATTAATGACCTCTTTGGGAATGGACACAAATTCCATTACAATCGTCAATGCGTTTGCTTTTGACTTTTTTTAAAATGTTTATTTTTTAAGAACCTTAATTTCTAATGTTTATATTTTAGCCCAAACTAAGCTTTTGATTGTGTTTTTAAACAGACTTGTCTATCAATTTCAAGATCACTCACATCGTGCGAAGTTGTTAGGGCCCAATAAAACTATATAGCTAATGTGGAGAATATCTGGATCTCTGAAAAACTGAAAGACACAGAAACGGTCCGGTTTCTTACCTTGGAATCGTAGGCTTTAAGGTGATCACTGTTAGTGTTTTCAGAAAACATCATTTTACTCTCATCTTTAAAGTAATGTGCTCTTTCTTTGTGTCCTTACTAATTGAACCGATAGCTGTCTTAAGTCTCATCCAGGTAGGACCGGATAAACCATAGGTCCAATGGAGCAACCGCATTAGGCGCCACATTTATAAAAAGGCGCCAAAATTGAACTTTAATTCGATTACTTTCTCGATTTGATTTTTATTAAATTTTGTGGTAAATTGAATTTTATTTTATTTATAAACAACAAAAATTTAGTTTTGTATCAATTTCAAGAAATACCTGAAGATTTGTAATTTCCCCGTGAAAGTGTATAGAACAAAACAAACCGGAAAAATCAAATATCGACCCTTGGCTACCGTACCCGGCTACGAGTAGGAAACTGGAATGTCAGAACTCTGATAGAAACATCGAGGTTAGCACAAGCTGAGAAAGTAATGGAAGAATATAACATCGAGATACTAGGACTCAGTGAAGTAAGATGGAAAAACAGCGGAGAGCTAACAACAAGTAAAGGATATTACATGATGTTCTCTGGTAAATCCAACACACATGAACAAGGTGTAGCAATATTAACAACACCTAATGCAAAGAAAGCACTTCTCGAATGGAAGCCAATCAGTAGCAGAATAATAACAGCAAGATTCCAATCGAAAATTAGAAATACAACGATCATACAGTGCTATGCACCTACCGAAGAAGCTGATGATGCGACAAAAGATGAATTCTACGAACAGCTCCAAGCAACACTGGCTTTTGCACACCGAAATGACATCAAAATAATACAGGTGATTTCAATGCCAAAACTGGAACCGACAACACCAGAATGGAATCAGTCATGGGCAAACATGCACTAGAATCAACACGTAACAATAATGGAGTTAGGCTCATCGATTGTTGTGTCACAAATCAACTATTCATAGGAGACAGCAAATTCCCACACAAGAACATACACAAATACACTTGGACATCACCAAATGGAAGAACTAAGAATCAAATTGATCACGTACTGGTGAATAAAAAGTTTCTGTCATCACTACAAGACGTCAGAACAAAGCGAGGAGCAGACATACACAGCGACCATCAACTGGTAATTGCAACATTCAAAATTAAACCAGCCGCTGTAAAACACAACAAGTCATGTCAGAGGAAATTTAACATCAACAGATTGAGCGACAAACATACAAATAACATCTTCAAAGAATCGCTCCAGCTCAATCTACCAAACAACGAAACCACCAGTATTGATGAAAAATGGGAACAAGTTAAAGAAGCTTACGTCAAAGCTGCTACAGATGTGCTTGGATACCAAGACAAATCACGAAAACCATGGATTAGCGGTGATACCTGGAAGAAAATTGAAGAGCGTCGTCAGCTCAAGTTGCAATTGTGTCACCATAACACAACCGAGATCCGCCGCAAATATGAAAAAAAACAAGTTAAAAAGATGCCAAGGAATGAACGCAGAAGATATACAGAAAGCATTCTCAAGACTGCAGAGACAGCAGCAGCTAATAGAAATATGCGCACACTACACAAATGCGTGAAAAAGGTCACCAACAAATATACAAACACTCCACCAATAAAGGATGAATCTGGTCAAACGCTCACAACACATGAACGACAGCTAAATAAATGGAAAGAATACTTCGAAGACAACTGCCACCAACATGAATATAATTTGCAATCTCCGGATGACAACTTTAAAGAAACTATCAGCACCCATCCACCAACGGAACGGGAAGTTAGAAATGCCATACAGAAACTCAAGAATAACAAATCTTCTGGTACAGAAAATATATCAGCAGAATTACTCAAAGCAGATGTAAACACAACAGCAGAAGCTCTAACACCACTATTAGCTGATGTATGGAACAAAGGTAAAATACCAACCAAATGGAAAGAAGGTTTAACCATAACAATCCCAAAGAAAGGTGATCTAAGAGAATGCAAAAATTGGTGAGGTACATCTCTGCTCAACACAATAATGAAAATACTAGCGATGATCATTCTCGAAAGAATATCTCTCTCCATCAATTAACATGAAACTAAGAAATGAACAAGCCGGCTTTAGACCAGGAAGAAGCTGTACCGATCATATCAACACAATCCGTATCATCATAGAGCAATCAAACGAATGGAATTCACCATTGTATCTCCTCTTCGTGGACTTCGAACGCGCTTTCGACTCAATCAACAGAAGCGCGATATGGAAGACACTTTGTGAAATGGGCGTCCCGAAGAAAATAGTTGATCTAATCAAAGAAATGTATCAGGACGCTGGAAAGAGAATACAATATAAAGGACAGCAAAGTGATAAATACTACAACCACCGAGGAGTGAGACAAGGCTGTGTACTATCCCCGCTACTATTCCTAATAGTACTAGATAGTATCATGAGAAAGCTTGATAATGCAAGTCCAAATGGAATCCAATGGAATACAACAAGACGGCTCAATGATCTAAACTACGGAGATGACATCTGTCTACTTACACACACACATACGGACATGCAGCACAAAATACAGAAGCTATCAACCCTTGCACATGAAGTCGGTCTCAACATTAATATCAGAAAAACAAAGGCTATGAGATTGAACATCAAAACGATAACACCAATTACCATCAACAATACACAAGTGGACGAAGTTGACAAATTTGTGTACCTTGGTTGTACTGTAGCAAAAATAGGCGGGACTGAAGAAGATATCAGTCAGCGCATTAACAAAGCCAGAAATACGTTCAATATGCTTCACAAGATCTGAAATGCATCCGTCCTGTCAAGAAAGACAAAACTACGAATGTTCAATGCATGTGTTAAGTCAGTACTGCTGTATGGGTGTGAAACGTGGAAACATACAAGAAAAATCACAAATCAACTACAAGTGTTTGTGACCAAATGCCTGAGAAGATTGATCAAATGCTTCTGGCCGAACACCATCAGTAACCAAGAACCTCTACGGCAGACAGAGCAGTTAGACATTGAGACCGAGATAAAACAAAGAAAATGGAGATGGATAGGACATACACTGAGAAAATCAGCCGACGATATAACAAGGATGTCCCTAGAGTGGAATCCACAAGGTAAAAGGAGAGTTGGAAGACCACCCATGACGTGGAAGAAAACGGTGCTAGCTGAAGCAAAACAAATTGGCAAGACATGGGGTGAACTGAAAGCGATTGCCCCCAACAGAGTTAGATGGTCCAGTCTAGTAGACGCCCTATGCTCCTAAACGGAGATAGATTAAAAAAAAAAAATATATATATAAAATTATTGAAAAAAATGTCCCACAACGTCAAATAGTTGCAACAAATTTTCCAATATGGTTCTCTGCTGAATTAAGAAAAGCTATTATATATAAAAAAAGACTACATAGATTATACAAAGAATCAAATTCAATGTATGATAAAAATGAATTTGAAAAGCAACGAAAACTTTGCAAAATATTGACAAAAACAGATTACAAAAATAAAATTAATCAAATTGAGAAAAATCTTAAAATTGATTGCAATGCTTTTTGGAAATTCGTAAAACTGAGCAAAATTTGTACACCTACGGTAATGAATTATAATGGTGCTATAGCTAATGATGGGCAGAGCATAGTAAATTTGTTTGCCGAATTTTTTAGCAGTGTGTATACTAATGAATCCTTGGACATTAGTCGATATAGTTATTCATTTCCAATACATAATTTTAGCTACAATACCACTACTATCACTGAAAATGATATTATTAATTCTATTCAACATCTAAAAGAAAATGTTTCCCCTGGTCCTGATGGTATCCATCCGTTTTTTGTGAAAAACACAATGATGAATTTACTAACACCTCTATTAGAATTGTTCAATGCCTCTTTAAATGCCGAATATTATCCTAATATATGGAAACAAAGCTATATTACACCGGTGTTTAAGGCTGGTGAAAAAAATAATGTGGAGAACTATAGACCAATAACGATAATAAATACATTTGCAAAGTTATTTGAAAAAATAATGTACACTAAATTATCAAATTATTTTCTTCGATTTATAATAGATGAACAACATGGATCAGTAAATAATAAATCAACGGTAACTAATTTACTTGAGTACAAAGAAGATTTGGTTCGAAATATAGTTGATAAAAATTCAACATGTACAATTTTCGCAGATTATAGAAAAGCCTTTGACTCAATTAATTTTGAGATGTTATTACATAAATGTGAAATGTATGGTATTGTCGGTTCACTATTGAAATGGTGTACTTCATATTTTACTGATAGGAAACAGTCAGTTAAGTTACATAATTTTGTGTCCAAACAGATTGATGTGACCTCTGGAGCACCTCAAGGGTCACACTTAGATGCATTATTTTACATAGTTTACATAAATGATATTAAAAACGTAATTTTTAATTCGGAATTTTAACTATTTATTGATGACATGAAAGTATATACAGCAGTATCTAGTGTGACCGATCTTGAGTTGATTAATGAGGATATGATTCGTATAAACGAATGGAATATTAAAAACGGACTAAAGTTCAATTCAAAAAAATGCAAAGTAGCATACTTTGGGAATAGTAGTATGGACTATGATTTCGAATTTTATATTAATGAAAATAAAATTGAACGTGTAAATAGTATTAAAGACCTTGGGGTGGTTTTTGATTCAAAACTGAATTTTAAAAACCACGTTCAACATATTGTTAGCAAATCGAAAAGAATACTTTGGTTTGTTAAACACCATGCTAAAAGCTTTAAAAATATTGAATCGCTAAGTTTACTCTTTAACACATTTATCAAATCAATATTAATGTATGCAGCTTGTGTTTGGTCTCCGATCTCAAATAAATTGGAATATGAAATAGAAAAGGTTCAGCATACATTTGTTAGATATGTCTCGTATAGAATTAATAAACCAATGTCATTTTTTGAACATGATTATAGTGCAAGAAGTAAAGAATTAAATCTTTGTACATTGAAATCTAGCAGGAATTGTCAAATATTATTAGTTTTTTATAAACTTATAAATAACCAGTTAATATCATCCAAGTTATTAGCAATGATAAATTTTCATAGTCCAGGCAGACATTTAAGGGATAATATGATTTTATTTGTAGTGCCCTATAAATATTTGAAGGTTAAAAACAAATCATTTATTTATGGAGCTAGTGAATTAATGAATGAAAACTACAGATGGATTGAATTATATAACTGCTCCTTAACTAAATTTAGAATATTAATTAATGATAAAATTAAAGAATTCTAAGCCTCTCATGTAAACTCATGTTCAGAATTAATACTCCTTATACACTAATGTTTAATTTTGTAATTTTATTTGAACATTGGTTAAGAATTATTTGAACTTTGGTTAAGAATTATTACTTAAGAATCATATAATCTATTATAACTAAATTTATACCCTATGGGTTGTTTTTAATTTAATATTATTATTCTTTTGATATTGTTATTTATTATGAATATTACTATATTAATTCGTATATTATTATATTGAGATGAATCAATGAAGCAGTCAAGATGACATCTTCTCTAATTATGTAATTTAAATGTATATATTGGGTGATTAAAAACCCGTTGAAATTTGAAAAAAAAAAAAAAAAATAAAAAATAAAATATATATGTATATATATATATATATATATATATATATATATATATAAATATATATATATATATATATATATATATATATATATATATATATATATATATATATATATATATATATATATATATATATATATATATATATATATATATATATATATATATACATATATAAATATATATATATATATATATATATATATATATATATATATATATATATATATATATATATATATATATATATATATATATATATATATATATATATATATATATATATATATATATATATATATATATATATATATATATATATATATGAGCAATTTCACGAAGATTCAACAACGTTTTGACTTGACCCCTTTTAATTTTGATTATTTTTTGTTTATAGATAGTCTTTGATAAATAAAAAATACAAGTTCTCTTAGAATTTTTTTTTTCGACCTGGGGGTCTTCTCAGGGTGCCCCTCAATTTTTTGTTATTTTGTGATGTGAGTGCATTTTGACGAGCGATTGTAGAAAAACTACTCAATCGATTTTCATAAATGATATGTCGTTGAATAGGTATTAAAACAAAGTTTTTAAAAATGTACACTGTTAATTTTTTGAAATAATTTTTAATGGTGTAATATAAGAAAAAACGGTGTAATTGAAAAAAAGATGGCATAGCCTTTTTTTTTTTTGTTTAACTAAATTGAAGCTTATTTTATATCTAACCACTTGTGAAAGTTTAGGAGATGCATTATTGAAAGTTTAGGAGATGCATTATTTGTTGTTTAAGAGATAAAATTCGTTGTGCATATGACTGTCGGGAATCAGTTTTTTTTTGTTCTGAAGGAAAATTATAAAATTGGCGTTATAAACTAAGAAATTTTTTTTTTATGTTAAATATCAAATATTTTATTATTAGATGAACTTTTTAAAATATTATAAAAATTATATATGTAGTACAATAAATAAAATAAATACAATTGTTAAAAATGATGTACTTATTTTACAAACAGAAGTTTCTTTTGAATAGGAAAGCACTTCTGCAATTATTTTCTTTGTATTAGATGGCATAAAAAATGAAATGTTTATTTATCACTTTTAGTAATCACTTGTCTTTCTTATAAAAAATAATTTGTGAAAAGCATTATGGAAAAGCATTATGTTCGTATTATGTTATTATGGAATCATAAAGTAAAAGATTGTTTTTCAACATTAAATTACAAATATTTTATTATTGAATAAACTTTTTAAAATATCATACAAATTATATATATGCGGCACAATATGTTCGTTTAAATTATTAATTAGCACATCACGCTCTATGTTAATCAAGTTTGGTGTTTGAACATAATCTCGATTAAAGCTGGCACCAATCATTTGATCGGTTTGCATTTCACCTGATGTTTCATTTGAAGATGCGTCATTGGATACTGCATCGTCACCCACTGTTGGTGATGTTGATAAATCTGAACCAGAAGGTAGTGTTGACTGATTGATTAAATTTAAATAACAAGATGAACATATTCGCTTATTCTCCATTGCATTAATCCCAAGAACATCTAAATGATGTCGAACATTCTCTGTGATTTTCCTTTTATTTGAAGAACACTTAGAATTTGAAAATAGTTTAACGCATTTATATTCACTCATTTTAGAAAAATTAAATTTTGAAAGTTTTTGTTAAACTAATAGAAATTAACTGATAGTGACCAATTTAAAACTTCATTTATATAACAAAAATGGGACTAAAAATAGTAATGCAGGCATCAATAAAGATTATATACGCCTATTTTTTATGACCAAATATAATTACTCTACATTTACTACTCTACAGCATCTATTCAACCTTTTGAAATCTTTGTCTTAATTACAGCCATATATAATTTAAAATCCTTAAGATGGTTTTTATTTATTTTTAATCCATATTAGTTTACGCCTATATTCACTTAAAATTAAAAGTAGGATTTTCAATTTTTTCAATCATGCATATCTAAAAAAACAGCCTCCTTTTAAAGGATTAACGGATTAACAGGTAAATTCACAGGTAAATAAAAACAAAATTCAATTTTATTTAAAAAAAAAATAAAAAAGTGGGATTAGATGCTAGCTTCATCTTTTAAACTTGTTTTCTTATGTAACACCGTTAAATAGGATTAAAAAACTAACAATGCACAATTTCAAAAGTTTCTTTTTAACACCTATTCTACGACATATCATTTATATTGTTATTATAATTATATTATTATATTTAAAAATATAATAATTTATATTATTATATTTATAAAAAATTCTACTTGAAGTCGTATTTTTCATTTATCAAAGGCTATCTATTAACTAAAAATAAACCAAATTAAAAAGGGTCGAGTCAAAATGTCGCAAAAGTTTGCTGAACTTGACTGAAATTGCTTTTTAAAAAGTTCATTTAATAATAAAATATTTGATATTTAACATAAAAAAAAAATCTGAATCTAAATATCGCCATTTTTATAATTTTCCTTCAGAACAAAAAAAACTGATTCCCGACAGTCATATGCACAACGAATTTTATCTTTAAAACAAAAAATAATGCATCTCCTAAACTTTCACAAGTGGTTAGATATAAAATAAGCTTCAATTTAGTTAAAAAAAAAAGGCTATGCCATCTTTTTTTCAATTACACCGTTTTTTTCTTATGTTACACCGTTAAAAATTATTTCAAAAAATTAACAGTGTACATTTTAAAAAATTTTGTTCTAATACCTATTCAACAACATATCATTTATGAAAATCGATTGAGTAGTTTTTGTACAATCGCTCGTCGAAATGCACTCACATCACAAAATAACAAAAACTTGAGGGGCACCCTGTGAAGACCCCTAGTCGAAAAAAAAAATTCTAAGAGAACTTGTATTTTTTATTTATGAAAGACTATCCATAAACAAAAAATAATCAAAATTAAAAGGGGTCAAGTCAAAATTTCCCAAAAATTTGCTGAACTTGCGTGAAATTGCTCATACATATTGCTCATATATATATATATATATATATATATATATATATATATATATATATATATATATATATATATATATATATATATATATATATATATATATATATATATATATATATATATATATATATATATATATATATATATATATATATATATATATGAAATTAATTCAAGTAATTTAAACGATGGTGCGTATATATATATATATATATATATATATATATATATATATATATATATATATATATATATATATATATATATATATATATATATATATATATATATATATATATATATATATATATATATATATATATATATATATATATATATATATATATACATATATATATATATGTATATATATATATATATATATATATATATATATATATATATATATATATATATATATATATATATATATATATATATACGCACCATCGTTTAAATTACTTGAATTAATTTCATCCTCTTCCAACTATTAGTATCAACTTTATTTGTATGTTTTTTTCTATAATAATAGTATGTATTATTGTATTATTTTCTAACCTATAGCATAATAAACGTATCCTATTGCGTTATGAAAATTTTCCTATTAAAAGTTTTCATTATTCGATGGGTTATGATTGTATTAATCAAATTGTTTTGATTGTATTAAATATTATTTTTCAAATTTTAATCACAATTGCATTGCTATTTTTTCAAAAGTCAAATCTCAAGAATCAAATCAAAACGACCTAATATTTTCCAACCCAACTGTTCATAATGATCCAGAAAACTAAGCAGAAAACCTTTCTATTTCGTGCAAATGTTTTCTTTCAATAATAACAACTTTTGTGGAAAAAAGACATTCAATATGAACCGACATGATATTTAGTAACCCAACTTGTTCTATTTCTAGAAAACATATAGCAGAAATTCTATTCCTTGAGCGTAAATGCTTTTTTCTACTTCAAGCTATGAAAATGTCATTTTAATATATAGTAAAACCTATGTGAAAGTGAAACTTTTTCTAAGTAGTGACTGAAAATATTTTCAGTCACTAGGACTAAAAGTAAATAAGTTTCGGTAGTCGCCTACAGGTGGTGGTTATTTAAAGGATTGAATAAATAATTGAATATTTGAGATTGAATTTGATTTACTGTTTCCGTTGCTGTGTTTATTTCTGTCAATATCGCAGTATTTTGAAGGGATTGAATATTTTGAATATTTTGATCGTATCGAATCGAAACTAATCATTATATCAATTGTGTGTAATTAATTAATTAAACTAATAATGAGTGTGTTTTTTTTTCTATGTCGGAGAAATCGGAGCGGTAAAATAAAATTTGTATCAGATATATTTTATAATTTTTTCCTCCGATAATTTACTATCAGATATAAAACATATTCTCTGAGTTCTTTCCGCCAAAAAAAAAATAAAAAAAAATTTATAAAATTTAAATAAATAAATAAAATTTATTAAAAAATTTATTTTTATTTCTTTTTAATTGAAACTTTACCTACAATCTTTTAAATTTATACTTTAAAGTTTAAACGATGACTTCTAGTAGGTAAAAAAAATATCAGTAATATCTGTAAAAGTTTTTAGAGAAAATATATGAACTATTTTTATTATTCATATTGTCAAATTCATCTATAAAAACTTACAAAACGACATATCTAAATTTGACTGTGTAAAAAATAAACAATAATATATCGCATTTTTACCAGTGTAAAATAATGTTATTATAGGGCGATTTTTCTGTTCCGGTGTTTACCGTAATGGCGCTGCAAAAAGGGGATAAGAGAAAAAATCACAAAAATTTTATATGGAATTCCATACAGAACACAATTTGAATAATTTTAAAAGTTATCTATGAAATTTCTCATTTTACTACAATTAAATAATTTAAATTTGTTTATGAAGTATTATTGACAATATATTAAGCATAATATATAAAATATTTTCTTTTCTTCTGTCTGTAAAACAAATACGAAAATAGGTTAAATTTTTCATACAACTTTGTATGGGAAATTTTGGCAATTTTTATGTTCCTTTTTTGAGCGACTTAAGAATAATATTTTATATATTACGCTTAAAATATAGTCAATAATACTCCATAAGCAAATTAAAATTGTTCAATTGTGGTAAAATTGGAAGTTTCATACAAAACTTTTAAAATTATTCAAATTGTGTTTTGTATGTAATCCCATATAAAATTTTTGTGATTTTTTCTCTTATCCCCTTTTTGCAGTGCCATTGCGGCAAACACAGGAACAGAAAAATCGCCCTATTGTGTTCGCCTGTTAATATTCCATCTGTAGGCGAACACAATAACCAATAACAAATTTTAGTTTTGAGCAGCGATGTATATTAAACAAACCTCTAAAAATTCCTTTTTTCTTTCAAGATTCCAATAATATTGTAAAAATTAATTAAAATCAAGCTTTTTTCAAAATTCTAAATATATTCCAAAAATTAAAATAAAATAAAATATTTAAACCTTTTCTAAATTCTAATAATATTCCAAAAATTCTTAAAAACTAAAAATTGACCCTTTTCCCAAAATTCTACAAATATTGCAAAAATTATAACAATATCAAAACTTAAAACTTTTTCAAAAAATTCTAAAAATATTGCAAAAATTATTACAAAATCAAAAATACAAAATTTTTTCAAAATTCAAAAAATATTTTAAAAACTATAACAAGTTCAAAAATTTTCCATGCCGCATTTTCGTAATACAAACAGTTAATTTTTTTGACATACTTGACAACATTTTTTGTCAAACTTATAATGCCATAATTCTCAATAATAATAATAAAATTTCAGGTCGCACAAATAATTAATTTTATTTTTTTCCGAAAAATTGGGTAAAAATCTTTCTTTTGACACACTTGACAACATTTTTTTGACAATCTTATAATGCAATAATCTAGTTTTTGGTATCACATACCACTCCCGACCATCGAGATTTCTTCAAATTCAATGTTTATATCCGGAATCACTTAAAATGAACGTTTTTAAGCCAAAAATATGCAAATTTTTGAACTCCGTTCAGTGGTTTTCTAGATTTCGTCGGTTGTGACCGGCCTGCCGGCTGGTTGTAACACCTTTCGATTCGCCTGGCAGATACTTGTGCACAAAGTCGCTTGTCATTTTTTATTTGTATTCTACAATAAGTGAGCTAAATCATATTAAAATTTCAAACTTACAGGAGGAAGTTTTTTTTAATTTTTTTTACACTTTCAAACATATAGGGGATGATGACGTGCACGGCTGATGCCTGCCAGGTTGTGGTTTCCGTACTTCACATTTCATGAACTATCACTAAAAAAAATTCTAGCCTTACAGAACGAACGTTACCCAAAGGGTTCACTAGTTCTCAGTCTATTTCCAAATTTAAACTTTAGTCTCAGCTTCCTTAGCAACAAAAGTTAATTCTGTTTGTAAATTAGAATCACCGATTCCTTTAATTTGTACAACGCAAGTGGAAAACCAACCAAAGCAAATTGGGTTTCGCAATGGTTTTGATATTGGTAGTTAGTTTAGAAGATAAAATAAAAAAGTCACAAATTACTGAAAATGTGATTCGTCGAGGGCATATGTAAATGCCTACATTGTGTGTCTGTGATCGCAAACCTTTTCTAAGTCGTTCCTTTTCAAAATTTTACCAAAAGGAAAAAAAATTGAACGAGATTGGTTAGTTGTGAGCTCTAATAAAGATGCCTTTTATTGCCTACCGTGTCTATTATTTAGCACGAATATTAAGTAAAATTGTTCTTATTTCTGTCATCCTCAAGGATATTCTTAAGTTAAATCATACGACAGATTACCTCTCTCTCTCTCTCTGGCGTTTACATCCCATGGAGGGATTTTGCCGTCTGTGCCACCAGCTTCCAATCATCTCGTTCCATGACCAGTTGACCCCAGTTTCGACATCCTATATCACGAAGGTCTTGGATGATGTCATCACGCCAGCGTTGTCTAGGTCTTCCTCTTCGACGAACACCAGCTGGTTGTTGTTGGGACGCTTTTTTTATCATTCTTTCCAATGGAGCCCTTTCTACATGACCAAACCATCTAATCCGGATGGATTTAATGAATCCGATTACATCGCAGCCTCCAAGAAGCTGTCTGATTTCATGATTCATTCGGATTCTATACTGATTTTCAGCAACTTTACATGGACCATAAATTGTTCGTATGACTTTCCTCTCGAATGTTGATAGAATTCTACAATCGGAGGAAGTCAGTGTCCAGCTTTCATTTCCAAATGTGAGCACAGGTCGGATTAATGCTTTGTAAAGTGTGAGTTTGCACGACTGCGAAAGATGTTTGGATCGCAAAAGTTTTGAGTATGCGTAGAAAACTCTGTATGCGGCTGAGACACGGGCTTTAATATCTGCCTGCATGTCATTTGACGATGTTATTACAGACCCGAGGTATTTGAAGTTTTCTACACGTTCCACTTCATAGTCGCCAGTATTCAGATTGCCGGGAGGTATATTCCTGGATGTTGTTAAAAGTTTAGTCTTACCGGTGTTAATGCATAATCCAAGTCGTTTAGCATTTCTTTCAAGCTGAGAGAGACTATCCTTGATATCGCTTGTTCTACGTCCGAGAAGCACAATATCATCTGCATAGCCAAGAACCTGACTAGATTTGTTATATATGCAGTTTTGTGTCTCAATTCGACTTTTTCTTATCGCGTACTCAAGCGCCAAATTAAATAGTATGGGCGCGAGTGCATCACCTTGTCGAACACCTGATGTTATATCGAAAGGATCAGAAACAGACCCTTCGATTACTATTCTACAATTTGATCCCGATGTTGTGAGCTTGCATAGAGAAACAAGTTTCTCTGGAATACCAAGGCATATGAGTGCGGACCAGAGGTTGTCGCGGATGATACTGTCATATGCTTGCCTGAAATCAACGTAGAGCTGGTGAATGCTGATGTTGTACTCCCAACATTTTTCCAGAATCATCCTTAATGTAAAACATTGATCTGTGGTTGAGCGGTTGGGACGAAAACCACACTGATAGTCACCGATGATAGATTCGGCGAACGGGATGAGTCGAGCAAGTACAACATTAGCTAGTATTTTATATGCAGTGTTCAACAGTGCGATGCCACGATAATTTTCACACTTTAGACGGTCACCTTTCTTATGTAGCGGAACAATGAGAGCTGTTTTCCATTCAGCAGGTAGTTCTTCTTGGTCCCAGATTGCAAGAATCAGATCGTATATACGTGAGACCTGCAGCCAAATTCTGTAACTGTGAAGCGGTGAAGTGATAAAAATTTCTTCGTTTCTTTTCATTAAAAAACTTATCACTTCACCGCTTCATAATTACAGAATTTGGCTGCAGAGCTGCTCCTCCATTTTTCAGAAGTTCTGCGGAAATTCCATCGAAACCTGGTGATTTGTCATTTTTCAGTTTTTTAATGGCAGCTTCCACTTCTTCTATTGCTGGGTAAGGGACAAAAATCTCCTCAGTTGATGGAGCAATTGCTCGAATAGGATGAGCTTCGTTTGTCCTATTGAGTAGGTCTTGAAAGTGGGATCGCCACACTGCCAGCACATCACGTTCACTTGTTGTAAGTTCATTATTTTCATTTTTGATGGCTGTAGATCTTGGGTGGAAATCTTTTGTCAGATTCCGTGCATTGGCAAAGCACTCTTTTGAATTTCCGTTGGCCGCATGTTGGTTGATGTTTTCGATGCAACTCTTCATGTGTTCGCGTTTTTTTTTACGTAGAAGTTTTGCTGAGGCTTTCCTGGCGCATAGATAATCAGCTTGGGAGCTTCGGGTGTTCCTTGTTAACCATTTTTCTCGCAGTTTTTGGTTATTTTCAACGGATTGGCGGCAGTCGTCGTCAAACCATTCGTTGTGTGATTTCGGTGGTCGTTTTCCGATTGTAGTTTGTGCTGCGGCTATAATGGTTGATTGAAGCGTTTGCCATTCTTCTTGTATGTTTAATGGCATCTCAGAAGAGATGTCATGCTCTTCTGTGTTTTGTGTTATTATTTCCTGATATCTATTCAGCGTAGGCTTACCACATTTGAATTTTTCCAAAAGCGTATACATATATATTTTGAAATAAAATAATTAAAAGAATTTTTTTTACTCATATATTTTATTCATTTTATAAGTTAATTGGAAAAAACGATAACAATATAAACAAAATAAATATATTAAAAAAATGTCTTACTTTAATTGACTAAATAACATATAATAACATAGGGATGGGTTTTTTGTGAACAATTAAGCATAAGTACATAATGGAAATCACTTGAATTTTGCAATTCGAAATAACTTTTCATTTTCTCTAAAATTCCTTCAGAAAAAATTTTTGTGTTTCTGTTAGGATTCGATCTCACTTCATCAGAGACACATGTTCCTATTTCCTAACCAAAAATATAGCAATAAATTGACTTGACGTCAGATACTAAGTTTCGCATTGATTGACAACAATCAATAATGAATTTACACTCGTGACTTGGGATGTTGATTAGAATATTGATTTAGATGTTGACGAAATATTCTCTCATCCTATGAATTCATACATCGTAATATCTAGAAATTTTAAACAAAAAATCCCAAACGATATAATAGCAAAGTTAAAATTTTTATAAATGGTAACCAAATAGTATAGGAATGAACCAAATATTTAATGTAAAGCTTTAATTTTATATTGTTTGTTCGATTTTGCTGCTTCGATCAATTTTTTGTTAGACTTATCTTTTATCTTAATAAAACTTGCATATTCAGTGCAACTCAGTGGCTGATTTCTAAATAGGCTAGCTAGGCTGTAGCCTACGGCGGCAAATTTTCGTAGGCGGTAAATTTTTGTGTGGAAAAATTTTAAAAATATAAAAATTTTTCAAAATAGAAATCGTTTCGCGGCGGCGAGAGCCGCTTGCCACTATAAACAGAGTATCCAGATTAAATCAATAAAATGTGCAACATTTCTTATCTCTATACTCGAAACATAGCGGCGGCGTGCTCTACAGTTTTTATTGCATTTTATTTGATTTTAATAAACGTTTGTATTATTTTCGTATTTTGTAATATATTAATTATTTTTGCCAGATTTGCACGTTTTTCATTAAAAGCGTAAATTTAAAGTACTTGTAAATAACGTGACCTTGAAATTT
Source organism: Diogma glabrata (assembly GCA_963693315.1). Taxonomy (NCBI): domain Eukaryota; kingdom Metazoa; phylum Arthropoda; class Insecta; order Diptera; family Cylindrotomidae; genus Diogma; species Diogma glabrata. Next base: position 318,188,425 of record OY856186.1, read on the forward strand.
CAAAAAAATTCGCCTGTTGCGCGATTTTTTTGGTCGCTGTGTTCGTATTTGATAATTTTTTTAAATATATTAGGCGGTAATATAAATTAGCCTATAAGCGGCAAATTTGTAAATCCGCCACTGGGTTGCAACTCATCTGTAACTAAAATGCATAAATAATTCTGATTTCACCATATCGGTATGAAGCCTTTTGATTTGTTAGTCCATATAATTCCCATCACGCTAAAAATGCATTCAACAAAACAATTAAAATTGGCACTGCAAAAACAAATTTGCAAATTTAAAGTAATTCAGTTGCGTTTGTGTTGATTTTAAAATATAGTCCATATAGTCCACTTTTCTCTGTAATTCATTTGACTTAATAAGGGAAAAACTTCATTTAGGATACGTATTTCTGAAAACAACTGAATTTAACTATTTATAACCAAAAAAGCGTATATTTTTGAATATTTTCAAAAAACGTACGTAAAGCGTATTCACAAATATTTTTGATAAAAAAAACGTATTATAAGCTCCAAAAACGTATAGGTGGCAAGCCTAATTCAGCGTTTCCGGATGTTTAAATGCTTCGATATTCCAGCGCACTGTCTGTTTTGCTTGTCTGTTAAATGTAGATGACAACTTGCACTTGTACTTAAAGATGACAAGCATATGATCGGTGTCCATATCAGCACCTCTGTATGATCGAACGTCAGTTATACTTGTAGAGTGTCTCTTAGAGATCATGACGTGATCGATTTGATTTTCCGTTCTTCCGTCATTTGATTTCCACGTTGCCTTGTGAATTCTCTTGTGAGGGAAGAAAGTGCTGGAAATTACTAGATCATACATCATAGCCAGCTCGGCTGCGCGAAAACCGTTATTGTTGCTGGTATGATGCAAGCTGTTAGGGCCGATATGTGTTTTAAGTTCTGCAATCCTACCGATTTGAGCATTAAAGTCACCTACCACGATTTTTATATCGTGCCGCGGGATGTTATTGATGACTTCCTCGAGTTCTAGGAAGAACAGGTCTTTAATATCATCTGCTTTATCTTCAGTAGGTACATGAACATTGACGATCATTACATTGAATTTTTTTCGTGCGGATTTTCAGTGTGCATAACCGCATATTAATTGGGCAGAAGTCGATAACATGCTGATTCACGCGACGGTGTATAAGAAAGCCAACTCCAAATTCTCCTCCGTTTTGATGACCGCAATAATACAGAGTGTATCCTTTCGCTGTTTCATGGATTCCACTGCCTGGCCATCTTAGTTCTTGTAATGCCACTATATCCAGTGTGTAGCTCTCGACTTGTTGGGTTAGTTTTAGGAGATCTCCTGGTCTTCTAAGGCTTAGCACGTTCCAGGTTCCTATTTTTAAATCGTAGTCCGGGTACAGTTTCCGAGGTCGTTCCAATAATGAATCCGAGATATTCCGAGGCCTGTGTACAGAATTCATGACAGTAATTTTTTTACGGAAATGGGGTGTTTACAGACAGATCACCGGTTTACAATTATTTTGCGATCAAATGGAAGGAAAAGCAAAAATAATGAGGCACATTTTAAAAAGAATTTTGTGTACTATTTTGTTTTGAGGTGAAAGGAGCATGGCTGGAGACAGCCATCTGATTGATGAACCTAACAACAATAGCTTTTTGGGAATTTTAGAGATTATTAGTCACTGTGATCCTTTGTTACGTTATCAGTTAGAAAAAGTAAGAATTTCCAAGCAAGCTTAGTATCGTTAACAAGTCCATTATTTATCATCGGAAATCCAAAATGAGCTCATTCAATTATGTGCAAGCCATTTAGAACTAGGAATTCAAGCTGAATGAAGGACAAGGGTATGCTAACACAAGCAACATGAAAAGTGAAAACAAGAATACAAAAAGAGAGATTTGTAGAGAAAACCTATATGCTGTGTATTCCCCATGTGAAGCTCACAGTCTCAATTTCTGTTAAGTTGATTCTGCCGAATGATGTTGAAATTAGGTTACATTTATTGGAATAATCTAATAAATGCTATAACTTATTTAGTAGCAGCCCTCAACGATGAGCAATTTTAAAGAAAGGTATTCTGCAGTCACCACATAAGTTTTCTAACAGGCCGACATCAGCTAGAATTTATGCTGTTAGATCTTTTGCAAAAGTCTTTTAGTACTAAAAATATGGCTGAAGATCTTAAACGTCTTAATTTAACAACCGAAACTTATCTAGACATCAACGGAATTAAAAAAAGTACATGAGTAAATTTACCTCAAGATTAATGCCATCAATATTACTTAAAATCTGGCTCGCAGAACTGCAGATTCTAAGAAATCAATGTGAGATCATCTTGAAGGAAAGTAAATGGTGACAAATGGTTTACATATTTCTTCTTCTTTGTCAATAAGTACAAAAATAAAACGGTTCAGAGCTGTTTCTGGAAAAGGAAATGAAGATCCTAAAAACATCCGCATTTATGATCAAGAAAAAGAATTCAAAAGAAACACGATTTTAGTTATTCCAGATTTAGTAATACCAAGCGTAATGTTTAAATTCGAAGGAAAGAGGAGGAAATAATAACTGCATGTACATAGCAATTCGTTGCAATATACAAGGCAGATACCTCCAACACGTATATATGCGGAACATTTCGAAGAAAATCTTTCGCTCTAGATTTATTGAATGCAATTGCCATTAAAAATATTGATACTATTTTTCCAGCGCCATTGCCGAACGTTCCTTTAGAGTGTTATTACAAATCAAAAATTTCGATAGATCCTGTTTCTTTCAAGAGCATGTCTTGCGATTCTGTACTAAGAATCAAAATTAGCGAGACAGTTAATTTTCGGTGGCATTATAGATGTTTTAGTATCAACCAAAGCGTTGAAAGCTCAATTGTTATAAAAAAAAAGTAAGAACAACTCACAAAATTCGCTTTTGAGATACGAATTCACGTGAGATATCACCTATACCACTGGCAATAGCAGTGAATATAATGAGATATCACTAGCCAAGGTGATAGCTTAGGGGTGCTGGTGGATGAACTCTATTCAGCCAACGGTAGAATCCTCAATCTTAGCTATGAAGCATTCCTTGACGATAGTACGTTATTGCTTGCTCGAAGAATCGAACCTTCATATTCATTGAGAAAGACAGCGTAGCTGGATTATTAACAAACTCATTTTTGTTTTGTCTTTGCAAATTTTTAAATCAAATTTGCTATTTATCTCTTATTTTATTTTTATTTTCTCTATCCTATCACGATGAATTCGCCTGTCTATATTTAACATTCTTATAAAATTGTTTTTAAACAAATACAAGTTACAACTTTTAATTTTTGTGATACTATAACTTAATTGGTTAATAAAATAACATAAATGTAATGAGGGCCCATATTTCATTTCTCCCCGGGCCCCATTTTTCTCTCTACGGCCCTGTTCTTTCCTATCCCACATTTTTATGAAGTAAAGAATTTCTCGGTTGATCCCCTTAAAATCGTCCTTTTCCTATCCAATTTTCATCAATATTCTATGGGATTGTACCTTTTCTAATGGAACAGTTTAAGCAGGGTAGTTACAAATTTTAAGAAAAAACGACATTTAATATAACTGTTCAAAATACTCCACAAAAATTCTTAGAAAACGTCTCCATTTCTTTTTAAAAGATATTTATTTGTTTTGGAAAAAACGACAGTTCGTCTGCAACAAGCTAGCATTTTCCAGCTGTACCTATTAGTCAACAGTGATCGAAGGAGTGACTTCAATAAAAACGCTAACAATACATTTTCGTTTAGCGTAAATACTTCTGGTCATTACCCTGGCAAAAATTCTTGTAGGAAAATTATATTAGAACTTACATGATCATTTCTTGTAGAGAATTGGGACAAGAAGTTTACAAGATCATATTAGATCATACAAGATTCACATAGGATCTTCTAAAGTTCATGTAAGGATCTTTTATAGTTCATGCAAGATCCTAACAAAAATTACTACAAGAATTTTTGTCAGGGTAATTACAACTTTTGTAAAAGCCAACATTTTATCTGCATTTGCCAATATTTTCCAATTGTTCCTATTATTTAAAAGTAGTGAATCCCGGAAATCCCACAAAAATTTCTCAAAAAAAATTGCCATGGTAATTAAAATTTTTTAAAAAACCGACATTTAATCTGCAAAAAGATGATATTTTCCAACTGTTCCTATCAGTTCAATTACATTTCATGTCATTTTTTTTTTTTTTTTTTTTTTTTTTATTAATTAGTTAGACATGTTTAGCACACTAAATATGAAATATTCATTATTTAGACTCTTTGAATATCCGAAGATACCATGTCAACTATAAAGGAAGGAGATGAGGAAAATGGAAGGAGATGAGAAAAATGGAAGGAATGAGGATATAGGAATAACTATACTGATTCTTTTAAATGACGATGGACATTTTCTTTAAACATCTGAGGAGAATATTCATCGGGAAATACGGAGCCGGGCATTGAGTTCCATAATTTGACCACTCTATTAAAATAATCGTTCTGGAAGGACATAGTTCTACAACGAGGTATTTGGACAGCAAATGGGTGAGATAACTCTGAAGTTCTTGTTCGTCGATTAAATTGCGCACACAATGGAAGAATATTTTGAATTTCCTTAGAGGAGAATTCACTAAAGTTATATTTATAGTAGATTGACAATTCAGCCACATTTCTTCTGTGCTGGAGTGAATCTAGCTGATCCGTTAGTTCGGTATTACCAATCAACCGTATTGCTTTTCTCTGTACAGAGTCTAGACATTTTATTGTTGACTGACAAGCACCTCCCCAAACATGACAGCAGTACTCCATACATGGACGAATAAATGACTTGAAGATTAGCAAAATTTGCTCGGGATTGAAATACTTTTTACATCGACTCAAGAATCCTAATTTTTGCATTGCAGATTTAGCGAGGTTGAACACATGTTTATTCCATTTCAGGTTACTTTGAATATCCACTCCAAGAAGTCTAACTGATTCAACCTCACGCAATTCCTCATGGTTTATCTTAATAGGGAAATTTTTATGTCGTTCTATTCGTGAAAGACGACATAGTTTTGTTTTGGTTGGATTAAATGAAACAAGATTACGATCACCCCATTCCATTATACGAGCCAGGTCGTTGTTGATAGAATCAATTAGCAACTCTCTATCAGTGGTAACTGCAGTATGAGATCGAAATTTAGGAGATGCATGTGATGCATGCAATGTGCTGTCATCAGCAAAACTATGGATTGGGTGCACTGTGGAATTAAGTAAGTCATTAATGTATAGAAGAAACAAGGTTGGTGAGAGTGCAGAACCTTGGGGAACCCCAGCATTGGTTGTGAAAATATTGGATGTGATACCATCTAAATTAACATGAAATTGGCGACCTGTAAGAAAACTATGAATCCATGAGACAGTAAGATGGTCTATGCCATAAGATTTTAATTTAGCTATGAGATTTTTATGCCACACTTTATCAAATGCTTTAGAAATGTCAAGTGAAATACTGAATGTTTCACCATGGTTTTCCAGCGATTTGTTCCAGAGATGGGATACGTAGGCTAACAGATCACCTGTTGCATGACTTCTACGAAAACCATTCTGCTTATCATCTATAATTCGCGACATTTCCAAATAATCTATTAGATTGTAGTTAACATATTTTTCAAATATTTTAGCCAAAACCGACAGAATTGCAATTGGTCTATAATTGTTAGGGTCTGTCTTACTGCCTTTCTTTGATATGGGTTGAACGCTGGCCAGCTTCCAAGAATCGGGAAATATTCCGGTTTTATAAGATAAATAGAAAATTTTTGTTAAAATAGGAGCTAGTTGTCTAGCAAAGTTTTTAAGAATGAGGGGTGGGATACCATCGGGACCAGCGGATTTGTTGATATTGATAGAAAGAAGCATTTTCCGTACAATATTGCAACGAAAAATGATTGGTTTCATTTTCGTTTCAACTGGGGAAATGATTGTAGGAGAATGGAGAGGTTCAACTATGTTAGAGTTTTCTGCGAAAATACGACCCAAAAGATTTGCCTTCTCTTTTGAGTCGCTCACGGGAATGTCATTCAGAACTAAGGTTGGAATAGAGGATCGAGTAAAGTTGCTTTGGACTGATTTAACTGCTTGAAAAAAACTACGTGAGCCAGATGGGTGCTCGGCGAATTTCTTTGCTTTCTTCTGGATAAACGCATCTTTGTCCAAGTCTATTTTGTATTTACTAATATTTCTGGCTTTCTTATAGGCGCTATGGGTTTCAGGTGTTTTATTTGAGTTATACGTCTTAAATGCTTTGCGTTTATTCCTCACTGCCTCATCAACATCCCGCGTGAACCAAGGCTCAGTTTTAGGAGTGATTAATCGATTTGGAATAAACCGCCGCATTCCGTCTTTTATAATTTCAGAAATTCTTATTGCCGATGTGCTAGGATCTTGATCAACACAACAAATAGTTTTCCATGGTGTTTGATCATAAAAGTTTCTCAATCCCTCCCAATCAGCGCGATTATAATTCCAGACGCGACGAGGATTTGCTTTAATTGGCGTCGGTGATGTAAATTCTACTATTGCTGATATTAGTAAATGGTCCGATGTTCCCAGGGGTTGTTCAACTTTTGTCTTCGTAGTATCTGGTTCGTTTGTCAAGAACAGATCCAGCAAATTATTGTTATGATGTGAATTGTCTGCGATTCTGGTGGGACACTCTATCATTTGCGTCAAACCGTGATAATCTGCGAATATCAGTTCAGCTTGTCTTCCTACATCGTCAGTGCGCGATGAAAACTTAAGCCATTCTTTATTATGAATATTAAAGTCTCCAAGAATGACCAGTCTTGCTTTGGGATAGTCCGTGGTAATCTTTTCTAGATTAGCCGAAATTTGATCGAAAAAAGTACATCCAGGGGGGGAATTCGGAGATCTGTATAATCCTATTATAAACATAGTTTCATCAACACCTGAGATCTTCAGTGCTATAGAATTATGGTGCTTAGAGTTCAACTCGTAGGCCTTAATTCTCATACATGAAAGTGAATTTCGAACAAATGCACAGACACCATGCTTGTTATAAAAGGAATGTTCCAATTCGTAACTAGGCATCCGGTATTTATCAAGATCCAATTTCGATGATTTACCACTGACAATTGTTTCCGTAAGAAATAATATGTCAGGTTTATTTTTTTCGATGTGGTGATGAACCGCGTTTAGGTTCGAATTTAGTCCTCTTATGTTTGTGAAATCAATTCTAAGCTGTTGGTTCACTTTTCGGCCATTTTGTTGAGACTGAGACTTACCCCTTGACATTGTAGGTGCAGTGACAGAAATTCGACCAGGTCTAAATTTCAACACTACACAATACAAGAAAATCTGGGTACCTCCGTCACAACAGTACGACACTAGATCGCAGCTGTAGCACGATAACTAAGAAACAACCGGGGGTAAAGACACTAAATAATAAGGATTTTACTAAGTGTATAAACTAATGTATTTATTTATCTGATTATACTTTATACTTAAGGAATAAAAAAAAATGTTTGAGGGAGAATATTTATGGATTTCCAGAAACAATCAATAAAAGATAAAGAGCACTCTTGCAATAGAAACTAAATATATAATTTAATGCTATTTTACCTTTAGTGATCAAAAGGGGTGGGTATTAAAAATAATTAAACAATTAAGATACTGTACTATTACGGCAGCAGGCAAAAAAAAAACAATACATTTGCAGTGATGAAAATTGACCATAGATTTAGTTTTTATCAATGGTTGGGTTTAAGAAATTACTTTAAAACAAGTGGCGAGAGATAGCATTAAATTACAAAATTAGAATATGTAACAAATATATATATATAGTAAAATAAAATGTATACAACCTGCCAATTTTTAAAATCGGTTAATTATTTTTAACTTTTAACACTTAAAAAAAAAAAACTTTCTCTGGGGGCGTGTCTTGTTGGTGAAAGAGGATTGAATTTAAGAATCTTTTTTTTTAAACGGAGATGGGAATATTACTTTCTTTCTTTTATTTTACACACATATATCACTAATAAGTTTAATGTTTTCTTTGTTGATAAATTGAAAATATTAATTTTTCCCTTAAATCTTTTTTTGGTAATCACTTATTTTTTTAGTTATAATATTACTTCACTTCACTTCTCTTAATTTTTTTTTTGTTTTAATTGATAGACCTGTCATAAATGACATCCGTTCTGTTTGAAAGTAGAAGATACTGATAATACAAATAATTAATTCATACAAATAATTAATTTTATTTGTCAAATGTTTTGTCTAATGAAGCTCCTGGTCTTACATACCGATGCCGACCAGCAAGATTTCTAAACATCAATGTTACTACTTGTTATCTACTACTACTTGTTACTTAAAATAAACGTTTTCTTAAGCAAAAAATATGCAAATTTGCTTCTTTTGACACACTTAATAATTTTTTTGACATACTTCAGTGCAGTTATCGAACACATCGTACTTTCGGCTCTTACCTTTGTGTAAATCTATTTTTAGAAATTAAAATTTTTTAAATCCCTCCAGCGATTTTCTTGTTTTCGTAGATCGCGACGGTCGACCAGCCGGCCGGCCAGTCGGCAGACAGACAGATTTTTTTTTTGCTTGTTTAGAATCGTTATGACCCGAAACGCCAAAAAAGTGTGGGTAAGATTTTCACTTTTGGCTCGAGAATGTAATACTTAGGTTTTTCAAACGGAAGTAATAATAAATTTTTTTCTATGTGACATGAAATTTTTTTTTTGCAATATGTTGTAAATTACATACTGTTTAAATTAAATATGTTCTATTAAGCAAAGAACTGAAGCCTAATAAATATAGTTCTCAAGTGATCAAATCACCTACGTATCACCTACGAATTTAAACAATTAATATATGTTTTTTACAAAATTAAAATCTATTCCAATGTCTTAAATAAAACCCGTTTTGTAGTAACAAAATCAATTTTACTTTGCGTTCCCGTTGTCTCTGGTTCAAATAAATTTAAATGTTTGTATGGATCGAAAAAAGTCTGTAAGTAAAATAATAGAAAACAAGAAACGACCGGAATGAATTATGTTATGAGTCTTAAGGGAGCAAAGGGTATACTCCCCTAATCTTCCTAGCGTATTTCCTTCATTTTAATATCAAACATTTTTGGTCGTTATCGTGTTTCCTTTTTCATTAAACTTTTTTATCTATTCATATGTGTGCGAGCAATGAGCATGCGGCGATTGTCGGTTGATGAATATTTTTCGTTGCTAAAGTTTTATTCAAAAAAACTTATGTTTAAATTTCAAGCTTCATTACAATTTTTTCAGACTTTTATAGTCATGTTTCTCAAAATTTTATAATTAAACAAGTAAAATTTTAAGATACGTAAACGGTAAAACGATTTATTTCCAGATCTACCAGTCCATATTATACAATAGAAAATATTTCAATAACAATAATCCATGGAGAATATTGTTTTGAGAATTTTAGATATACATTTTTTCTCATTCTTTTGTATGCATAATTTTGAGTTTTATTTATATATCTTACTCGTTTTAACAAACACTATTGCGAGTAACTTCATTTCTGTTTAAAAACAATTCAGCTTTGTGTCAATAACTACACAAATATTTTTAGTAAAAAGAAAAAATAAATATTATTTTATTTTGTTGTTCAAGTTTATTAAAAACAACTTTAAGTTTAGTTATAATTTTGTTTTAAGTTTTCGCACAAATTGTGAATTAATATATTAATGTTTCAAATAAGAAAAGTATAATATAATTTTTAGTAATAGAAAAAACAACAAATGTATTAGGAAACAAATACAAAATGGCCGACTAAAAAATGTCAGGGCATCGCGAGTTAGTCAATAAAATCGCGATTTTTATAAGAAATGGATCACAAGAAATCGCCAATACGTCGTGCTAAACGTCAATCAAAAGTTTTAGATGATAATCATTGGGACTGTAGTGTTTGTACATATCGAAATACCGCAGAAGCGTTCAAGTGTTTAATGTGTGACGTACGAAAAGGTTAGTTTTACATATTTATAGCAGAAATAAATAAATCTCTATTCGTTTGATTCTGTTTAGTTTAATACATAAGTTAAAATTTTGTATTTATCTATAACCTATGTAATAATTCATTTCACAGTTAAATGTTGTTTTTCTTATTACTTTTGTAATATGTACAGTTTATTAAAGTGAGACAAATATATGTGACAAACAATACCTAAAAGAAAATGTCAAAATAATTGCACAAATCAAAACTATAAACAATAAAAAATGGTTTGATTTTCAATTATCATGCAACAGTTTTTTATCATTGATTCTTGAATTCGATGAATATATTTATTTGATTTCGATTGACATATTAAAAACACGCATTTTAATTATTATGTGTATTTTTAATATTTTTATATCAAACAAAAATTTATGTTTTTGTGTTATATTTTCTACTTTAGTACTTGGCATGAGCGTAATCTGTTTTCATGTTTATTTGGATTATATTATAAATAAAAAACCCTATTATTTACATGAACGTTTAGTATGATTATTTAGTTTATTTTATTTGTATTTTGTGTTATAATAATATTTATTATTTATATGCTCTAAATGCATGAGTTCATCGGCATTAATTAGTCTCTTTTTGTTAATTCATTTGTTCAAGATATTGAAAATCGTGCCTTTGTATAACTTCTTCATACAAAATCCATTTAAAAACAAACTAGCGTAAAATGTTGGTACATTTATTTAACCGAGTATTTTGAAGCAAGCTAATTTTCCAGGTGATCCACCTTGAGAGGAGGTTAAAAAACAGTAATATGTCAATGTATTTTATTTTTGATTTCTCTTACACAACCCCAAATTTGCCGAAGTAGATGCAGTTAAAAATATATATCAACTAAATCCAAGGTTGGCAAATATGATATTTATTTAAATATCAGGGGGAAGTGCAGTTAGTGTGGGAAACTCTAAAAACGCTATGTTATACCCTTTCTGTTATTAAAAATGAAATTAATTTTTTTACGGAATATTCAGTGAATCTGTTGTCAGCTTTATGTAACAATTAAAATTTTTAAAAAAAAATTTTATTAAAAGAAAAAAAAAATTTTTCCCACACTAACCGCACTTAAGCCCAAAATATGGAGAGGCTGAAATCTCATAGCTCTGAGATATCAAGACTTCGGTCTGGGTTAAGGATTTTGAAAGCTTTCCGCCAAAAACTTTTATGAGGACATGGTTTTTAGTTTTGGGCAGCGATGTATATCAAACACAACTCTTTGATGAAGTGAAAGTATTTCTTTTATCTCTGTTTAGAAATTTATTACAAAACTAACACGAAACATCAATACGATGCCGGAAAATTATAACAGATCATAAATTAACATAATTTAGTAAAAAGATGATACACTCAGCAAACTACTCAAAAACCTCTCCATTTAGCGTTTCGAGAAAATATTACAAAATCATATATTCATATTTCTTTCAAAATTCCAAAAATATTGCAAAAATTAGAATAAAATCAAACTTTTCTAAAACTCTAAAAATATTGCAAAAATCATTACAAAATCAAAAATTGAAACTTTTTTCAAAATTCCAAAAATTATAATAAAATCAAAAATTTTAAATGTTTCAAAATTCTAAAAATATTCCAAGGATTATTACAAAATCAAAAATTAAAACTTTTTCCAAAATTCTAAAAATACTGCAAAAATTATAATTATTTGATTATTAAATCAAAAATACAAACTTTTTTCAAAATTCTAAAAATATTTCAAAAACTATAACAAATTCAAAAATTTCCATGTCCAATTTTTTCCAAAAAATTGGGTAAAAAAGTAAATAAAAATCTCTTTTGACACACTTGACAACATTTTTTGACAAACTTATAATGCCATAATTCTCTATAATAATAATAAAATTTCATTTCAAACAAATAATTAATTTTATTTTTTTCCAAAAAATTGGGTAAAAAAGTAAATAAAAATCTCTCTTTTGACACACTTGACAACATTTTTTTGACAAACTTATAATGCAATAATCTAGTTTTTGATCTCACATTCCAATCCCTACCATCAAGATTTCTCAAAATTCAATGTTCCTACTCGTAATCACTTAAAATGAACGTTTTTAAGCTAAAAATATGAAAATTTGCTGTGTTTGACACACTTAATGATTTTTTTGACACACTTCCGGTACAGGTATCGAACACAGCGTCCTTTCAGACCTGTCCCTTAAGTATACCTATATTTAGAAAAAAATTTTTTAAAATCCCAGCGGTTTTCCCTGCAGCGTAGGTAGGTAATGACGGCGGCCGGCCGGCAGACACAAAATTTTTTGTTTTTTGCTTATTTAGAATCAATCAGTAGGTCCTAAAACGTCGAGAAATGCCAAAAAAGTGGGGGTAAGAATTTCACTTTTGGCTCATGAATGTAATACTTATGTCTTTCAGACCGAAGTAATATAGCAACTCCAATTTAGTTTATACTTATAGACAATTTAACAAGCCTATTCGTCTATATCTTCGATTGCACAAGTCCAAATGACGAATACGGTCGCTCGCTCGTCTTGTTTATTTGGTCAAGTTGCATTATCACTACCCATACAAGTTTGTATAAACGGTCCAGTAATGGTCCATTACTGGCGACCAGTAATGCAGGAATGGTCGAGTGGCAACCATAACTGGATCATTAACATAATGTTACTGGATGGTAACTTTGAACAATAAATGACTGTCCTTCAAGGGCAGAGAAAAAGCCAGCAATGGCCCATACAAGGTTATACAAAACAACTAGTCCAGTAATGGTCAATTACTGGCGACCAGTAATTCAACAATGGCCGGGTACTGGCAACCATGACTCATAGTACTGGTAACTACGACTCTGCCATTAACATAATTTTTCTTGTTGATAACTTCGGAAAATAAATGGTTGCCATTCATTTGTCAGAGTAAAAAACAGCAATGGCACATACAAGGTTGTACAGGCCCAGTAACAAACCAATAATGATGACCAGTATTGCAGCAATGACCGAGTACTGGCAATCATGACAGGGCCAATAAAAAATATAAAATATATGTAAATTTAAATAAATGAAATACAAAATAATTAAAATAAAGTAAAAATGTTTAAAGAAAAAAATTTAACCAACCTTTAAACAACTTCAACTTTATATCATAGTTTTTCAGCAGAGATGCGATAATTAAACTATATAGGTGAAATTTTTCAAAATATATATTTCTAAAATGTATAATACTCTAGGGAATTTTTTACCAAATAACAAAGATCGTCCAATTCATGGTTCAGTACATTGCGCCAGTACAATAGCCAATTAATTTTAACTATTAACGTGCCATTACTTGGCCATTTAAAGTATACTGATTCATTTCTATAAACCGTAGAATGGCAGTGTCATGGATACAGTAATGGCCCAATAATAATAGCCAAGTATTGTTTACCATTCATCGGGAAGTGCTTGGCCATTCAAAGGTAACTAAATACTGGCTCGGTCGATGAGTCGTTCTTGTACTGGCCCAATAACAAAAGTCAAGTGCTGTTAACCTGATTAACTGATTAGCTTGGCAACGCTCCTGCAGGGAGCATAAACGCCAAAAAAAGTACTGTTAACCATTATTGGACCCGTGCTTGCCGAATTTCAAATTCTGGATAAACCTGCTTGGGTGGTCATTTCATTCCATCACATTATTGATGGGTGTATTTCTAAACTGATATTGAGTACATATTTTGGAAATGGTGTAGATTCAGTTAAAAGCGCCATAGCAAATGGAATGAAGTCTGAAATAATTATATTTTAATGGAAGTATATGCTTCTTCTCTTTGGTGGTTGTTCAAACGATTACCTTAAAATCGATGGTCAAGCATAAATTAACTAGGTGATGATGTGCATTTAAAGCAATATCTCTCCTTCGATAAAAAAAGTTTTTTAACTTCTAAAAGTTGCTCTATTTTAAAATGGACTGGAGTTTATGCCAAATTTCAACTACAACGGAAATAGTCGTTTTATCTCTGAGGTCTTTCTAAAGCAAACGCTACTGTCTTTCGATAACAAAGCATATTTTTTTTTAATAATATTGTAGGAATTACAATATGTGTCACAATAACACATAAAAACCTTTTAAACCAAGGTCCCACAACAACATACGTTCAAAGGTGTTGATGGAAGTAAATCTTTCTTTTTTTGTTTTTTTATATTTTTTTTTAAAGAATGGATAACTAAACAAAAAATCCTATCACTGACAAAATAACACATAGGCCAATATTTTATGATAGAATAGAGAAAATAAAATTAAATTGCAAATTTTTACGAAAATTTGCTGAAACAAAACAAAAATGTAGTTACCAATAATCCAGCCGGTTGCCTATTCCTTGATCCTGTGACGTACTGTCTTTACTTAAAGATTAAATCCCACACATATTAGGTCGTTCAATAAGTCCGTAGGATAAGTAAGAAAAAAACAACATTTTGACAAAACTCGATTTTTTTATTCAACATAGTTGCCTTCGAGGGCGATACAACGAGTATAGCGATTTTCCAACTTTTCTATACCACTTTTATAGTACGATTTCTCTTTCTCGTCAAAATAGGCCTCAGTTTCAGCGATTACTTCATCATTGGACTTAAATTTCTTTCCAGCAAGCATTCTCTTGAGATCTGAAAACAGGAAAAAGTCGCTGGGGGCTAAATCTGGAGAATATGGTGGGTGGGTAAGCAATTCAAAGCCCAATTCATTCAATTTTGCCATCGTTTTCATCGATCTGTGACACGGTGCATTATCTTGGTGAAACAACACTTTTTTCTTTTGCAAATGTGGCCGTTTCTTTGCGATTTCAGCCTTCAATCGATCCAAAAGTTCACAGTAATACTCGCTGTTGATGGTGGTTCCTTTTTGGAGATAGTCGATGAATATTATTCCGTTCGTATCCCAAAATACAGACGCCATCACCTTACCGGCCGACTGTTGCGTCTTTGCTCGCTTTGGATTCGGTTCGTCGACTGCTGTCCACTCAGCTGACTGTCTTTTGGATTCTGGTGTGTAATTGTGAAGCCATGTCTCATCCATTGTCACATATCTACGATAGAATTCCCTTTTATTGTGGTTTAACAGTGCCAAAGACTCCTCCGAAGCATCCATTCGTTGTTGTTTTTGGTCGACTGTGAGCTCACGCGGCACCCAATTTGCACAGAGCTTTCGCATACCCAAATGTTCATGTAAAATGGTAAAAACACTACCATCTGCTACCTTTACAATGTCAGCTATTTCGTGCACCTTCAATTTGCGATCGTTCATTACCAATTTGTGGATTTTTTTTATGTTTTCTGGAATAACAGCCTCATTTGGGCGTCCACTGCGCTCTGCATCTTTTGTGCTGCTACGACCACATTTAAATTCAGCCATCCACTTCTCTACCATTTGTCTCGATGGAGCAGAGTTTGGATAATGTTTATCAAGCCATTGTTTGGTTTCCACTGTATTTTTTTTCATCAAAAAGCAATGCTTTATTAAAATTCGAAATTCACATTTTCCATTTTTTTTCAAAAACAAAAGTTGCTTCACACAAAATGCTATAACTCACGAATTAATAGTCAGATTGCTGTCAAATTTATACACGTATCGTTTGAAGGTTAGTACTATGGTGGGCTTATCTGTTGAGCTGCTATACTACGGCGTCCACTTATTCGTCTCAATATTTATGATGGGAAGAAAGTCTTTACAACTGGATAAACCATGTTAAACCCGTAGACTGAGGCCTATTGGGCAGACTTTCTTCCGTTAGAGGTTTTAAATTAAAACTAACACTTTAACTTTAAACTTTCGGATAAGTTTATTGATTGGTCCTTCGTTACAATTTTCATTTAATTTATAGTGGAATTGATAGAGGGTTTCCCCGCTATAATCCCCTCTTAAGATTACATTTATTTACATTTATTTACATTTATTTTCATAATTAAATCGATTAACCAATTATCAATCGATTACTAAATAAAAATCATATGGAAAAAATTCTAGTAACGCCATCTATGTGTCATCCTACGGACTTATTGAATGACCAGTAGTTAAATGAAGGCTCGTTTCTTCAAGGAAGCAATAGCGTATCATCATCAAGGATTATTTCACAGCTAAGATTGAGGGTGCTACCGTTACTGTATACAGTTCATCCGCTACCACCCCTAAGACGTCACCTTGGCTAGTGATATCTCACTGCTATTGCCAGTGGTATGTGATATCTCACGTTAACTCGTATGTCAATAGCAGGGACTGGAGTACGCGGGGTTGTTACACCCGTAGATCCAAAATAAAAAAAAATTTCAAAATAATAAAAACTGATCCCTACATGCGGGAGAAGTTTAGCATTCATTAAAATATTTATGTCTTAAATTTAGTTATGTCAGGATCTATGTCAGCTTTATGGTCTTGGCGTGGCTGAACCAGGTAACCTCTATTTGGCATGCGTTTTGCAGGCAGTGCTGTGACTATTAACAGTTTGTTCCAACTTTAAGGTAGGAATAGTTAATTATTTCTTTTTTATAAATATCATGATATATATCAGGGAATAAATATCGTGATATATATCAATGTTATATATCGGATATATATCATGCCAACCTTGACCAAATCTGTAAAAAATTTGTGTTGTGGTTCGATGCAACTATATCCACACTACAGACTAAAGTTGTGCAATATGCAACGAATTTGATGTATATGTTATGTATATGATCTAGCTTCAAAGAATAGAGCGGCGCAAATTGCTTTGTGCGAAAGTGTATCAAGGAAGGACCATGAGTGTGTCTTCCGGAAATGTTTTTGCTTGGAGGTTAGCTTTTTACTGATTTTGGTTTGTCCTATCCGAACAAAACATATATGTAGAGAAAAAGTTAGCTTTTGTAATAAATATTTAAGGACTAGCAATAGCACTCTCAATATCACTTTAATATTGATGGATCTCTCGATTAAATTGAATTAATAAAAACATATAATTTCCAGAAAACTTTATTGCGTGCACATTTGTTTACATTTCTTACACAATTCCTTCTTCAAATATAAAACGATTGACTAATGACTGATTTGTAAGGGCCCGTTTATATCTTCTATTTGCTACGTTTACATTGCTCATGTTCTTTTACATATATATTTATATTTTAGTACATTCTTATTTTCTTATATTATCACATTGTGACATCTACTAAATTACGGTCTTACAGCTCGGCCAACCTGACATTACATCGTCCTCGATGTCTTCAATTAAAGCTTGTTTTTATTTTACATATAATTCATTTTTTTTTCTTCAAGTCTTATATTTTGACAGATTAATTTAATATAATTTTAAATTTTGATTTAATTCAACTCTATATAATAATTCTATATATTATTTACTTTTCTTCAGCTTTTCGGTTCCTTAATTTAAAGCTTAGCTTTTCTATATAATTCATTTACTTAAACCTAAGGTTTGTCAGAAACTTTAGTTTCTTTAAACTAATCTTAAATTTTAAAGATTTTTCATAAATTTATTCTAATTCAACATATAGACCGAGAGCCCGCGACGGCCAGACCTGCGTTATTTTATAAAAGCTGAAAGTTTCTCTGCGCATTCCCCCCACTCAGGTAGGAACGATTAGCGACATATGAAGTTTGGATCATAGTGGCTTTGGCAGAGAGCAGGTTCCAAAGGGGCCTCCAAAGTTTCGTGAAAGTATAAAAGCTAATTTTTTTATATATTCTTCGGGATAGTATTAGAAGTCACGTCACCCATTGCCAGACACTTACTATCGTGGAAACCCCCTGCCAGACACCCTTAAACTTTAAGGTTGAGGAGTGTCTGGCAGGGAGTTTCCACGATAGTAAGTGTCTGGCAATGGGTGACGTGACTTCTAATACTATCCCGAAGAATATATAAAAAATTTAGCTTTTATACTTTCACGAAACTTTGGAGGCTCCTTTGGAACCTGCTCCCTGCCAAAGCCACTAAGATCCAAACTTCATATGTCGCTAATCGTTCCTACCTGAGTAGGGGGTATGCGCAGAGAAACTTTCAGCTTTTATAAAATAACGAAGGTCTGGCCGTCGCGGGCTCTTAGTCTAATACTATTTATCTTTTGTTTTTCAAATTTTCATATACCTTATTTAACATATTAACTCTAATTCCAAATAAACAACGGTAATTTAGTATCACACTAGTTCATTAAACCCAATAATTTACATATACTTATTTAAAATTAGAGGCTATTTTAATACAAAGTTATTCCTATCCTAACTTACTGGTATTTGTCACCTCCAGTTTGCTAAAATAATTTCAAAGAGATCTTGTCACTCATGTACAAATTGTTAAATTGCTAAATTAGTGATAAAGTAGAAGTATATATTATCTATTGATTGGTAATTTGTATAATTTCATTCGTTCGCCATCCAAAATGGCTGTGTATTTCTTCGTACTAGTACTAGTACTTCGTACTCTTAGTTTTTTCTTATTGTATTTTCAGCTGATTCACTTCTTTGTTCTATTGTCCTCTCGTTATTCTTATTAATCAGTTCCATCCACTCTTCCGCTTCTATTTTGCCACCATCGCTCTGTTCTACACCAAACAGCAATCCTGCCGCTGTGTCTCCCGTCGCACTACTTGTGATGTTATTCATGACCAACTCAACCTTCGGTAATAAGTAATTCCAATCCTTTCCTTCTTTGTCTATTAATTATGCCAAAATTGGTACTAGCTTTTTGTTATATCTTTCTACCTGTCCGTTTACTCTGGGACAGGCCATTGCTGTCAATATATGAGTGATTTTTTTCTCATCAACCCATTTTCTAAAGCTACCTGACGTAAATCCTGTCCCCCTGTCTGATATGATTCTTTTTGGCGTTAAGTATGCCCTACAATAGTTACTCAGCGTTTTTATTACCTCGTTACTATCCGTGCTTTGTGTTTCATACAATCTTGTGAATTTTGTAAACGCGTCTACTATTACCAAAACATGTTGCCATCCTTTATTGATTTTCTCATACGGCCCAACATGATCCACATGGATCGTATCAAACGGTCTCGGTTCCTTTATAATTATGTTTAGTTTGTGCTCTTTCCTCTCCGATTTTGGATTGAACGCTAGACACGGTAGACAGTAGCTTATGTGATCGCTTATTATCTCGCTCATATTAGCGAAGTAGAATAGTTTTTTGATTTTGTTACAAGTTTTCCTTTCCCCCATATGCCCCATGTTATCGTGCATTTGCACTATTACGCTTTTAATCATCTTATCTGGGACAACCAATTGTAATCTCTCGCCATCCTTTTTATATACTATTCCTTCTCTCACTTCGTAACCTTTTTTTCTCCTTTTTCTATTTAATTCTTTAGGTCTTGAATTTGTCTGTCCTTAGTCTGCGCTATTTTTAGTCTTGCTTTCCATCTATCATGGTCTTGTACCTCCTCTTCTAATTCTTTTTCAGTTTCCTTCACCCTGGATAGCACATAAATCCGGCTTAGTGCTTCTACGTGTTGCATTCTTTCCCCTGGTCTGTGCTCGATCGTATAGTTTAATTCGCTTAATATAAGCGCCCATCTTTCTATTTTCGCACATACGTGCCTTTTCTCTAACGTTAGTTTTATTGCATTGCAATCCGTTATTAACTTAAATTTTATACCATATACATACGGTTTGAACCTCAGGACACTATATACCACTGCTAGGGTTTCCAGTTCGAAGCTATGGAGTTTTTGTTCCGAATTGTTTGACCTTTTGAAGATGTTCCCATCTTCTCTACTCCTTTGCATTAGGATTGCCTCGAACCCGTTGGCCGAAGCGTCCGTGTGCAGCTCCGTTTCTAGTTCCGGATTGAATATTTTTAAAACTGCTCTGTCAATTACTTTCTGTCTCAGTTCGTGAAAAGATTCTTCCTGATTTTGTTCCCATTTGTATTCATTCTTTCTAACAATCTCCTGCAAGGGTGCCGCCACATCCTTGAAGTTTTTTATAAATTTTCTAAAATACCCCATAAGGCCTAAGAATCTTTGCACATCTTTTACATCCAACGGTGTTGGATATTTTATTGCCCTTATATGTTCGTCATTTGGGGTAATGCCATTATGTGTTATTTTGTACCCTAAAAAATGTATTTCCTCCTTTAACCATCTACACTTTTTCATCTGCAGTTTGACTTTATTTAGTGCTAGCACTTCTAATAATTTCGTAATAATTTCTTTATGTTCATGTATTGTATCTGTGGCTATCAATATGTCATCCATGAACACGATAATGTTTTCCCCGTTTAAAAATTTTTTAAATTGTTTTTAAATATGTAACGAATGCAAATTGCATTTGCAAACCCGAATGGCAACTTATTATATTCGTATTGCCCGTCTGGCGTCACGAATGACGTGAATTTTTTTTGATTCTTCTTCTATGTCTGCGTGAAAAAATCCGTTTTTCAAGTCTAATGTAATGTACTGTAGAATTTTTTTTTCCGTGTAACTTTTGTAACGAGTCCTCAATTACCGGCATTGGGTAATGATCTTTTTCCACAATTTCATTCAATTTTCTATAATCTACACACATTCTAAACCTACCGTCTTTCTTTTTTACCAATACTATTGGGCTAGTTACTCTGAATCGCTTTCCCTAATTATTCCTTCTTTCATAAGCTCTTCCACCGATTATTTTACCGCTTGTCTTTGCATCCAACTCATTCTCCTTGGCTTTCCCGACACTTCTTTATCCTGCTTTAACCTAATTTTTACCTCATGCCTAACTGGACTAAAACCTTTCCTTACTTTATATTCTAAATAGTTCCTTTTAAATTTTTTTTCTATCTCCTTACTTTGTCTTTCTGTTCTATCCGTGTCTCTCTCTCTCTGGCGTTTACATCCCATGGAGGGATTTTGCCGTCTGTGCAATCAGCTTCCAATTATCTCGTTCCATGACCAGTTGACCCCAGTTTCGACATCCTATATCACGAAGGTCTTGGATGATGTCATCACGCCAGCGTTGTCTAGGTCTTCCTCTTCGACGAACACCAGCTGGTTGTTGTTGGGACGCTTTTTTTATCATTCTATCCAATGGATCCCTTTCTACATGACCAAACCATCTAATCCGGTTGGATTTAATGAATCCGATTACATCGCAGCCTCCAAGAAGCTGTCTGATTTCATGATTCATTCGGATTCTATACTGATTTTCAGCAACTTTACATGGACCATAAATTGTTCGTATGACCTTCCTCTCGAAAGTTGATAAAATTCTACAATCGGAGGAAGTCAGTGTCCAGCTTTCACTTCCAAATGTAAGCACAGGACGAATTAATGCTTTGTAAAGTGTGAGTTTACACGACCGCGAAAGATGTTTGGATCGCAGAAGTTTTGAGTATGCGTAGAAAACTCTGTATGCGGCAGAGACACGGGCTTTGACATCTGCCTGCATGTCATTTGACGATGTTATTACAGACCCGAGGTATTTGAAGTTTTCCACGCGTTCCACTTCATAGTCGCCAGTATCCAGATTTCCGGGAGGTATGTTCTTGGATGTTGTCAACACTTTGGTTTTGCCGGTGTTGATGCATAATCCAAGTCGTTTAGCATTTCTTTCAAGCTGAGAGAGACTATCCTTAATATCGCTTGTTCTACGTCCGAGAAGCACAATATCATCTGCGTAGCCAAGAACTTGACTAGATTTGTTATATATGCAGTTTTGTGTCTCAATTCGGCTTTTTCTTATCGCGTACTCAAGCGCCAAATTAAACAGTACGGGCGCGAGTGCATCACCTTGTCGAACACCTGATGTTATATCGAAAGGATCAGAAACTGACCCTTCGATTACTATTCTACAATTTGATCCCGATGTTGTGAGTTTGCACAGAGAAACAAGTTTCTCTGGGATACCAAGGCATATGAGTGCGGACCAAAGGTTTTCGCGGATGATACTGTCATATGCTTGCCTGAAATCAACGTAGAGCTGGTGAATGCTGATGTTGTACTCCCAACATTTTTCTAGAATCATCCTTAAGGTAAAACATTGATCTGTGGTTGAACGGTTGGGACGAAAACCACACTGATAGTCACCGATGATAGATTTGGCGAACGGGATGAGTCGAGCAAGTACGACATTAGCTAGTATTTTATATGCAGTGTTCAACATTGCGATGCCACGATAATTCGCACACTTTAGACGGTCACCTTTCTTATGTAGCGGAACAATGAGAGCTGTTTTCCATTCAGCAGGTAGTTCTTCTTGGTCCCAGATTGCAAGAATCAGATCATATATACGTGAGACCAGAGCTGCTCCTCCATTTTTCAAAAGTTCTGCGGGAATTCCATCGAAACCTGGTGATTTGCCATTTTTCAGTTTTTTAATGGCAGCTTCCACTTCTTCTATTGCTGGGTAAGGGACAAAAATCTCCTCATTTGATGGAGCAATTGCTCGAATAGGATGAACTTCATTCGTTCTATTCAGTAGGTCTTGAAAGTGGGATCGCCACACTGCCAGCACATCGCGTTCACTTGTTGTAAGTTCATTATTTTCATTTTTGATGGCTGTAGATCTTGGATGGAAATCTTTTGTCAGATTCCGTGCATTGGCAAAGCACTCTTTTGAATTTCCGTTGGCCGCATGTTGGTCGATGTTTTCGATGCAGCTCTTCATGTGTTCGCGTTTTTTTTTACGTAGAAGTTTTGCTGAGGCTTTTCTGGCGCATAGATAATCAGCTTGGGAGCTTCGGGTGTTCCATGTTAACCATTTTTCTCGCAGTTTTTGTTTATTTTCAACGGATTGGCGGCATTCGTCGTCAAACCATTCGTTGTGTGATTTCGGTGGTCGTTTTCCGATTGTAGTTTGTGCTGCGGCTATAATGGTTGATTGAAGCGTTTGCCATTCTTCTTGTATGTTTAATGGCATCTCAGAAGAGATATCATGCTCTTCTATGTTTTGTGTTATTATTTCCTGATATCTATTCAGCGTTTCCGGATGTTTAAATGCTTCGACATTCCAGCGCACGGTCTTTTTTGCTTGCCTATTAAATGTAGATGATAATTTGCACTTGTACTTAAAGATGACAAGCATATGATCGGTGTCCATATCAGCCCCTCTGTATGATCGAACGTCAGTTACACTTGTAGAGTGTCTCTTAGAGATCATGACGTGATCGATTTGATTTTCTGTTCTTCCGTCATTTGATTTCCACGTTGCTTTGTGAATTCTCTTGTGAGGGAAGAAAGTGCTGGAAATTACTAGATCATACATCATAGCCAGCTCGGACGCGAAAACCGTTATTGTTGCTGGTATGATGCAAGCTGTTAGGGCCGATATGTGTTTTAAATTCTGCAATCCTACCAATTTGAGCATTAAAGTCACCTACCACGATTTTTATATCGTGCCGCGGGATGTTATTGATGACTTCTTCGAGTTCTAGGAAGAACAGGTCTTTAATATCATCTGCTTTATCTTCAGTAGGTGCATGAACATTGACGATCGTTATATTGAAGTTTTGCGTGCGGATTCTCAGTGTGCATAACCGCATATTAATTGGGCAGAAGTCGATAACATGCTGATTCACGCGACGGTGTATAAGAAAGCCAACTCCAAATTCTCCTCCGTTTTGATGACCGCAATAATACAGAGTGTATCCTTTCGCTGTTTCATGGATTCCACTGCCTGGCCATCTTAGTTCTTGTAATGCCACTATATCCAGTGTGTAGCTCTCGACTGGTTGTGTTAGTTTTAGGAGATCTCCTGGTCTTCTAAGGCTTAGCACGTTCCAGGTTCCCATTTTTAAATCGTAGTCCGGGTACAGTTTCCGAGGTCGTTCCAATATTAAATCCGAGATATTCCGAGGCCTGTGTACAGAATTCATGACAATAATTTTTTTACGGAAATGGGGTGTTAGCCCTTCGCCCAACCCAAATTTTCGTGAATGGGTTCGTTCTGCATCTTAAGGTCACCAGAAACAACCTTTTTACACGTTTGTATAGCGAGCCGCTTGATCCAAGACAGACGCCCGCTGCAAGCCGCCCCTAACATGGAGAACAGACGCTTCCTACACATTTATATAGCGAGCCGCTTGATCCAAGACAGACGCCCGCTCCAAGCCGCCCCTAACATGGAGAACAGACGCTTGAGTTGCACTGGTTTTATGGCGCCAATGACTCGCCATGGTGCAGAATCATTGAGTATAAGCATTATTTACTCTGCCCCTCTCAACTACACCAACCTAATTCTGTTAGCGTTACCCAGGTAGCACGGCGTGGACGTAGAATTTCGGATTTTCGCTACCCTCTATCCGTGTCTCCTATGTCTAATTCTGAATCCGTCTCCTCTTCTTTTCCTACAAACGGCATAATGCGATTCAGTTCTTCCCACCCGTCATTCTGTTGTTTTGAATTTTCTTTTTTCCACTCTACAATATTTTCATTATTAGTCAATTTTTTTCATGCAGCTGATCTGATTTTCCTATCACAATTCTATTGATATTATTGTTAGCTATTCAATCCCTACTCAAAATCATATTCTATGGCATCGTTTTACCCAGTATTACTAAAAAGTTCACTTTAAAATTATTATCGTCAATTTTTATATTCGTGTCAACTTCTCCCACTATTTCTAATTTATTATTTGCTTCCATTATTTCTAATTTGGAATTATTTATTCCCCTAACATCTAAGTTATTATATATTTTAATTATACCATTACGTGCTACTTTACAATACTTTAAAGTACTCACGATCCAGTATCTAGTACTCCCTCAATTTCTTCTTCTTTATTATCGCCCTGCAACCTTGCTATTTCGCTTGCATCGTCGTCAGTATATAGCACTTCTTGAACTCTGTCATTTCTTTTCGTTGTTGTTTCACATCCTTGCTGAAACCTAATTTAGTTCGCCCCTACTTTTTCTCTTTCATCTTTTCTTTTGAACATACAATCCCTTTGTATGTGTCCACTTCTATTGCAATATATACATATACTTCTTTTTCTTCCACTGTATAATTTGTTTCCCTCTTTATTGAAATTTGTAACCACTGGCATTTTGAACTCCTCTATAATACGATTCGCTGCTATATGCCCTCTCTTGCTGCATCTGAAACATCTTATTCCAAAATTTTCTTTCCTTTCATAATTTGTCGAAGATATTCTCCCTCTTTCCTTTTCAATTTCTACCGGTTCATCCATATACTTAATCTATTCCCACAATTCGTTACGGGAAATTTTTATTCCTGTCCTTACCATCTCCTCCATGAATGTGTTGTTGCTATTGTCCATTATCATTTCCACTAGATCCTCCTCCGCAACTAGATTTCTTGCTAACTCTTCCACCATAAGAAAATAGTTTGTCCATTATTTCTCAATAAAAAACTTTGACCATTATTTCTCCTGTGGCATTGCAATTTTTTTAGCATCTATCTTGAGCACAGTTGATTTTTTTGTAAAATCTCTAATTAACCTGTCTTTAACCTGTTGCCATGTGTCACCCGGTTCGATGTTGGTGTCATACCACTTCATAGTATGATCTCCTTTCATGCATGACCTAATTAACAACGTAATTTCTTTTTCCTCAATATCAAAGATATCCATGTATCCTTCTATACGTTTCGCCCAATCTTCCACTTTTAAAGACGCCTCAGGACTAAAAGATGGTAATTGCTTTATAATTACTTCGGGTGTATATTTCTGTTTCGTTTCTCCTTCTCTTTTCTCCTCTTTTATTTGAGCTAGCTGATGATTTTTCCTGTCTGCTCCCTTTTTTCTTCCATTTCCATAATTTTGTTTTCCAATTCTTCATTTTGTCGTTTTAGTTTTAATAACGCTAAGTTGTTTTCTAGCGCCTGCTTCTCCGCTTTTAATTCCACGTGTTGTAATTTTATTTCTGCTAATTCCAACTCTAACCTCAAAGTTCGTTCTTTTGGATTTTGATTTATCGTGATCTTCTTTTCTTCTAATTTAACCCCGTTTTTAGGGGAAATAGCGGTTGAATACAATTTTGTTTTTCAATTTTGTAGAATCGTAACAACGTATTACAATTTTATTAATCAATACATATAAGGTATGTTGTATTAATAATTCTTAAAAAAACCTGATTAAAAAAAAATAATCGGCTCGGCGGTCGATTAATCGGTATCGGCTGATAGAGTAAGCGTATGAATCGGTAATCGTTCATTTTGATATTAGTGCAAGAATGCGTCCATGAATATAGACTAAGGAGTAGGTGGGTCTTAGTTCACATTCGCGGACGCTGTCTTGCACTAACTTTTAATCTGACCATTTCGCATAAACAGTGTCTGCCGTTTTTCTGCTGCAGATTTTATCTGTCGAGACTATCTTGAATAGGTGGGCCAGTTTCGTTATTGATTTTTAAGAACTAGATTCTTCGTAAACAACAACGTCGCGATAGCGTAGAAGCATTTTCTTTTAAAAGATATCGCACGATGTTCAATATTTTCCATTTGTTTAAATTTTAAAAACACGTGATTTGTTTAAATCAGGGGTATGTTCAAAAACCTTACTATAGTTAAATATATTTAAATCCGGTCGTTCAAAAACGAAATAGCAAAGTTAATGTTTAATTATTTGACAGCTGTTATCGTTCAGAAACACACTAGTCCCCGCCCACATTTATTAAAAAATTAAATCTGCTCTCGAGTAAAGTTAAAAATTAAATACACATATACATAAGCATTATTTAAAATTTGACGATGTCAAATTGACAGTTCAATTTATTTTGAAATTGCAGCATATATATTTTTCAAATTCTGAATGAAATGCAAGTTTTCTGTAACAATATGGTTAATAATTTCTATCTTAGTTTCTAATTTTTCCGGTTTTAATTTTATTCAATTGAGACATTTTATGAAAGAATTATTCTGACATACGATTTTGACCGATTGTATTAGTATTTGTGTATTTAATATTTTACTTAATGATTATCGTTCAAAAATTATTTAACTATAGTTATTAAATATTTGTATGCGTGTTTTGATTGGTGCATTAAATATTTAAGTATAGTAAAATTTTTGAACGTACACCAGTTATTAACTATCGAAAGTGCAGTAATCGCTATGTAGAGATAGTTTATGCGATTGAATTCCTGACCATGTGAGAGTGTATCTATACATACAGTACAGATATCACAGATATCACTAACTTTAAGAGTATAGTTTTTCAAAATTTGTAGTAAATTAAGATCAAGAAAAAGTTTAATCAAAATCAGGAAAGAATTTTCCAATTTAGAAGAAAAAACAACAAATCAACAAAAATTACAAAATGTTGTATTTTTTAAAACAAATATTAAAACGGAAATAATATCTGACATCATCCTTTATAAATTTCCTGTTGCGCTTTCTCATTTCATTTATTGCTTTGAATAAATTTTTCATTTTTATATAAAACGAGAAACAAATTTGATGCAATTCATTTTTTTTCCTTTTGAGATTTATTCATTATGAGTTTTGAAGTAAATTGGAATTAATTGTAATTTCTTGAGTATGTTTTCATTTGGGAGAGGTTATAGAATTTCTATGATTTTTAAGATAGATTATTTAGTATTTATCTTAAAATGAAAATATTTGCTAAAATAAGTTTTTTAAATTTGAATTGAAGTTGTTACAGATGTAAATTACATCCTGATGAAAATTAATTAATTAGTTTTTGTGGATTTGTGAATTTTTTTCTGTTTGATATTCGGGTGTAATAACTCCAGGAACGCCAGTACATATGAGTTAACGTGATATGTCAGATACCACTGGCAATATAAGTGATATATTACTGGTCAAGATGATATCTAAAGGGTACTGACGGACGAACTCTATTCAGTCAGTGGTAGTAGTTTTTGAAACCTATTTTTGTTTTCTTCCTTTGCTTCATCCAATCTATGGTGTAGTTTATTATCTAGTAGGATTTATTGTTTAGCTTTTAACCCCTTGTGCATCAATCACGAGTCTGACTCGTGGACATTTATTTTGCTTTGTGAAACAATCACGAGTCTGACTCGTAGAAGTTTATTTTACTTTCTAAGACAATCACGAGTTAGACTCGTGATAACAAAATAAATTAAATTCATGGAATCACTTCAAAATTGTGATCGAACTGGTGAACCGATTTTAATGAATTTTTTTTTGTTTAAAAGGTACATAGTGACGCCTTATGAAAATATTACTTTAACAAAAAATATTCATATTTTTAGATGATTTTTTAAAATTTTATTTGTTCAAACCATATTTGTTCAAATCAAATCACCATTTCAAAAAGTATCGTTTTCTTCTCTTTCATAAATATATATATATATAAAATCGCGGAATCAATATGGCAGCTACAGGTTTACGGCCTCACTCTGAAAGTATAGAAATTTGACACAAATTTAAAATCTCAACAGATGTGTTGTTTTACTTAGAATGTTGATAATTATAAGTAGTTTCAACTTCCGAGTGGTGTTAAATTTTTTATTCAAAATGGCGGCTCGTAAATATAAAAATATAAAATTAAAAAAAACAAATAACAGATCTCCCGTTTTTATATTTTCTTCCATAATTTTGAATATTCATTAACTTTTTACAAAAAAACATGGAAAATTGCACTTTGGAGATGTTTTTTGGAAACTATAGAAGTTTTGTCTATAATTTCCATAACAATCTTTCGGTATATATTAGCCGATTTTTTTTTTAAAATAATTTTCTACAAAAAACTTGAAAATAAATAAATAAATAAACAAATAAATAAATAAATAAATAATATATAAATAAATAAAAATATATAAAAAAATAAAAATATATAAATAAATAAATAAAAATAAAAATGAAAAAATTAATAAAAATAAATAAAAATTATTAAAATAAATAAAAATAAATAAATAAATAAAAATAAATAAAAATATATAAAAATAAATAAATAAATAACTAAATAAATAAATAAATAAATAAATAAATAATAAATAAATAAATAAATAAATAAATAAATAAACAAAGAAATAAAAATAAATAAAAATAAGTAAATAAAAATAAATAAATGACCAACATTCTTCTCCAAGAACGCATATGTTGATATTTAAAATTTGTGCTGGCAATTCAAAATTGCTATACTTTCAGAATGAGGCCGTAAGCCTATATCCGCCATATTTATTCCGCCATTTTGAATTTTGAAAAGGGACACACGACATTGGAAACAAGAGACAATAAGCTACAATTTTTGCCCATAAACCTTCTGAAAAACCTAAATCATTCTGAAGAGCAGGGGGTTTCCGAGTTGCAAAGAATGCCTCATATATATATATATAGTTATTACTTAATTCAAATAAATAAGTAATCATTTCAAACACATAATTTATTTTAACACATAAAACTATATGTTTTATGTATTAAAATTTAATACCTTTAAAACAAAAAAAGTTTAATAAAATCCCTGCTCTAGTTTTTAGTAAATCTAAATTTACAGTAAAATAAATCTTTCAAACATAAAAAAATAAAACAAAAAATTAAGAATCGGAGCATTTTTTTAAAAGAATTATTTTCCGCACAAAATTTTTCAAACAAATAGTTCAACGAAACATAAATTTTTTTAAACAAATAAAACCTTAAGGGGTTAAAGAGCAAATAGCTCAGCCTGTTTACAAAACTGATGAGATAGGTAAACAGGCTGAACTATTTGCTCTTTACCATAATTACACACAGATTATAGATCAGACTACTAGAGTGCCTGACATTCCGAGACAAAGCAACAATTTGCTTGATTTGTTTTTAACAAATGATCCTTACCTGCACTGAAAAAAACATGTCCTATTTCCAACCGAAATGCAGATGTCTCAACCTCACCGTGTGGTCAGATATGGCGAATCGAACTACGAAATTGCTTCAACAACTGTACAGTTAAAAACCGATGTAGTTGAGACAATCACACGAAATATTTATGTCAAAATAAAATATAGTTCAATTAATCTAAAATACTTAAATTTTAAAATGAAAAATTCATAATATAAGGCCAAATAAAGTTTTTTTCAGGGAAATAGTTATTAACTTTATTTAACTACTGTTATATTGGATATAACACTTTATATTTTATATAAACCTCATTCTGTCGTTAGGAAAATGTTATCGTGTAGTTGTCCCAATCACGGTGACATTGTTTGCAAATAATTCTTCTTTGCATGAATAATAAACTCCCAACTTCGAGATGAGGTTGTCATTACTTCAATTTTTTTTTCAGTATGGTTCATTTTAAAGTACACCTATCCCCCGTTTTACACGGTAGATACGTTCCTGATAAAAACGTGTTAATCGAAAATATAAATTTTGTATGGAAAACCGTGTTAAACGAAAAACGTGGGATTTTGGTCATTTCTTGCAACAAACAGATTCGGTAAAACATAAAAGTACCAGTTTAATCACATAAGATATCGACATAATAGTTAAATTCATTTTCAAAACGAAACATGTAACATAACCAAGAAGGAATTTACAGAAAAATAAAAAGTAATTATGCATGCACATACTAGCATTTTTACCTAAATCAAACCTAACTTAACTTGATTCAGTTCGGTGCGACTTGGAAGTTAAATCTGTAATTAATAATTGTGCTTTCTTTTTAGCTAAATCTTGCAAACATCTTCATATTGACTTAAAAATTCGTTGACAGTTCGCAGAAATCGGAGAGCTAGTTCAATATTCGGATCATGTTGTTGAAAGTAGTTGCATTATTTATTATCTTCTGGTATAATGGTTGCAATAAAGAAGTTTTAATTTTGGGTAGAAATACAATTTATCCATTTGTAAGCTGCAAATTTTGAGGGTGACATGGAGCATTGTCCAGTAAAAGAAGAACCTTAAATATTATTTTGATTAAATACTATTTTACTTGTGGTACGCAAGAGTTATGAGACAAATCAATGAACAATGTGGCTTTAACCCAAGCTTTTCTTTTGGCATTCCAATAAATGGAATGAGTAGTTTATTCCTTTTTACTTGAACGCTTTGCCACCTAAGCCTAATCGCTCTTTAGTATTGAAAACCTGATCAGCAGCCAAATTCTGTAATTGTGAAGCGGTGAAGTGATAAGTTTTTGAATGAACAGAAACGATGGAATTTTTAACGCTTCACAGTTACAAAATTTGGCTGCAGGACAGTAAGATGTACCGCAATTAATTTCAGTCAATTTTAGTGGGTACATACTGTTGTGCTGTATCGAAATCAGTAGATGTGCTTTTCAATTTTAAATTTTTGCAAAAAATGCCCGTGTTTAAATATTTCGAACAAACCATGACTTGCAATAAAACTGCAAAGTTTCCATATCATTAATTTATTTTCCGTTGTTTTTATTTTTTTTAAATAAAATGTGTTGTGTAGTAGGAATTACAATATGTATCAAAACAACAAATAAAAACATTTAACATCACGGTCACCGCAACAACATGCGTTCAACGATGTTGATGGACGCTAATTTTTATTGTTTCTGTTCTTTAAATTTTTTTGAGTTGATAACTAAACAATAAATACAATCATTTAATAAAATATGACAGACCCAATATTTCATTATAGGATAGAATAAGATCTCACTGCTATTGTCAGTGTTGTATAATATCTCACGTTAACTCGTATGTCAACAGATAGAATTATTTACTTACAAATTAACTATGATCATTGATACACCTACGCATTTTGTATCTAGCTAATAACGATCTATTGCTTAAAACCAACTGATTTGCATAGAGAATCTCTTACATCCCTTTGCTGATACACATCAACATGTTATTTCAAAATTTTGCTTTGAACACTCGCAGGCGTTTTTTGTTACAAGTTTCTTGTTTTCTATATGATCATAAGTGGTATACTGGTATACCAGAAGGTTTAATTAAAGTAAAGTAGATATAAGTGCGTGTAATACCAAAATTTGTCTTTTTTTTTTAATTTTTTTTTTGGAAATTCTGATTTCAAAAACCGTGTAAAGTCGAAAACGTGTTAAGTGAGTGCCGTGTAAAGCGGGGGATAGGTGTATTGGAGTCTTTAGGTAGTTCAGATCATAATTTGATTTCTACACAGTTAGACTTACAAATTCCAAAACAATTTAAACCTAATCCTTGTCTTGTTTGGGACTATAGAGCTGCGAATTGGGAGGGTTTTAGAGGTTTTTTTAAGCGGTTTCCATGGAAAAGTAATTGTCTTTCCGACCATGACCCTAACTTACCTGCGTTATATTTTTCGAAGGCTATTCGTGAGAGCATGCGGAGATTTAATCCTAATAGGTTGTCCATTCCTAATGTTGTTTTATGGTTTTCAGATCAATGCAAAAGGGCTATTAAAATTAAGAAAAAGGCATTCCAAAAATTTAATCAAAACAAAATCGATGAAAACCTTAGACAATGCCGAATTGAGAGAAATACATGCAGGAAACTAATAGATGCAGAAAAAAATCTCTTGAATAGGAAAAATGCTTTCAAATTTGCTGAGCACTTAACTGGTTTACGTAATTTTTTTTAAAGCGGGAAAAACGAAATGTGGAAAATGGCAAGCGAACAACCAGTTCCTAAAAATTCACTTTTGTCACTCATGTCTGGAACAAGTCGCTTAAAAATCATGGTACAACTTTCGGTGTTGAACTTGATATATCCAAAGCATTTGACAAAGTTTGGCACAACAATCTTATTTGCAAATTAAGGTGTTATGGTTTGGATGAGCAACTTATTTCTTGGATACAAAGTTTTATTTCCGAGCAAAAATTTCGGGTCAACATTGATGGTGTCTCTTCGGAAATATTTTCAACTAATGCAGGAGTTCCTCAGGGTTCGGCTTTGTCACCAACTCCCTTTCTTATTTATATTAACGATTTGTTGGATTCAACAGTTAGTCCTATCCATAGTTTTGCTGATGATAGCACGCCTTATGCGTCTCATGAAAACCGTAAATTATATTCGCCGTTAGCGCTTAATAACTGTAGATCAAATATGATAGATTATTTAAACAATGACCTTAAAACTATTTTGGATTGGGGGTTTGTTAATAGTGTTGAATTCAGTTCGAGTAAAACATAGGTTTGGTTTTTTCGAAACTCGTTTCACGTTTGGCAAAAATTCGTTTTTGCCAATAACTGAAAAACTAAGCAGTAGAAAATTCATCGAAATTTTTTTTTTGAAATATTTTGATCTTGTTCGATTTTTCTAAACCTAGCTCGATTATTTTAAAAACTTTTGTTTTACTATCTCCTTAGTCCTTATCTATGTATTGTTCATAAAATATAGATGAAAACAAATATTTAAATTTTTTTTATTATCAGTAGGCGTCGGAAACACATTTAAGAACTGTAGAAAATTTGAATTTGATAGCACTTATAGTTTGTGAGTAAATAGAATATATGGACGTTTGGACGGACACCAGTCTCACCAATAGGGTACCGTTTTTACTATTTTAAAGTACGGAATCCCAAACAGAACTACCCATTTGATTTTAAAAGTTCTAAACTGTAACATGATATTTAAATAATAATACAATAATAAGCGCCTTATTCTTGTTAAATTGAGACTTGAGTTCAATGACTCAATTTAACAAGAATAAGGGGTTTATTATTGTATTATTATTTAAGAACTACCATTTAAATATGTAAAATAATAAGAAAGAAGGGGCTCGCACATATTTTCTTTACGTGGATATTGCTCTCGATCATTTGGCTCAAACGCATCAAAACTTATTTGCCTTTGTCTATACGACAAGATCGATCATCGACTTGAGTCATTATCAATTAGTAATTTGTATTGATTCTGATTTGACGATATCAATTGATTTTGATGAACTACTCAAATATTTTTAAGGTGCGGGTTAGATGTAATCATTGTACTTATATAGGTATTATTATAAAATAAAGATTATTATCATCCAGTAGTATAGTTTATTCTTTGAAGCTTAGAAAAAAATTATTATCGCCATGTTGGTCGTCCACTACCTAGCGCTGAAAATATATTTTAAATTTACAAAAGAAGTTTTGTAATGTATTCTTATTTTTTAGTCCTTCAAAACTTTAATTTAAATGTTACATTCTTGGGCCGATAACATTATTATTATTATTTTATTATTATTTTTTTTATTGGTTTTATAAAACCTCTTTAAATTACAATTTTTTGTACATATTTAAGTTTTAAAAAATGAAAATAAAAATAAATTAAAAATTTTCTTTGACAAAAATGAGAGTTAATTTTTAAAATTTTCTAAAATTTCCTTCTAGCTTGATATTATCTGGAAGTTCATTATACATTTTAGTTCCTTTGAACATAACTGAATTTTGCGTTGAAGTCTTGTTGAACCTTTGGAGACGAAAGTCATTAGCATTTCTGAGATTATAATTTGTTGACTGATTTACGTAGATTAAATTCTGAGATAAATATGTTGGCATCAAGTTGTTTTTAACTTTAAAAATGAAAATTAACACCGTAAATATATATCTTTGCTTAACACTCATCCACTTCTGTTCTGAAAGCATATCTGTTATTGGTGTATAGATGTCCCTTTTCAATATTGTTCTCATCGCCTTATTTTGAAGAACTTGTAGAAAATGAAGAAAAATCGTAATGCGGAAGAATCAAAGCATTGTACAGTATAATTGAAGTTATGTTCGATGTATTATCAACAAAAGCAGAGTTTCCATTCTGCAAATACTTAAATACTCAAAATGTTTCGGTTTTCCTTGCCTTTATGCTAGTTATTGAGACATTCGTCAACTCGCAAACTAATGGGTTGCACTCGCAAACTAATGGAGTACGGGATTGCAATCCCTAATATAAACTAATTAATGCTAAAAATAAAGTAGACAGATCGTTTATCTCAAAACTGATATAATGCTTATAGATATTCTAACTTATTTAGTCAACCGAACAAAACTCTAATTTTTTGTAAATTTTTTATCTTTTAACTGCAAAATGAAATGGCACAAATCCAACGAGTTTTTAGTTTTGAGACCCTAGAGGTGATGTGTCCTACTTTGAAACGTAAAAAACGTGGCAACCCTAGTCTGAACTAAACTTTATAGACTGAGAGCCAGTGACCGGCAGACTTACGGTATTTTAGCAAACTCCATATTGATGTTAGGTATAGTTTTTCACCTGCCGTAGTTGAAATGGGTATTCACTATCCCCGCCGATGGTTCCTTTGGGCGTGTCCGCAAGTCAAAAAACGTAAAAATTGACTTCAAAAACGTGATTTCAGCATGTCTGCCCTTTTAATATCTTAAAGTATACAATCTTTTTTTATTAAAAAATCCAATGGCAGACACTTACTCCGGTTCCTAGTATTTTTTTTTAAATTTCAAAGTTCGAAAATTTTATGAAAATTTACGTTATTTCAGCAAAGCTGAAATTTGTATATGTTATTTACATTATTATTATACATATATATTTTAAGAAGCAGACACATAGGTCGGTTCCAACATGCCGGCAGACGCTATAAGGCTTTCTTCGTCTGAATGGGAATGAAAGCGAATATCATACATACAGTCATACATTGTGAATAATTTTTGTGAATGTTATAATTTATTAGTCAGTTAAGCATTAAAAATATAATTTCTTCTAAAGAAATAAACAAAAATTTTTAACTTTCATAATCATACAAATTAAAATAGGAATACAGACTAAATGAGGGAAAGATTGGGTAAATAAGTAAAAATGGATTACAGTTCTTCGTCGGAACTGCAGCTTTCCGTGGATTCAATACCAAAATCCAAATCATCTAAGT